>CM062220.1:24512558-25210358 GCA_031216235.1 Syzygium jambos
ACAGTATAGCAGCAACTAAATGGAAAGCAGAACATAGAATTAAAACAACAATCGATACAAACATATTTCACTTCTATAGTTATCGATCCATGACGTCACTAGTCTTTTGTAGGGGTAGACTTTTGAAGTACGATCTAATATGGAGATAGGCAACTTCGACCTAACCAGACTTTTGTTTTTTGTGATTATATGAACTTTGGAATGAAGTTGTAAATCTAATAAGTATTGTAAATAAAGAAGCATAA
This sequence comes from Syzygium jambos, assembly GCA_031216235.1. Taxonomy (NCBI): domain Eukaryota; kingdom Viridiplantae; phylum Streptophyta; class Magnoliopsida; order Myrtales; family Myrtaceae; genus Syzygium; species Syzygium jambos. Next base: position 24,512,804 of record CM062220.1, read on the forward strand.
GTACTTAAATCATACTCGAGCGAATTTCTCGGTAACGTTTTAAAGCGTCACAAGTGACGTTCTTAGAATGTTTGCTTTTACCCTTCCCTTTGTCTGGCAAGCACAAACTTAACCGGACTTTCACCTCAAAAATATAAAACCAACAGAATCTTAGGAAAAGAGGGAGAAATTGTCAGCATCAAAGCCACTTGGTAAGAAAGAAACTATTCCCAGTAACCATCTATTCACCTCTCCTTGAATAAGCAACAGAAACAAGTGATATCTGAACAACCAGATCATACGGGACAGAGAGTTTCCATCACGTGCATATGCTTGGGCGTATACTAGCATAAGAACCAGAAATTACTTGGGTGTATGACAAAAAGGAATAAAGAAGAACCCAAAAATCACGTGCGTATGCTTCTCCTAATTCGTGCAATCTATCCCTAGAACTCATATAAAATACCACAGTGCGAGCAAGCATTGGCTAAATATACTAGCACAAGTAGCTAAGCTAACGGAATTGCTAGAAAGTTAAAACACTGGAATGAACACAGTTTCAAACTATAACAGAATTATGTTAGCCATCATTTGTTGATTTTGAGCTTTGTTAGTCGATTCCCTTCAAATCCGGGTGCGAGTTCGAGCTCTAGAGCCGTCCATACTTTCTCCTCAATCTGCGCTCACAACACGTTTGTTAAAACGTCCAAATGATTCAATCTGGTTCTGGTCTATCTCGAGCATTTGCGAGCATGATCCTTTTCATGAAATGAACCATCTACTGATTAAACGATTACGGTTTCAGCTAAAATCCTTGTTTTTGAATTCATATGGTAGATTGTCTTTTATATTTATTTCATAGTTTCTATTTTGCACGACGTGGTTGATGGAAGTTTGAGCTTGTTTGATGTTTGGCTGCGATTGATGGGCTTTTTTTGTGTATGTTCGGAATGGTCGCCTGCGGCGGCCGTTAACGTGCTGATGGTGGTTGTTGTTGATGAATGCTACGAACTATAACGGCATTACCATATGGAACGCTACACATTCTGCTGCTTTTACTGATGGAAACTCTTTCCGCAATTCTGCATGTAGTCACAACTCACAAGTCACTGCATCTTATTTTGCATTGCATTTTACTTCCCTTGCGTATGACGGTCACATGTGACTATCACATCCGAGATTTATTTACATGTTTCACAGTTTAACGAATCGAAGTTTAAATTCTCTGTTCCACCATTACTTGATAACAATCCAATGCCAATACATTGTGTAGCCTTTGAGCAGACCATGATCGGCCACTTCAGCAAGCCTTCTGCAACATAATTGGAAGTTTGCAGCACTCGAGCAAAGTTGTATAGGTACAGATCAACTTAATTTGAAAATGTTGTGAAGTGAGGGCGAGCACATTTTGCATTTCGATACACTTCGTCTCCAAATAGTTACCCTTAACTGCGCATGATACACAAATTTAGAAAACCCGCATGAAGCCTGAAAATTCAATCAATCCGCAAAATGGGGACTCTACATAGTAGATAGGCAGTGTTTTGGAACGAGAACCGAACTGACGATAGAATGATCCAAGCTAAATATACCAATTTATACTCAAGCCACCGCAGGCACATTTCGTTAACAAAATTTCAGGTCAAATTCAACAAAGGTACTATAATATCTCACTGTAGGTAACCGGGGGTCCAATATCTAATAACAGCAATCAATATGCTTTGGACAAGAGTATTTCGCACCGTTCATCACGATTAGAGCCCTAAAACTGATCGGGACATAACTGCCACCAGCCTGCGCGAGTTGAACTTGGAACACGATGACAGACTCGAGTAATACATGTCGTGAAAAGATAAGATGCGCATCTCCACTGACAATCAGTATCCAAAATCAAATTCTCGCAATCGCGGTGCAGCGATTCCCAATTCGGATTTAACCGCTACATGCGCCATTAGCGGCAACACGAGTCGCTAAAGGGTGTAAAAAGACCCGACCATCAACGAGTCGCCGTGCTCGCTGTCTTTCCTCCCTCCCTCCCTCCTGTGAATGTAGCTCCGGGTCGCGAGGTCGAGAGGGTCAACGAAGCCGAGGCTACCGATTGCATCATGGGTTGAAGCTGCGTCGCGTTGAGCGTCGCGACTCGAAAGATGTGAATTCACCGAAAATGGCAAGATGAGCGGGAAGCAAATTCCTTGTTGGGCGTTTCGGACGCCTGTGCAAAGCGCGCGGCGGTTTCCTTTCTCAGATAAAATTCAATGCCTCTTGATCACCACTGTTTCCTATTTTCACCTAATTGACTAGCGCATTGCACTCTTGATTTAAGACAATTATTTACCATTTCGTTCTGTATTTTCTTTGGTTCAATTTTACTGGATACGAAACTACCCATGCTCATCTCGAATAACATTTGTTAAGGTTACATGTGGAGCCTATTATTGATTTACTATTGTTTCTTGCCTTTTTTCTTCTTTTTTGGGTTTTTCCTTTTCTTTCTCCATTTGGAACAAAATTGTTGTCCCTTTTTTCTGAAAAATAGTTTATTTGGTAGATAGCTAACTAAATATTGTGTTAACAAGTTGTGTATTTCTCTTTTTTGTACTAGGAAACTATTTTTAAAAGAATAACCTAAGAACAAGTAAGAGTGAAAAGACTCAATCTACCAGTTTTAGTATGCATTTCATTTAATTATAACTTTGATATATGTCATTACGTCATAGTCTGTGTATTTTGACTGCTCAAATTTCATTTTATTCAATGAATCTAATCATTTAATTTTTATTTATTTTTCATGCCATCATTGCATGATGTTTTAAGAGATATTTTCGAAAAAAAAATATCATAGAGTTCAGTACATAAAAATTCTAAACATCCATTACTATCATGCAAATGCAAAAGAAAATGCTCCCTAAAACATTATTATATGGAATACTATATTTGCCTTGATTGCATGTATAATTAGCTATTGACAAGCAATTATGACAATTGTAACGACATTATAAGACGAGCCATTCAAACCATTTGCAAACACATATTTTTTGTCAATACTAAATGCATCATAATTTTCACGGAATCATCAATGAAAATAACATTATCCACTGTAATAATAACAAATTGATATGCAACTTAACAAACGATATTGTCCGTTTAGCTGCTTGGCGCCCCTAGAAAGGTTACCATCTCGAAAAAAAAAGATTTTACTTGAAGCAGACAATAAAATTTTTTAATTACATCAACAAGAGAGTCATTATTCACTTAAAACACACATATATCGAAGAATAAGTTTCAATGTTTAGTGTGAGAAGCTCCAAATGAAGTTGTTGACATAATTGATTGTTGTTCCCTATCCATAGTTTCATTATCAATAGATATATTTAAGCAATTTGGGTCCTCTTCAATATTGTCTTACATAGTGATTGCACTGCAAAAAAAAAAATACAATGAAAGGTTAGTAAATTCTGTATAATGCATTCATCAACCACATAATCAATCTTTGAGTAAATTCTTGTAAATTTGCATCGAAAATTGAAGTTGAAAAATTCATGATCATGAGGATTATCTAGGGAATAAAGTTAATAATTGCGGAAAAAGTTTAGGAGAAGACAAACATGAAGGAAACGTTGAAACGTAATGGTGTGGAAAATGAGGCTAGAGTGAAAAAAAAGTTGTTTGAAGGGATTTAGGCAGTTTTGTCTTCTAATAAAATTAAAACAAAAGAAAAAGAAGAGGAAAAGGTAAGAAATAGTATTAAAATAAGAGTGGAACTCACGAGGATAATGAGTTCAATTCAATGTGATAAGAGGGTGTCAGCAGGCAATAAGAAATGGAAATTGCCTAATGAAGAATTTAATATTAGTTTTTGCAGGCGAACAGGTAAAGCTTCACCCAGCAATTCTTAGCTTATGTTTCTCGGGCCCTTCCCATTTTCTTCTGGTGAGCCGTAAATTCGAAGAAGATGACCTCTGGGAATGGCATCAGAGGATCAATAAATCTGAACCGAGTCCAAAAAGAGTGGGTCAATCGCGTTGTTTCTTTTTGTTGACACCTAAATTTTGGCGATCCTGTTAAATAAATATTGCATAGAAAAATTAGAGATTAAATTTTAACCCCTAAACAAAAATATTAAAATTGCATGGCATATAGTTTAAGTTCATGTAGGTTAGTTGCATTCCATGTCGAACCGGCGGTGACAAGTGAATTGAAAATCCATCGCGCAAATCGAGCTCGAGCACTGAACGAAACTCGACTCACTCGGAAGACAGGGGCCGAAAATCACAAGTCTAAAAGGCCTTGGTTGTCTTAATTTGAGCTTAAATCAACCCATTAAGCTTAATTAAAGAAAAGCCCAAATTAATTCAGCCAATTTGAAATTAAATAAAAATTAAAGGATAAAACCTAAGCCAAAGCTCATTAGGACTAGGAAATTCGGTCAATTAACCTAGGATTGCAATATAAATATGTGACTATACCCTTCAATGGGGGAGCTCTCACAATTTTCAGAACACGATTTTTGAGAGACACACGTGAGTGAGAGTAAGAGTAAGGAGCAAGAGAGAGAGTAGGCTGCGCACGGGTGCATCCGCCGCGTCCGCGCTGCCCCTCCGCTGTGCCCGAGTTGCTGCCACTGCCGTTCCGCAACGCCCAAAGTACTCTGCAGTTTATCCTCGGCGGTGCTGCTCTTCCTCATTATCACCTTGAACGCCGTGGGATAATTTCTTGCTCCAACAGGCCACATATATTGAATACTTGGCCACATTGATGGGGGACGGCTACAGATGAGAGAAACGATTTCATGATTTGAAGGGGAGGAAGATCATAATTTATTAGAGAATTAACAAAGCTATGCCCTTTTTTCTGTCTTTTCCAGAGGAAAACGTGAAGTTCTCTGGTGCTTTCTTTTGATAGTCCAACAGATTCCTTCGGAGATCAGCAATAGTCCTGCTAGTCCGCCTACGATTCCTTCGACGTGTGCCAATCGCTCAAGCGAGTCCCCATAGGGACGTCGGGTGTACCAGCAGAACTCCTGCAACGTTCCCATACAACACAACATTCGACGAGTTCTTGCCCAACGAAGCATCACCGCGAGCGACATCGCCGTCGTCACCGCCGGTCCACTGCCATCAGTCACACCGTTCCGATCCGCAAGCCTCAATACGAAACCGAGTTCGAATTCGGAAGATATCCGCAAATTAGGTAAGTCATTATCCGAATATTTGCCGAAATATTTAATTTCCTAAGTTTTTGGTGTTTGAATATTTCGTGGATATTCTTTGGTGGATTGCTAAATCTTAAGATAATATTTGCGATATCCGCAATATTTGAAACACTTAAAATTGGAATTTTACCTAATTTAACAACGTATCTGGACGATTATCCGACCTTATCCCTAAGGTATGATATACGGCGATACGGAAAATCGTTATCTTGTTCATAATCACTTGGACACGATAATAGATTTTATTTGCTTTCCAAATTTGACCAATCAACTTTCCGTCGATATCTATAACCCTATAGATATGACCGTTAGTTTGATTTCTTTGCCTCATTTAAATTTGACAAGAAAAAAATTGCGGATTGTGTGGATATTGATTTGATGGTGGTGTTTATCTCTTATTTGATTTTGTTTCTTTAAAAGAAAATTCCAAAAAAGATTAGTTAGGATTTGAATTGATCTTATTAGAAGATAATGATGCATGTTTAACATAGGTTTAGAATAACTTTCTTTGAATAAGTCAATAGGATAACTTTTTAATTTGAATTAGGAAATAGAGTAATTTATTTCCTAGTTTAATTTAGATATTATCCTGATCTTAATGGTTCATTTCGAATTTTCATAAAAATACCAAAAAGAAGTCACTTTAGAATAGATTAAATTATCTTTTTTAGAATAGATTGCATGTTAATTTAGGCATTTTTTAATTCCGAATTTCATTTGAAAATACCAAAAATAAATCATTTGTCCGTCATTAGAATTAGGTCACGTTGTCGCATGATATATAGTTTGCACGTTAGGTTGCATTAATCGCATGTTAATTTTTGCACGTCATTACATATAGGTTAGCTCTCATTTAAATAAGTGAAAATTCTAAAAAATATTGAGTGAACTGCTTGTTAATTAGAAATCATATTAGGATTGTTGATATGATTTTCTAGCTAACAACGCAGATGCTTACGTTGCTTCGAAGTAAGTAATTCTCCCATTCTTGCAATTTATTTAATGTTTTGATTATTGGGTGTTACTTTGGTGGTTTGCGCACCCGCATGAACACCTCACATGTTAGTAATTAGATAATAAAATGGATCCAGACTGCCTGCATAAATATTTTTGAGAAGAAAAGGTACCGAAAGGGCGTTAGACTAGATCTAGCGTAACCAAGTTCCCGAGCTTAGAATCTCTGGTTCGTAGGAATAAACATATCTCCCTATGTTTTATTTAGGTTTCTAATCGACCTACCACAATAGATTAGTGACGACTCCAAACATGAAAACTTTTGCATGTTAAAAATTTAAACCCTAAGTTGCGAATTGGTAGGGCTTGGGAGGGCCCGAGTTAAGCTTAGTCTTAATAATCCATTAGCTTGAGAGGAAAATTTAGGTCGCGACACTTTTCCTTCTTCTTTGGGCAGAAGCAATCCGTTCCCATGCGTCGAGACTTGCATGATCATATCCGCACCCCTCAATCGCTCAACAATCGCTCTGCAATCTTTTGACCTAGTCTTCTGTTTATGAATGAAATGCCTGCGGAATGGTTGGGTCGGATCAGGACGCCGCCCTCCGCGAAAGAATCCACATTTTTAGAATTTTTCCACCAGGATTGCATCCATGACTTCGTAAAATAAACACCGAAATAATGATCTGGTTCAGTACCAATTACATGTATTGTTCCGTGGGGTGATACTCGTTTTGTCTCGAAATAACAGAGATGAACGCAAATCAATCATGTCAAGTGGGTCAATACAATTACCATGCAAGCCCGATTAGCAATAACTCGGGCCTGCCAATTTTCTTCTTGTGTCCGAATAGTCCATCTGTCCCGTCCTAGAAATTGCCATCTCAGTAGTTACAAACCCAGAAAAAATTGCTCCTCGAATTTTTGTGTTCAACTTAACTGGTTATTTGACGTTATCGATTCAATCAAATCATGTTTAAATGAATGGCGCGGTTCATAAAACAGCACCATAATATTTTGATAATACCTGCCCTCTCAAATTCTTTTAGCTCTCTCTGCCTTTTCAAATAAAAAAAATGAATTTTATTACAAATATAGTGAGGGAGGGAAATAAAACGGGAGGATTATGTCTTCACCGAGGTAGTTTGTTCCGAATGTATTGTCCGGGGCGTGAGAAAATAAATTGTAACAATGAGGTATGGTCTTTGCTGTTCGTATAGTGCTTGATGGTTTCAAGAGATGTATTTTTATTTTAGCGTCATACTTGTACCGTGTTTTAGTATAACTATTCTTCGAATTATCAATTATAATTTTCTCATATTGCCACCAACACGCTTCTGCACTAGACAAATGGTGTTAAAGCATCGTTTCCATACTCAGTAAGGCGGTGCCCTGTGTACAGTAGAGGGGATCCTGGGAGAGAAGAAAGCTAAACGAGAGAGAAGATCAAAACAAAAAGAAGTGTGATTTGGAAGTGGAGTCCTCCTAGCATTCATTATTGGAAAGGGAAATATGGTGTGTTTTCGGCCATTTTGGTTGTGAATTTGGCTTCCTGATTCTCATTATATATGTGAAGGATTTGAGTAATTTGAGCTTCAATTTCCTTCTAGGAGTACAAAAGCCAAACCACGGTCTTCAAATTCGCCACCTGTCAATCTCACTGAAGATACTCTCGATTTTGATTCCGACTTGCTGCCTGCTTCTCAGTCATTGACAGTTTGCCCGCCATATTTCCTGGTTGCAGTTTCAAGAAACCAGTAACATCCCCAGGGTACTACCAGGGCTTCATTGGGCCTGACAATTCAGGCTTCCGAATCTGGTTGTTCCTGTTGTAGGCCAAATGAATCTCTCCAGTTTCCTAGTTCTGATCTGGAGCTTTGGCAAGGACGTCTTAAAGAGGTTAGCTTTCCGTGAGCTACAGGTAGCTACCAACCATTTCAGCGACAAAAAGATAGTGGGCAGGGGTGGGTTTGGTCGCGTATATGAAGGACTTTTGGCAGCCGGCTCTCGACTGGCCATAAAAAGAATCACCATGCGATCCCATTTAGAGATGAGAGAGTTCCGTGCAGAAGTAAAATTGGGAAACGCCCTCGCATTGGAACCTGGTCCCGGTTCTCTGTTTTGGCTTGTTGTCAGAACTGAAAGAGTACATGCTCGTGTGTTCCTTCATGCTTAATGGAAGCTTGTTCTCGTTTCCAAGAGGAAGACCGTTTATGAAGCTCCGTCTTGATTGGTCCACCAGGAAGAAAATAGCTCTCGGAGCAGCGAGAGCAATTTCCCATCTGCACATTAAGCCCCATAACATACTGCTGGACGAGAACTTTGAGGCTCGTATTGGTGATTTCGGGAAGGCCATCTTCATGGACAAGGATGAAGAGAAGGGTGTTTCCAAGGAAGCCAGCTTCTTTAGCCTCAGCTTTCTTAGCACACAAATAGGCGGGACGTATGGTTATCTCGATCCAGAGTACTCCAAAAGTGGGATGTGCTCAGTGAGGAGCAATGTCTATGGTTTCGGGGTGACCCTTCTCGAACTCATCAGCAGTCGATGTGCTCGGAGAAGAATCAGTTCTCCGGGGCTGCTGCTGCCTGAATGGGCAGGGGTGCTTTTCAAAGATAAAAGGTTGGAAAGGCTAGTCGATGCTGACATAAGGAGCGGGCATAAGGAAGGTGAAGTCAAGAAAACCATCCTGCTAGCTCTAATTTGCACGCAACTCGACCCCAAAAAACGACCTAATATGGTGGAAATAGTCCAATTTCTTGAAGGGGCTATTAGCTCGGAGAAGAGGTGGGAGGAGTCCCAAAATGACAGTATTATGCCTCCGCGTCAATGGCAGCCCAAACTCTAATATAGACATGGCGGACTCGGCATCTTCTCTCTGTCACAAAGACTAATCAATACCACATCCCCGATAATAGTTCCGTGGAGTTGCTGCTCAGTAATAAGATCGCCCATGAGATTGTCCTGATTCTGAGAATTGCATGACCTCTATTGTAGCCTGGATAATGATTGTGCTGCTTTTATGCTTTTCCACTTATGTTCATTTGTTGATTCTTTGGTTGTTATTCAGTGAGACACTTCGTCCATTTTCTTTGGCTAAACCCACCCCATGAAATGTTCAATGATTCATGAATCTCCAAAATGTTGTAGTTCCACACCTGTTTCTAAAAGGCAGCCTGCTAGGCTAGATTGAGCTGAAGTAAAATAAATAAGTAAATTACGTCGAAGGGAAAATCTTCGAGATAAGCTAGGACTTATAGACTAATAGCTTTCATTACAAATGCAGGTAGAGATAGGTTTCCTCATATGATGGAACATAATTAGTTCCAATTGATTCCTTCCATGATTTGGAAGGGCTTGTGGAGCAATTTTCTGGGTTTATACAGAATCATATGTCTGTACTAATTGATTGGAATCAGTGTAAGAGAGATTTGATAAGGAAATTTATGCAAGTTTGATGACTTGAATGGAAAAAGAACATAACTTCAGGGACAAAAGGAAAATTTTTACTTTTTGTTTTTGAGATGGAAGTCATTAGTTGGCGTTACTCATGGAACAAAGGAATGTGATCCATTACACCTCTCGCTCCAATTCTTCTTCCACCAGATGAAGGTGGTTTGCCCGGGCCTTATAATTCACCTTAATAGCCGGTGTCGGTGTCAGCCGAGGAGACGGGCTGAATTGCATTCAGACACAGCATAGAAATTCTGAATGTTGGACTAAATTTCCCAAGAAAGTTCCACGTAACCAAGAGGGAAGCAGCTTAGGGGAGAAGCGAAAGCGACCAAGATGACTGACTTGTTGGAGTCATCGCTCTGTCCAAAGGGTTAGTGGCAGATAACAAGCATGATATACGATTCTCCACAAAACGTGCGGAACCCCACTAGGCTTGTTTGTAATTGGCTTTGATAAGTGCAGGTGCGTGCTTCGTTCTAGGATTTTACTGGGAAGCATCCCTCTGCAGGCAAGACGGACCACCAAAATATAAAACTGTGAATATCCAGACTCAGCTCAGCCTCGCCTCTGCAGCAGAAAACTCTTCCTTCCTTCTTCTGTTCCCGTTTGTGAAAAAAAAAAATTCGAGCAATCCGAGCTTAATTTCCGAGGAGTGTGGTGTTTCAGAAGAACGAAGAACCATGACCTTCAAGTTTTCAACCATCGATCTCACCAAAGATCCTCCCGATTTCGATCCGCAATCGCCGCCTGCTTCTCGGTCATTGACGATTTGTCTGCCACTTAATCCTGCTGGCTGCAGTTTTGTTAAAGCTATAACATCTGGCCTGGTCACTGCCGGTGCTTCTCTGCGCTTGGCCCATTCAGCTTCCAAGTTTGGTTGCTGGAGGCCAAGCGAACCGATCCAATGTCCCGAGAAAGGACGCCTTAAAAGGTTCACTGGCCGGGAGCTGATGATTGCTACCAACAGCTTCAGTGGGACAAAGGTTGGTCAGGGTGGGGACGGTTGTGTGTACTACGGAGTCTTAGGGGACGGCTCCAGGGTGGCGATAAAAGGACTCACTAGAAATACCCCTCTGGAATCTTCACTCCGCACGGAAGTAAAATTGGGGAACATGATATGGCATCGGAATCTGGTTACGGTTCACGGCTTTTGTTCGTCATCAAAACATGGAAATACCCCTCTGGAATCTTCACTCCGCACTGAAGTAAAATTGGGGAACATGGTATGGCATCGGAATCTGGTTCCAGTTCACGGCTTTTGTTCGTCATCGAAACATGGAGACATGCTCGTGTACTCTTTCATGGTGAACGGAAGCCTAGACTCCCTTTTAAGAGGAGACTCCCAGAGGCGCGCCCACTTGATTGGCCCACCAGGAAGAAGATAGCAATTGGAGCTGCGAGAGGGATTTCCCATTTGCATGATCTGAGGATAATTCACAGGGACATTAAACCCAGTAATATACTGCTGGATGCGGATCTTGAGGCTCGTGTTGCAGATTTTGGGTTGGCCTTGTTCATGAACGAGTACAAAGAGAAGGCTTTTTCTGAAGGAGAACCCGATGGCGAAGAGTTTTATAGAACCAGCACCCTAGCCGGGACACTGGGTTACATAGATCCAGAGAGCTATAACAACGGAAGAGGATACTCAGTAAAGAGCGATGTTTATGGTTTCGGCGTGACGCTTCTTGAAATCATAAGCAGTCAAAGAGCTCAGGAAACCCGCCCCGATGGAAAGGCAATGCCGCTACCCGGCTATCATTTCATCTCAAGTCGTTTTCAATTTTTTTAGCTAGCAGCAAATAGGACAAAAGTTTTATGGGCGAGGAACTTTGGGTAATTGGATTTTAGATATGAGTTGAGATAGTTGGATATATCTTATGATTACTTGTCTGGTTTAGTTAATAGTTTCTGAATGTATATATTTTTGACGTATTTTAGAAACTATTGATTTTGTAACAACTCATTGTTTTATCAGATATATAGATGGAGATATATTTTGATAACAGATTTATGTTGGTTTGTGTTCGGGGCTACATCCTTCAGGCAGATGGACGGCTGTGCCATTTTTTCCAATATTTGTTGAGGTTGGGTGCGACACTAAGAATTGCTAGTATAAGCTTTACATACTCACCTGCAAAAAACAACATTAAGTTTTCATTATCTACGAGATGGATTTGATGACCTGAGCGTCAATTTTCCTTCTAGGAGGCCAAAAGCCGAACCATGTTCTTCAATCTCACTGAAGATCCTCCCGAATTTGATTTGGACTCACCACCTGCTTCTCCGTCATCATGCCTGCTGTATTTTCCCGGTTGCAGTTTCAAAAAGAAACCTGTTACATCCCACCTGGCTGCCGCTGGGACTTCGCTGCACCTGACAATTCAGGATTCCGAATCTGGTTGTTCGTGTTGTAGGCCAGGTGAATCTCTCCAGTTTCTTGGTTCTGACCAGGAGGTTTGCCCAACCATGGTCTTCAATTCCACTGAAGATCCTCCCAAATTTGATTCGGACTCACCACCTGCTTCTCCATCATCATGCCTGCTATAGTTTCCCGGTTGCAGTGTCAAAAAGAAACCTGTTACATCCCACCAGGCTGCCGCTGGGGCTTCGCTGCCCCTGACAATTCAGGATTCCGAATCTGGTTGTTCCTGTTGTAGGCCAGGTGAATCTCTCCAGTTTCTTGGTTCTGATCAGGAGCTTTGCCAAGGACGCCCTAGAAAGGTTTGCTTTCCGTGAGCTACAGGCAGGCACCAACCACTTCAGCATGAAAATATTAGGACGAGATGGTGACTTTTTCTGTTTTTTGTTTCTTTTTCTTCCCCTTAATGGAGAGATAGTAACATGGATAAAGAATACAGCATTTTGAATTTAATATTTAAATTGTGCATTTTGTATTCTTGCACGCAAGACAAACATTTTGAGCGTGAACAAAGAAAACACAATCTATGGTTTCACAGCTAAAATATTACTTCAGCTTGGGCGGGGTTCCTGTAGCGGTCTTTCGGAACAAGAACCTTTGTTTCAACATGGAGAGAGTTTGAGAAAGTTCTTGACTTGCGCTTGCGGGAGATATATTCCTGGGAATGAAACTATTTTGCCTGCTTCTTCATTTGAAGTCTTCAATTAAGGTTTCCTATACACTAAGGAATTCCAGTATTTTTCATCCTTAGAACAACACTCCCCTGCTACAACTCTAGTTGAAAGTCTCAGTTAGATTCTGGAATATTATGTATTCCGGGAAAGCAAAAGGCTTCGTTGGGTCTATCTTTGCAACACCATGTGGACGCACCAACGCTACATATTAAATAAATCCTGCCTTGTTCAGACTGGCTCTAATTACGCTTGCTTGAAGCCGACTTAATAGATATCTCCCGTGACTCGTGAGGCAGTAGCCCCGCAACCGTACACCCTAAAAAGTCAACGGAGACGTTAATAATATACATTTAAGTCATCAATTATTTCATTGCTCGCCAAGCCAACAATAAGGAATGTACATGACATATGATGTAATATACAGATCGCCCTTTTCTTCGGAACCCAAAAGTGAAATAACTCAAATTCAACATGGTCTTCAATATTCCACCTTCGATCCTGCCTAAAGGTCCGCATCTTTCCCATTTACCACCGCCATCTACTTCATCGTCAAGTATTTGTCATCCATGTGGTTGTAGTTGCTGTTGCAGTAAGGCCACGTCCTTGAATCGCTGATAGTGCTTCCCTTGTCTTAACTACCACAGCTTCTGAGTTTGGCCTTCGGAGGCAAACCAAATTCCTGCAGTTTTACGACATCCCAAGTGAAAGGAAACCTCAAAAAGTATACTTCGCACAAGTTTAAAGTCTCCGCCGATTACTTTAGCCTTAAGCGTGTCTTGAGTGGTGGACTCCTCGCTGGGGTTTAATAGGGGATCTTCGCTGACACTCCCAAGTGGTGACAAAAAGGCTCCAGAAGAATTTCTGCCTGAGATTGCTCGAAATTCCAACCAAAGTAGAAGTTGGCAACAATGCCCCAACAACGGAATCTGATCCCAGTACCAGGCTTTAGTTTGTCGTCGAAACCAGAGCAATGCTTGCTTGTTTTAGCATTTTTTATCAACGGAAGCAGACGAATGCTTGCTTGTTTTAGCATTTTGTATCAATGGTAGCGGGGGATCCTGCCTAAGGAAAGGACTAATTGACTGGCCTACCTGGAAGAAGATAACCCTTTCTAGTTGCCAAGGGCTTATATATGCATAATGCGAAGATGGTTCACCAAGACATTCAAGCTGCAAACATTGTTATGTCTTGAGTTTGATCCCATTGACCAAACCTATCCGGAATAAAGTGTGTAGAAGTCTTGCCCATATTGCGATGAAAATAAAAGGTGGCGTTCTTAATTAGGACAGTTCGGATTGTCGCCAGTTTTGGTGCGGGAAAAACAAGTTAATTTCCTATTGCAATCGGCCAAATACTTCAGAGTTGATCACAAAAGAAGTTTCCTCAAATTGGATAATAAGAAGGGACTCACATTATATATGTGTGTGTCACACCCTGAATTCTCTACAGATAAAGGTAATGACATAGTCATCATTCTCTCCATATGAAGGATGTAGCCTCAAACTTAAATCAATATAATAGAGTGTATATAATCCAACAAAATATATGTATATATCTCCAACATGTAGCCAAAATTCAACTACCAAAAGTTCCTCGCTATCAGTGCTCTCGTCCTGCTTGATGCTAATTGCGATGACTTGAAAAAATTGATAAGGAGTATGGTGTGAGCAACCACCACTAAGTGAGTAGTTTATCTCTTCTAAGCATGTCCCAAAATCTATATATAATACATGTACAAGATCAAAATGAGTTACATAGCTTTTAGAAACATTCCTTAAATCAACAATATCAAAACAACTATCAATTCTCCAATCCATTAATCAATCTCATATCAAATCAAACGTCAATGGTCCATTTTTGCTTAATACCAAATCATGGTCATGACATATTGCCCGGTGACAAGTCAACCAAGATTTCCCCATTGGCAATGTCTCCACTTATTATTAGCTAGTAGCTTGGCTTAGAAGGATATTCTAAAATTGGTGTGCATACCGAGCAACCCCTAACCGGGTTCACAGAGATATTGAGCCCCAAATCAATCATCCTCTAATACCATAAATCGAATCCATAACCTATCTCATAGACCAGAATATATTTTATAAACCAGAACAGATAACATTTTACAACACAGCTCATCCACCAGAAATACCTTTCATGAAGCATTTCTCGTATCATTTCAGAATACATTTTACAAATCAGATCAGTAAGTAATATAATACATAGGGTTAATATCACAAAATACCCTTACCCCAAACTAATGTTTTTGATCATGAAAAATCTCAAATTAGTATACCTATGACAAATTTATACAAAACTAATTTTTTAACCATTAAAAACCCTAAACTCGTGTATTTATGATAAATTTACTTTTCGTTAAATTAGATTAATGCCACAAAAAACTATAAACCGGTACACCCGTGACAAACAGAGGATAAAACTTCAAACTGATACACTCGTCAGCTGTCATGTGTCATCCAATTCATAAATTTGATGATAAAATATAAGAGAACTAATTAAGAGTAAAATTTTCACAAGTTTACTAGTTTGGATTTTTGGTGGTCAAAAAATTAATTTTGGGTAAATTTATTATAAGTGTACCGGTTTGGAGCTTTTTGTGATATTAACCCATATAATATATATAAACTTTCACAATACCTTTCATATCAACGTTTCTAAAACCATTGACAAATAACCAATGAATAACGAATGCTCGATCTAAAATTTGCAATAAAATGTTATTTCATAACTCATAATATATCACTTTCAAAATATGAGGTCACAAACTCGAAGAAGAGATAGCGTTGCTTACCTGGGAAAGCCTAAAACCGAAATATAAAGATTACTCGGACCGTCAAACTCGCAATTCTGTTAAATAAGTGAGAAACAATGTTAAAATCAAGTAAAACGTTACCCCAA
The DNA here is from genome assembly GCA_031216235.1 of Syzygium jambos. Lineage (NCBI taxonomy): Eukaryota > Viridiplantae > Streptophyta > Magnoliopsida > Myrtales > Myrtaceae > Syzygium > Syzygium jambos. The sequence continues at coordinate 24,528,412 of CM062220.1, forward strand.
CTATGAATTAAGCTTAAATGCTAGCAAAATGACTCCCACGTGTCCACAAATCACTCGTCCAAAGTGATTATTCAAAATTATTCGTAAAGTGGAACTTGCGCATCAAACTTGGTTGCGCAATAACACTCTCCACCAAACTTTGTTTCAATTGAGTTTATAATCAAAAGAAAGCTCTTTCGAAAAATTAAAAAACCCATAGTTTGGTCAACTCAAAATCAGGCCGAAATCATGCGCGCTTGACTTTAAAAATTCTAGTTCTGTTAAATCCTATAGTTCCATGACACCCTAAACTATCAATCTCTCATAATTTCTCAGCTCAACAACTCCATTTTCAAACTTTGTAGTTTAAATTTCAATTAATTCCGAATTTGAGTAAACTACTCCGATTAAACAAACAAAAGGTGTTATGAAACAGAGTTAATATGACTCACTGAGACTTTTGGAGCGCACATGCAGGGAAACCTTCTCTCTTTTTGTCGGTTCTATCGTGACCGTCTCACCTCTTCTTTCTTTTCCTTCGCTGGACGTGAACTGCAATAAGGAGGGGAAGGGAAGAGGAGCTTTTATAGCTTGTTTGGGCCGAAGACTAAACTTATAAAAATATGGGCTTGGGCTTTGGGCGCTTTTCTTCCTTTTAATTTTAGAGTTAATACTACGAAAAATTCTAAATTTATATACTTTAAATTTATTGGGAACTAATTTTTTAACTACAAAATATTTCAAACCGGTACACATACGATAAATTTACCCAAAACTAATTTTTTTACCACAAAAAATCCCAAACGGGTACACTTGTGACAGATTTACCCTCCGTTAAATTGGATTAATACTACGAAAAACTACCAATTGGTAAACCTGTGATAGACAATGGACAAAACCCCAAACTAGTACAACTGTCAACTGTCCCGTGTCTTCTAACTTAGTAATTTGACAATAAAATCAAGGGTAAATTTGTCACGGATATACCAGTTTGTGGTTTTTTGTGGTAAAAAAATTAGTTCGAAGTAAATTTATCATAGATGTACTAGTTTGGAGTATTTCGTAGTATTAATCCTTAATTTTAAGCTCAAATATTACAAAATATATATAGACACACACACATCACAAACAGCTCACAAAGCAAGGAGTACTCTAGACCAAAAATAAAGAACGCTGTGTAAGCCATGACTTCAAGAAGTGGCTGTGACACTCATACAATTATGTCCCGGAATAATTTTAAAAGTGTTCCGAAACCACGTGTTCATCGACCAACTAGGCGAGGCTAAACACGGTGAATTGTTGAGTGTAATTGCGCTAGGAAATATTGGTAGTGTTTGAGTGATTTGAGTGTAGTTACAATCTCTATTATATCGCTTGATTTAATTTGTAATACTGTACTACTTTATCATGTCACACTGATCGAATCACGTAAATATGATGTTCAATTTATTTTATTATTCAATTGTTTGTATATCTCAACAAATATTTTGTTGGGGGAGGACTTTGATGCTTATATGGGAGATTTTGCACGATAAGAAAAGGATGAGTTAGCAAAAAATAGTGAAGGGAAGGATGTGTACAACGAAGTCAGTTTTTCCAGGGATAAGTCCTGAAGCTGAATCCAATTGCGAAAGCCCTTAATGCGGCCCCCTTGCACATTGGACGTCCAGTTACATCTGGATTTCATTTTTTTTTAATCAAAGCCCTGGAATTAGCTTGACTCAGGAAATTCGATGTAAACTAGGATATCTTGTTGCTTGGACATCTTTTTTGATTAGAATGTAACAGACTAAGACAGGAGTTCTTTTCAGTCTAATCCTTAATCCTGCCAAATCGTCATCTATGAAAAGACTGAGAAGAAATAATTAAAGATCTTGAGACGGGTTTCGCTGCTACTTAATATATCTTCGCAAGGTAAGGCTCCACTAGAGGAGAAAATCACTCGCCGAAGGCAAAGAAAGTAAGGAAGGAGCTCATGCTCGACTAAAAGTTTTAATTTGCTAATTGAGTTCCCGGGTCGTGGGTTTAAAGAAGAAAGTTTAAGGTAAGTGGGGATTTTCACTCCTTCCAATTAAGGCGGAGAGATAGTAAATTTGGATTAGGGATACTACATGTTTAATTGTTGGGTTTGGGTTCATCGGTCTTACCCCGGTGTGAAGTTGCAGCTGCAGATCGTCAGGAAACCTCGAGCAGCCTCATCTGAAACTTCAAATTAGAAAGTTAGGAAAGCCCAGACCCAAATCCTATATGCCATTCGACACGTCCACTGGTTGGTACTCTGCTGTGCAGAAACAGATGTCCACGGGGGTGATTTCTCCCGCTTTGTCAAGAATTTTTGGCGCGAAGGGGAATCGGAACCCCCAATCTGAGATGTCGAGATCAGAAATAGTTTATGAGACTGTCAAGATTATTCATTTAATCAGATCAAAATGTGGATTTTTCGGCAAAGGGTGGCGTCCTGATGACTCGCCACATCCATTTAGCGGGCATTTCATTCCTAAACAGAAAACCAGGCAAAAGATTTCAGAGCGTGTATTGAGCATTTGAGTGGTGCGGATTGTTGACACCTAAATTTTACCTATTCATTTAGGGTTTAATTACACGAAAAATTAAGGATTGATTTTTAATTCCTAAACAAAAATATTTTCATTAAATTGTATGGCATGTAGACTTTAGGCGCATTTACATTAATAAGGCATATCAGAACATGCTCTCCTTGTTTAGTTTCAAAATTTTTTTAAAAAAATTTAAATTAAAAAAAACGAAAACTGTCATAAAAAAATTAATTAATTATTAAAAAATTAAATTAAATTTTTAAAAAAAGGGGAGAGAGAGGCCAGCGTTGAATTAGTCAACGCTGGCCCACTTCTCCAACCCTACGCCGTGTGCTGAACTGGGAAAAGAAAGACAAAGCAGAGGAAGCGGAGCAGAAGCAGAACGACGAAAGCCAGAAGTCGGGACGGACAAAACAGAGGAGTGCTCTGCACGAGGAGATCGAAGCTGCGATTCCAGAAGCGGGAAGCAGTGGCACAGCGCTGGACAAAACAGAGGAGTGCTCTGCACGAGGAGACCGAAGCTGCGATTCCAGAAGCGGGAAGCAGTGGCGCATCGCTGCACCTTGACGGCGCAAGAACCCAAGAGATCTGCAGCCGTTTTAGCCGAAGATGGACCTGATTTGGTCCCAAGAAGAAGACGCGGCTGCTGGCATAAGCACAAATGGAGAAGACGTTCTGACCGAAGAGGTCTTAGAGCTGGAAACGGAATGTCGAGTGTCGCCGGAGAGGGGAAAGCCGAGAGGAAGAGATACTCCTCTTTCTCTCGGCGTTAAAAGGCGGGGCCATTGGAAGAGAAGAGGGAGACCGAGAGATCTGAAAAAGAGGGAGGGGAGAACAGAGAGAAGGGAAGAGAGTTCCTGAGAGATTCAGAGAGAGAGAGGAGTGAGGAGCTCGAGGAGGACATTTTTTTATCTACAAGGACACACAGTTCGGGGTTCTTTCTCCTGGCCTCACGCACTCGTTCTACCTCTTACCCGACCAGTCACCTCCATCCTCGCCGTCCGACAACCTCCTGCCGGCACCCTTCTTCGCATTTCCTCTCTGCCGATTCCCACGTCTTCGGTGAGTTTCTTGTTGGCTCGAGTGCCTTTTCCCGAGGATCTCGGCTCGGAGGCCTCGCGGGGCGGTCTGCCATAGTTCGATTCATCTCGAGTTCGCCCGCTAGCCACCGTCTCCGGGCTGGGTAGGGATTTTAACGGTAAAAACTCATTCCCGTGAACTCCCGTTGCCTGGCGCCATTTTGGTAGAACCGTGAAGTCAAGTCTCGGTCTCTTTAGGTCGACATGCATGTTGAGTTTGAGCTGGCTTTCATGTTTGATTTCGGTTGTTTCGTGATGATTCCCTTTGAGTCCAGACTTGAGTTCGAGTTTTAAAAAAGGTCAATATCTTCCTCTCAATCTGCGGTCACCACCTGTTTGCTGAAATGTTTAAACCGATTTTGCAAATGCCTTTCTCTTATGTTGGCATCCCTATCAGTAGAAGTCACATGGCACTAATCTACGATTTTGTCCGAGTCCAAGCATCCCCTGTTTCGTGTTTCTATCCACCCTCTTCCTTGTATTTTTTATGAGCCGTATGAATGCACGATGAAGTGGGTCGGTGAAGCAAAGGCCTCGTAACAAGCCTGAATGAGTCCAAAGCGATTTTTCTGTCGAGTCCCTTAAATGCCATGTTTGGTCCAGTCACGTTGTGACTGTATTTTGCGAAATCTTGAATAGTTTATGGATGACAATGGTGCTAGGATATGGCGGCTGACGATGGAAGTTCGGTGGAGAATATATTTTGATTCACTTCAAAGTGTTTTGTTTATGTTCTTGCTTCTCAGTCATAAGATTCGCTTAGAAACTTCCCAAATTCCTTGATTCGAGTCAGCCACTTGTGCACCTCCCACCCGCCGGAAATCTTTTTGTCAACGGTGATGTCTACGGCTTGAGGCTTCCCCCGTAAGTTCGTTATTTTCTATTCCATATCGTGTATGTTTGGTTGCTTAGGTTTAATGTTGCTCTCGCGGCCGCGAGTTCGGGGGCCGGGAAATCGAGTTTTTGTAATCGACCGTTTGGTAGGCGCGTTGGCCAGCGGCTAGGGTGTAGAGCTGGTGGCGGTCGTCGATGTGGCCAGCGTGAGCCGAGCCGTCAGGCGATGATGGGGGGGCCCCCGGCGAAGTCTCGGTGAAGCATGGGGAGGTCTCGGTGAAGGGCCATTGAAGTAGAGAAGTTTGGGGAAGAAGATCACGTGCATGGGCAGAAGGCATGCAGGAAGGGGAGGAAAAAAGTAAAAAGAAAAATAAGAAAAGAAAAAGAAACAAAAAAGAAAAGAAAAAGAAAAGGAGAAAAAAAAATTATTATAAAAGAAATTGCTAAACGGGGGGTCCCGGATTGGTTGGAGAGCTGGGTCAGGTGTCGAGTGGATCGGGTCAGGGGATCCGGTCCGAATCCTTATTTTATTAATAAAAAAACAAAAAATATTAAAATATTAAAAATTCCAAAAATTCGAAAATGTTTAAAAAACCCAAAAATCTAAAAAAAATAATAATCTAAAAAAACATAAAAAAAATTCAGAAAATTCAAAAACATTAAAAATTCATAAAAATTCCAAAAATTCCAAAAAATGCAAAAATTAGGAAATGTTCAAAAATCACTTTTTGGGCTTGATTTCACTAGATAATAGTTTTAATTTCATTCTAGGCTTAGTTTAAAATTCATAAAAATCGAGAAAATCCTTTAAAAAAATTCTAAAAAATCAGACAAGCCATTAGGGCTTTACCTTGAGACTTTTGATTGCCTTTTCCTTTCTAGAGACGATGATAGGTCGTTGGTTGTTTATTTTGGTTGTGCACTTTAAATACATTGGTTGTTATTTTCCATTTTTAACATGGTTAGGACGAGCTTTAGGCTTTTCGATAGGTTGTCCGGTATGTTAGTTTGCAAACATTCAAGTTTTAGGTACCGAAAGGGCACTAGTTAGATTGCTAGTGTAATCAAGTCCCCGAATTTGGAATCTCTGGTTTTCGCACGCATCGAAACGACGCTCCCGCGTCTCAATTAGGATGTCTAGCCGATCCTTAATCATGGCTAGTGGGGCCTCCATTCAAATGCGTAAATTAGAAAATTCTCGTTGCATGAGGTATGAGGCTTGGGAGTGCCTTAGTCTTTGGATTAATGAACCATTTGGTTTGTCTTTCGAACAAATCAATTGTTGTTCACATCCATCGACAAATACCTATTGGCCAAACCCAATCGGTTCGGGTAGGTCGCGACACGGATATGATCGTGTAAGTATCAACGCAGAGGGACATAATGCTTTTGCCCAAAGAAAAAGAAAAAGAAACAGCGTGATGGTTCACTTAGTTTAGATATATTGATCCTTTGATGTCATTCCTAGGAATACGTCTTTGAATTTGCGGCTCACCAGAAAAAAATGGCTAGGGCCCAAGAAATTGAGAAAGACAAGCTAAGAATTGCTGGTTTATGCTTTCCGTGCTCACCTACAAATACGACATTAATGTTCTCAGTATCTACGTGACGGGCTTGAGTAATCTGAGCTTCAATTTTCCTTGTAGGAGTCAACCATGGTCTTCAAATTCGACACCATCAATCTCACTGAAGATCCTCTCAATTTTAACTAGGACTCCCGTGTGCTTCTCCATCATTGACGATTTGCCTGCCATATGGTTACAGTTTCAAGAAACCTGTAACATCCCACCAGGCTGCTGCGAGGGCCTCGCTGTGCCTGACAATTCAGGCTTCCAAACTGGCTGTTCACGTTGTAGGCCAAGTGAATCTCTCCAGTTTCCTAGTTTTGATCTGGAGCTTTGCCAAGGACACCTTAAAAGGTTCGCTTTCCGTGAGCTACAGGCAGCTATGAACCACTTCAGCGACGAAAAGATTTTAGGCAGGGGCAGGTTTGGTCAAGTATATGAAGGACTCTAGGCAGACGGGTCTAAAGTGGCCGTAAAAAAGATCGCCAAGTGTTCCCATTTGGAAATGAGAGGGTTCCATGTAATAGTGAAATTGGGAAACATGCCCTCGCATTGGAACCTGGTCCCGGTTCTCAGCTTTTGCTCGTTGTCGGAACTGAAAGAGTACATGCTCGTGTATTCCTTCATGCTTAATAGAAGCTTGTCCTTGTTTCTAAGAGTGGACGGCCGTCTGTGAAGCTCCCACTTGATTGGCCCACCAGCAAGAAGATAGCTGTTGGAGCTGCGAGAAGAATTTCCCATTTGCATGATCACGGTGTAATCCATTGGGACATCAAGCCCCATAAGATATTGCTGGGCAAGAACTTTGAGGCTCATGTTGGCAATTTCAGGATGGTCATGTTCATTGACACGGATGAAGAGAAGGGTGTGTCCAAGGAAACCAGCTTCTTTAGCCTCAGCTTTCTTAGCACCCAAATAGGCGCGACGGAAGGTTGTCTTGATCCAGAGTACTCCAAGAGTGGAATGATCTTGGTGAACAGTAATGTCTATAGTTTCGGCGCGACCCTTCTTGAACTCTTTAGGGGTTGGAAGTGCTCAAAGATAGATCAGTCCTCAGGTGCCGCTGCTACCTGAATGGGCAGGCGTGCTTTTCATAGAACAAGACTTGAAAGGCTAGTCGATGACGACATACGGAGCGGGCGCAAGGAAAGCAAAATCGAGAAAACGATCCAGCTAGCTCTACTTTGCACGCAACTCACCCGGAAAAAAGACCTACTATGTTGGTAGTAATCCAAATTCTTGAAGGGGATATTAACTTGGAGCAGAGATGGGAGCAGTACCAAAACAATGTTATTCCGCCGAAAATTTGATATGTCCATTCCGGACTTTGGTTCTTGTCTCTGTCACGATGACTCATCACTAACGTATCCCCGATAATCTTTCCATGGAGTTGTTGCTCAGCTGAAAAATCGCCGATGACGGTCTCCTGATTTTGAGAATTACATGACTTCTATCGTAACCTGGATGTTGATTGTGCTGCTTTTATGCTTTCTACTTTGTTTGCACAAAAAATTAACCAGGTCATGAGAATAGGCCTGAGCAAGCACGTGACTTGAGGTCGAGTGGCTATCAACACTGGACACACGTACTATTGCCAATGACCATAAGAGCTTTCATGAATATTAATATACATCAATGGCCATGGACCAACGTGAATACCCGATAGCACTGGTTGACCATTATCATAACATAATTGGTTGATAAGTGTTGAATTTAAATCTCGAGTTTGAACTCGCGTAATAAAGTTACTTTCCTATTTGGCTGATTTCGGATAAGGGGTTCACGGCAACGCGAATAGAGAAGGCCACTAAAAAACAAAGCAGGGTACACTTTATTTTATTATATCTATTTCGGTGGGCTCAGGTCAATTTGTTGACTCCTTATCAGTGAAGGACTTCCCTTCTTGGACGTACAGAAGAAACGTGTGGGGCCACATAAGTTAGCTAAGAGAGAAGCAAAACGAGGGTTTTTACCACGTATAAAAAGAAAAGAAATTGAGGGTTTCTTTCCTTTGGCGAAGACCAAAGCTGCACAAAGCAAGATGTACGGAGACGCTCGTATTCAAGCTGCACGAAGGAGGCAGAACGTATAGAGACGTTCTTCAACGTGCACGTGTTTTGCTTTGGACTTGAACACGCGATGATTTGTGCAGTGAATTTATTTCGTTCAATTAAGTTGTTTATTCGTAAATACTTTGAATTTGGACTTAAATTTAGGTGTAAAAACACTCAAGTGTATGAGCGAATTTTTATTCTGATTTTTCGATTATAATGGATTATTTGTTGTTGGCTCTCCTTGTGGATGTAGGTACCGATATTCGGATCGAATCATGTAATTCTCTAGTGTCCTTTATCGTTCCTCGTTTATTTCTATGATATTTTCGTATTGACTTAATTTGCAATATCCTGTCGTTTCCGCATTATATTCGAACAGTAAGGGTACCGATTCAAAGGGATCGACAGATAGCCAATTGAGAAATCAAATGAAGATTGAATGTCTAGAGGACGCTAAACTCACTTGTGGTATTCAAATTTTTTGAAATCGCCTGTGCCCACTGTGGAGAAAGAACTTGAATGAAATTCAAAGTGGCTGCAAACAGGTGCAAATGATCAAGGCTTGGTTTTGAGAGAACAACCACCTGGAGATAAGATCATGGCAACGTGAGAACATGGAACCAAGATTCTTGAGATGTGGAAGCATGGCTGAAACTGCTGAAAATCTACTTATAGGCAGCAATGTTGTGAACGCTATAAATACTAGTGTTTGTCTACTGAAGACCCCCAACACAAACGTACAAACAACTTGTTATCTTTCAATTTCTGCATTGTAGTTATGCTTGTAGTTCCAAGATATTTCGTCGTCGATTAAATTCCATTGTAGTTTTCAAATCTTTGCCGTCGATTAAATTCTAGCGTTGCATGTGTTTTTCAAGCCTTTGTCGTCGATTAAATTCCGACAAAGTTTGTGTACTTTCTATTCCGTTTGAAATGAAATGATTAGTTTCCTTGTATACTTATGATATTTCGTCACCATAGAACCTATCTCATCTAAAAAAAAATCAAAGAATTGACTTTTGGTGAAAGGTATTTCATCTTGGATGCAATTTCCGACAAAACACACTTACGTTCATTTGTCGATTCTTTGATTGGTATACAGTGAGACACTTCGTCCATTTTCTTTGGCTAACACACATCCCATAATTCGCCTGCTCCGAAAAAATGTTCAATGGTTCACAAATCTCTAAGATGTTGTAGTTCAACACCAGTTTCCAAAGGCAGCCTGTTAGGCTAGATTGATCTGAGGTAAGATAAATAAAATAAATAGATTACATTCAAAGGGAAAATAGATGAGATAAGCTAGGATTCATGATTTAAATGCAAAGGTTCCCATGGTAATTCAGAACGACAATAGCTTTCATTAGAAATGCAGGTAGAAGAAGGTTTCCTCATATGAAGTAACATAATTAGCCAAATTGATTCTTTCCCTGATTTGGAAGGCCTTGTGGAGCAATTTTCTGGGTTTATACTGAAAAATTTGTCTGTACTAGCCGGATGAATTGATCGGAATCAGTGCAAGGGACTTGATAATGAAATTTATACAAGGTTAACGACTTGATTCGACAAGTCCAAGAAGCAAGGATTTGATTATGAAAAGAGCGCAACTTTAGGGACTAAAAGTAAAATTTTTACCTTCCATTTTCGAGATGGAAGTCATACTGGTTTGCAACAAAGGAATGTGATTCATCACACCTCTACTCCGGTTCTTCTACTACCAGATGAAGGTTGTTAATATCTTTACTAGACCGGGCTTATAATTCACCTTAGTAGCAGCTGGTGTCGGTGTAAGCCGAGGAAACTGGATTAATTGCATTCAGACACAGCATAGAAAATCTAAATGTTGGACTGATTCTCCCAAGAAAGCTTGACGTATCAGGAGGGTAAACAGCTTAGGGGAGTAGCGAAAGCGACGACAACGACCATGATACCCCACAAAACGCGTCGAAATCCACTAGGCTTTTTTTCATTGGCTTTGATAAGTGCACATCTGCAGGCAGGACAGCCAACCAAAATTGAGAAGTCTGAATATCCAGACTCAGCTCAGGCTCACCTCTGCAGCAAAAACTCTTCTTCCTTCCTCCTCCTGTTCCCGTTCGTGAAAAGACAAATTCAAATTCAAACAATCCGAACGTAATTTCCTAGGAGTGCGGTGTTTCGTAACAGTGAACAACCATGGTCTTCAAGTTTTCAACCTTCGATCTCACCGAAGATCCTCCCGATTTCGATCCGCCTTCGCCGCCTGCTTCTCGGTCATTAACGATTTGTCTGCCGCTTAATCCTGCCAGCCGCAGTTTCATCAAAGCTAAGACATCGCGCCAGGTAGCTGCCGGTGCTTCTCTGCGCTTGGCCAATTCAGCTTCCAAGTTTGGTTGCTGGAGGCCAAGCGAATCACTTCAATGTCCAGAGGAAGGACGCCTTAAAAGGTTCACTTTCCGCGAGCTGAAGGTCGCTACCAACAAGTTCAGTGAGACAAATAAGCTGGGTGAGGGTGGGTACGGTTGTGTGTACTATGGAGTCTTGGTGGACGGCTCCAGAGTGGCGATAAAAAGACTCACTGGACATACCTCTCAAAGATTGACACTGCGTGCTGAAGTAAAATTGGGGAACATGATATGGCATCGGAATCTGCTTCCGGTTCACGGCTTGTGCTCATCATCGAAACATGGAGACATGCTCGTGTACCCTTTCATGGTGAACGTAAGCCTAGGCATCAATTTAAGAGGACAGTCAACAGAGAAGCGCCCACTTGATTGGCCCACCAGGAAGAAGATAGCAATTGGAGCTGCGAGAGGGATTGCCCATTTGCACGATCTGAGGATAATTCACAGGGACATTAAACCCGACAATATACTGCTGGATGCGGATTTTGAGGCTCGTGTTGCAGATTTTGGGTTGGCCTTGTTCATGGACGATTACAAAGAGAAGGCTGTTTCCGAAGGAGAACCCAATGGTGAAGACGCTTATTTTACCGACTGCACAGTGGGAACACTTGGTTACATGGATCCAGAGCGCATCACCGGACGATACTCAGTAAAGAGCGATGTTTATGGTTTCGGCGTGACACTTCTTGAAGTCGTGAGCGGTCGAAGAGCTTGGAGAACAACCCGCCTCGATGGAAAGGAACTGGGGCTGCTTCGATGGGCACAAGCCCTTTTGAAAAACGAACAGTTGGAAAGGCTAGTCGATACCAATATGCTGGGCGGCCGTAACGAGAGTGAAGTGGAGAAAACCGTTCGCCTGGCTCTACTTTGCACGCAAGTCGATCCCAAAAAACGACCTTATATGGCTGAAGCAGTCCTATTTCTTGAAGGAATTATTGGCTTGGAGAAAAGATGGGAGGAGTATCAACTTGAAGTCGAATTATCTCGCCTAGATGAGCTCTCAATTTTGAACGACTCTACTTCTTGTCCAAGTGAAGACAAATCATCTGGTCCTAGGTGACACTTCCTAGAACGTGTCGCTTGAGATTCGCCCTTTGAGATTGCGGTTGCCTCAGCTTCAGCATTATACCGGATACCGTTGAATTTTTTTCGCTTAGTTCGAGTGTATTTACTCATTTCATTTTATTTAATTGATAATATTTTTATTATGTTTTATCTTGAATGTGATTTCATTTTATTTTTATCACAGCCCACCAGAACTTGAGAGGGCAAGTAGAATCAAATTATTGTGCTGTGCCGTCGGCCAACATTCCACGTAGTGCTGTTTTATGCGCCACGATTTATTTACACACAATTTGATTTGATTAGATTAAATCAATTATGTAAAATTACCAGTTGGGTTGAACACAAAAATTGAGGAGCAATTTTTGCTGGGTTTGTAAGTACTAAGATGACAATTTCTAGGATGGGACATGAGCGTTATTCGGACAAAGTTAGCGGGTATGGATTTGTGCTAATCGGGCTTGTATGGTAATCGTGTTGACCCACTTGACATGATTGATAAATGAATTGTGTTCACGTTCATCTCGTGTCACTGTTACTTCGACACGAAGCGAACTTCACCCCACGAAGCCATATATCTAATTAGTACCGAGTGACCAAGAAAAAAAATTAGTATTGAACCTGATGAATGCATTGGTGTTTCCAGATGAAGTCGTGGGTGCAGTCCTAGTGCACTATTCTATAAAAGTGGATTCTGATACGCCGCATCCATTTCGCAGGTGTTTCGTTCATAAACAGAAGACTTAGGCAAAAGATCGCAAAGTGGGTGCTGAGCATTTGAGTGGTGCGGGTATGGTCGTGTAAGTCTCAACGCATGGGAACAGATTGCTTTTGGCCAAGGAAGAAGGAAAAGACACCGCGTGATATGAGCAAATCATTTTTGACTTAGGTCAAACATATTGATTCTTTGATGTCATTCCTGGGAAGTCTTCTTCAGACATGCGGCCCACCAGAAGAAAATGGGAAGGGCCCGAGAAAGACAGGTTTAAAAATTGCTAGTTTAAGCTTTACGTGCTCTCCTGTACAAACAACATTGAAGTTCTTGTTATCTACGTGACCGATTTGAGTGATCTGAGCTTCAATCGTAACCTGGACGTTGATCGTGCTGCTTTTATGCTTTTCTACTTTGTTTGCACAAAAAATTAACCAGGTTATGAGAATCGGCGTGAGCAAGCATGTGACTTGAGGTCGAGTTGCTATCAACACTGGACACGCATACTATTGTCAATGACCATAAGAGCCTTCATGGATATTAATATACATCGATGGCCACGGACCAACATGGATACATGATAGCACTGGTTGATGATTATCATGACATAATTAGTCGGCAAGGATACCGATTAAAAGGGATTGACAGACAGCCAATTGAGAAATAAATTGAATATTGAATGTCTAGAGGACGCTAAACTCACTTGTGGTATACAAATTTTTTGAAATCGCTTGTGGATAGACCAATGAAGTTCAGCGGATTGTGGAGAAAGAACTTTGAATGAAATTCAAAGTGGCTGCAAACAGGTGCGAATGATCAAAGCTCAGTTTTGAGAGAACAACCACCTGGAGATAAGATCCTGGCAACGGGAGAACATGGAACCAAGATTCTTGAGATGTGGAAGCATAGCTGAAACTGCCGAAGAACTACTGCTTATAGGCATCAATTTTGTGAATACTATAAATACTAGTGTTTGTCTACTAAAGACCCCCAACATAACATACAAACAATTTGTTAACTTTCAATTATTTTTCAATTTCTGCATTGTAGTTATGCCTTTAGTTCCAAGATTTTTTGTTACCGATTAAATTCCGGTGTGTATCTTAATTGTTGTTCGATTAAATTTCGGCATTGCATCTTTATGTTCTTAAAGCTTTGTCGTCGATTAAATTCTAGCAAAGTTTGTATACTCTCTATTTTGTTTGAAGTGAAATTATGAGTTTCCTTGTATACCTACGATATTTCGTCACCACAGAACCTATCTCATCTCATAAAAAATCAAAGAACGACTTTTGGTGAAAGGGATTTCATCGCGGACGAAAATTCCGCCGAAACTGTCACACCTTGAAACCTACCAGAACGGGGGATGACACGGCCGTCCTTTCGCCCGAAGGACGCAACTTAAACCCACAACCAAAGAACAGACTCCCAGAAGTCCCCATGACATCACTCTCACTCTATTGGCTACTAATTAACGAATCTGGAAAGATTGGGAAAAGAGAGGGGTGAGCAATCATAGTTCAATAAGTAATGCGTATCTCTTCTACGCAGATCGAACAGTCACTATACATATACATATAACAATACCGGAAGCTCATACTTCAATCCAAAGATATAATATATATATCAAATCAAATAAGAGTTGTTTTATTTTAACAAGACTTTATACAATTCAGAAAATACTTATTTGAATCAATAATATCAAAGTAAAAATCAACGATCCATTCCATTGACCAAACTCGTCGAGAAACACACGTCAATGGTCCATTCTATTAATCAATCTCATCGAAAACACATGCCATTGGTACATTTTATTAGCCAATCTCATGCTCATAAATCTAACTATGATCGCGGATAACTTCTCGTAAGAAGGCGACCAAGATTCCCCCCTTAGCAAGGTCTCCACCTATTATAAGCCGGTGGCTTGGCCCACAAGGATATCCTAGACTAGTATACGCATACCCAAAACCTGTCATTGGGTTCACAAAGACACTGAGCATCAAAATCCACAATCAATATCACCAATTGATTTCACAAAACAAAACACGTAATCTTTCTCAATTTCATTTGTCAAACTGAACACATTTCACAAGACATTTCTCACATCATTTCAGGATTCTTCATAAATCGATATGTAAAACCTTTCGTAATGATCTTCATAAAATGTTTCTCAAATCATTTAGAAGTCATTCCATAAACTAGTTCGCAACATAATAAGTATATATCCGTTTGCAATATATTTTTTAAAACCATTCTCAAATGACCAAGGAGTAGTAAATGCCTCATCTAGACTTTTATACAACAAACATGCTTTAATAATTCATACGATACTTAAATCTTTATCACTTTCAAAATATGAATTTATAAATTCAATAAAGAGATAGCACCACTTACCTGGAAATGCTTATGATCAAACAACAAAAATTACTCAAACTGTCGAACTCACAATCCTATCAAATAAGCGAGAAACCACGTTAAATCGAGTAAAACACTACCTCAACTATGACTCTGCTAAACTAGGCTTAGACGGTCACATAACAACTAAAAGGCTCTCACAAATTGCTCGTCCAAAACAATTATCCAAAACCGTCTGCAACGCGGAGCTTGAGTGCAAAACTTGGTTGCGCTATAATTTTCTCCACCAAACTCCGTTCCAACCGAGCTTATAGTCAAAATAAAGCCCATTCAAAGAACTACAAGAATCCTAACTTGGCCGACCCAAAATCTAGCCAAAAAGAGACGAAAATCGGCATGGAAAGCTGCTGTCGCGTATTGTTTACCACGTGCGCTCAACTTCAAAAATTCATTTCGGGCAAACCGTAAGTCCAAATTGAGACCCGTAAAATCCCACCACACTAAACTATCATTTCTATATATATACGCAGCTCAACGACTTAAAAATCTTACTACACGGCCTTATTTTTGCAAAACTCCGAAATTATGTCCTAATTCCAAAAAATACTCCGATTGAATGAACGAGGGTCGCGAGTAGTTATCGGGCGTTACAATACGAAGTTGAATCGGTTTGGGGAGGCACCGTGGTGCAAAACCCACTTCTTTTTTCCATTTTTTCTTCTTCCTCTTTCCTTTCCTCTCTGTTCTTCCTTTCCTCTCCTCCCGTGAGAGCTCTCTGTCTTCTCTCTCGTCCTTTTTAAGGAGCTGAACGTGTCCCTTTGTTTTCTCTTTTATTTCTCTTCCTTTGACTTTTCAACCTTTTGCTTTTCTTTTCTTTTTCTTTTTCAAAAAATCCAAATATTACAGAAACACGCTTATGTTCATTTGTCGCTTGTTTGGTTGGTATATAGTGTGACACTTCGTCCATTTTCTTTGGCTAACACGCACCCCATGAATTCACCTGCTCCGAAAAAATGTTCTATGATTCACGAATTTCCAAGATGTTGTATTTCAACACCAGTCTCCAGAAGCAGCCCGTTAGGCTAGATTGATCTGAGGTAAAATAAATAGATTATATTCAAAGGGAAAATCGATGAGATAAGCTAGGATTCATGGACTAAATGCAAAAGTTCCATGGTAATTTAGAATGACAATAGCTTTCATTAGAAATGTTGGTAGAGCAAGGTTTCCTCGTATGAAGTAACATAATTAGTCAAATTGATTCTTTCCCTGATTTGTAAGGCCTTGTGGAGCAATTTTCTGGGTTTATACTGAGTAATATGTCTGTACTAGCTAGATGAATTGATCGGAATCAGTGCAAGAGAGACTTGATAATGAAATTTATGTGAGGTCAACGACTTGATTCGACAAGTCCAAGGAGCAAGGATTTGATTATGAAAAGAGCGCAACTTCAGGGACTAAAAGTAAAATTTTTACCTTCCATTTTCGAGATGGAAGTCATACTGGTTTGGAACAAAGGAATGTGATTCATCACACCTCTTCTCCGGTTCCTCTACTGCCAGATGAAGCTTATAATTCACCTTAGTAGCAGCTGGTGTCGGTGTCAGCCGAGGAAACTGGATGAATTGCATTCAGACACAGCACAGAAAATCTAAATGTTGGACTGATTCTCCCAAGAAAGCTTGACTTAGCAGGAGGGTAAACAACTTAGGGGAGTAGCGAAAGAGACGAAAACGACTATGATACCCCACAAAACGCGTTGAAATCCACTAGGCTTTTTTTCATTGGCTTTGATAAGTGTAGATGCGTGCACATCTGCAGGCATGACAGACAACCAAAATTGAGAAGTCTGAATATCCAGACTCAGCTCAGGCTCACCTCTGCAGCAAAAACTCTTCTTCCTTCCTCCTCCCGTTCCCGTTCGTGAAAAGAAAAATTCGATCAATCCGAAAGAAATTTCCGAGGAGTGTGGTGTTTCGTAAGAGTGAACAACCATGGTCTTCAAGTTTTCAACCTTCGATCTCACCAAAGATCCTCCCGATTTCAATCCGCCTTCGCCGCCTGCTTCTCGGTCATCAACGATTTGTCTGCCGCTTAATCATGCTGGCTGCAGTTTTATTAAAGCTATAACATCCCGCCAGGTCGCTGTGGGTGCTTCTTTGCGCTTGGCCAATTCAGCTTCCAAGTTTGGTTGCTGGAGGCCAAGCGAATCACTCCAATGTCCAGATGAAGGACGCCTTAAACGGTTCACTTTCCGTGAGACGAAGGTGGCTACCAACAAGTTCAGTGAGACAAAGAAGGTGGGTGAGAGTGGGTACGGTTCTGTGTACGAAGGAGTCTTGGGGGACGGCTCCAGAGTGGCAATAAAATTACTCGCCAACCATGCCTATCAAGGGTTGACACTGCGTGCTGAAGTAAAATTGGGGAACATGATATGGCATCGGAATCTGCTTCCGGTTCACGGCTTTTGTTCGTCATCGAAACATGGAGACATGCTTGTGTACCCTTTCTTGGTGAACGGAACCCTAGACTCCCATTTAAGAGGACAGTCAACAGAGAAGCGCCCACTTGATTGGCCCACCAGGAAGAAGATAGCAATTGGAGCTGCGAGAGGGATTGCCCATTTGCATGATCTGAGGATAATTCACAGGGACATTAAACCGGACAGTATACTGCTGGATGCGGATTTTGAGGCTCGTGTTGCAGATTTTGGGTTGGCCTTGTTCATGAACGAGTACAAAGAGAAGGCTGTTTCCGAAGGAGAACCCAATGGTGAAGACGCTTATTTTACTGACTGCACAGCGGGAACACTTGGTTACATGGATCCAGAGCGCATTACCGGAAGATACTCAGTAAAGAGCGATGTTTATGGTTTCGGCGTGACACTTCTTGAACTCGTAAGCGGTCGAAGAGCTTGGAGAACAACCTGCCTCGATGGAAAGGAACTGGGGCTGCTTCGATGGGCACAAGCCCTTTTGAAAAACGAACAGTTGGAAAGGCTAGTCGATACCAATATGCTGGGCGGCTATAACGAGAGTGAAGTGGAGAAAACCGTTCGCCTGGCTCTACTTTGCACGCAACTGGACCCCAAAAAACGACCTTATATGGCTGAAGCAGTCCTATTTCTTGAAGGAATTATTGGCTTGGAGAAAAGATGGGAGGAGTATCAACTTGAAGACGAATTATCTCGCCTAGATGATCTCTCGATTTTGAACGACTCTACTTCTTGTCCAAGTGAAGACAAATCATCTGGTCCTAGATGATCCTTCCTAGAACGTGTCGCTTGAGATTCACCCTCGAGATTGCGGCTGCCTCAGCTTCAGCATTATACCGGATGCCGTTGAATTTTTTTCGCTTAGTTCGAGTGTATTTACTCATTTCATTTTATTTAATTGACAATGTTCTTATTATGTTTTACCTTAAATCTGATTTCATTTTATTTTTATCAAAGCCCATGAGAACTTGAGAGGGCAAGTAGAATCAAATTATTGTGCTGTGCCGTCGGCCAACATTCCACACAGTGCTGTTTTATGCGCCACGGTTTATTTACACACAATTTTGATTAGATTAGATTAATCAGTTAAGTAAAATTACCTGTTGGGTTGAACACAAAAATTGAGGAGCAATTTTTGCTGGGTTTTTAAATACTAAGATGACAATTTCTAGGATGGGACATGAGCATTATTCGGACAAAGTTAGCACGTATGGATTTGTGCTAATCGGGCTTGTATGGTAATCGTGTTGACCCACTTGACATGATTGATAAGTAAATTGTGTTCACGTTCATCTCGTGTCACTGTTACTTTCACACAAAACGAACATCACCCCACGAAGCGATATATCTAATTAGTATTGAACCTGAGGAATGTATTGGTGCTTGCAGATGAAGTCGTGGGTGCAATCCTAATGAAACATTCTATGAAAGTGGATTCTTGCGCGAAGGGTGGCGTCCTGATCCGCCAAATCCATTTCGCAGGCGTTTCATTCACAAACAGAAGACTTAGGCAAAAAGATCGCAGAGTGTGTGCTGAGCATTTGACTGTTTGAGTGGTGCGGGTATGATCGTGTAAGTCTCAACGCATGGGAACAAATTGCTTTTGCCCAAGAAAAAGGAAAAGAAACCGCGTGATATGAGCAAATCATTTTCGACTTGAGTCAAACATATTGATTCTTTGATGTCATTCCTGGGAAGTCTTCTTCAGACATTCGGCCCACCAGAAGAAAATGTGCAGGGCCCGAGAAAGACAGGTTAAGAATTGCTAATTTAAGCTTTACGTGCTAACCTAAAAAAAACAATATTAAAGTTCTCGTTATCTACGTGACGGATTTGAGTGATCTGAGTTTCAATTTTCCTTCTAGGAGTCTAAAAGCGGAACCATGATCTTCATATTCGGCACGGTCGATCTCACTGAAGATCCTCCCAATGTTGATTCGGACTCGCCGCCTGCTTCTCGATCATCAGCGGTTTGCTTGCCGTATACTCCGGGCTGCAGTTTCAAGAAACCGATAACCTCCTGCCAGGCCGCTGCCCGGGGCTTTGCTGCGCCAGACAATTCAGTCTTCCGAATCTAGTTTTTTCATGTTGTAGGCCAAGTGAATCTCTCTAGTTTCCTGGTTCTGATCTGGAGGTTTGCCAAGGACGCCTTAAAAGGAAGGTTCGCTTTCCCTGAGCTACAGGCAACTACCAACCACTTCAGCGATGAAAAGATTGTGGCTCGGGGTGGGTTTGGTCGTGTATATAGAGGACTCGGCAGACGGCTCTCGAGTGGCCCATAAAAAGAATCGCCAAGCATTCCCATTTTGAGATGAGAGAGTTCCACACAGAAGTGAAATTGGGTAACATGCCTTTGCATCGGAACCTGGTCCCAGTTATCAGCTTTTGCTTGCCGCCGAAACTGGAAGAAGACATGCTCATGTATTCCTTCATGCTTAATCGAAGCTTCTCCTTATTTCTAATACGACAACCGTCCGTGAAGCTCCCGCTTGATTGGCCCACCAGGAAGAAGATAGCTGTTGGAGCTGTGAGAGGGATTTCCCATCTGCATGATCATGGCGTAACTCATCGGTACATTAAGCCCCAGAACATCCTGCTGGGGGAGAACTTTGAGGTTTGTATTGTCAATTTCGGGATGGCCATCTTCATGGACAACGATGAAGAGAAGGGTGTTTCCAGGTAAACCAGCTTCTTTAGCCTCAGCTTTCTTCACAGCCAAATAGGCAGGACGTGCAGTTATCTTGATCCGGAGTACTCCAAGAGTGGAATGTGCTCGGTGAAGAGCGATGTCCATAGTTCTGGCTTGACCCTTCTCGAACTCGCCATAGGTTGAAGTGCTCAAAGAAGGATTAGTCCTCCGGGGATGCTGCTGCCTGAATGGGCAGGCATGCTTGTCGAAGATAAAGAGATGGAAAGGCTAGTCGATGCTGACATACAGAACGGGTATAAGGAAAGCGAGGTCAAGAGAATGATCCAGCTAGCTCTAGTTTGCGTGCAAATCGACCCCAAAAGACGACCAGATATGACGGAAGTAGTCCAAATTCTGGAAGGGGCTATTAGCTTAGAGAAGAGATGAGAGAAGTACCAAAATGGACATGGCGGACTCTGGTTCTTGTCTCCGCCACGAAGATTTATCAATAACACATCCTAGATAATCGTTCCCTGGAGTTGTTGCTCAGCTGAAAATTCGGCGATGAGAGTGTCCTGATTCCAAGAGTTACGTGACTTCTGATGTAACCTGGATGATGATTGTGCTGCTTTTATGCTTATGTTCATTTGTTGACTCTTAGGTTGTTATATAGTGAGACTTCATCCAACACCCACTCCGTTAATTCGCCAGCTGCAAAAACATGTTCAATCATTCACGATGTAGTTCCACTATTGTTTCTAAAAGGCATCCTGTTAGGCTAGATTGAGCTGAAGTAAAAAATAAATAAGAAAATAACGTTTGAAGGGAAAATCGATGAGATAAGTCAGGATTCATGGACTACATGCAAAAGTTCCCATGGTAATTCAGAACGACTATAGCTTTCATTAGAGATGCAGGTGGGTGTAGGTTTCCTCATATCAAGGTTATAATTAGTTCCATTTGATTCCTTCCTTGATTTGGAAGGGCTTAAGGGGAAATTTTCTGGGTGTATACAGAATAATGTCTGTACAGAACCGGTGCAAGAGAGACTTGATAAGGAAATCTATGCAAATTCAATTACTCAGTTTAGACAAGTCAAACGTACAAGGACTTGATTGGAAAAAGAGCATAACTTCAGGGACTAAAAGTAAAATTTTTACCTTTCGTTTTCGAGATGCAAGTCCTTGGTTGGTATTTCTCATGGAACAAAGGACTGTTTTTCATTACACGACAAGATGGAGGTTATTAATACCTTTGTTGCCCGGGCTTATAATTCACCTTAATAAGGGCTGGTGTCGGTGTCAGCCTAAGAGAACTGGCTGAACTGCATTCAGAAGCAGCATGGAAATTCTAAATGTTGGACTAATTTTTCCAACAAAGATCAACGTACCAAGACGGGAGAAGCGAAAGCGACAAGGGTGACTGACTCGTAAGAGTCATCGCTTGGTGGGACATAACATGCATTATCAACATTGACGATACGATGCTCCACAGCGATTGTAATGGGTTGGTAAGTATGAACAACCAAACTAGTTAAGTCTGAATAAGCAGACTCAGCTCAGGCTCACCTCTGCAGCGGAAAACTCTCCTTCCTTCCTTCTTCGGTTCCCGTTCACGAAAAAAGAAAAATTTTGAGTAATCCGAGCTTGGATTCCGAGGAGTGTGGTGTTTTAGAAGAGCTAAAAACTATGGTTTTCAAGTTATCAACCTTCGACCTCACCGAAGATCCCCCTAATTTCGATTTGCATTCACCACCTGCTTCTCGATCGTCAACAATTTGTCTGCCGCTTAATCCTACTGGCTGCAGTTTCATCAAAGCTATTGTTGCGAAATTCAAATCGGCATTAGTATAAATATTACAAATAATACAGAATTGTAAAGAAATGAAATTGCAATAACAAAGTTGGAATCGATACAAAAGAATACCGAGGCTTGTGTTTCAACTTATTGGGCGTCGGATTTGCACCCCTACGCCTACACGCGAGGCATAGTGTTTGTGCTATGATAGTTACCACTTCAAATGAGCGTAACTATATATAAAGCACTCCATAACTTTCTTTCTTTTTCAATGTGGGATTAGTGTTTTTCCACTTCCCACTTCTAGCTCAAGGGTATTCTTTGAGCATCAATTTCTCATTCATTCATCTATCAATTTATCCCATATTTTCAACACCTATTACACCTCGCCAGGTCGCTGTCAGTGCTTCTCTGTGCTCGGTCAATTCAGCTTCCAAGTTTGGTTGTTGGAGGCCAAGAGAATTGGTCCAATGTCCAGTGGAAGGACGCCTTCAAAGGTTTCGATTTCGACGAGCTGAAGGTCGCTACCAACAACTTCAGTGAGACAAAGAAGGTGGGCAAGGGTGGGTACGGTAGTATGTACGAAGGACTCTTGGGGGACGGCTCCAGTGTGGCAATAAAAAGACTCAGTAGAGGTACCTCTCAGGCATGGACACTCCATGCTGAAGTAAAATTGGGGAACATGATCTGTCATCGGATTCTGGTTCGGGTTCAAGGCTTTTGTTTGTCGTCAAAGCGTGGAGAATACATGCTCGTGTACAATTTTATGGCGAACGGAAGTCTGGACTCACTTTTAAGAGGACAGCTCCCACTTGATTGGCCCACCAGGAAGAAGATAGCGATTGGAGCTGCTAGAGGGCTCTCCCATTTCCATGATCTGAGGATGATTCACAGGGACATTAAACCCGATAATATACTGTTGGATGAGGACTTTGAGGCTCATGTTGCATATTGTGGGATGGCCTTGTTCATGGACGAGTACATAGGGAAGGCTGCTTCCAAAGGAGAACCCAATGGTGAAGACGCTAATTTTACCGACTGCACAATGGGACGCTTTATTACATCGATCCAGAGCGCTTTACAGGAAGAAACTCAGTAAAGAGCGATGTTTATGGGTTCGGCGTGACACTTCTTGAACTCATAAGCAGTCGAAGAGCTTGGGAAACAACCTGCCTCGATGAAAATGAACTGGGGTTGTGTGCATGGGCACATGCCGTTTCAGAAAACGAACAGTTGGGAAGCTAGTCCATACCAATATGCTGGGCGGCTATAACGAGAGCGAAGTCAAGAGAACCGTTCACCTGGCTCTACTTTGCACGCAGCTTGACCCAAAAAAACGACCTTATATGGCTGAAGCAGTCCTATTTCTTGAAGGAATTATTGGCTTGGAGAAAAGATGGGAGTATCAAACTGATGCCCCGACGCCATTTGGAAACCTCAACTTGGATTCGAGTTCGAGCGACTTTACTCCTTGTCACAATGAAGAAGGATTGTATGGTCCTAGATGATCCTTCCAAGAACGTGTTCCTCAAGATTCAACCGTGAGATTGTGGCTACCTCAGCCTGTGCATCAGACAGATTAATCAGTTTGTTCAAGTTGAGGTGGTGACATTTTTGTTGTTCTTTTCTTTTTCTCCCACTTAGGGTGGAAGATAGTAGCAACTTGGATTAAAAATGCTTCATGTTTTACCACTAAAGCTTCTGTAACTCTACCACATATAACTTTGTGCGTTTTGCATTCTCGCACACCAAACAAACATTTTCTTTTTCCAATTTGCAGATCGTCGAGAAACCTGGAGCAGTATCATCTAAAATCTACAATTAACGGCTTCTCCTGCTTGGTCAAGAACTTTTTGCGCAAATAGGAAATGGAACCCTAATCCTAAGATGTCAGACATCGTAAATAATTCGCGAGACCGTGTCAAGAACTTCCATTTGGTAAGATTAGACCTTGAAAGCTCTGTTTCAAAGGTCAGATTAGAACCCTAGTCCCGAATGAGTACAAATACTCGCTAATAGTCGTCGTTAATCCCTTTCAGGGGTAATTTTTTTGTCAATTCGTCAAATTTGTGTCAGCAGCAAATGTAAGCTGTGGAGTTAGCACCTCCCATCTCCGTATTTAAAGCCAAAACATCCGTTTGTCTCACTTTTAAATTTCGCATTTTGCCCTCGTCTATATATTATTTTAATATAGTAATACAATTTAGCTTCAAAGAGGAAAGGTGATTTTTCCAACTTAAAATTAAAATTTTATTTACTGGATCTTGACTCATTCCTTTATTTTTCAGATGCGTAGAATGGACCTCCCATAGCCTTTGTGTTTCAGAGTTCTTGTATATTACGAAGGTGTTTACGATATGTGGTTCTACTATGTGGATTGACGCATATTTTTTTGGAGTGGGTTCCCTATTGATTCACAGCCTAGTACCGAAACCTCGATGGAGAGTTGGTTAGGCCTATTGAGGGGCTTCGACATTGACGAATGATGGTCACGCAACGAAGGGCAAAATATAGGTAGTCTTTTGGAGGATAATGTAGTATGAAGATAGGCAATATTGACCTGCTTAAGACTTTTATTTCTTATAAGTTGTAAATCTAATAAGTAATATAAATAAAAAAAGTATAGATAGTTTGACTATACTAGTGCGATTTTCAATGTTAAGAAGTGTTCAGATTATGTTTCCGCTTGCCTCAAGATTAATAAGATTAATAATTGTAAGAGACACGTGTAACGCTTAACATTCCGGGGCATTGACAATGATAGGGGAACAAAAAAACATCCTTTTCTTCTACAGTTACATACCTAGGTTTCCAGTCAAACATCGGAGCGGGACACAAATATACCCATGAACTTTGAAAATTACAGCCGGCACCACAGAGAGCTTCGCTTCGAGAAATTCAAACTGTCAACAGGAAACGGGTCGTCGTGCTTAAAAAGTGGCAATTCCGTGCGGGGCAAAGGCACTTAACTTGACCGTGACTTTGTGCGATGGTCAAAGTATCCCGCTCCATTACTGATTCTCACTGTGTGACCCATTCAAACTGCAAGAAAAATGCTTCTCATATGCCCCCTTTGAATCCGTCATGCTAGTTTCCCCTGCAGTAACTCACCTCCAAAAGAGATGATGAAACCACCCTAGCTCTAACCCACAAGAAGAGGAAATTGACAGCTCATAAAACATGCATTTCTCATGATCATCATCATCAAATCCTTTTCCTCTGAGAAAAAGAAATATGTCCTGTGCATAGACATTTGTTCAGGTGGTGATAGAGAACAAGATTTGGTTTTCGAGAGCAGAGCGAAAGGAAGAACATGGTCTTCAAATTCGCTACCTTTGATCCCGCTCAAGATCCTGATGATTTCAACCATGCTTTTCCTCAATCTCCAGCATCATCACTATCAGCACCACGTGACTATATTGACGGCTGCATCAAAGCTTTAGTCAGCCGGCTCGCTATCGTCGGTACTTCTCGAATCTTAACATTTCAGCCTCTACACTCATATGCACTCATGCTCACATTTCTCTTATTTGTGCTTGTGCCCATCATTCCAATGTGTCCCTCGCCTATTTGTAGGCTCTGTAAGTCGGTTACTTTTTCTGGATTATAATTGCTAGATTCTTCTAGAAAATATCATGTAAAGGTGACAGGCAAAGTGATTTTGGAAAAGAATAGACCCTAAAAAAAGAAAGTGTTCTAAAGGGAGGATGATCATGATGTGCTGAATAGTTCTAGAGAGTCATTTTGGTTATATTTAACCGAGCTCCTAATAATTAATGACCCAGAATTTCATCCATGACAAGTATGCGAATAAACTAACAATTTGTGAATACTATTTTCCCTGATTAGTTCGTTGCTCCGCAAGGTGCCAGAACTTCAATCCCTACTGTTTTTTTTTCCCTCTTTGTCATCTTCTCCTTGAATATAGCTCCCAAATTTCAGAAAATGCTGCCCTATAGGTTGGATTTCTCAACAGCAGGCATCCTTCAAAGATTTTCCTCGATAATCTACTTGTCGATCTTCAGAAGTTGTTATGTAGTACTTATTGGAAAGATTATGGTGTAGAACCTAGGGAAAGGATGCTGAAATCAAAGGATGGATCTTTTAAATATGGCGAACTTGCGAGGATAACAGGGAACTTTGGAACGGTTCTCGTTGAAGGAGGATCTGGAAATGTATATTTTGGCACACTAGAGGATGGCACCGAAGTTGCTGTGAAGGTCTTCTTTTGTTTTTCTATACGAGGGTCCAGGGAATTTCAAGCCAAGGTTAGATAGAACAAGGCAAATGATGCATATTTAGAAACTTGGTCCCAAACTAATGTCTATATAAACACCGGTAATGCACACTTGTAATTTTGCAGGCCAAACACTTGAGGGCTGTTCACCATGAAAACTTGGTTTCTCTGCTTGGATATTGTGATGGCACCAAGACCAAGGGGCTAATATATGAATTTATGGATGGTGGAAATCTGCAACAAAACTTAACAGGTATTTCATCATTCTCTTTTACGGTCCTTTCTCTAGAATTATCCCAAAGATGCCTGTTTTCAGATATAACGGTGGTAGATGTGTTGATTTAACAGGCGACATTCCAAATTTCGTGACTTGGAGTAAGAGACTACAAATTGCCGTGGATGTAGCACAAGGTATGTACATGAAATATCCACTATTACAGTTTTTGCTCTGGCATGGTTTGAGGAATTTTTGCAAAGAATAGCAGGTTTGGATTATCTTCATCATGATTGCCACCCACCCATCATCCATGGAGACTTGAGTGCTGCAAACATCTGGTTGAATGAGGAAATGGAAGCTAAATTAGCTGACTTTGGTATCTCAGCTTTTGAACCCCGAGCTCTTGATTCTTATCCAACTTGTCCTCTGGGCACTCCAGGCTACTTCGACCCAGAGTAATGACTAAAACTCAATCTTGTCCATTCTCTTTATGCATAAAATCAGACATTCCCTAAGATTTCATGTGTCACTCTTCATTCATTAATATCCATCCCTTCTGCACTACTTGGATACACACGAAACTACTGGTGAAACATTTCATTGTTTATAGGTCTTATCTTTTCCACTTCTTAAGTGGTTAAAATTTGGACTTGTCCAAGGAATTGTCTTCTCATCCATATTCTCATATGCATATGCAGGTTTTATCCATATTCAAGGCCAGACACGAAAAGTGACGTTTATAGTTTCGGAATCGTACTCTTTGAGCTAATTACAGGACATCCAGCAGTAACTAGAGGCACAGTGCGCAACGTGTTTTTACTCCAGTGGATGACTCCTATCGTTGAAACTAAAGAAATACAGATGATTATGGATCCAAGTTTACAAGGAAAGTTCGACATTGACTCGGCTTGGAAAGCGATAGAGATTGCAAAGTCTTGTACACGGCCAACTGGAGTAGAAAGGCCGGACATAACTCAAGTACTGGCGTTACTGAGGCAATCTTTAGCAATAGAATTGGCATCTCAGTGCTGCCACTCCGAGGTAGTTAACTAACTAGAAAATGTCAACTTTAGGTGCAAAAATATCTGCAGCAGTTTAGTGCTGAACTCAAGTGGTGGCTTATGTTTCAGAGTTCATACTTGTATTTAAATTTGGATTTCCATAAGCTATCCTTGTCTTTGTGATTGATCGTGCTGAGTGGGATTCTCAATAGTACTTTAACTATTGTCCTTTGTGGAAGAAAATGTCTATTAAGTCCTCTTTGTAAGTCGTGGTTACTCCAGCTTCTTCTTGTTGTTTTTTTTTTTTTTGGTAAGGAAAAGGGATTTGTCAAAGCTTCTTCTTGTTGTTGTTATTGCTTCATAGCAAAATCCTTCTTCTAGATCATAGCTAAAGATGAGAACCCAAAAAGCGGAAAAGGATTATTTTAACTCTCTCTCTCTCTCTCTCTCTCTCTCTCTCTCTCTCTCTCTCTCTCTCTCTCTCTCCGTGTACGTGCTACTGCACCTGAAAGCCAGAAAACACCTCTCTTGGTTGTGGAAAATTTATCAAATTATGGAAAACTGTCGGACTACACCATGAATAAAACGAGTTGTGTTGAAATGGTAAGAAACTCACTCGATTTTGTGCCTTGTGAAATGAAGATACCTGATGTATCTACTCTACTGCTACGAGGTTGAATTGATCTTCAAATATGAAGATACAGAGAAAAGTCAGGATGAAAACGAGTATGTGGGTGGGCCAAGTCCAAGAGAAAGAATTGTGGAAAATTCATCATTGGATGTGATTGTGGCGAGATACCAATCAGATTGCCGATTCTTGCAGCACCGCGTGGACAGTTGTCACAACATGACATGCCCCACTTCACTTGAACGGAGCAAGTTCAATAATCTGCTCCTTGTTACTTCAATGAAAGTCCCTGGAAAAGCCAAGCAGAGCGCTTCTTAGGGTGCGCATGAGAACCATTCTGTGCCCCGGAACAATTTCTGAACAGAAATGATTTTTTTTGATTCTGTGCCCGGAAACAATTTCTGGGTATTTTAAGGCGTTTGGTAAACTACACAAAATTTCTATTCCTAAAGTAGAAAAGAATAGAAATGCGTTTGGTAAACTACACAAAATTTCTGTTCCCAAATAATATTTTAATAATATTTTGAATTGTTTAATTTTTTTTTTTCTAATTATTTTTTTCTTTGGCCATGGCCGGTCGCCGGCGACCGGCGGCCGGCGACCGGCCACAGCCCAGGGCCGGCGAGGGCGTCACGGCCCTCGCCGGCCGCCGGCGGAGGCGAGGGTCGCCCTCGCCGGCGAGGGCGAGGGCTGGACCCTCGCCGCCTGGGCGAGGCGGCCCTCGCCGTCGCGACCCACGGCGAGGTCGGCTTCGCCGTGGGTCGCGACGGCGACCCTCGGCCTCGCCAGATCTTGGCGAGGCCGAGCCTCGCCCAGGCGGCGAGGGTCCAGCCCTCGCCCTCGCCGGCCCTGGGCTGTGGCCGGTCGCCGGCGGCCGGCGGCCAGCCCAGCCCAGCCCAACGAAGAAGAAGACATAAACAAGAAAAGAAAAAAAAGAAAAAAAAGAAAAAAAACTGATTCTCAAAATTGTGCCGAGAAACAAGAAGCAACTTTTTTTTACTTCTTGTTTCTCCTCCAAAACTGTTTCTCGGCACAACTTTTTGCAAAAATGTGCCCGGGAACAAATGCGTTTACCAAACGCATTTCTGTTCCCAAACTATTTCTGGGAACAAAAGAACAGAAATTTTTACTATTTGGCACGTTACCAAACGCACCCTTAGATGCTGCATTGTAGTTCCTTTTGTGTCATATTCGCCCCAATCACTCTTACTGAATATGCCACTATTCTCCTTCCACGACATGAGCATCAGCCTGTCGTCAATGGCGTGATCGCCGTTGCACTAAGGCAAATGTCATCGTCCGGTTTGCAGTCAGTGCTTCTCTCATCTGAACAACCCTAATTGCAAAGGGAATCCAACAAACAAGGGGAAGGATGAACAGAAGTGGATATTGTCGGTGAATTCCAAAGTTTCTAATAAGACGGGTTCAAAAAGTTCTTCAAACACACGCAAAAAAAATTAGTTACCTTTTGTCATGGAAAAAAATAATCAGAGAGCTAATTCATCTCAATAACTTTCATTGTGGAAGATGATACACTTGTAGGTTTCATCTTATCAGTTCCCAATTAAAGTATCTCTTGGCCCAAAAAAATAAACATTATAGATATATAGATTAACAAATTTTATCCAAAATTGGCTCTAAAGAGGTTGAATTCCTCGACACCAAGTGCTACCGTGAGCTTCAGCAGATCCTGGAATTATGGTATTACCAAAATGCATCTTTTCAATATCGAAAAGTACTTATATTCAATCTCATAAAAGAGAATGGTGGGTTATGTAGGTTTTATCTTGGTTCTTACGTATTTCTACATGCGACATAAACCGGAAAAAGCCCCACACCGAATGATTGACTTGAAGGTGTTTGTGTCGGGATTTGCTTCATGGAGCCTAGGTCAACGTCTATGCTTTGCCTCCGCTCGCACCCGTAACCTGAGTCAGAGATTCTAGATGGATTATGACACTTGTGATCCACTGATTGGTCGCTAAAGATGGTTCTAGGGTCCAAGCATCTGTTGTACCATTTTCTTTGCTATGACGCTTAAGTCACGAGTAGAGGGGCCTTTTGCACTTGGAAAGTGGCAATTTCCGTGTGGGCACACAGAGGCACACACCGCTTGCGGGGGGTCTCCTAATAACATCATGATAAATGTCTTCTCTGGACTTGACTTAGTGCTCCTTGTTGTTCGTCGTTCGGCTAAGTTCGTATATCAGAAATCGAAATCACATACGAGAAGACTAACCTAAAAGCAACACAAATAATTAAAGCAGAATGTTGATCCGAGCCCGATGAAATAACGTCGTGTCCTTAAGACGAATTTAGCCCCTCAATCAGTACCCGAGGATATTGGACAATCGTCTCCCAGAATAGAACGGATCTCGTTCCTCCGAAGCGGTACGTATTCGGATGACTCCTTTGAACGCAATTTCGTAGAATAATCGCACAAGAAATGATGATGATGAAGTGAAAAATATCTTTAGCGCGTTGGGAAAATGTCCAGCGGGAATGCAAAAATGCCACGAAGTGTCATTCGGTTTAATTAAAACCGATAGAGGGTGAACCCGAACCGAACCGAGCCGAGCCGGACGGCGGCGCGCGCGCGGGGGGTGGACCAACCTAGCTTGACGTAGGTCCTCTCTCTTCCACAAAAATGGGGTACCCCTTGGGGCCCAAACCCATTTGTGAGGCTCAACTATTTGAACCCATCTCCCATCTCTCTTCTACCCTATGTGGGACACTTTCACCCACACACTTCTCATTCAATTCTATGGGATTTTGGTGCCAAAATCCCAATAATCCCCCACATGAATGAGAAGTTCAGATATCATGACTCTTCGTGTATGCATGAGATGCAATGTGCGATTATTCCATGAGAAAAAGTTGCATCAGGATAAGTAGTCTGAGACTTTGAACTTTCCTTAGTGAAACCTATCGGACTTACTCGGTCAATCAGTAGACTTGATGTCTTTGAACTGTCGACCTTTCGTGTAAGCCTAGACAATAAAAATCACACAACTGTTTCTCGAACAAAATTGGTTCTCACTGTTGTGTTCGTTTTGGCCATGAACACCGCCTGATCTCATGAGTGTTTTAGAGAATTCGGCCTTTTCAATTCTCACAAAAGCAGCCCTCACTTCACATTCACATAAGTGATTTCTGAACATATAGTATATCACATACTCAATTCAGAATCATTAAAAGCTTTTGCTTAACCTTCATATATTAGTACTGTCTTCATCCAGGAATGAGTAAACAATTTGACAATACTCTACACTGTCTTCATAACTTAGTTGTCCCTTTGAACCTAAATATTGGGATCTCCAGTCAACTAGGTAGGGTTTCCGCTATGATGACTTGTTTATAGGCCTTAAACCCATTCCTCTTGATGTTTTCGCAACCATCTCTCTAGTTAGGCCTTTTGTCAATGAATCCGCAACATTATCTTTTGACTTCACATAGTCAATGGTGATAATTCCACTAGAAAGAAGTTGTCTTACTGTGTCATGTCTTCGATGTATGTGTTGAGACTTACCGTTATACATGACATTCCTTGCCCTTCCTATTGCCGCTTGACTATCACAATGTATACATACAACGGACACTGGTTTAGGCCAATTAGGAATATCTTTTAAGAAATTTCGAAGCCACTCTGCTTCTTCACCGGCTTTATCCAAAGCAATAAATTCTGATTCCATTGTAGATCTAGCAATACAAGTTTGTTTGGATGATTTCCAAGACACTGCCGCTCCCCCAAGTGTGAATACATATCCACTTATCGATTTTGTGTCTTTAGTGCCGGTTATCTAATTTGCATCACAGTATCCTTCAAGTAGCGCTGGATATTCTGTGTAATGCAAAGCATAATCTTGAGTATACTTTAAGTAGCCCAATAAACATTTCATAGCTTTCCAATGATTTTCATTTGGACTAACTGTAAATCGACTTAGCTTGCTCACAGCACAAGCTATGTCCGGCCTAGTACAGTTCATGACATACATTAAACTACCTAGTATACTAGCATACTCATTTTGAGCCTTACTTTCACCAGTATTCTTTGAAAGATGTAAATTAACATCTATCGGAGTCTTTACTGGTACAATATCCAGATTCTTGCACTTTCCAAGAATCGTCTCAATATAATAGGATTATGATAGAGCTAATCCTCCAGATGTCTTATGGATTTTAACTCCTAAAATAACATATGCAACCCCCATATCTTTCATATCAAATTTACTTGTGAGCACGCGTTTGGTCGCCTTAACAACCTCTCCATCGCTGCCCATTATAAGCATGTCGTCTACATATAAGCACAAAATGGCAAAACCATTATGAGTGTTCTTAACATATACATATTTATCGCACTCATTAATCTTGAAACCATTCGATAACGTGACTTCGTCGAATTTAGCATGCCATTGTTTTGGTGCTTGTTTCAATCCATAGAGTGACTTGATAAGCTGTGACGCCCCGACCTCGGGGTTATTTATGTGACGTCCCGTTCATTATTCTTTTTCATTACACAAGCGCGGAAGCATACTCGGGACGATCACAACAAAAGAACAACTAACGGAAATAAGACAAGCATTATGAGCAAACTTTGTGTTTACGAAACATGCAACATATTTAAACAAGCCTTTCCCTTTTAGGTCATAGCAAACATCGCACATATTCTACAAGCCTATTTTGAAGGCTTTTCTAGTTACAGGCCGATGTGGCTTGGGCTTTCCTATCCCCACTATGATTTCTCGCTCCTCGCTTCTTCACCTTCACCCCGGTCCCGTCCGCCTGGCCATCTCACATCCCACTCGTGGCTCTATCCCGGAGCCGGCCCGTCCTGAGGCACCAAGTCCGTTAGGCCCTCATCACCAGCGTCGTGATTCGGCGATAGGCGCGGTCTTCTCTGACATTTATCACGGTAAGCACTTCGGCTCTCGGCTTCACGGGATTGCCAACGCGGGCTGGGGGAGATGCCATCCCTACGGACCTGAAAAAGGGGAAACAACGGGGGATGAGTCGGGGAGACTCAGCAAGTGAAAACACTAATATCAAGCGAGGACGAGACAATCGTCATTTACACAAGTCAATTCTTACCGTACCGGCATCAATGGCATTTCAAATAGCAAAGTCATGCTACGAAACCAACAAAATAAGCATCAAATGTGAGTATCACACGTAAACATCATTAGATGCGAAAGAACGAACAACCATGAAACCAAGAAACGGGCCAACCAACTCATGTTACAACGTATCGTAACTTCCTTTCCCGATATTAGGGAATTCACTTACACAACGTCAAACAAAACTTAGAGAACGGGGGTCGAGACGGGTGAGCTCGGGAAACTTCGGGCTTTTTCCTTGCTTCCTTCTTGCTTCTTTCTTGCTTTGCCGACCAAGACGAGGCCTACCAAGGCCAAATCGTGGCTCTTGGATGGGAACGAGTAGGAACACGGGCCGGTTCGGGGTTGGTTCGGACGTGAGTTTATCGGCCAAAGTGAGAAAATAAGAACAAGGGAAGAAGAAGAAGATGTTGGCGTGAGATTGGAGGATGGCGTGAGAGAGGAGGAGAGGGGGGGAAGCTTCACGTGAGGCTTCTAGCTTCTTATAGACAAATAGGCTTGGAGAAGAAGCCAAACATTAATGTGCACAATAGTCAAAAGTCATGATGGCTAGTATTTAATGCCATTAAAAGCTATTAATGGATTAAAATGATGAAGATGCTAACATTATCTCTTCTTCATTGGTTCTCCTCTCTCTCTCTCTCTCTCTCTCTCTCTTCCCTCACGGCTACTCCCTCTCTTTGTCTCATGGCCGAATGGCCTCTTTCAATTTAGCAAACCCCAAACTTGCTCCTCACTCAAGACTATTAATGCTTGTCATGATGAAGAGGCCTTCAAAGTCTAAGGTCATGATAGCCTTGCTTGAGTCATGGCATATGTCATCTAAGCATGAGGTCATGGCTTAGGTCACAAAAGATAAGACCATTTATGAGCATTTATGGGTTAAATGATGAAGGCTAATACGCATCTTTCCTCTATTTCGTTTTCCCCTGGTCCGACCTCCGATCAAAGTATAAAATATCTCATTTGAAAGCTCAGAACGTGTACTTTAAATCACCAGAAGACACCAAATCGAGATTCTAACGTTCTCATATAGGAATTTATAAATCTTTGAAATATGACGAAACCGAACAGCTTTGCACTGTTCACGAAATTGGACTTGAAAATATAGTAAATGGACTCCGAAAATTCTTAAATTTGGATATGTTATAAACAAGGCTGTAACAAACATTTCTCGTGTAGAACACAAAATCTGAATCTCTTTGTAAATGCCATTTTCAGTAACTCAAAATCAGACTGAAAATAGTTCGCTGGAACTGAATTCTTGTTTCTGAAATTAAGCTCTGTCCAGCATGCAAATCATCTCAGAAAATTTCAAAATTTACACACTTTATAGAAAAGGACGTTCTCAACAATTTTTGTGAAGGAAACTTTTCCAAAATCTATCCAGAAAAGCTTGTAGAAAATCAAGACGGTGTGAACATCACTGAAAAACCCATTCTAGGCAGTTTCACACGGTCCTAAAATGAGACCATCGTACCACTCATCTCAACTCCAAAAATTCTGAAATTAAATCATGTAAAACTTCAAGATGTTTGGAACAACTTTCAAGAAGAAAGCATTTGAAAATTCGGATCACAAAAGTCTCCCCAAAAATAACAATACGAAGGAGTACTAAGGATCCGAAATACGGTTTTCCAAAACAAGAGCAGAAATTTTTGTTCCGATTGAAAAACCATCAAACTTAAACCATAGACATTTTCCAGAGACTGAAATTGAGGATGTGACATAAGCCGACATACTTTCTGCTCTTGTCCCGGAACAATGAACCCTTCAGGTTGTTCCAAATATATTTCTTCTTCCAAATCCCCGTTTAAGAAGGCCGTTTTCACATCCATTTGATGGATTTCAAGCTTATACACCGCTGCTATAGCAATTAGCATCTTTATAGATGTAATTTTAGTAACAGGTGAATAAGTATCAAAATAATCAAGACCTTCTCGTTGCTTGTATCCTTTTACTACAAGCCTGGCCTTATATTTATCAATAGTACCATCCGCTTTCATTTTCCTCTTGAAAATCCACTTACATTGTAGTGGTTTATTACCGGGAGGAAGGTCAACCAATTCTCATGTATGGTTTGACAAGATGAATCCAACTTCACTATTGAAAGCTTCTTTCCATAATGGAGCTTCTGGCGAAGTCACAGCTTCTTTGAATGTCCGAGGCTCATTCTCCAACAGATACGTTAAGAAATCAGGTCCAAAAGACGTAGAAGTCTTTTGTCTTTTACTACGTCTAGGTTCATCCTCCATTGGATCACTTCTAGATATAGCATCTCGAGACCTCTTATTATTATCAATTAGCTCATATATAATGTTATACAGAAATATATTTTCAAAGAACGAAGCGTCCCTTGATTCAATGATCGTATTGACATGTATATCTGGGATTTCTGACTTGTGAACAAGAAAACGATATGCATTGCTATTCTGAGCATATCCGATAAAAACACAGTCAACAGTCTTTGGTCCTATCTTAACCTTTTTAGGCTTGGGAACCGCAACCTTAGCCAAACACCCCCACACTTTGAGATAATACAAGTTAGGCATTCTGCCTTTCCATTTCTCATAAGGAGTTTGTTGTGTCTTTCTGTGGGGTACTCTATTTAAAATAAAATTCGCCGTCAAAATAGCTTCCCCCCACAAATTCTGTGGTAAACCGGAACTATTCAACAATGCATTCATTGTTTCCTTTAAAGGCCGGTTTTTCCTTTTCGCCACTCCATTAGATTGTGGTGTATAAGGAGCAGTCATTTGGTGAACGATACCAAACTCGGTGCAAATTTCCTCAAAAGGAAATTCATATTCACCTCCTCTGTCACTCTTTATGATTTTAATTTTCTTGTTCAACTGAGTTTCAACTTCGGACTTATAAGTTTTAAAAGCATTCACAGCCTCATCTTTGCTACTAAGCAAATAAACATAACAATACCTTGAGCAGTCATCTATAAAAGTAATAAAATACTTATTACCACCTCTTGACGGTATTGATTTCATATCGTATATATCTGTGTGTATTAAATCTAAAGGTTCTGAGACTCTATTGTCTACAGAATGGAAAGGAGGCTTAGAAAATTTAGATTCAACACACATTTGGCATTTCTCACTCAATCGAATTTTGGCAATAACCCCATGTTCATTAATTTCTTTATCGACTTATAGTTAACGTGTCCTAATCTAGCATGCCACAAATTAGGAGACTCAAGCACATAAGCAGAAACAACTTTATTCATAACAACATTGGGTACAACAGTCATTACATTCAATTTAAAAAGACCATCACTAAGATAACCCTTTCCTACATATATCTCATTCTTGGAGAGTACAAACTTATCAGACACAAACACCAGCTTGAAACCATTCTTGCTAAGAAGAGATCCGGACACTAAATTCTTGCATATGTCTGGCACATGTAGCACATTGTTTAGTGTCACAACTTTCTCAGATGTCATCTTTAGAGCAATCTTTCCGACACCTTCAACCTTAGAGGTTAATGAATTACCCATATAAAGTTTTTCATCGCCCCCCATAGTTGTGTAGGACGAGAACATCGATCTGTTTGCACAGATATGACGAGTTGCTCCAGTATCAATCCACCACTCCTTGGGGTTTTCCACCATATTACACTCGGATATCATAGCAGTTAGATTGATATCATCAACACCATTGGAAACTTCTTCCACCACATTAGCCTGAGTTTTCTGTCTTTTCTTGGCTCTGCAGTCTTTGGCTCGATGTCCAGACTTGTCACAGTTGAAGCACTTGCCAACGAACTTCTTCAGGCCTTGGGTGAATCCCTCTCCAGACTTGCTAGGCATTTTCCTCTTCTTGTTAGGTTTCGATCCTTCTTCAACAACATTGGCCTTTGAAACCTCTAGGTTCTTCCCAACTTTCTTCTCAGATAGCCTATTGTCTTCCTCTATCCTCAACCGAACAATCAAGTCTTCAAATGATAACTCATTTCTCTTGTGTTTGAGATAATTTTTGAAATCTCTCCAGGATGGTGGCAGTTTTTCAATGAATGCAGCCACTTGAAATGTCTCACTTAGAGTCATTCCTTCAGCATGAATATCATGCATAATCACTTGAAGCTCTTGAACCTGACTTAAGACGGTCTTTGAGTCAACCATCTTGAAGTCCAGAAATTTACCGACAATGAATTTCTTCAATCCGGCATCTTCGATTTTGTATTTCTTGTCCAGACTATCCCATAACTCCTTAGCCGTTTTTAGCGGACTATAGACGTTATAGAGAGTATTGTCTAGACCGTTGAGGATATAGTTGCGACATAGGAAGTTAGAATGCTTCCATGCATCCACAGCAGCCAACTTTTCTTTGTTTGTCTCTCCAACGTCCAATTTATGACCATCCTTATTGAGGAATCTAGCTAAGTTTAAGGTCGTGAGATAAAACATCTTTTGTTGCTATCTCTTGAAATTCGTACCATTAAACTTTTCTGGCTTTTCTCCGTGATTCGGAATAGGGTTAACCGGAGTCGAAGCTGAAGTCATTTCTGAAATATAAAAACAGAACATATTCACGAAAAGAATCGGAAAAAATGACTACGAACAGAATCGTTTGTTCACGAACAGAATTGAAAATTTTTAATATGAACGAAAACGAAAAATTTATTCATGAACAGAATCAAAAATTTTAATAAGGACAAAATGTATGAACAAAATGTGTGCAAACAGAATGTATAAATAGAATGTACGAACAGTATCGCATTCCTATACCACTATGACAAGGAACATACGAACTATACAAAAGTTCGACTTAAACGAAGGCCAATCTAGATATTTGACAGAACAACACATAAGAATATACGAATAGAACCGAAGCACAAATTCGTCTTAAGATTGTTGTTCATCGTTCGGCTAAGTTCGTATACCAGAAATCGAAATCAAATACGAGAAGACTAACCTGAAAGCAGCACAAATAATTAAAGCAGCACAAATAATTAAAGCAGAATGTTGATCCGAGCCCGATGAAATAACGTCGTGTCCTTAAGACGAATTTGGCCCCTCAATCAGTACCCGAGGATATTGGACAATCGTCTCCCAGGATAGAACGGATCTCGTTTCTCCGAAGCGGTACGTATTCGGAGGACTCCTTCGAACGCAATTTCGCAGAATAATCGCACAAGAAATGATGATGATGAAGTGAAAAATGTCTTTAGCGCGTTGGGAAAATGTCCAGCGGGAATGCAAAAATGCCACGAAGTGTCACTCTATTCCGAACTTAACTGTTCGGTCATATTAAAGTGGCGAAAATGAAGAGTTACGAGAGTGAAAGGTCGTCGGCGGTTCGCGAATAGTCACAAAGGGCTTCGATTTTTTCGTTCAAGCGAACCTCACCTCACGAACAGACATGTTTGTTTGTCCAAAAAATAAAAATAAAAATAATAAATTCTAAACAACATGTTTGTTCGGCAAAATTAAAACCGAGCCGAGCCGGTCGGCGGCGGCGCGCGCGCGGGGGGTGGACCGACCTAGCTTGACGTAGGTCCTCTCTCTTCCACAAAAGTGGGGTACCCCTTGGGGCCCAAACCCATTTGTGAGGCTCAACTATTTGAACCCATCTCCCATCTCTCTTCTACCCTATGTGGGACACTTTCACCCACACACTTCTCATTCAATTCTATGGGATTTTGGTGCCAAAATCCCAACACTCCTTTCATATAAGGCCTTTCACACTGCCTCTTGGAAGCTGCCATGGCAATTTCCTCTGTTAAACTATATGTTGTTTCTTAAAACTTCCATATAACATCTCTTACCCACAAGAAGAAGGGGCACAGAGATCTCTCACGGCACATTCATTTGTTAAGCTCATGATAAAGCAACTTGGGTTCGGTTTCTAGAGAGAACCGGAAAGGAAGGAAAATGGGGTTCAAATTTTCCACCTTCGATCCCGCCCAAGATCCCGACGATTTTAACCCGGCTTTTCCACCTACTCCATCATCATCATCATCCTCAACAACGCCCTGTTAGCCTTGCGAATACACTTCCACTTTCACCAGAGCCATCGTCAGCCGACTCGTCGCTGCCGGTGCTTCTTTTGTCCTAACAGCCCCAGCTTTTGAATTTGATGGTCAAAAGGGGAAAGTTGTTCATAAAAGAAGGAAAGAAGCGAGATAGAGAGACAAGGAAGAGAGAGACCATAGACAAAAAAGGGGAAAGTTGTTCAAAAAATCATAAATCTATTACACTTTTGCCAATTCAATTTTAAACCTTTCGGCTTTATCAATTGAGTTTTAAACATTTTCACTCATTGTCAATTAAGTCCATCCGGCCAATTTTGGCCGGAAATATCTAACGTGGACGCCAATTGGCCACGTGGCACTGATGTGGATATTTTAAAATAAAATATTTTGTGGTTTTTTTCTTTCTTTTTTTCCTTTTCTCCGTTTTTTTTTGGAGTTAGGGCTAGCGAGGGCCGCACCGCACCCTTGCCAGATCTGGCTAGGCGAGGGCTTGGCGGCAGGCGAGAGTGAGGGCATCGCGGCCCTCGCCTGTGGTCGATGAGGGTCGGTCGGCCACCCTCGCCGGCCCTAACTCCAAGATAAAAAAAAAACAGAGAAAAGGAAAAAAAACACCATAAAAAATTATTTAAATTATTAAAATATTATTTAAAAATGTCCACGCTAGCGATTTCCAGCCAAAATTGGCCGGATGGACTCAATTGGCAAGAAGTAAAAAGATTTAGGTATTAATTGACAAAATTGAAAGGCTTAGGACTGAATTGGCAAAAGTGCAATAGGTTTAAGACTTTTTGGACAATTTTCCTAACGAAAAGAAGAGAAGGGAAAAGAAGGAAACTGAACACTACATGCATGCTTGAAACATTGCGACAACCCAAATTAACTCTGTTCAGTAGCGCCTAGCAAGGATTCGAACCCTTCATTTATTTAATCAAAGGAGTTTTCGTAGTTAAGTAGTAATTTCGGATTAATTTGAATTTTGAGTTGTTGGGTTCGTTCTAATACTTCTTAAGCTGTTAATTTATGTTGTAAAGAAACTTTAGGGTGTTCGGAGTTGCGAGATATTACGAAAGTCGATTTAGAGTTACGGATTGATCGTAATGAATTTTTAAAGTTTCACACTCGCTACTGTCCACTTACAAATTGCTATGTTTGGAAATAGTTTTCGCCTGGCTTCGGCCATCAATTAAGTCGACAAAGTTTAGGATCGTTTAGTATTTCGAAAGAGCTTTTATTTAACAGTAATTTGCTTGAATTGGAGTTTGGTAGAAAGAAATACGATGCAACAAAGTTCGTTGCACGAGCGCAAATATACTGTTCGTCATGTGGGTGACTATTTTGTAGTGCGAGTGGCTGTTCTTGAGCTCCTTTGTTGACCCATAGTGAACGATTCGACTCCAAAAATAGCGCCTAGTAGAGTCTTAGTCGAAGTTAGCTGGCGTGTAAATTTGACTTTCGGTTAATGCTTCTTTGATAGGATTTCAATTTCGTTGGATTGAGTAGCTTAAGTTGTTTGGTTTTGCAAACTTGGTGAGAGGTACCTATCTCTTTTTGGAATTTATAAACTCATGACTTGAAAGTAATTGAGATTTGACTTATTATGAATTACGAAATAGTGTTTTTATTGCATAAAAATCTGAATCAAGTATTTACTACTTTTTTGTTATTTGTGAAAGGTTTGAGAAGCGTTTTATGAAAGGTATTGTGAAAGGTTATATGTGTTGCTTTGCGAATCTGATTTATGAAATAAATTATGAAATGAATTGAAAAACACTTTACGAAAGGTATTCTGACGGAGGAACTGAGTTGTGAAATAATATATGTTTTGATTTATGAAACCGATTTATGATATGAATTTTATGAATTATTGGAAGATGATGCTAGTGGTTTGAAGCTCATTGTTGTTATGAACTAGGGCTTGTAGGTATGCATATTGTTCGGATATCTTGTGGGTCAAGTCACTGGCAATATATGTGGAGACTTAGACAAGAGGGGAAACTTGATCGCCCTTGTCACGGAGTGTTAAGCATGACCATATATGGATATTGACTATTAGATGGAGTGGACCATTAACGTGTGATTTAATGAGATTAATCAATGGATTGGTCCATTGATTTTAACTTTGATAATATAGATTGGGCGAGGCAGCCTCACCCGCATTGGCTTTGTCCAAATCCATGCG
The DNA here is from genome assembly GCA_031216235.1 of Syzygium jambos. Classification (NCBI taxonomy): domain Eukaryota; kingdom Viridiplantae; phylum Streptophyta; class Magnoliopsida; order Myrtales; family Myrtaceae; genus Syzygium; species Syzygium jambos. Next base: position 24,569,272 of record CM062220.1, read on the forward strand.
AGGCTAGGGACGGCGGCCCTCCCTGGCCACATTCCTCGGCCACATAAAAAAAAATAAAGAAGGGCAAGAGAAAAAAAAAGAAGAAAAAATGGAAAAAGAAAAGAAAAAAATCAAAAAAATTCGATAAAATATTAAAATATTATTAAAATTATCTACGTCAATGCCAATTGTGCCACACAATACAGCTGACGTCCATGTTAGCAAATTCCAGCCATTAATTGTCAAATTGACTTAATTGACAAATTATCAAAATGTTTATGATTCATTTACTAAAATTAAAAGGTTTATGATTGAATTAATAAAACTTCAATAGATTTAAGACTTTTTGGATAATTATATTAGGCTCTTGGGCAGAGCTATTCGGACAGATCAATTTACCCCTCCTCTTGCTTTCGCTTTCTTTCAGAAATCCGCTGTTTCTCTGTTTCTGCTTATGTCGTTCTAAAGATTAAGAATAAAGAGTGAGGAGACCCGGATGAATATGCACGTGGTAGGGGAGACTTTAGCTGCACTCGTCATTCCGTTTGTGTGCACGATTTCGCTTCGACCTGAAGTTAGCCTTCTCATCCAGAACGGAATGGATTACGGCATGTATTATTCCGAAATGGATGGCTAAGAACAGCTTCCTGTCTCGAGCCGTTCTCTCTGTTTCGAAGCTTCCATTCACGGCAAGAAAGGGGCCATATTGATAGGAAAGTGGCATCCGTGTACTCAGCGCGGGAACGGCTGACGCGCACCAAAGGAAAAGCCATTCACACTGCCGATTGGTTCCTTTCCGGGTGAGAAGTTATGCTCTCTTCTCACGGAGTGATTTTTCACAGATGCCTCCAGGAAGTAGCGGTAGAAGCTTCCTCTGCAGCCACTTGACCTCGCAAAAGAGAAAATCTGAGTCTTAAAAGCTTCTGTGAAACTTCTCACGCCCACCTGAAGGGAAGATCAACAGTCTATACGTGCATATTATTCTATTTGGTTGTAGTACCATTGATGGAGCAAAAGTCGGAGAGATCAATAAATTTGCCACCGCCCAAACAAGTGGAAGAAAATTATTTTTGACATCTCTCTCTCTCTCTCTCTCTCTAAGCGTTAAGGAAAACTGTCAGACTACAGCATGAATAAAACGAGGAGGATTATTTATAGTGTTAGGACTTGCATCAGGGTCCTAAAAGCTTGAGATGGCCCAGAAGGAGATATTATATTGGACTTACCTTCACTCAATCGTATAAGTCAATGAATTATGAGCCAACTAAAATTATTGACTGCTTCATATCACATCGATTTTCTGACATGGGATTTCTTTAACACTGCTCGCATATGCATTTCAACAACAAGGTTGAATTGATCAAGATACAGATTAGAGTAGGGATGAAAAGAAGTATGTAGATGGGCCGAGTCCTGGAGAGCGAAAAGCGGAAAAATCGAAATTAGATGTGATTGTGGAGAGATATCAATTGCATTGACGATTCTTGCAGCACCGTGTGGACAGTGGTCACAACATGCCATGCCCCACTCGACCGGAGCAAGTTCAGTAATCTACTCTTGGTGTGAATTCAATTAGAGTCCCTAGAAAAGCCAAACGGCGTGCTTCTTAGATGCTGCACTACAGTTTCTTCCGTGTTGTATTCGCCACCATCCTTACTGAAGATTCCACGAACCTCCTTCCACGACATCACCATCAGCCTGTTGTCAATAGCGTGATCGCCGTTGCACAAAGGAGATAGCCATCGTCTGGTTTCCAGTCAGTGCTTCTCTCATTTTAACGACCCCCAGTGCAAACGGAATGCAACAGACGAGGGGAAGAATGAACAGAAGTGGATATTGCGGGAGAATTCGAAAGTTTCTGATAAGACGAGTTCCAAAAAAGTTTTTCAAACACATGCAAAAAGAATTAGTTACCTTTTGTCATGGAAAAAAATAATCGGAGCGCTAATTCCACCAACTAACTTTCATTGTGGAAGATGATACACTCGCAGGTTTCATCTTGTCGGTTCCTAATTAAAGTATTTCTTGGCCCAAAAAAATAAATATTATACATAAACTAACAGATCTTTATCTTAAATTGGCTCCGAAAAAGGTGAATCCTTTACACCAGATGCTACGGTGAGCTCCGGTAGATCCTGGAATTATGGTATTAGCGAAATGCATCTTTCAAGATCGAGAAGTACTAATATTCATATCGTAGCAGTGGGAGGTGGGTCGCGTAGGTTTATCTTGATTTTTAAATATTTCTACTTGCGACATGAACCGGAAAGAGACCCACACGGAAGTATTGACTTGGGAGTTGTGTATGTTGGGATTTGCTTCATGGAGCCAAGATCTATGCTTTGCTTCCGCTCGCACGCTTCTAGATTGATGATGACACTTGTGATTACTGATTGGTCGCTTGAGATGGTTGTGGGATCCAAGCATCTGTTGGACCATTTTTCTTAGCAATGAAGCAGAATTTAACGAGGAGAGGGGCCTTTTGTGCTTGGAAAGAGGCAATTACCGTGTGGGCACACACTTTGCAGGGGACTCCTAATAAGTTAATGATAAAAGTCTTTTCTGGACTCCTATCTAATTAATATAATAAAAAACCATTCACACTGCCTCTTGGAAGCTGGAAGCTGCCCCGGCAGTTTCCTCTGCAGCTCCTCTGTTAAACACTTCTAAGTTGGCTCTTGAAACTTCTACAAAACAGTTCTCATCCACAAGAAGAAGGGGCACAGCGATCTCTCACAGCACAAATTTTTTTTGCTAAGCTCATTACAAAGCAACTCGGGTTTGGGTTCCAGAGATAAGGGAAAAGGAAGGAAAATGGTGTTCAAATTTGCCACCTTCGATCCCGCCCAGGATCCCAACGATTTCAACCCCGCTTTTCCACCTACTCCATCATCATCACCCTCAGCAACACTCTGTCAGCCATGCGAATACACCTGCACTTTCACCAGAGCCATTGTCAGCCGACTTGTTGCTGCCGGTGCTTCTGTTGTCTTAAGAGGCCAAGCTTTTGAAATTGATGGTCATGAGATTCGAGACCGATCCGCAGCGACGCTATTGCATAGGATCAATTCTGATGTCTGTCCAGAATTTCACCGAAGACAGCTTAAAGAGTTCACTCTGAAGGAGTTGAAGGTGGCTACCGATAATTTTAGCAACAAAAACATTTTAGGCAGAGGTGGATTTGGCAAAGTTTATAAGGGTCGGTTAGCTGATGGCACTCTAGTAGCAGTCAAAAGATCGAAAGAAGAACAAACTCAAGATTTGCTCTTACAGTTCGAAAAAGAAGTAATTATTGGTAGTATCGAACCCCCACATCACAATCTGCTTCCTATGCTCGGATATTGCAGTGCACCAGAGTATTTGCTCGTCTACCAATTCATGGACAATGGAAGTCTGGCATCACGCTTGAGAGAGCGACATGAGAATCAACCCCCGCTGGACTGGCCTACCCGCAGAAAAATAGCCACGGGAGCTGCGAGAGGGCTGTCCCATCTGCATGATCTGAACATAATGCACCGAGATATCAAAGCTGCAAACATTCTGTTGGATAAGAAATTTGAGCCTCACATTGGAGACTTTGGGTTGGCCTTGCTCGTCGATCGCAGGCACGGTGGACACTCCGTGGATTGCATCGAGGAGGCGCCCGTACTTCCAAGGGACAAATCCAAAGCAAGATCCGACAGTGAATATTCTGACGTCACAACAGCGGTACGTGGCACTATAGGACATATTGCACCGGAGTATCTCAGTACCGGGAAATGCTCGGTGAAGAACGACGTCTTTGGTTTTGGGGTAATGCTTCTGGAACTCTTGACCGGACAAAGAGCTTTTGATCCTGCAAGGCTTGCAAATGACGACGATGCGATGTTACACGATTGGGTAATAGGGCCTCTGGCAGAGCGTAGGTGGGATATTGTAGTCGATTCCGACCTGCGGGTTGCATATGACGAGGAGGAGATAGAGAAAGTGATCAAGCTGGCTCTTCTTTGCGCACAATCAGACCCCAGGAAACGACCATCCATGGCACAAGTTCTCCAAATACTCGAAGGCCATAGCATCGAGGAGGAGAGATGGAACGAGGATCAGCTTGAATTGAGGTTTCCGGATCGGAATCAGAATTTCCACAATCCACGCACAAAGTGGATTGTGGTGGACTCCACTTCGCATCTCCGACCTGATGAATTATCTGGACCCAGATAATCTAATTGTTAAGATAACAACCTGGCCATTCTAAGTCGAGCAAGCTCCCAAAATGAGTGCTATGAGTGGCTCAGGGTGGAGGTCAACTCATTATATCACAAGGTATCTCAGCCGATGCGGGATTTAAGATGTCATAGTTTATGTGTGTAACTGAGCTAAAGATCACCAGTGACAAGAAAAATGTAATCACTTGTAATGAGGAGAAATCATTACCAACAAGGACATAATCTATTTGCCCGAGTTACGAGACTCCACAAATTTTTATTATTTTCAATATATTTATTCTGACTTCGTGAAAACCTCACCATAGTGAGGATGCTTTAGAGTACTATTATTTCCTTGATCAACGATATCCCAACCTAAATCAACGTAAGAAAAATGGGTCAATTTGGGTCGGACCATTTATGACCCGACCCAAACCCAACCCGACCCACCCATTTGACAGGTCTAATATTCACTGATTCCAATTTTATGAAACTAGAAACTGGGGCGATTTCTTTTGCTCACCTCTAAATAGCATACCCGTCCATAATTTCAGAATAACCATACTTAACAAAGGCCAACAAAAGCTTATCACAAGGTCTCATAGTACAAAATCTACAGAAAAGAATGTCCCCAAACTTTCTATCACCATTAAAAAAAAAACATAAAACAATTACAACAAAAATATGTGTATCTTGGCCAATAAAATACCATAAGAATACGGCCGAAAAGTCCCCATGTTGAAGCGCTCCTCCTTAGTGTCACCCGGTAAGGAACATGAGATGTTGAAGGAAAAGAGTGAACCAACCACAACTCAATAAGTGATGGTCATCTCAACGTGGGATCAAACACCGATCATGCACATTTCATAAACAACACTTTTGCTGGAAAACATTTAACAAGTTTATAGAGCAAAAACAGTACGTTTGTAACAATAAGTCCAAATATTTATTGACAACATATCATTTTAAAATTGATGTTAATGGTGAAGTCCATTAACTAATTTCTCGCCCCATGTCATATATTAGGGACACGTTTATCCTCGTGGCAAGTCTCACAACCAATTCACCCATAATGAGATAAAGTATCACTAATTTAGTTATGGTTTACTCGCTCCTTTTTTTTTTTTTAACATTTCAGGTTCCTTATCCTGTGATACTTAGGAGGAGGAGCACTTCAACATGAGGATTTTTTGGCCCATTCTTTTGGCATTAGTCATTAGCCAAGATGTACATGTTTTTGGTATACTTGTTTCTTTTTTGGGGAGAGATAGCTGATTTGGGACATACTTTTGTGTTATGAGACCTTGTGATCAGATGATTACTCTAAGGCTTCGTCCTTCTCTCGATCCACGGCCTTGTAAGCCTTTTTTTGTGTGGATTTTGGGTGTGACATCGTCTACTATAGATGACAACAGTATTGTACAGCACCCTCACCATGGTGAGGTTCTCATGAAGTCAAAATAAATATATTGAAAAGCAACAGACTTTTGGAGTCTCGCGGCCTAGGCAAGCAGGTTTTGTCCTTGCTGGTAACAATTTCTCCTCATTATAAGCATAAGTGTATCTTTGGCTTAGTTACATATCAATTATGACATCTAAATTCCCATGACACTTGAGAGAAGCTTGTTGTGTGATATATAAGTTAATATATCACTCTTTTTGAGAGCTTGGTTCACGTAGAACGATCGGATTATTGAATCAATAAATGATTATCCGGGTCTTGATAATTCTTCAGGACAAAGTAGCGAAGAGGAGTCATTCACAATCCAATCAACGGTTCGTAAAGGCCACAAGTGATCCTGATACTCCTGCCATCTCTTCTCGATGCTTTGGCCTTCGAGAATTCGGACTACTTGCGCCATGGTTGGTCGTTCTCTTGGGACCGATTTTGTGGAGATTGTGTGCACAAAAGAGCCAACTGGATCACTTTCCCTCTCTCCTCGTTGTCATATGCACCGTGCAGATCGGGACCGACTAGAATTTCCCAACTACGCTCTTCCAGAAGCCCTATTACCCAATCGAGTAACATCATCTATTCGTTATTTGCATGCCTTGCGAGATCGAAAACTCTTTGTCCGGTCAAGAGTTCCAGAAGCATTTATCCCAAAAGCAAAGACATCAGTCTTCACCGAGCATTTCCCGATACTAAGATACTCTACCGCAATCTGTCCTATTGTGCGACGTACCGCTGTCGTGACATCAGAAAATTCAGTTCCGGATCCTGCTTTGGATTCGTTCCTCGGAAGTACGGGTGCCTCCTCGATGCAATCCACAAAGTATCAACCGTGACTGCAATTGACGAACAAGGCCAACCCAAAGTCTCCAATGTGAGGCTCAAATTCCTCATCCAACATAATGTTTGCAGCTTTGATATCTCGGTGCAATATGTTCAGATCATGCAGATGGTACAGCCCTCTCGCAGCTCCCGCGGCTATTTTTATGCGGGTAGGCCAGTCCAGCGGGGGTTGTGTCTCAGGTCGCTCTCTCGGGCACAATGTCACATCTTTATTGATCATCAAGGGGAAGACGAGCAAACAAGTCCCAGGATTTTGACGTTCTGCAAAATCCGAGGATGGTAAGCAGATTGCGATGTGAGGGTTTGATGCTACCAACCATTGCCTCTGTTTCGAAGTGCACGATACCACCTTGAGTTAGTTCTTTGAATCTTTTGATTACCACTAGAGATCCATAACTAAATAAGCGATACTTTATCTTATTATGGGATCGAACACCAATTATACACATTTCGTAAACGTTACTTCCACTAAAAGAATACTGGGTTGTACCAAGGAAAGGGTCTCCGCCACTTTTGGAAGTAACAGAGACCTCTTGACCGCATGTTTCACATCATGGGATTTGGACGACCGGAATAGAAGTTTTAAGGGTTGAAAGTTTGGTGGGAAAAGTGCCAAAAAAGTCCTAAACCTTTTGCATTGATGCCAATTTGGTCATAAATCTTTTTTTTGTGTCAATTCAGTCCTAAACCTTTTGCATTGATGCCAATTTAGTCCTAAACCTTTTTTTGGTGCCAATTTAGTCCTAAACCTTTTAAATTGGTGCCAATTCAGTCCTAAACCTTTTGTTTTTGTGTCAATTTAGTCATTCCGGTCAATTTTGACCGGAATTTGCTGACGTGGACACCTGCCGGACGACGGCCGGTCACCGGCGCTGACGTGGACAACTTAAATAATATTTTAAAAAATTTTGAATTTTTCTGTTTTTTTTCCTTTTTTTCCCTTTTTTTTCTTCTTTTTTTTTCTCCCCTTCCTCTGGCCGGTCGCCGGACCGGCGACCGGCCAGAGGCCAAAGGCTGGCGAGGTCCAGCTCGCCGGCCACTGGCGAGGGCAGGCTCGCCCGGTGAGGGCGAGCCTCGCCTTGGTCGGGCGAGGCTCGACCTCGCCAGATCCGGCGAGGTCGGGCCTCGCCCAACCATGGCAAGGCTCGAACCCTCGTCGGAGGCCGCGGCGAGGGCGAGCCTCGCCCGACCAAGGTGAGGCTCGCCCTCGCCGCGGCCTCCGGCGAGGGTTCGAGCCTTGCCATGGTCGGGCGAGGCTCGCCCTCGCCGCGGCCTCCGGCAATGGTTAAGGCGAGGCTCGCCCTCGCCGGGCGAGGCCGCCCTCGCCGGTGGCCGGCGAGGGCGAGCCTGCCCTCGCCAGTGGCCGGTGAGCTGGACCTCGCCGGCCTCTGGCCTCTGGCCGGTCGCCGGACCGGCGACCGGCCAGAGGAAGGGGAGAAAAAAAAAGAAGAAAAAAAAGGGAAAAAATAGAAAAATTCAAAATTTTTTAAAATATTGTTTAAGTTGTCCACGTCAGCGCCGGTGACCGGTTTGCAGGCGTCCACGTCAGCAAATTCCAATCAAAATTGACCGGAATGACTAAATTGGCACAAAAACAAAAGGTTTATGACTGAATTGGCACCAATTTAAAAGGTTTAGGACTAAATTGGCACCAAAAAAAGGTTTAGGACTAAATTGGCACCAATGCAAAAGGTTTAGGATTGAATTGGCACCAAAAAAAGGTTTAGGACTAAATTGGCACTAATGCAAAAGGTTTAGAACTTTTTTGGCACTTTTCCCAAAGTTTGGTCATCTGACCTTCCCAAAAAAAAGTTTGGTCATCTGATATGGACTTTCTTACCATAATAAATTCAAATTTTAAGATTCATTAATTAACATTTGGCCATGACACTTTTATAGTCTCCAAATTATTGTTCTAACCTTTTCTTTATTACTTTTATGAATTTCCGTCTAATTTTCATTCCATTAGAGTTTTAAAAAAAACAAATTATGAAAAATAAAACTAAGTGAAAAGGGATCTTAGGACATTCGTTTTTCAGTCATGAAAATTGGTGAGATCCCTCTTATTGTTTTGCTCTTCGAGAGAAACTTGTTAATCAAGTCTCCAGTTATCAATTTCTAAACTAAAGGTGGAGAAGGGGCCGTCTTTTAGTTGGCAATGGCCGTACCATTAGGATAGCATTTTCCAAAAACATTTAACAAAGCTTATAGGGCCAAAGCAATACATTTGGAGCAATAAATCCACTTATGTGTTCACAACATAGCATTTTATATATAAAACGCAAAAGGATGTCAAAAGTCCAGTGCATGGCTAATCTTTCGCCCAATATCATACACTACGGCCACATTTATCTTTGGCGTAAGGCTCACAACCAAATTCTCACTTACTATAGTTCTCCACCTATTATTAGTCGGTGGGTCAGCCCACACATAAAATCTTAACCCGCATAGTATGTATACCAAATGCCCACTACCCAACTCGAGGTTCCATCCAGTAACAAGGGCGCAAAGTCTAACAATGCCACTTCCAATCAACCGTATGAACCATTAAACTTACTTTATAATAATGTTCCTAAGCCAGATCATATAAACACTTTCACAAAGCATTTCACATTTGAATCTATTTCAAAAAGCAATCATCAAACGAAGTTCTCAATGCTTTAAATATGAACAACAATGCAAATCCTCGTATTGAAAAGGAATTCAATGTTCGATCCAGACTTTATAAACAATTGCTTCAAACACTCCCACTTTCTTTTCAAATACCGTATCATGCTCTTATCATATATCAACATATATACTGAGTTTTTGATATTTTGAAATTCATATAAAGTAAAAGCGAACAGGCTAACACAAAGACCAAGAAGGGGTGAATTGGTCTATTAAAAAATTCTCGCGGAAGACTTCAGCAAATTCTTTTCGAAAATTATAAAGGTTGAGTTAATTCCACTAAATAATTCTCAACGTGGAATTCAATCTACTAGCAGGTTTCCATCAATATCGGTTCCTTAATAAAGCGTCTCTTAGCTCAACAATAAAGGTAAACTTGAAGGGATGTATGGAGAACCGAAACAGAACGATCACACAGAAAATAGAGAAAATAGACGATGCACGAATTTATCTAGATTCGCCCTCGAATAGGGCTGCCTCCTGCAGAGAGATTTCACTATATTTTCGGTTTACAGTCACGCAACTCGTTATAATGATCAGAAAAACGAGCAAAATATATATGTGCCCCAAACAGGCCCAAAACCTAAACCTATATGAAATCTCTTAATCTCGCACCATACGGGCCAGCTTAAATAAAAGCCCAAACCCATTGAGGTTTCGAAGGCGCTGCCCTCGAGCCCCCGCCCGCTCACCGGCGAGCGGGGCAGCCGTCCGCTGACCGGGCAGCGGAACCCCCGTCGGGGGGCGCTACCCCCGAACCCCCGCCCGCTGACTGGGCAGCGGGGCACCCGTGTCGGGGGCGCTGCCCCCGAACCCCCACATTCTACACGAGGGGATCACATGTCGTCGGATAACACTTCAGTTTCCTTAAGCTCACATGGGCGTACCCGGTGTAAAAAATAAGGGTCTTCGAAATATTCGCCAACTCCAACAAAACCAACATATGTTTTTGTTAAAATGGCCCTAAAGAGGTGAATTCCTCTGCACCAGGTGCACCAGAGAGTCAATTAGAGGAGATCAATTCAGTTGATTGGAGAAAGGCATAGAATGTGAACGTCAAGGAAGTGATGCGATGTAACCGTCAAGACGGTAGAGCCGATGATACTGGATGTTATGTAGATAAGGATTACTGAATTGTAGGAGTTATGTCATGTGCATTTTATCCTAGTAATCGTTTGTTGTGACCGTTGATTATAGATATATATGCTTGAATTGTGTAGAAGGGATCGTCAATCCAAGAACACTCGTTTTCCAGTACCATTTCTATCGATAGCAACAACTGCTTCTAGTGTTCATACTTTTAGATTTCTTGCCATTTCCATTCTTGTCCAAGAATCAATAATGGACCATTCGTAACCTTTGGCGATTTGAATCCATTGATCCATAATCTGAAAGGTATTTTGCCATTTCCGGTGAAACAACCATACAATGATAACTTGAACCAAAAGCATTCTAAGTTTCTATTAAAAATCTTTCATTCCAGTTGTCTTTGGAAATTTGCTGGCCCAAAACAGGTTGTCTTGGAAATTCAGCACAATGTGCGTCTGTCAGAGTATCTCCATATATATGGGCCATAAGCCGGTCGTATATTCATTGATCCTTCATTCTTCTTCTTCTTTTTTCTTTGTTGTTATAGGTAGGATGAGTTGCGGGACGATGTCGGTTTCTTTGTGGTAAGCCGAAGTCATAAATTAGGCCACTCTGCTATGCTATCCCAAAGGTTATGATACTAATATGCCTAGCGGCAAAAACGAGGCTAGAGTGTCACAGAAGATATAACGATTAATTAACTCTTTTTGGTAGTCAAGATTGATCTACATACAATGATGATTTGCATAAGCCTGAAGCCAACGTTGTCCTTACAAGGGCATGATTTTGTAGATGAATGGCTGGGAAATGCAATGACTCAATATCAAATAGGATGAGTAATGAGAAAGAGATTAGCTCGAACATGTATCACTAATTGGAAAGTCATCTGCTTTGCATAACTGGATCGGATTCCTATCCAAGGGAGGGAATTTCAGCTAAAAGATCATTTCCTGGCCAAGAAATTATGTAAGAAATAATGACACAGACCTCTTTAATTATGCTTTCCAGTTTTGATCAAATCTGGAAAATCAGCTATTCTAGTCTCTGGTCTTCTACAGTTTTGGGCCTGTTGTCCTCGAGGCCATTAGGGTCAAACAAAACAAACAGTAGCTCCAGTTAGATTTGTACTGGGCTTGATCCGACCAAACAAAATGGTTGGGCCTGAGTTTTGAATCGAGGGATCATCAGTCATGTTCCTAAGTGAAGTATACCATAAGATCCTCCATTACCAAATCATTAAAACACTAACACCATATTGTAGTAGTCGATAGACATGCCCAAGCTCAACATAACTCGTGCAAACACTTCCTATCCCCCTAAGTTCCGGTAACAAATTGTTCGATAACATGAAATTTGTCTTTCGCGGAAGAGGAAGTGTTAGTTGATATGCTCTGTGCGCCTGTCTCTCAACAATTCGAGTTTTGATTAGACATGATAAGTTTAATGTTGTACACATATAAGTTATGCGAGTTTCTTCTCTCTCCTCACTAAATTCGAAGTTTTCTCCGATAGCACAATTGGACATTGAGATCAGCGTGAAATGTGAACACCATGAAGTTGCTTTTCTATAATCATTGACTAGACTGGCAAGTATAACTAAAGAGAAAACTCAAAAACGGTGTGAAAGTATCTCACGTCACTTGTTTATGGAATCTGAATGAGCCTTACATCCATGACTAATGAGAAAAGCAAAATTCAAGAGTTAAATCATTCTCTTTCAGTCGGTTATCAACCAATGAAATTGCATACACCACCAAAATCATTGATGAAAACTGGATTGATCTCACGCTCTTCGTGTTCATTGGTCACAACTGACGAGATGAAAATATGGACCGACTTGAGAACTGGCAGGCTCAGGCATTGTATATTTGATAAAGAATATATTAAAACTGCAAATGGCAACTGCTCAAGTGGGCAATTGACCATTGTGTTGTTGTTCGAGGAGCGACCAGAAAAGTCCCATCCCCAATATTTTCTCTCTCAGACAAAACCCACGAAGTTTCCAGGAAAGATCGAAAAGCTTGGAATGAGTTCACAGCTTCAATACAAAAAACGCGACCCCATTGCACGAGAGCTCCTAGTCGTTTACGACAAAAGAAGACATTGGAAAAATACACCGCTCGTCATGGTTTTTCTTCTATTTTTTATCTTGTCCCAATCGATTTGTCTACTCAATTATTTATTCATCATTGTAATTTTAGAGGTAAAAAGTAATTGTTTGTGTACTTGGTGTCGTTCACTAGACGCCATTTCCGAGCCATTACAATCCCAAAGCGAAGAAAACGACTGTTGATATGTCGTGTTGGGTGACTGTATTGTAGGCATGTTCGATGCTCCTATCGGTCTCACATTCTAGATTTCTGATATTCATATTAAGTTGTAAAGCCGTCGCTGTTAAGTAAGATACGGTACTTGGCCCACCCCCTTCCCGCCAAGCCGCCCATTTTCCACGACTTCTTCGGTCGTCGCGTGTAAACTGACGCCATCATCCCCTGATAGAAGTATCGTCAAATAACGACAGTCTATGCTAATCCCCCAACGCAGATCACAAAGCACAAAAGATAAGGTGAGTAGCCTGTTTTTCTGGTGGGGAAAACAAAGTGTATGGCCGTTTGGACGCCATTGTTAAATTGGCGCGCACAGACGACGTGATCCTCCAATTAACACCTAAAAGCATTTCGCACTACGAGCGTACGGCAAAAAATAAAAAAGTAAATTATCAAATCTCTAAAAAAGTAAGCAAACAATCCGGGAGCGAGATCAACATTTTCATATCTGATTAGCTTTTGGATTAGCTCAGTCTAGATTAGCATCATCATCTTTAATAAAATGAATAGAATTTAGGCTCGCCTTAATTAGGCTTAGTCTCTCATATCAAGCTTATGGTAGTTCATGTCCCGAGACTTATAACAAGGTGATGAAATATTTTTTGCTTGACAAGTATCAGATTTTCATTTCCGCATTTTTATTTTAAGCTTTCAATAATTTGGTGTTTAATTCCTGCACTTTAAATACATTTGTTTGTTCTTTTTCTTTCTAGAATGGTTAGGACAAGCCTACGATCATAATAAATCCTTTAAGAACATTGTGTGAACACGTAGTGACTCGAAAAGACCTTTAGGATTCACAATTTATAAAAAATAGTTTGATCACTTAGATAAACATCCCAACCAAGTCACAGGCACCAAAAGGGCGCTAATTAAACTATTAATTTAATCAAGTCCCCGAACATAGTTAATCCCTGATTGCGTAGAAAGTAAGATAAACTCCCATGTCTCGTGTCTCGCTTGGTTTATAGCCGATCCCGAAAGGCTAGTGGCAACTCTCGTCTCACATATAAATCCTTTAGGATTAATTGAAACTTAAAGTCAATCCAACGTCGTACGAGGTAAGAGTTTGAGAGAGCCCGTGCCTAATTGAGGGTTGTTAGCCGCTTTTTGGACATTACCTCTAAACCTATATTCTTTTTCCTTAACGTGTAAAAATTGGGTTGCGACAAAAATGTGCCGCAAAATCATCTCAATGTATTTCTTTTGAGACAGACACAACAGTCCTACAGCCTTGTCACGCAAAATCTTTGTCCCTGATATCTTCTTAGCAGCACAAGAATCTTTCATTTCAAGCTCAACAATCAATTGTCGCTTCAATACATCAATATCAAACATATATAATATGTCGTCGACATATAATAATTGATAAATTAAAGACTCATCCTTCAATCTTTTAAAGTAAATATAGCTATCCATCTGATTTTTTGTATAGTCCTGACTAATCATAAAAGCATCAAAACGCTTATATCACTGCCTAGGATATTGTTTTAACCCATATAAAGATTTCTTTAAAAAACAAACATGATTTTCCATAACCAGAATAGCAAATCCCTCCGGCTGCTTCACGTAAATCTGCTCCTCCAACTCACTATGCAGAAATGTTGTATTTGCATCTATCTGCTCCAACTCGAGATCTTCTACAACAACTAAGACGAGGAATACACGAATAGAAGTATGTATTACCACGTAACAGAACATCTCACTGTAGTCAATGCCCTCTTGCTGAGTATACCATTTTATAACAAGTCTCACCTTATGACTTGTTACCATGATACCGAGAATGCCCTCCTTCCGTTTGTAGACCCATTTGCACCCGACAATCTTCTGGCTTTTGGGTACTTTGACCAACTCCTATATCTAATTTTGATGGAGTGCTTCCATTCCTTTACTCATAGTCTCTAGCCACTACAACGACTTAACACTAGCCATCGCTTCAAAGTAAAACAATGGCTTATCTGTCTCCACCTCATCACCTATAGTCAAAGCATATTAATATCAAAATAATTGAACTTAACGGTGGTTTGGTTTTCTTTCTCTATATGCTTATGGCTATGTTGTGTTGCAGTTCTGCTGCTTGTTCTGTATCACTGGCTCTAAAAACTACAGCCTCATCTGCAATATCTTCCTTTGTTACCTTTGAGGTCTCTAGAGAATCTTCCTAAAGCTCCACCTTACTATTGACACCATAATCCGTTTGCTCTGTTAGTTGAGTCTCAAGATTCCTCTTTCAAAGTATAGCAATCTCATCGAAGATTATATCTCCGCTGACTATAAAATTGGGTGATCTGGATCGATGCACCACAGCTGATTGCTTTTCACCCTATGCGCATAACCCTAAAATATGCACTTCTTTGCTCTCGGCTCATACGTGCCATCACTCGCATGAGCGTACGTAGGACATCATAATACTTGCAATTCGAAGTAGTCAACAGATTTCCTCGACCATACTTCTATAATAGTCTTCCACTTGATAGTAGAAAATGGAGATCAATTAACCAGGTAAATGGGCCGTATAAAATATCTTCGACCCAATATTTTTTGCTTAATCCTACATGCTCAAGCATGCACCTACCTCACTCATGTAAAGTTATGTTCTTCCATTCTACTATGGTGTTTCAGGAACTGTGTGATGTCTCACAATCCCTTCTTTCCAGTAGATATCAGTAAAATCGTTATCACAGAACTCCATGCCATTACTTGATCTATTTACCTTACTGCTTCTCAATCGGTGCCTCAAACTTATTGAATTGATTGAACACATCAGGTTTGTGCTTCAAAAAGTATACCCATACCTTCCTTTAAGAATTGTCAGCATATAACAGGTTACCTCCTTTCGAAGGAGCTAGAGATGGGCACCAAACATCTTAATGAATGTATTCAACCGATTGCCTAGTTGAATGCACTTCTGTATAGAATTTAATTTGGCACTACTTCCTAAAGATGCAGTGCTCACCTAAGTTCAGCTTCCCTGTTTTGACCCTTCAGCAGCCTCCTCTCACTCAGCATCGCCATACATGCATCACTCATGTCCCTCAGTTGCATATGTCATAACTGAGTCAAACCATAACTGAGTCAGGTTTGAAAGTGGGGCATTGTTGAAATAATTTATTATAATGAAAAGAGGTTATTGTGGATATGAAAAGAGTGATTGTCGACATGAAGAGAAGTGAAGGTTGATTATGAAAAGTGATAATGGTAAAGGTACCTATTCCTAATGGATGTGTTGAATAATTGCTATAGATAGGACCAAACCATACATTACTCATCACAACTATTCAACAACGACAACTTTCTCTTCTTTACAACATTCTCTTTTCTTCTCTTTTCTCACATAAGTTTGACAACACATTTAAGGTGAAATTCCAAGAGGGAAATTGAGTAACAGCTGAAATCATTTCTTTGTGGCTTTGGTGTATATTTTGAAGATATATTTGTTTTAAACCCGGCAACAACAACAGTGGGGCAAAAAATATCTAAAGGACAATGATCATCATCACGTATCAAAAAATTAATGAAATTTGGAAAAACTTAAAAAAAATTATTCAAGTCAGCACCAACTGCACCACGTAAGACAATCGGCAATTGCCACATCAGTGATTTCCAGTCAAAATTAGCAAGAAGAACTACATTAATAATTCATTAAAATGTTTATGACTAAATTGGCAAATATTCAAAAGGTTTATGACTAAATTGGTACAAAAATTTTAGGACTAAATTGGCTCAATTGAAAAGTTTAGGATTGAATGGACCATCGTGTAATAACTTTAAGACTTTTTGGACAATTTCCCCGTCACTTGACCGGGGCTGGTTCAATATTCTGCTCTATTGACTTCGACGAGAGTCTCAAAAAAAGCCAAAAAGAGTGCTTCTCGGATGCTGCATTGTAGTTTCGTTTGTGTTATATTCGCCACCATCACTCTTCCTGAAGATCCTACCATTCTCCTTCCACGACATCATCATCAGGCTGTGGTCAATAGCGTGGTCCCTGTTGCACTAAGGCGGTAGCCATCGTCCGGTTTCCAGTCAGCGCTTCTCTCATCTTAACAACCCCAATTGCAGAGGGAATGCAACAGATGGGGAAGAATGAACAAAAGTGGATATTGTGGGTTAATTCGAAAGTTTACGGCAGAACAACAGTACAAGTAAGTTTTTCAAACACATGCAAAAGGAATTAGTTACCTTTTGTCATAGAAAAGAATAATCAGTGAGCTAATTTCACTGAACAACTTTCATTTTGGAAGATGGTACACCGGCAGATTTTATCATATCAGTTCCTAACTAAGTATTTTTTAGCTCTAAAAAATGAACACTTTAGATAAACTGACATATATTTATCTTAAATCGGCTCTGAAAAGGTGCATTCCTCTACGCAAGGTGCAACCGACAGCTTCAGTAGGTCCTGGAATTAATATTTTTACCAAAATGCATCTTTCAAGATCAAAAGGTAATATTTATCTCGTATCAGCAGGTGGTGGGTCGTCTATGTCTATATTGGTTGTTAAATTTTTCTACGGCTGACATGCCCCAGAAGAAGCCCCGCGCACAACTATTGACTTGAAGTTGTTTGAGTTGGGACTTGCTTCGTAAAAGCTATTGGGAATGCGCAGCAGAAGTCCAATACCTTCATCTAAGAAGATCGCCAAGAAGAAGGTCAAGTCCGAGTCCGTCAACATATCCAATTAGACTCACATTTATTCAAAAACTTAAACCAATGAGTTATGGATCAACTAGAATATATTAACTGCTCAACATTACATCAATTATTCGATATAGGACTTCTCTAACACAACTCACACGTGTATCTCAACAAAAGCCCAGGCCAATGCTTTGGTCCGCTATGCGTAACCTGAACCAGCAGCTTCTAGATTGATTACGACACTTGTGATTGCTGATTGGTCGCTAAAGATGGTTCTAGGGTCTAAGCATCTGTTGGACCATTTTTCTTAGCAATGAAGCTTAAATTGACGAGGAGAGGGGCCTTTGGTGCTCGGAAAGTGGCAATTTCAGTGGAGGCAACACAGGCACACACCTCGTAATTTCAGGATGAAAGTCTTCTCTTGACTGAGTTGGTGTTCGCTTTATATAAAGCCATTCACACTGCCTCTTGGAAGGTGCCATGGCAGTTTCCTCGGCAGTTTCCTGTGTTAAACTTCTACGTTAGTTCTTAAAACCTCCATTTAACCGCTCTCACCCCCGAGAAGAAAGGGCACAATGATCTCTAACAACACACCTTCGTTTGTTAAGCTCATGATAAATCTAATTTTTATTATATATGATCGTGTTTTTTTGGGAATATAAGAGAATATGAGCATTAATGAAGTATGTACAGGAGATGATAGAAAAGATTTATGAAAAAATATATAAGATGATTGAGAAAAAATAGAAAGAAATTGATGAGAAATAAGAAATAGACTTAGAGGGATCAACTCACTCTTCTCACTTGGATGCGAAATAAGAAATCAGAAAAAATGATTTCATTTTAGTCACAAGGGGAAGTCTTTTTCCCTAATTTAAACTTGTCACTTTCAATCCATGAAAAATTTTTGTCATCTATCGAGTAGCGTTTCCGAACTTTTTTTTGTCCCATAAAAAAGCACTAACATTAAATTGAGGGACAATTTTGGCCCCAACTTTTTTTTATCTTGTAAAAAAGCATCAACTTTCACTTAAATCCCAAATCTGAACCCCATTAACTTAGAACCATTGATTATTTAACTTGACTATTTCACATTAGCAATAAATCTACGTAACTTGCTGACTGGATTTAAAATAATATTCATTATCTTATTTTCTAAGCCACAATTTGAAGAATAACGGTGTAACTGTTCGTCTCCTTCACTTCACTAACAAGTCAAAAATATCTCAAGATTGAATCTCTCTAGTTAAACGTAATCTGAAGCTAACCACTGCCTATCGACAAAGCCATGGACGAGATTCGCCAAGCTCACCACCATAACCTTCTTTCTTAAACAATGGTGAAAGTCAACGGGAGGCCAAATTTAGGATCATAATGAAAGTTGGTGATTTTTAATGAGACAAAAAAAATTGGGACCAGAATTATCACTCGACCTAAAGTTAGTGTTTTTTTACTAGACATAAAAAAATTCGGGCCAAAATTGTCCCTTGACTTAAAGTTGGTATTTTTTATGGGAAAAAAAAAATTTGGGTCAGAATTGTCTTTCAACCTAAAATTGGTGCTTTTTTTAGTTTAGGCCAAATTATTCTGGTGGGGGCCACCTACACAACCCCACGAGTTTAGGTTTAATCGCTTCACGAGGCTGCAAGGTGTTCCATGGACTTCAAAGTAACTGTCTACCGGGTCTCCAGACAAATACCCGTGAATCAAAAAATAAATAAATAATAAGGAGCGAGTATATCAGTCAAACGTCCTATTTTTTTTTTTTCCTTTATTGTTGCCAGCACAGAGCAAACTAGGACTTCATTAGAGGCTCTAAGAGAGTTTTTGAGGATCATTGCCGTCGCCTATGCCGGTCGAAAGGGAGGAGCATGCACTTGGTTCGGTCTAGACCCGTTAAATGGGTGGGTCGGGTCGGGTTTGGGTCGGGTCATAAATGGTCCGACCCAAATTGACCCATTAACCCGTTTATGACCCATTTATTTATAGTGTAAATATCCCGACCCATACCCGACCCGACCCATACCCAACCCATACCCGATCCGACCCATATTATGCAATACAAAGCTAGTGAAAAATTTTATAATTTTTTTTAAAATTAAGGTTCTGTTTGTTTTACGAAAAATGTGACATTTCTAGAAAATATTTTCCATAAAGTCATTATCCAAGAAAATAAAAAAAATTAATATTTTTTATTTTTAAAATCGAATTTTTAATTATTATTTTATTTTTTTATTTTTCCTTTATTTTTTTATTTTTCCTTTAAAATTGAGGTTCTGTTTGCTTTTTAATTATTTTTATTTTTTATCTTTATCTTTTATTTTTCTTTTTTCTTTTCTCTTCTTTCTTTTTCTTTTTTTTTTTCCGGCCGGTGGTTGGCCACGGCGACCGGCCACCGGGGCGGAACGACCGCGCCGGAGGCCGGCGAAGCTCGTTCTCGCCGGCCTCGG
This sequence comes from Syzygium jambos, assembly GCA_031216235.1. NCBI lineage: Eukaryota > Viridiplantae > Streptophyta > Magnoliopsida > Myrtales > Myrtaceae > Syzygium > Syzygium jambos. The sequence continues at coordinate 24,588,906 of CM062220.1, forward strand.
GCGAGGCTCGAGCTCGCCGGCCTCGGGCGAGGCTCCAGCCTCGCCGATCTGGCGAGCGTCGAGCTCGCCGGCCTCGGGCGAGCTTGACCTCGCCGGATCTGGCGAGGTCGAGCTCGCCCGAGGGCGGCGAAGCTCGTTCTCGCCGATCTGGCGAGGCCGAAGCCTCGCCGGCCTCGGGCGAGGCTCCAGCCTCGCCGATCTGGCGAGCGTCGAGCTCGCCGGCCTCGGGCGAGCTCGACCTCGCCAGGCCGGCGAGGCGCTTCGCCGCCCTCGGGCGAGCTCGACCTCGCCAGATCCGGCGAGGTCGAGCTCGCCCGAGGCCGGCGAGCTCGAGCCTCGCCCGAGGCCGGCGAGAACGAGCTTCGCCGGCCTCCGGCGAGGTCGTTCCGCCCCGGTGGCCGGTCGCCGTGGCCAACCACCGGCCGGAAAAAAAAAAGAAAAAGAAAGAACAGAAATGAAAAAAGAAAAATAAAAGATAAAGATAAAAAATAAAAATAATTAAATTTCGATTTTTTTAAAACATTTTTGTAAAGAGGGAGAGAGAGTGTGGATGGGTCTAGTAAGTGGGTTGGACTTGGGTTCCAAACTCAACCCATTTAGACCCATTTATCTTCAAGCTTTAAAACTTAAAACCCATTTAAGTTTGATTCTTTAAAATTAAAGTGACCCATATATGATCCATTTATTTTTAAATGGGTCATATATGGGTTCATGACCCATTTTGACACCTCTAGTTCGGTCCAAGGGATATGCAAGAGTAACATGGAGGGCGGCAATTTAAAAAGAAAGAAAAAACCTTTTGTTTTCTCCACGTAGTTTCTTGTGCGAAAGGAAAGGCAAAGCAAAAGGTCAACTGCCAACTTCTCGGTCACCAAAAGGAAAGGCACTCCCAATTGTTCAGGAATTCCTTGAGTACCGTCACACCCGACCAAAAAACGAAAAAGGGAAGGCACTCCCAATTGTTCAGGATTTCTTATAGTGCTGTCACATGCCATTCCCCTGTTTTCTCGGTGAGATAAACTGCGAAAGCCCTCTTTCGCCACCAATGCACACAAAAGCTCAAGTACCCCCATCAACTGGTTTCACTTCCCTCGTTCACCACCGCCGATCAATCATCTTCACCTGCTCTCTCTCTCTCTCTCTCTCTCTCTAATGCAATTCATACATATAAGCAACCAAGTTCAAAACCTCGAAACTCCATAAGGCCACAAAGAAAGTTTCACTTGATCCGAATTACCCAACAGGTGAAAGGCGCAGGTTCTTGATCATTTCTTCATTCGAGGTCAATTCAGGCATCTTGAACCTTGTTGTTCATCTGATTGAAGAGAATTGAACTGCCGAGGTGTATTCAACAGCGGCAGGCAAGTTCTGATCTCGTAAGCTGTGGTGTTCCTTTTTATACTCAGAGAAGATGGTCTTCAAAATGAGGACCTTCGATGTTGATCCTGGTTCAGACCCATTTGCTCCTTTTTTAACGCTGCCGCCTTCTCCTCCAACAAGAAGTGCCACTTGCTTTGGAGGAGTATTTGGACGAATTGCCATTACTTCTCCACGGGCCGCTTTGCCTGCAACGCTGCATGGTACTCAACAACAGAGGCCTCTCTCTGGAAAGGAACGGCTCGGGTAAATTCTCTAAGCTTTCTCCTCTTCTCCACACAATATCATTTAAATTCTGATAGGCAGAGCTTGAATTTGCCCTTTTTCTTTCCCAGGGTTGGAATAGTCGGGGAATCGGAACACCAGGAATCAACTACATTAAACTACACAATGCCATCAGCGAATCAAGAATTAAAGAATCAGGTCAGGTCCCTAAATTGCTTTAAATCCAGGAACAATGCTTCGCTGTCCTCTGAAAGGGTTTCAGCTCTGACGAGAGTCGAAAAGGCGAAGCAATCGGAGGAGCCTCTTAGGAAAGTCATGTACTTCAGTTGCTGGGGACCCAACTGAATATTATGCTCCAAGATGGCAAGATGTTGATAGACATCATTGTGCAAGGATCTCGTTTCTCAGTCCTTACAGAAGTGCGAATTGCACTGGATGATAGTATCTAGAACTATAATATTTGAAAGGTTCATTAGTTGCTTGACACAAAAAAGCAAATAAGAAGTTATGTTGGGTTCGATGTACTGCTGCTCTCTTGATAACTCGATAGCAACTTGCAAGATCTCACTCCATGGTGTTTCTCACACAATCCGGTACCGATTCTGCGGCAAGTGACTCAGTTGAAGCGAATTTCATTCAACAGATGAAGCTTTCGGGAATGTGCTCTTTCATAGGAAATCACTCCTTAAAGAGGAAAATATTGGTCGAAGTTGATATTGGGTTTCAGATCCTGAGAATCATAGATCGACAATGTTAACCAAAGCAAAACCATTTTTTTTACTGCTAGACGTCTATATTTAATTTCGTCTAAACTCTAATTTGGGTTTCTGCTATTACATGTCGCCTCATCACACAGCGATAACTTGAGCCAAAAGCATTCCAAGTTTCTATTAAAAAGCTTATATTCCAGTTGTCTTGGAGCTTTCTTGGCCAAAATATGGTTTCTTGGGAATACAGCGTAATGTATATGTGAGCGTATATCCATATAATTGGCAATAAGCCGATAGTATACTCATCGGTCCTTCTTCTTTCTTGTTTCTTTTTTTACTTGCTTGGAGAGATTTCAAAGGGGAAGAGCTTCTATGGAGGTTGCTTGGTAGTTACAGTAAATGACTCGGTCAAAGAAAAAGTAAAGGAAAAAGTTGACTGGTCAATAAAGGGCAGGGGGGAATAATAAAATAAAATAAAAAGGGAAAGACACGCTCGGCTAAGACAGAGAGCACGCGAAAGAGAGAAAGCAAAGAAAGAAAAATGATGAGAACAAGAAAGGAGAAAAGGGAAAGAGGAGCTCGCGCGTATACAATCCCAAATCATTACCACCAAATAAAGTGATGGGCCTGAGCTATGTATAAATCGTGGGGACATCTGTCATGTTCAGAACTGACGCACACAATAAGATCCTACATTACCAAATCATTGGAACAAGAGCAGCAAAATAGGAGTAGTTGATAGACGGCCCAACCCCAACATAACTTGTGCGTATGCTTCCTATCTCCCTAAGTTCCGAGAACAAACTGTTGAATAACATGAAATTTGTCTTCCACGCAAGTGGAAGTGCTATTTGATATGTCTCGTGCACCCATCACTCAACAATTCGAGTTTTGATTATAAATGACAAATCTAATGCCATAAATATATAAAACATGCAAGTTTCTTCTCTCTCCTCGCTAATTTGATAGGTCAATCAGACATGAGAGATGAGTGTGAAATGTGGATACCATGGAGTTGGTTTTCTGCAATCATTTACTAGACCGGTAGCACTAAAATATAGTCAGAGAGAAAAATAAAAAGTGCGAAAATATCTCACATCACTCCTATGTGAGTTTTGAATCGGGCCTTATATTCATCTATAATGAGAAAAGAAAAAACATGAGTTAAAATTAGTCTCTTCCACGTGATTATCAACTAATGAAATCACAGGCACCATCAAAATTGTTAGATGGAAATTGGATTCATCTCTCACTCTTCGTTTTCAATGGTAACAATGGAACAAACTTATTTACAAATTTTAGCGCACGAAGTTTCAAGGAAAGCTCAAAAAGCTTGGATTAAGTTTTTTTTTTTTTGGTAAGGTAAGATGTATATAAAAAAAAAAACTTAATCCAAGCTTGGATTAAGTTCGTTGCTTCAATATTAAGAAAGAGACCACATTGCATGAGAGCTCGTACCCGTGCGTACTCGTATTCAACAAAAGAAGACAATGGCAAAATCCCCCGCACGTCTTTTATCTTGTCTAGACAAATTCATCTATTCAATAATTAATAATTATAACTATTTTAGAGGCAATAGTAATCGCCTGTTTACTTGGTGCCGGTCGCTAGACGGCATTTGCGACCCATTATAATCCCAAAGCAACCTGTGGTCATGTCGTGCTGTCTGTTTGTGTTGCGTGCACGTTTGGTGTTGCTATCGGTCTCATGTTCTAAAGGGGAAAAACCACCGACGACCTTTAATTATGCTCGTTGCAACGCCAATATCCTAAATTTTTTTTTGCATCGCTGAAACCTCCGAAATTGTACCGCCATGCTAAAAATACCCGCCATTTATTATCAAAAACCATTATTTTGCCTACTATGATATCAATATCCCAATTTTTTCTTTGCGTCACTAAAACCACAAATTCGTAGACGCATGACAAAATTTTGGATATTGGTGTCGATGTAGACATAATTTAGAGGTTTGATGGCAAAGAAAGTTTGGGATATTGGATCCAATAGACATAGTTTAGAATTTTTAATGAGATTAATTAACCCTAATTAAATTTTCGATATTCATATTAGTCCGGAGCTGTCTCTATTACGTAAGAGAAGGTTTTTTTATTTTTAGGTCTGTCCTACTTTAACTCTCAACTCATTTTTAGACTTTTACCCTGCCTCTTACAGGGCGTGAGGGTTGAAAACCCACATCTAAAATTACATTTCTCCACCTCTAATCCTCCTAAAAAGATAGGAATTCGAACTCTCCACTTTCCCCTTTAAGAAAGGTGGCCACTGGAGTTTACCCCAATGGTTAAGAGAAAGTACTTGGCCCCCTCCTAATTTTGCTTCCCACCAAACCACCAATTTTCCACGAATTTTATGCTGGACTCTCAATTCAGATCATCCTCCGTCGCTATTGATGACAAAAGTCTTCTCGGGACCGAATCTTGGAAGCCGCCACGGCAGTTTCCTCTGTTAAACTTCCGAGTACGTTCTGGGAAACTTCTATACAAGTGACGGCTTCCTCTGCAGTTTCCTCTGTTAAACTTCTGAGTCGGTTCTTAAAACTTCGTCTATAACAGCTCTCACCCACCAGGAGGGGGCACAGCCATCTCTCACAACACACATTCACTCGTTAAGCTCGTGATAAAGCAACTCGGGTTCGGTTTCTAGAGAGAGGGAAAACGGAGGAAAATGGTGTTCAGATTCGCCACCTTCGATCCCGCCCAAGATCCCGACGATTTCAACCCGGCTTTTCCACCTACTCCGTCGTCATCACCCTCCGTAGCACTCTGTCAGCCATGCGAATACACTTGCACTTTCACCAAAACCATCGTCGCCCGACTTGTTTCTGCCGGTGCTTATCTTGTCTTGGCAGCCCCTGCGTTTGAATTTCACGATGATGAGATTCGAGACCAACTCACAGAGACGCCATTTCACGGTATCAACTTTGATGTCCGTCCAGAATTTCGTCAAAGACAGCTTAAAGAGTTTACTCTGAAGGAGTTGAAGGTGGCTACCCGAAATTTCAGCAACAAGAAAGTTATAGGCAGAGGCGGATTTGGTGAAGTCTATGAGGGTCAATTAGCTGATGGCTCTCTAGTGGCAATCAAAAGATGCAATGCACAAAGCAATCGAGGTATCTTAGGGTATAAAAGAGAAGTAAAGATCGGTAGCATCGTACCCCCACGTCACAATCTGCTTCCCATGCTCGGATTTTGCAGAACACCAAAATGCAGGGAGCTAATTCTTGTCTACCCCTTGATGATCAATAAAAGTGCAGCATCGTGGTTAAGAGAGCGACCCGAGGCACAAACCACGCTGGACTGGCCTATCCGCAGAAAAATAGCTGCGGGAACTGCGAGAGGGCTGTCCCATCTGCATGATCTGAACATAGTGCACCGAGACATCAAAGCTGCAAACATTCTGTTGGATGAGGAATTTGAGCCTCACATTGGAGACTTTGGGTTGGCCAAGTTCATCCACCGTAGGCACGGTGGATACTTTGAGGATGGCATCGAGGAGGCAGCCGTGCTTCCGGGGAACAAATCCGAAGGAAGATCCCACGGTGAATATTCTGATGACACGACAGCGATATGTGGCACAATAGGACATATTGCGCCAGAGTATATCATTACCGGGAAATGCTCAGTGACGAACGACGTCTTTGGTTTTGGGATAATGCTTCTGGAACTCTTGAGCGGACAAAGAGCTTCTGATCTTGCAAGGCTTGCAAATGACGCGGATATGGGATTACTCGATTGGGTAAAAGGGCTTCTGGTAGAGCGAAGATGGGCAGTTCTAGTCGATCCCGATCTGCAGGGTGAGTTTGAAGAAGAGATAGAGAAAGTGATCCAGCTGGCTCTTTTGTGCACACAAATAGACCCAAGAGAACGACCATCCATGGCACAAGTAGTCCGAATTCTCGAAGGCCATAGCATCAGGGAGAGATGGGAGAAGTATTATTTGAAGTATCATCATCTCTCGTGGAACTTGGGAAGGCTTCAAGGGAATGCGGACGTCTCCTCTTCATTACTCATTCCTGAAGAATTATCCGAACCCAGATAATTAATTTCCTGACCTAAGAACCCGCCCCCTTCTACTTAGAGCAATCTCCCAAAAGATTTGAGTGATGGGAGCGGATGTTAACTTACATATCAGTCAACAAAATTTCTCCTGATCGATATGAGACTTGAGATGTCATAGTTGATATGTAGCTAAGCTAGATATCACTAACAACAAGAAAAATGTGATCGATTATAATAAGAAGAAATTTACTACCGACAAGGACATAACCTACCTGCATAAATTGTGAGACTCCACAAATTTTGTTGTTTTTAAATATATTCTAAAATATATATTTATATCTATTCTAACTTCATAGAAACCTTAGCATTGTGACGGTGCCGTGCACTACCGTTATCTTCCATGGGCAATAAATATCACACCCTAAATCCGCACGAGGAAAAAGGGGTGACATCGCCGTCCGTTAAGAGAAGGACGAAGCCTCGGAATAACAATACGTAACAAAAGGCCAAGAAAAGCTGGTCACAAGGTCTCAACGTACGGAATCAACATAAAAGCATGCCCCGAACCAGCTATCTCCAAAAATGATTATATCATAAACATGTGCATCTTGGCCACTAACTAATACCAAAAGAACGAGACCGAAAAAATCACCAAGTCGAAGCACTCCTCCTAAGCGTCACAAGGTAAGGTGCCTAAAATATTAAAGGAAATGAGTGAGCAAACGGTAGCTTAACGATTGATACTTATCTCATTATGGGATAGAACACTAATTATGCACATTTTGTAAACATCCCTTTCGCTAAAAAATTTTATTTTAACAAAGCTTATAGAGCCAAAACAATCCATTTGTAGCAATAAATCCAAACATGCGGTCACAAGATAGCATTTTAACATAAAACACAAAACTGTGTCAATGCTCGAGCCCATTGGCTAATCTCTCACCCATTGTCATGCAATGCGGCAAGAAAAATTACTAAAAAAGTTTTAAACTTTTTAATTTGGCCAATTTAATTCTAAAGATTTTGACAATTTGTCAATATAAGTCATCTGGCCAATTCTGGCCGGAAAAATCACTAACGTGGACGCCGGTCGTCATATGTAGCACAACCAACAACCGGCACTAACGTAAATAATTTTTGAAATTTAAAAATATTTTTTTGATTTTTTAAATAATTTTTTTGTTTTCTTTTTCTTTTTTCTTTTCTTTTTTGCCCTTTTTCCTCCGCCAGTCACCAAACCTCCTCATTGGTCAGCAAGGGCCGATCTCGCAAGGCTAGCAACCTTGGTAAGGCTGGTGAGGATCAACCTTAACTGCCTCGCCTACCGAGCGAGGCTCGCCCTAGCAGGGGCAAGGTTGCTAGAGGCCAACGAGGCCTCGTCTGAAGTTGGCGAGAGCGAGCCTCGCTCAAGGCCAACAAGGTCAACCCCTGCCAGATACGAGTCAGGTGACCTCGCCAACCTTGGTAAATCTCGCCCCTGCAAGGGCAAGCCTCGCTTGACGGGAGAGGTTGACCCTCGTCTGTGGTCGGTCGCCGGTCATCACGAGGGCTGGCGATCGGCGAAAGAAGAAGGAAAAAAGAAAAAGAAAACAAAAAAATTCAAAAAAATTCAAAAAAATTTTAAAATTTTGCAAAAATTATTCACGTTAGTGTTAGCCGTTCCACGTAAGACAGCTGGCATTCACGTTAGTGATTTCCAATCAAAATTGGCCGGATGGATTACATTGACAAATTGTCAGAAGGTTTATGACTAAATTGACACAAATGTAATAGGTTTATGATATTTTGGGTAGTTACACTCAATGCGCTCCTCATGGTAAGGCTCACAACAAAGTTTGCCCCTTAATATAAGTCTCTACCTATTATTAGCCGGTGGCTCGACCCACACAGAATATCCTAAAAAGTAGTATGTATACCATATACCTACTATCGGACTCAAGGTTTCACGGAGTAAAAAGGGCATGGAGTCCAACAATGCCACTCTCAATCAAACGTATGAACTATCAAACTTACTTTACAATTAGAGTTCACAAGTCAAATTATATAACACTTCCACCTAGCAGTTCCCATTTATAATTCATTGCATAAAGTAATCATCAAACTAAGCTCACGGTGTTGTAATTATGAAAAGCAACAAATCACAATGCAAATCCTAGTACTGAAAATGTAGTCAATTTCCGGTCCAAAATTTATAAAGCAAATGCTCCAAGCACTATCACTTTCTTTTCAAATACCATGTCATGCTATGCTTATCTTATACATAACATATACTACCTAAGTTTTCGAGACATGATATTTTAAAATCCATAGGAAGTAAAAGCACCACTCAACTACAATTAAAAGCCATTTGGAAAGTTTCAAAATCTTATCAAGCATTAACCAAACGTCAAACTTACGTCAACAAACATCGACCAAGACTCTACTAGGAAACTATTTTTGGGTCAAACGTCCACCGACGGTATGATACTTGTTTAAAAGAAAGGTATTGTTTAGAGTATATTTGTTGTATAAAACTGAATCATGTATGACGGCCCTTCTGGCTATTTGAATTGACATAGTCAAACATCTCTTGGAATATTTTGTGGGTTATGATTTGTAAAATGGTTTGAGAAATGTTGTATGAAATGTAATAGGACTCATAGGTCGCTCAATTTCTTCACGTTAAATTAAGTATTTTTGGTAATTAAGGTGGATCCACACACATGATGATTTGCATTAGCTTGAAGTCAACATTGTCCTTACAAGGACATGCTTTTATGAATGAATGGCTGGGAAGTGCAATCACTCAATTTCTAAATAGGATGAATTATGAGAAAAAATTAGGCTGAAAATGTATCAATAATTGGAAAGCCATTTGTGTTTCTTATGACTGGATTGGAATTCCTATCCAAGGTGGGGAATTTCAGCTAAAAGATCATTACTTGGCCAAAAAAATAAATAAGATATAACAGCACAGACCTATTTGAATATGGTTACCAGATTTGATCAAATCTGGAAATCAGCTATTCTAGCTAGACATGGCCACGGGCTGGTTCTGGCCCGGAACCGGCCCGGAACCGGACTGGTCAAACCCGGACCCGGCCCGTTGACCGGGCCCGCGGTTCGGAACCGGAACCGGCCCGTGCCCTACGGGCCCGGTTCCGGTTCCCGAAATTTATGAACCGGCCCGGAACCGGCGGTTCCGGGCCCGGTTCCAAAAAAAAAAAAACCTGCGGTGCGGCGCTGCGCATCCGGCCGGCGAGGCTCGACCTCGCCTGCAACTGGCGAGGCCGGCCTCGCCCGACGCCGGCGAGGCTCGACCTCGCCGGCGTCGGGCGAGGCCGGCCCTCGCCTGATGCCGGCGATGGCGGCCGATGGCCTTGGCCAGTTGGCCGCCCCGCCCAACGGAAAAAAAAAAAAAAAAATTGTCCCGCAGCAGGGCCTGCACGTCTGCAGGCCCTGCTGCGGGCAGCACCGCAGTGGGCCCAGCTTGCGGGCCCGTTCCCAACGGGCAAAAGCCCCACGCCGCGCGGCCACGCCCCACCCAACGGGCAAAAAACTAAAAAAAAAAAAAAAGGAGATAACCGTTGCAATTCTCTCAATACTCACACAATTCTCTCAAATTCTCTTCTCTCAATCTCAAGTCTCAAATTTTCTGAATACTCGAAATTCTCTTAAATTCTCTCAATTTTCTCAATTCACACAATTCTTTCTTAATTCTCCCAATTAGTCCGCTCAATTCTCTCAATCCACTCGAAAAATGGCAAGTGGAAGTCGAGTGCCATCTGGCAAAGGTAAGAATATCGCGACGGAATCCCATCATTCTTTTGATCCTCGTGAATATGCAGATTTTCAAGATGATGAAATCAACATTTTTCCCGATATGGAGCGCGTCCCGACTCAAGAAAGTTTTCATCCTCCTGGCGAAATGTCTACAACAAAGGAAGCGGAACGAGAATTTACATCTGACATTTGGAATCACTTCACGAAAATGGAAAGGTTTGATGTTGGTGAAAAAAGGTATGATATAATTTGCAAATATTGTGGGAAAATATATAAATATACAGGTGGACAAGGATATGGAACATTTAAACGACATCTTAGGAGCAAACATCCAACCGAAACGGGAATCGATATCGGGCAACAACAAATTTCCGGGTACGTCAATCCTAACACTTCCCCTTTATTTCGTTTTAATGACAAAACTTATAAGGAAGAATTAGGCAAATTTATTTGCGTTGAGCATTTAGCATTTAATTTTGGAGAAAGATTTGGTTTTAATGAATTTGTACATAATGCATGTGCTCCACAAGCAAAACGTGTTCCTAGAAATACAACTAAACGAGTAATTAAAGATCTTTACAAGAAAGGAAAAAAAGATTTACAAAAAAATTTTATGCAATTTAATGGATGCGTGCATATAGGTAGTGATATTTGGAGTGATCATTGGCAAAATCATTCTTACATGGGCATAACATGTCATTGGATAGATGACGAATGGAGTATTCGAAAAAGAGTTATTGCATTTAGAGTTTTCGATGATAATCATACGGCAAATAATATTTATAGAATAATTAGGCAAATTTTAGAAGAATATTATTTGCTTAACAAAATTTTTTCAATTGGTTTTGATAATGCTGCAGCAAATACCGCTTCAATTGCCGAGTTAGAAAATATTTGTAAACCCGCTTTTGGCGGAAAATTTTTTCACGTTAGATGTGCTTGTCATGTTTTAAATTTATGTGTACAAGATGGTTTGAAAACTCTCGATATTTTTCTTCAACCAATAAAAACGGCGATTCAATTTTTATGGAAACATCCCCAAAAAATGAAAGAATGGGGTAGATTTTGTAGAGAAAATGGCAAAAAGCCAAAAAGATTTCCAAAAGATGTTCCAACTCGTTGGAATTCTACTTTCCACTTGCTTAATGAATCTTTAGCATATAAAGATTTATTATGTGCATTCGTTTCTAATTATATACCTCAGATTAATTTATACCCACAAGAGTGTAATATTTGCCAAAAAAATTTAGATGTTTTAAAGGTTTTTAATGATGCAACTTATACTTTGTCCGGTGTTTATTATCCTACTACACATTTATTTTTAGTAGAGTGTACTAATATTGTCGGAATTTTTGATGAATGTGAAAATGATGTTGAATTACAACGTACTATATATGCAATGAAAATGAAGTGGCTACATTATTATGAGGAAATTCCCATTATTTATTTAGTTGCTTGTGTTTTTGATCCGCGTTGCAAAATGGATGGCTTAAATGATTTTTTGCTTGTGTATTATCAATGTTTACATTGTGATGAGATAAATGTTGCAGCTATAATACGTAATGTTAAAAACGTAGTAATAGAATTATATAATGAATTTTATACTAAATATAATTTAGGTGATATTAGATCTTCTCAATCTATGGAGATACAAAATGACAATACAGGTAAAATTAGTAGAGGGTACCAACTTTTATTACATAGACAAAAAAAACAAAATGGAGCAATAGGAAATATTTCTGAATTAAAGAGTTATCTAAGCGTTTCATTTGAGATTAATGAATCCGAAGGTGGTACGGATTTTTTAATTTTGGATTGGTGGAAGAGGCACGCAAGCCGATATCCAATCCTTGCTCATATTGCAAAACAGATTTTTTCAACCCCTTGTTCTACAGTTGCGGTCGAACAAGCATTTAGTGCCGGAGGTAATATTTTGGATGAACATCGTTCAAGATTAGATCCAGAATCAGTGCAGATGCAAGCTTGTGTTGCTGATTGGACGAAGGCTCAATACCGGCAACAAGAGATAGATCGCAATACTGAATCCGAATTCTTTAACGATGGAGATACTACTGCTACCGGTACTGGAACGGGTAGTGACGATTGAGAGTAAAAGAACTATTGAAGTTGGCAAAATATTTTGGGAACCCTTGTTTCTCATATCGGGTACGCCCACATGAGCTTAGGGAAACCCAAGTATAATCCGATGACATGTGACCTCTGATCCCCTGTGCACGGAATGTTTAGGTTTTGGGATCATTTTAGAGCATATATATTGTGCTCCTTTTTTTTTGTAGATCGTTGTAACGAATTGTAATGTGCTTAATGATAATTTATTAAGTTCAAGCCCCGCCTTGTCTTTTTATCCTCAAATTTAATTACAATTTACATTTTAATTACAATTTATATTAAATAATGTTTCGTCACCGGAACAATAATTTATTATTTTTTTATTTTCTTTTCTGTTTTTTCTTTTTTTTCTTCTTCCTCCGCCGGCCCTAGCCGGGGCCGGCGGAGGTCGCTGGCATCAGGCGAGGCCGCCCTCGCCGGCGTCGGGCGAGGCTCGCCCTCGCTCGCGGCCTAGGCGACTAGGCGAGGGCCAGCGAGGCAGCGATGGCGAGCCTCGCCGGCGTCCGGCGAGGCTCGCCCTCGCTCGCCCAGGCGAGGGCGAGCCTCGCCCGACGCCGGCGAGGCTCGCCTGAGGCCGGCGACCTCCGCCCGCGGCTCCGCCTGACGCCTGAGAAGACAGAAGACTAAGAGAACCGAGCCTGAAGAAAAAAAAAAAAAAAAAAAAGAAGTTCCGGTTCGGAACCGGAACCGGAACCGGACGGTTCCGGTTCATTCTTGGCCACGAACCGGAACCGCCGGTTCCGAACCGTGGCCATGCCTAATTCTAGCCTCTGGTCTTCTGCAGTTTTGGGCCTGTTGTCCTTGAGGCCATTAGGGTCAAACAGAACAAACAATTGCTCCAGTTAAATTTGCACTGGGCTTGATCCAACCAAACAATGTCAAATGGGCAGTTTTGAATCGAGGGATCATCAGTTATCAAGAATTCGAGTTTTGATCCGACATGACAAGTTTAATGCCGTACATATATAAAAGGGATAAATACATTAAAAGTCCTAAAATTTATCATGAAAGTGCAATTAATTCATAAAAATCACTTTTTGAAAGTTTTAGGACTTGATATAACATTCATGACAAGTTTTAAGACTTGATTGTATTTTTTTAAAGTTTTAAAACTCGATTGCACTTTCATGATAAATTTTAGGATTTTCAGTGCGCTTATCCCTATATAAAACATGAAATTTTCTTCTCTCTCCTCACTAAAATCGAAGTTTTCTCGGACAGCTAAATTGGACATAAAGATCAGTGTGGAATGTGAAAACCATGAAGTTGCTTTTCTGTAATCATTGACTAGACCAATAGCACTGAAGTATAGTCAAAGAGAAAAACTAAAGAAAAAAAAGAGGTATAAAAATATCTCACAACGCTTGACTATGAGATTTAAATGGGCCTTATATTCACGCATAATGAGAAAAGCAACGGGCAAGAGTTAAGATCAGTCTTTTCCACATGGTTATCAACTAATGAAATCGCATATAGACGGAAATCGGATTCATCTCAAGCTCTTCGCGTCCGATGGTCACAATTGACAGGACTGTTTTTTTTTTTTTTTGGTCGTCAATTGACGGGACTTATCTATGGACCGACCTGAGGTCTGACAGGAACAAGCATTGAATTTTAGGTAAAGACTAAATCAAAATTTAAAGGCGCCACACATTGCAAACGCTAATATAACTTGCTCAAGTGTGCAATTGACCATCGGGTTGCTGTCCTAGTCACGACCAGAGCAGTCCGACCACCTTTGTCAGGCAACAACCACGAAGCATTCAGGAAAGCTCGAACAGCTGATGATAAGTTCCCGGGTTCAACATCAAAGAAGAGACCACATTGCACGAGAGCTCGTGCTCGTATGCAGACGCGTACAACAAAAGAAGACACTGGAAAATTCCACCCCGCGTCCAGGTTTTTCCAAACTGTGTATCTTTTATCCTGTCCCAACAAATTTATCCCTTCAATTAACATATTCATTATCATAGGTTTAGAGGTAAAAAGTTATCGTTTGCGTGCTTGATGTCGGTCACAAGACGCCATTTCCGAGCCATTACAGTCCCAAAGCGAAGAAAACGACTGTGGGCACACCTAGGCACGCGCCACTCGCAGGGAACTTCCTGATAAATTAATGGTAGAAGTCTTCTCTGGACTGACTTAGTGCTCACTTGACATAAAGCCATTCACACTGCCTCTTGGAAGCTGCCATGGCTGTTTCCATCTGTGAAACTTCTATGTTAATCTCGTTATAAAGCAACACTTGACATAAAACCATTCGCAGCGATCTCTCGCAACACACATTTTTTTGTTAATCTCGTTATAAAGCAACTCGGGGTTGGTTTCTAGAGAGAAGGGTAAAGGAAGGAAAATGGTGATCAAAATTCGCCACCTTCGATCCCGCCCAAGATCCCGATGATTTCAAACCGGCTTTTCCACCTACTCCATCATCATCACCCTCAACAACGCTCTGGCCCGTTTGGTTCGACTTTGGAGGAATGCCTTTGGGGGAATGCAAATATCTTTGGGCTAAAGGGGTTTTCCGAAATGCAAGTAGTGTTTGGTAAGTGTATTTGAAAGCAACTTTGGCCTAAATACCGTTTGGTAAAAAATATATTTTGTAAAGGATTTTCCTAATATTTAAAAAAAAAATTTCAAGTGGAGCTCAACCACCGGCCACCACTGTTGATCAGATCTAGTCGCCGGCCAACCGCCAATGGCCAAATCTGGTCGTTGGCCACCACCGCCTGACCTCAGGCGAAGCGGCCTGAGGTCACGCGACCTCAAGTATCGCCTGGGTCACGCAACCCAAGCAACACTTGAGGTCCGACGACCACCGCCTGGGGTCACACAACCTCAAGCGGCGATTGCTTGGGGGTTGCGCAACCCCCAAGTGGTGGTCACCGACCAACGGACCTGGTATCTAGGGAAGATAAGTAGTGCGTGATGAACAGTGCAAGTTGCATTCCAAAAATGTAACTTCCCAAAGCACCTCCATCCTTGCATTAGCCAAACGTCCCTTGGAAGCATTGGAAATGCAATTGCATCTCCCCAAAGTGAGTAAAAAAAGTTATCAAATATCATTTGCATTTGGCCAAGGAACTTTAAAGCGTAAATGAGCATTCCAAATGCTGAACCAAACGGGGCCTCTGTCAGCCATGCAAATACACCTACACGTTCACCAAAACCATCGTCGGCAGACTTGTTGCTACCGGTGCTTCTCTTGTCTTGAAAGCCCCAGCTTTTGAATTTGATGGTCATGAGATTCAAGACCGATCCACAGAGATGCCACTTCATAGTATCAAGTTCGATGTCGGTCCAGAATTTCACCAAGGGCAGCTTAAAGAGTTTACTCTGGTGGAGTTATATAAGGCTACCCAAAATTTTAGCCACATAAACATTATAGGCAGAGGTGGATTTGGCAAAGTCTACAAGGGTCAGTTAGCTGACGGCTCTCTAGTGGCAATCAAAAGAATGAAAGGAGCGAAGTCAAGGTGCACTCTTACAGTTCAAAACAGAAGAAATCACTGGCGGCATCATACCCTCACATCACAATCTGCTTCCTTTGCTCGGATTTTGCAGAAACTCAAAACACACAGTTCTTGCTCGTCTACCCATTCCTGATCAATATAAGTCTGGAAAAATGCTTGAGAAAGCGAAACGATAATCAACCCCCCCTGGACTGGCCTACCCGCATAAAAATAGCTGTGGGAGCTGCGAGAGGGCTGTCCCATCTGCATGATCTGAAGATAGTGCACCGAGATATCAAAGCTGCAAACATTATGTTGGATGAGGAATTTGAGCCTCACATTGGAGACTTTGGGCTAAGCTCATAGTTGGCAGTCACGGTGGATACTGTGCGGATTGCATCGAGGGGGGACCCATACTTCCGAGGAACGAATCCAAAGCAGGATCCGACAGTGGATATTGTGATGTCACGACAGCGGTACGTGGCACAGTAGGACATATTGCGCCAGAGTATCTTAGTACCAGGAAATGCTCGGTGAAGACGGATGTCTTTGCTTTTGGGATAATGCTTCTGGAACTCGTCACCGGACAAAGATCTTTTGATCCTGGAAGGCTTGCCATGATGTTACTCGATTGGGTAAAAGGGTTTCTGGAAGGGCATTGGTGGGATATTCCAGTCGATCCCGATCTGCAGGGTGCATATGACGAGGAGCAGATAGAGAAAGTGATCCAGCTGGCTCTTGTGTGCACAGAATTTGTCCCGAGAAGACGACCATCCATGGCACAAGTAGTCCGAATTCTTGAAGGCCATAGCATCAAGGAGAGATGGGAGGAGCATCAGACATGTGAGCCGAATTGGCATTTAGTGACATACACTGACTGGATTGTGGCGGTCTCCACTTCACATCTCAGAGCTGGAAAAATTATTTGAACCTAAATAATATATTTGTTGAAGTAACAACTTAGCCCATTCTAAATAATGCAGTCTCCCGAAATGAGTATTCTGAGTGGTGAGAGTGGATATTAACTTATATATCTCAATAAGATCTTTTAATGGATGCAGGATTTGAGATATCATAATTGATACTTATCTGAACTAAACATCACCCCGTGATAAAATAAATGTCATCGCTTATAATGAGATATTATCACCAACAGGGACATAATCTACCTGCTTGAGTCGCGAGACCACCAAATTTCGTTGTTTTTCAATATATTTATTCTTACTTTATGAAAACCTCGCCATGTTGAGGATGCTTTGCAATACTTATTTTCTTCCTTAGTCAACGATGTCACATCCTAAATCCCCGTAAGGAAAAGGCGGTGACACAGTCGTCCATTAAGAAAGGCCAAGAGTAACCGTGCCCAGAGAAAATATTGTGTACCCCTAGTGATTTCACGTGAAATCACTAAGGGTACACAATATTTTCTCCACGTCCACGGCTAACGTAACGCTTTGATATCACTGATTATTTTCTCTTGAATCAGGTCGCTGCAACTACAATTTTTTTTATCAACACACTACCATAAATCGCGCCAAAAGCATATTAACACTACAAAAAAACTGCATTTTAGCGACGATAATTAGCGACGAATTACCGCAAATTTTCGTCGCTATAATTTTTTAGCGACGAACTTTGCGACGAACCAAATTTCGTTGCGAAAAACCATGTCGCTAAATTAGCGACGAAATATATGGCAATTCGTCGCTAAGTAGCGACCAAATACGTCGTCGCTAAAACATCTGTCGCAAAACTCAGATATCACAATTTAGCGACTACATATACCATTAGTCGCCATTTAGCGACGAACAAAACCTGGCGTCGCTAATATTTTAGCGACTACAAGAGTATGATCGTCGCAAATTGGCGACAAACTGTGTCGTCGCTAAAACATCTGTCGCAAAACTCAGATATAGCAACTTGGCGACTAGACACACGATTAGTCGCCATTTAGCGACAAACTACGCATGGCGTCGCTAATATTTAAGCGACTACAAGAAAAATATCGTCGCAAAAATCCAGAATGCACTCAGTCTCGCATATTTAGCGACAACAATGTCTACGGCCGTCACCAATTAGCGATAACTTTATCCCCCGTCGCTAATGACGTCCCGAATGCAAAATGGTAGCTTTCGGCCACTTTTAGCGACAAGGTAGTCGCCGATTCGTCGCTATTTAGCGTCAAAGGAAACTTTTCGTCGCTAAATCGTATTTAGCGACAATAATGTCTACTGCCGTCACCAATTAGCGATAACTTTATCCCCCGTCGCTAATGACGTCCCGAATGCAAAATGGTAGCTCTCGGCCACTTTTAGCGACAAGGTAGTCGCCGATTCGTCGCTATTTCGCGACAAAGGAAACCTTGCGTCGCTAAATCGTATTTAGCGACAACAATGTCTACTGCCGTCACCAATTAGCGATAACTTTATCCCCCGTCGCTAATGACGTCCTGAATGCAAAATGGTAGCTCTCGGCCACTTTTAGCGACAAGGTAGTCGCCGATTCGTCGCTATTTCGCGACAAAGGAAACTTTGCGTCGCTAAATCGTATTTAGCGACAACAATGTCTACTGCCGTCACCAATTAGCGATAACTTTATCCCCCGTCGCTAATGACGTCCCGAATGCAAAATGGTAGCTCTCGGCCACTTTTAGCGACAAGGTAGTCGCCGATTCGTCGCTATTTAGCGACAAAGGCAACTTTTCGTCGCTAAATCGTCCAGAATAGCGACGAGAGTATATCGTAGCGTCGCTAAACCTGTTCGAACGATTAATATGTTTTTTTTGTTTTTTGTTCAATTCTACCTGATAAGTCATAACATTCAACGAAAAACGAAATATAGCAGCAAAAAGTAAATATCTAAGAAAAGTACCCATATCAAAAAGGTTCAGCAAATGTATCTAATTAAACAATTATCATTCGCACATATCTAAAATGTTCAGCAAATGTATCTACTCTTCATGGTCTTCATCGGGTGGGGGTGCCGGTGGAAGTCCAGTCTGCTCGGCTGCTTCATCATCATCGTCTTGCTGCGAATGCTGACCCTGCTGTTGTCTCATTAGCAGACCCAGTTGTTGTTGCATGATGCGCATTGCCTCATCTCTGGCATCTATGGCATCTAGTCTCTCCTCCATCTTCTTCATTTTTTCGTCTTTCTCTGCAAGTAGATTCTCGAGGTTTTCCACTTTTTTTTCCAGCTCACTCTCTCTTGCGCTGCGCCTTGAACTCGTTCCAGCAGAAGATGTGCCTACCGACTTCATGCTGTCCCGGGCTAACGACCCCAACCCGTACACCTTCCCTTTCTTCACTGCTGCAGATGCCTGCCACCACAGCTTCTCCTGCTCGGCCTGCGACATTTCAATCGTGGGCGACGTCCCTTCTGTACCCTCGCCGCTGCCACTACCCCCGACACCCGCCGTAGATGCAAGCATTTCATCAAATTTTTCCTACGTACACACAGAACCAAAGTTACTAGGCATGCATTACAATCAACTAATCTGCTATAAAATCATCAAGTTCGAACATACCTTAACGGCCTTCGCCGTGCCACTGACGAATGATTTGTCCTTTCTCATGAAGGTCCGCTCATATGTTTGTGAGAAGCTGGGCGGCGTTCCCATCACCTTCGCCTAACATACACAACGGACTTCCAACTAGTCATACAATGTATTAACGGAATAAATTGACAATCTGACAATACTTACCATCTTCCTTTTGTGCTCCGCAACTGTGATGGAGCCGCCGGCATACGTCCCAATCCCAGATTCTCTGGAACTGGAAGTTCGATTAATTTTATTCCTCTCGCTGGCGCGCTTATGCTCCTCAGTAGCCCACTTTCTATGGATTTCCCACCATGACTGATCGTCCATCCAAGCCGGCTGCCTCTTAGTGGTTTTCGCCTTGTTCATCACATTTCGCATGTGATCGCCGGCCTTCTTGTTTAAAATTCTCCTAACCTCGCTATCCATAGATCTGTCCCAATAGTACTTGCGCTGCAAAAAAAAAAAAAAGCTAACTCAATTTACCAATACATTTTAGAAATGTCACTAACAAACCGATCTTACACTTACCTCAAACTCTCGCCACCATACTCTCCTATCTTCCTCCGGCGCTTGCGTAATGCATGTATATGGCCCACGCCAAAAATTGTTGATCATACGATACCAGTCCCGCAGGACTACCGTAGCTCTGTAGAAGCTGCATTTGTTAAACATAAAAAATACATAAAACATCTCAAAAGCATAAGAAAATCTAGCCTATACAGTTAATAACAAAAAATTAAGCACTTTCATCAAATTGTACTTACGAGTCTCCTAACGGTTCTATCCGCCTCCTCCCTTGATCATCGATGACCCAATTGTCATCCGCATCTTCGGCGCTTGGCGCCGAAGACGCTTGACCTACCGATGATCGTGCCGTGATCAAAGGCTCGCCCTCAGATTGAGTCTCCTCCGTTCCTTCGTTGTCCTCCTGTTGAGGCTGCGGTTCTGTGGGGGGCGTATCGACCCAAGTGGGCGTGGGCACGAAGGTCCGTCGAGGGGGACTAGCCTCGTCGACCGGCCTGATCACGACTGCCATTGAACGCCCTCCTCTGGCCCGTCCACGTGTATAGACCGTCGGTTGATCAGCAGCCTTACCCTTACCCTTGTTGTTATTTTTCTGATTTGGACGCTGGTGCACATTGGAAAAACAAACTAGTTAGAACAATTTATTTACCAACTAGAAATGATTTATAACCCAATTAAAAACTTACCATTTTTCTTGCAGTGTGTAAATATTGTTCTTCTTCCTGCATAAGGAAAACAACATTACAAAAGGTAACAACCAGCTTGCTTCAATCACTGTCTTAACAACCAAAGGTAAGCCCATGTCTTGATTGGTTCAGTATCAGCAAGGCAATGTAAGTTGCAGTCATCGACAAAGTAAGACAGAGGATGGTAAAACCAGCGTTGGGCCAGCACTGGAGACGCAAAGACAAAGTCCTAGATCCTCAATCGATGCAACTCACAAAAGATTTCAACTTTAAACAATTTCCACTAAGCCCTCAAACAGAAATGTGAAAGCACCTCAAAACTTAAACAGCATACAGATGGGTAGCAAAAACTTCAGTCGAAGAAAAAAAATTCTTCATACAAACTTCCCAGTATCATTCTTGATTACCCAACAATATTTGATACTAAGGAAGATATATGCGATTGATACTAAAATGGGAATTGCAAGATGTTCTGGATGATGGCTAGCATAGTCCTTACTGAATTGACATTGGAAGCTAATCATCATCTTCCTTCATGATCCATATGGACAGTGCATATGCGTCATCACAGGTGCAGCTAAGAGTATATGTTACATAAATCATTCTAGGGATATGAATTGCTTCAGATGCATCAGGTCGATTCTTGCAATGATTGAATAGCCAGAACTACTAAAGCATGATTGACATTGCATTCTGAATTGACATTGCATTCTGATCTGAATTGACAGCATAATAAACTATCTACTGCCTGGCTTGAAGATTGGACGGAACACGTTTATTTCTGATCACCCGATTGCTTCTTTTTTTTATTTTTTTATCACACATTAAACAGCATGCTTTGACAATGCATTGACTATAGAGCTATAAGTTCTCAGCAGACTCAATGTTGTATCAAACGAAATCATTAGGGCCGAGAACTTACAGCGGTCGTCGGTGGCGGGCGGAGGAGCGGGCGGCGGGGAGCGGGCAGCCGAGCCGGTGGACGAGCGGCGGGGAGCGGGCAGCCGAGCGGTGGACGAGCGGCGGGGAGCGGCCAGCCGAGCGGTTGGACGAGCGGCGGGGAGCGGGCAGCCGAGCGGCGGGGAGCCGGCAGCCGAGCGGTGGACGAGCGGCGGGGAGCGGGCAGCCGAGCGGTGGCCGAGCGGCGGGGAGCCGGCAGCCGAGCGGTGGACGAGCGGCGGGGAGCGGGCAGCCGAGCGGTGGCCGAGCGGCGGGGAGCCGGCAGCCGAGCGGTGGACGAGCGGCGGGGAGCGGGCAGCCGAGCGGGTGGACGAGCGGCAGGGAGCGGGCGGACGAGCGGCGGCGAGAGGCCAGACGAGCGGCGGCGGGCGATCGAGCGGCGTCGGAGGTCGGAGAGCGAGAGTAGAGGAGAGATAGAGAGAGACAGAATGGGGAAAAAACGATTTCGAACTTAGGTTATCCTGATTCAGCGACGGCATAGCCACGAATCGTCGCTAATTGGCTACAATTAAAAACCTCCGTCGCTAATTAGTGACGGTATAGCGACCAAGTAGTCGCTATACCGCCTAAATCAAATCCATAACTCCGCCACATTTGGCGACCAATCAGCGACAGCATCGTCGCTAAAATTTCACTTTTAGCGACGATATGAGCTCCCCGTCACCAATCAGCGACGAAGATATGTGATCCGTCGCTAATGATGTCCCCGAATGCAAATTGTATAGCTCTCGGTAACTTTTGGCGACGACCGACCACGTCTCCGTCGCTACAATTTAACATTTAGCGACGATATAAGCTCCCCGTCACCAAGCAGCGACGAAGATATGTGATCCGTCGCTAATGATGTCCCCGAATGTAAATTGTATAGCTCTCGGTAACTTTTGGCGACGACCGACCACGTCTTCGTCGCTACAATTTAACTTTTAGCGACGATATGAGCTCCCTGTCACCAATCAGCGACGAAGTATTTCATCCGTCGCTAATGATGTCCCCGAATGCAAATTGTATAGCTCTCGGTAACTTTTGGCGACGACCGACCACGTCTCCGTCGCTAAAATTTAACTTTTAGCGACGATATGAGCTCCCCGTCACCAAGCAGCGACGAAGATATGTGGTCCGTCGCTAATGATGTCCCCGAATGCAAATTGTATAGCTCTCGGTAACTTTTGGCGACGACCGACCACGTATCTGTCGCTAAAAATTCACTTTTAGCGACGATATGAGCTCTCCGTCACCAATTAGCGACGAAAATATGTGATCCGTCGCTAAAGATGTACCCCATTGCAAATTTTATAGCTCTCGGCTTTTTTTTGCGACGACATTGTGCGTCGCCATCACTAATTAGTGACTAAATTAGCGACAAAATTGTCGCTAATTTTTACAGAATACACCTAATTACATTATTATATATTTATATATAAATACACCTGATTCATAAATAATATTATCATATATACCGTATATACTGAATATTAATTATAACACAATAAACAATAAAATACGTTATACATGTCATAAAGAAGAATGGTAAAAGTGTCAAAACCCAAAGTCGTTGTCATTGTCATCTTCGTCGTTGTCATTGTCATCTTCGTCGTTGTCATGATCATCGTCGTCTTCTGCATCTTCACTATGATCATAAAACTCGTCTTCGTCTTCGGTGTCCTCGTTTTCCTCATCAGTGTCCTCGTCATCATCAGTGATAAATTCATCTTCTTCAATACTATGATGCAAGTTCGATTGACGAACTTCACTTGCATCAACATCGATCAATGCTCCATGTGGGTCTTGTAAAGATGGAATATTATATTCATAAGGTTCAGCTGTGTGCAGAACGACCTCTTGCTGATATGCTGTATCTTTCCAGTGTTGTTCGATCTTTTTTCGCGCTTTGATTTGACATGCTGCCAACCACTCAACTTTGTCCTGTTTCAAGCTCGGATATGATGCGTAATAGACTTGAATTGCTTGTTGTGCCAGTACAAATGGTTCGTATTTCATATATTTTCTCTTGTGATTAACTTCAACCAAATTAAACTTCGGATGCACCCTCATTCCTTTGATAGGGTCGAACCACGTGCATTTAAATAACGTAACGGCCAATGGTGGACCAGGGTACTCTACCTGTATGATAGCATCCAACAAGCCGTAAAATGCCTCCATCAAACTGCTCCCAGATCGAACACAGACGCCACTATTCATCGTGGCCTTTCCCTTGCCATATTCTTGCGTGTGAAAATTATAACCGTTGACAAAATATGCTGGCCAAGTTCTTGCTATTGCTTTTGGACCCAATGACAGATGATATAACAACCCTTCATTCTCGATCATGGCTGGAATATTGTGAACCTAATGACACATATGAATAAGTTATTCATATATGTATGTATACATAGAGTATTGCTTAATATCAAAATTTGATGAAAACTACAAGTTAACACTGCACGTCGATCTTACATAATTTTTAAACCATGCTGCAAAATGGTCATTGCACAAACGATCGAGCTCATCAGGCGATACTCCTGACATGGATGCCCGAAACATTCTGTTCGATTTGAACCAAGAAAGAATAATTTATTAGCGAATGGTTAGACACAATAAATGTGTATATACATTCACATTGTGAGGTCTAATATGAAATGCTTACTGAAAGTATGGCTCCACTTCTGGACAATTCAATAAAATGTATGTGTGGGCTGCATGCATTTCTTCCCCCGTTATATAACGTAACTTACATACGCCGCTTGGTCGACCAAGATAATTGAAAATGGAGAATGAGTTACAATCCGAATCAAGCGGTCCCTCGTCGTTTCGTCCTGGTCTCCGCCTCTTGCATTGCACGTGCGACTCAAAGTAGTATGATGCAAATGTAGTCACTTCTTCAACAATGTATGCATTACAAATTGAAGCCTCCACACATGCCTTATTCTTAATTTTTTTCTTCAAATGATACAAAAACCTATATGGAAAACGACATTTTAGTTCAACATCGTTGATCGGTAGTTTCATATCTATACAAAATGAAAAACATTGTTACCTCTCAAATGGGTACATCCATCGAAATTGGACGGGACCTGCAAGTTTTGCTTCGTATGGCAAATGAACTAGTAGATGCTCCATTGAATCAAAGAACGATGGGGGGAATATCCGCTCCAAGTTACACATGATGATTGGAATATCTTTCTCCAGCTTCTCCATGTGTGATGTACGTAACATTGTCGAGCAAATATCATGAAAGAAAGTCGTCAATTCAGTAAGAGCGCCCCAGACGAAGTTTGGCAGAAATTCCTTCAACGCTATTGGAAGTAGTCGCTCCATAAAGACGTGACAGTCATGACTTTTCATACCTGACAACTTACATCCATTCAAATCAACACATCTCCCGATGTTTGAAGCATACCCATCAGGAAATCGGACAGATTTCAACCATGTTAAGACTGCACGTCGCTGGTCCTTGGTCAATGTGTACACTGCTTTTGGCTTTGGTCCAATACTGCTTGGCTCCACGTCTAGAGTCGGCCGATCACAAATCTCGCGCAAGTCTTTTCTTGCATTTAGGTTGTCCTTTGTTTTGCCAGGGACGTCCATCACCGTGTTGATGACATTCTCGAAAACATTCTTCTCTATGTGCATGACGTCAAGGTTATGATGAACAAAGTGGGTCTTCCAATATGGTAAATGCCAAAATATACTGCGCTTTGTCCATTTATGCGTAGAACCATACGAATGAGGTATGCATTGCGGGGCTTCAACAACGGTCGGGAAGGTTTGGACTCGTTCCCAAAGTTCATAACCGGTCAACCTCATTGGTGGAGGTGTCCTTTCAATCCTTTTTTTGACGAACTCTTTCTTATTCCTTCTAAATGGATGATTCATCGGTAAGAATTGTCTGTGGCAATCAAAGTAACACGCCTTCTTACCATGTTTTAATCGGAACGACTTTGATTTCTCCATACAAATCGGACATCCTAACAGGCCGGCTGTGCTCCACCCAGACAACATTCCATAAGCTGGGAAGTCATTTATCGTCCAAAGAAGCGCAGCCCTCAATAGAAATGTTTTATCGGTGCAAACATCATAGGTTGGAACACCAACATTCCATAGTTGTTGCAACTCTTCAATCAATGGTTGCATGTAAACGTCTATCATCTTCTTCGGGTTATGCGGACCGGGCACGATCAATGTCAGAAACATATAAGGTGTCTTCATGCACATGCCAGGAGGGAGATTGTACGGCGTTAATATGACTGGCCAGCATGAATAGTTTTTTCCGGTTTTACCAAATGGGGCAAACCCATCACTACATAGACCTAGCCTGATGTTGCGTCGCTCCATTGCGAAACCTGGGTATGTTCTATCGAAATGTTTCCAGGCGTATGCATCGGAAGGATGACACATCGTATCCTCTTCAGTTTCATGGTTTGCGTGCCAACTCATGTGTTCAGCAGTAGCTCGAGACGCAAACAACCTTTGCAATCTAGGAATTAACGGCAGATGAAACAATTGCTTCACTGGTCTACGTGTATGGTTACCACCATGCCTCCTTTGAACCTTGTATCTAGGCTCACCGCAAAACTTGCAAGATTCAGCAGATTGATATTCTTTCCAATACAACATACACCCTGCGATGCAGACGTCAATCCGCTCAACCGGAAGACCCAGGTCATGCACTAACTTCTTCATATCGTAAAAGGAACTCGGCATGTTGTTATCACGGGGTAATGCTTCACGCATTATTTCCACAAAAGAATTGAAGCAGTTCTCTGACACGTTATGCTCGGCTTTAATACTTAGCATTCTTGCCGTGACTGATAGCGTTGAGTGGTTGTCACAACCTCCCCATAAAGGTTCATCCGCTGAACTCAACACGTCACGAAATTTATGGCACACACTTTCTTCAAATGTTGTGTCACCAGAATTGTCAAACTGTGATGTATGACTGGAGCTTCCATGCTCATGGGTGCTTGTTTGGTTCGTTTCCCATCCAAAATTATGAGCAGCTGCATCAAGCACCATTCTCTGATATGGATTTAATTCATCTCTAGCACTACTACATTCTTCCCGTACACAAGGCAATTGGTGAGTATTGCGATATTCCTCGGGAGACATAAATGGTTCACCATGGCAAGTCCAATTGTAGTAATTCGGAGTGAAACCGTTTCTATAAAGATGCTCCTGAACGATATCATATTCTTGGAATTTACTGTTTTTGCATTTTTTGCACGGACACCTTAACTTACTTCCGTTCATGTATTCAACTTGTGAACTAGCAAACGCCATGAATTTTTCCAACCCAGCACGAAACTCATCGGTTAATCCTCCACGCTTAGGTAAGTTCTTATTATACATCCAAGACCTATCTCCTTCCATGATGCCTACGATGAAAACCCGACTCAACAAATGTCAAGATTCATTACGGTATTTTAACAAACATATGGGGGGTGTCACATGTATCCGAGTCGTTTAACCCCATATTAGGCTTGAAATCAATCTCGTGTAAACAACAACGTATAACGGCAACACAACAACGCGTAATATCTGATATATCACTCAAATTGAAAGAAGAAATAACTTACCTTGAAATTAAACAAGTTGGGACAATGGCGTATTTTTTGCGGTTTCTTCAATCGCAAATTTCTCACTCCCTTTAGCTTTTCCGATTTCTTCGCTAAAGCATACGCATCTCCACCTCCAGGTAACTTGTACTTACTCCAAGTAGGCGTCGGGCTCTCGTTCAGACAGAGAGGAAGAAGAGATCGAGTGCTGCGAAATGAATGAATCGTCTGTCTTGCTGCTGCTATAAGCTATATTTAGCGACGAAATATATTTACTTCGTCGCTAAATAGCGACTAATAAATTAAATCGTCGCTAAAGATAGTCGCTATTCAGCGACTAAACACAAGTCGTAGGTAAATATAGTAGCTATTTAGTGACGGTACTAATATCGTAGCTATTTTGAGACGAGATTGCGACAACTTAGTCGCTAAACTGTCCAGAGATCAAGAACCGTAAAATATAACATTAGATCACATTAGCGACGAAGTAATTACGATGCGTCGCTAAACTGTGTTTTTGCGACTACCAAGTATTTTCGTAGCTACTTAGCTATGATAAAAATGCCGTCGCTGAATGTAGTCGCTATTTAGCGACAGAAAAGCTTGATCGTCACAAATTGGCGACGACAGCTTTACCTCGTGGCTATTTAGCGACGAATTAGCGACTAATTGTCTGTTGCCGTCGCTATTTTCGGTAATTGGCGACGAAATTAACTTGGTCGCTAATTTCGTCGCCACTTAGCGACTATTTGCCTTTTGTTGTCGCTAATTAGCGACGATACTGTTGTCGTCGCAAATATGTTGTAGCTAAATTACAGTTTTTTTGTAGTGTAAGTTCCTATAAAAAAATCTTCTATTCCGGTTGTCTTGGAAATTTGTTGGTCAAAAGCAGGTTGCCTAGCACTAAAAAAAACACGAAATTTGCGACGGAAATTTGCGACGAAATTTTTTCCGTCACAAATTAGCGACGCATTGTATTTTCCGTCGCAAAATCCGTCGCAAATTTACGACGGCAGAGTAAGTCCGTCGCAAATTTGCGACGAAAACACACGTCCGTCGCAAATTCGTACTTTATCAACCCGTGACATACAATCACTATCTCTCTCTCTCTCGCTCTCTCTCGCTTTTCTCCCTCTTTCATATGTCTGAAATCAGCAAAATCTGCACACGCACATATTAATCTCGGTGAAGCTTTTGTACCGGTAAGTGTCGTAGCTAGCTTCGTGACTATTCATCGTGGCATTGTAATTTTTTTTTAATATATGTTTATGTTTGTTTTTTTTCGTATCTGCATCACCGGTTTAACGACCGGTGATCGGCGACCGGCGACACCTCGCCGACCTTCGGATGAGCCGAACGGCCACGTTGTTTTGAGACGGAATGAGGTATCCGTCGCAAATTTGCGACGGATCCTAGTTTCCGTCGCAAATTTGCGACGAATTCCGTTGCAAATTTGCGACGGAATTTTCATTTATTCGTCGCAAATTTGCGAGGGATGAATTCCGTTTTCATCGTACATTAAAAATTAGGGAAAAAATCACCAAAAACCCCAAACTTTCCCCCCTGTGACACATTTATCCCGAACTTTTTTTTGTGGCACCAAAAACCCCAAACTTTCGTATTTGTGACACATTTACCCCAGTATACATTATCCATGAGCATTTTCGTCTTTTTCGCTTTTTCTTTTTTTTTTTTACTTTTTTTTATTCCGGCGAGGGGGGCTTCGCCGGCGCCAGCGAGGCTCGCCCGACGCCGGCGAGGCTCGCCCTCGCCTGGATCTGGCGAGGGCGAGCCTCGCCGGCATCGGGCGAGGCTCGCCCTCGCCTGGGCAAGCGAGGGCGAGGCTCGCTCGACGCCGGCGAGGCTCGCCCTCGCCAGATCTAGGCGAGGGCGAGCCTCGCCCGACGCCTGCGCAAGCGAGGGAGGCGAGGGCGAGCCTCGCCCTCGCTCGCCCAGGCGAGGGCGAGCCTCGCCGGCGTCGGGCGAGCCTCGCCGGCGTCGGGCGGCCCTCGCCGGAAGAAAAAAAAAGTAAAAAAAAAAAAGAAAAAGCGGAAAAGACGAAAATGCCCATGGATAATGTATACTAGGGTAAATGTGTCACAAATACGAAAGTTTGGGGTTTTTGGTGTCACAAAAAAAAGTTCGGGGTAAATGTGTCACATGGGGGAAAGTTTGGGGTTTTTGGTGGTTTTTTCCCTAAAAATTATTAAAAAATGATTCTTAAGTGATTATTCTTTTTTGGGTTTGTGCCTAATTGAAGGTCTCGCAATCCAAGTGGACGTTGCAATTCTTATCAAATTGATCAGTTTGTTCTACCAATATTTCGGTCAAATATTTGGGTAAGTCTTCTTTACATTGTAATTTTTTCTATTTTTGCAATTTCATATTAATTGTTGCGTGAATAACAAAAACTATAATTTCCAAAATTTTATAGTTTTAATTAAGAATAATAGATATGATATTTTAAATATTTTACCAGAATTTTTTATTTTAATACAGACACAATGCAAAGAGAAAGGGCTTGGATGTATAATAAAAACTTACCTGGACGTCAAGGATTGATAGATGAGTTTCGTACTGGGTTGGAACTATTTTTAGACTTTGCTAGTAGTAAATATGAGTTTATGGATGGAAATAAGTTAAGGTGTCCGTGTAAAAAGTGCGGTAATGGTAAATTTCTTATGTGTGATCAAGTTAGAGAATACCTTACTAGATTTGGGTTTACTCCGAACTATTATAATTGGACTTCCCATAGTGAACCATTTATATCTGATGAAGGATATGGAAGAAGTGATCAATTTTCAGTTAGGGAAGAATGTAGCTATTATGAGCAATTGGACCCATACGAGAGGATGGTGATTGATGCAGCTAGTTATAATTTTGTCACAGAATCAAATCATGCAAGTATTAGTTTTACTCCTACACGTGAACAAGTGGGTACTAGTCATGCTTCACAATTGGAAGATATAGGAGTAACGGGTTTTGAGGCGAATGTGTATAATGAAACTTTTCAATCTAATCAGTTCTGGGATGTGTTGAAAGCAGCAGATGAACCTCTATGGGCAGGTTGTGAGGACCACACTAAGTTATCGGTGACAGCCCGACTATTAAATATCAAGGCAGAGCATAATGTGTCTGCGGATTGCTTCAACTCTTTTGTTGAAGTAATGCGGGAATCATTGCCTCGTGATAACAACATGCCAAGTGATTTTTATGATATGAAAAAGCTAGTGAATAACTTAGGTCTTCCGGTTGTAAGAATTGATGTATGTAGTAGGGGTTATATGATATATTGGAGAAATGATGAAAATGCAGAATTTTGCAAATTCTGTAGCCAACCTAGGTACAAGATTAATAGGAAGCCGGGTCGTAATCAGAAGCGTAGATCATGCAAGCAAATGTTTTATCTGCCCTTAATCCCCAGATTGCAAAGGCTTTATACGTCTAAAGCCACTGCTGAACACATGACTTGGCATGCAAATCATGAAACAGAAGAGGGTCTAATGTGTCATCCTTCAGATGCGGAGGCATGGCAACATTTTGATAGAACATACCCTGAGTTTGCAATGGAGCCTCGGAACATCAGGTTAGGTCTCTGTGCCAATGGATTTGCTCCATTTGGGAAAACAGGAAAAAGTTATTCATGCTGGCCAGTTATCTTAACGCCGTACAATCTTCCACCTGGTATGTGCATGAAGACACCTTATATGTTTTTGACATTGATCGTGACAGGGCCGCAAAATCCGAAAAAGTTGATAGATGTTTATATGCAACCATTGATTGAGGAGTTACAATGGCTATGGGTTGAAAGTGTCCCTACGTATGACGTTTCTACCGATCAAACATTTGTAATGAAGGCTGCCCTTCTTTGGACGATAAATGACTTTCCAGCTTACGGAATGTTATCTGGATGGAGTACAGCTGGGATCTTAGGATGTCCGATATGTTTGGAGAGGTTAAAGTCATTTAGATTAAAACATGGAAAGAAGCCTAGCTATTTTGACTGTCACAGACAATTTTTACCGCCAAATCATCATTTCAGAAGGAATAAGAAAAAGTTCATCAAGAATAGGACTGAAAGAACGCATCCACCATTGAGGTTGACCGGCGATCAACTTTGGGAGCGTGTGCAGGACTTTCCAACTGTTGTTGAGAACCCGCACGGCACGACTTTTGCGTACGGAAGTACACATAAGTGGACAAAACGCAGTATATTTTGGGATCTACCATATTGGAAGGCCCATCTTATTCATCATAATCTTAACGTCATGCACATAGAAAAGAATGTTTTCGACAATGTCATAAATACTGTGATGGATGTCGCCGGAAAAACAAAAGACAACTTAAACGCAAGAAAAGATATGAGAGATATTTGCGATCGGCCAATACTAGCTGTGGATGCAAGCAGCAGGGGACCAAAACCGAAAGCAGTTTATACATTGGATAAAGAGCAGAGGCGAGTTGTTTGTCAATGGTTGAAATCTGTGCGGTTTCCTGATGAATATGCTTCGAACCTCGGGAGATGTGTTGATTTGAATGAATGCAAGTTGACAGATTTGAAGAATCATGATTGTCACATCCTTATGGAAAGACTAATTCCAATAGCTTTGAAGGAAGTTCTACCGAACTTTGTATGGGGCGCCATTACAGAATTAAGCAATTTCCTCCATGATATTTGCTCGACAGTGTTAAAAGCATCGCACATAGAAAAACTAGAGAGAGATATTCCAATTATTCTTTGCAACTTAGAAAGGATATTTCCTCCAGCATTTTTTGATTCGATGGAGCATCTCTTAGTTCACTTGCCTTATGAGGCCAAAGTTACAGGTCCCGTCCAATTTCGATGGATGTATCCATTTGAGAGGTAATGTTTTTTTTAAAATACAGTTCAAATTAGTTTATCATATAATATGTTCTAATAAGCTTCTTTCTATTTTACCTAGATTCTTATATCATTTGAAGAAAAAAGTGAAAAATAAGGCACGTGTTAAAGCTTCAATTTGTAATGCATATATTGTGGAAGAAGTGACAACATTTGCATCATACTATTTTGAGCCGCACGTTCAGTGCAAGAGGCGGAGAGCAGGCAGAAATGATGAGGGCCCCATTGATCCCAATTGCACGGCATTCTCTATTTTCAATTATCTGGGTCGACCAAGCGGCGCATGTCAGTTTCGTTACTTATCAGGCGAAGAATTTCATGCAGCCCATACTTATATTTTACTGAACTGCCCAGAAGTCGAGCCATACTTCAAGTAAGTGTAAATTTGCAAATATATGTTTTGCGTGTCAAATATTTGCTAATAATGATATGGTTTTTAATATTAGAATTTTCCAAACTGAATTTTTTGGACTACAACCAAATGAGTTTGACCGTCTGTGCGATGAACAATTTGCAGCATGGTTCAAGACATATGTAAGTTGCATATGGATCAAAACCAAGTTATTAAAATTATATACATCATTTAGTAAAATATATATTATTGACTTTGCATGTATAACCTTAGGTTCACAGTAATTATGATGAATTTGGAGGGCAAGGATTGCTATATTATATGTCATGGGGTCCACAGTTAAGAGTTCGAAGTTGGCCAGCATATTTCATAAATGGATATAATTTTCATACTCAAGAATATGGAATGGGAAAATCCACAATAAATAGTGGTGTGTCTGTTCGGTCATCCAATGGTGACAGTTGAAAAGATGATTTTTATGGCTTGTTGGATGAAATCATAGAGATAGAGTACCCTGGACCATTAATGATGCGGGTTGTGTTATTTAAGTGCACGTGGTTCGACCCCGTCAAAGGAATGAAGGTGCATACGAAGTTCAATTTGGTTGAAATAAATCACAAGAAAAGGTATATGAAGTATGAACCATTTATCTTGGCACAACAAGCAATTCAAGTATGTTATGCATCATATCCTAGTTTGAAACATGACAAAGCTGATTGGTGGGCTGTATGTAAAATCAAAGCACGGAGGAAAATCGAGGAACACTAGAAGGATAGAGCCTACCAACAAGAGGAAGTGTGTAACACGGTTGAAATTGAGGAATATAACATACCAACTTTACGAGATCCGTGTTGAGCAATGATAGATGTGGATCCAACTGAAATTTGCGAATTAAATGTACAAGAATGTTCTGAATCTGATTTTCAGACAGAGGACAAAGACGAGGACGAAGACGAGGACGAAGACGAAGACAAAGACGAAGATTAAAATTTTTGTCACAAAACACTATAGATGTGTAATTATTAATGCTACAAGTGTTATTTTGGTTGTTATCATTATTATTCTTGTTATTATTGTTATTGTGCTTTTTTATTATTGTTATTGTCGATTATTCTTTCTATTTTAATTTATCGTCCAAAATTTTGTCCCTAAATGCCGACAAGTCAAATATTATTAACGTGCCCTAACATTTCCGATATTCTAATTTCCATTGCAAAATTTGAAATGCCAAAATTTTGGACTGAAAAAAAGACGTAGTAAATTTAGGACCCAAATCAATGAGAAGCTAAATTTTTGACCGAAAAAAAGACGTCACAAATTTACAACGATCATTTAGTATGTGCAAAATTGCGACGGACTCAAAACCTGTCCGTCGCAAATTTTCGACGAAATATACTGGTCCGTCGCAAATTTTGCTATGGAATTTCTACCGTTCGAAATTTGCAACGAACTCCGACCTGTCTGTTGCAAATTTTGCTAGGGAATATTTACCGGTCGAAATTTACGACGAACTAAAATTGTCCGTTGCAAATTTTACAAGGAAATTTTTTCAGCTCGAAATTTACGACGGATTTTTTTATTTCCGTCGCAATTTATTTGGATATCGAAAATTTGCGACGGACAAATATGTCCGTCGCAAATTTTTGTTGGTGAAATATTTGCGACAGACCTAATGTCCATGGTAAATTTGCAACAGAACTCCAAAGTCCGTCGCAAATTTGCGACGAACCATTGTAGGCCGTCGCAAATTTGCGACGGACTAAAATGGTCCGTCGCAAATTTGCGACGACCTACAATGGTCTGTCGCAAATTTGCGACGGCCTACAATGGTCCATAGCAAATTTGTGAGGGAATTGGAACCGTTCGAAATTTGCGAAGGATTTTTTATTTCCGTCACAATTTGTTTGGGTATCGAAAATTTGCGACGACACTCCAGTGTCCGTCGCAAATTTGCGACGAACCAAATCCTGTCCGTCGCAATTGCGAGGAAATTGCAACCGTTTGAAATTTGCGACGAACAAATGTGTCCGTCGCAAATTTGCGACGAACTAAAATTATCCGTCGCAAATTTTACGAGGGAATTTTTTCCGCTCGAAATTTGCGACGGATTTTTTATTTCCGTCGCAATATTTTTGGGTATCGAAAATTTGTGACGGACTTTGCATCGTTCGAAATTTGCGACGGACTAAAATTGTCCGTCACAAATTTGCGACGAACATTCTAGGTCCATCGCAAATTTTTGTCGGTGAAATATTTACGAAAGACCTAATGTCCGCGGTAAATTTGCGACGGAACTCCAAAGTCCGTCGCAAATTTGCGACGGCCTTACCTTGTCCGTCGCAAATTTGCGACGGACATTGGAGTGCCGTCGCAAATTTGCGACGAACAAGCTAAGTCCGTCGCAAAGTTGCAACGAACAAGGTAAGGCCGTCGCAAATTTGCGACGGACTTTCCAGTTCCGTCGCAAATTTTTCGAGATTTGTACCCCATCTTCCTCCCCCTTCCTTCCCCGACGCCCCCTTCCCCGATCTCAGATCTGCGCAGGTCCCCCGCCACCGTCGCCGTCGCAGCCGTCGCCGTCGCCGCCCAGCCGTCCCCCGTCGCCGTCGCAGCTCCCCCGCCCGTCGCCACCCAGCCCCGCAGGCCCCCCCGCCCGTCGCCGGTCGCGGGCCAGCCGCCCCCGAGGCCCCCGCCCGTCGCTTGCCCTCGTCCCCACGCCGCCCCTAGCCCGTCGCCGATCGCCCTCGCCCCCGCCTCGCCCCCCGCCCGTCGCCCGCCCCGCCCCCCTGCCTTTCGCCCGCCCGTCGCCCGCCCCTCACCCCCCGCCTGTCGCCCGCCCCCCGCCGATCGCCCTAGCCCCCGCCCCGCCCCCCCCCCCCCCGTCAGCCCGCAGCCGCCGCCGTCGCCGCCCACCATCAGCCGGCCGAGGCTCTCGCCGGAGCAGCCCCCGCCCGTTGCCGCCCTCACAAGAGCACAGCGACCGTTGCCGCCGGGCAGCCGCCGCCGCCACCGTCGTGACCATCGCCGCCGGCCAACCGCCACCGACGCCATTGTCACCATCACCGCCGCCGCCCTCGCCGTCGCCCACGCCCATGCGGGGACTGCCACTGTCCATTCCGCCGGTTTTTGTTGTCCTTGAACCAAATAAGCCAACTCCCTAACCCCTAGTTAGTATAATTAGGTAATTAGTCGGACTTGTTTAAATATTATTTAGGATCACTTTTCATTAGCTAAATTACGGGTCGATTTCAGGATTGCATGTGGCTTTGATCGATGGTCGACTGGTTAATTTGTTTATTATGTGGATGATTAAGCGTTAAATGACGATAGGATGATTGATTAAGCGTTTTCACAGAAAATGCTTGAAAATTAAACAATTCTATAAAAAATCATGATAAATTATGGAAAATTAAAAAAATGGTATATGTTGACAACAAATATGAAATTTGACCATAAAAGTTTTTAAAATTTTTAACAAACTAAAATTTCATAATATCACAAAATTGCAAAAATTAATAGTGCTCACTCATTTTCAGTGAAATTTAGATTTTTTAACGTTCCGGGGAAAAAATTATTAAAAAATTAAAAATTTCCATAACCTGATAAAATGGCTTAACATAAATGTGGTCACCCATTGTGAGGGAAATTTTTATTTATGGTGAAGAAAAATTACAAAAATATAAAATTTCAAAACTGCACAGAATTGCCTAAAAAACATGTCGCCATAAACTTGCAGTGAAATTTAAATTTCTTTAGATGGCAAAAAAATATTAGAATTTAAAAATTTTCAAAATTTCACGGAATGGCTTATAATACCTGTGGCCACCAAATTTTAGTTATATTTAATTTTTTTAACGTGCCCTAAAAATTATTAAAATAAAGAAGGACTAAAATTTGGGAAATTTTACCTAATAACTTAGACTACCTGTGGCCACCCAATTTTAGTATGAAAAATTTTTTTTTTACGGAAAAAAAAATTTCCTCCCCGTCCCTTTCCTCATCCCCGTCCTCATCCCCGTCCCTTTCCTCTTCCCTGTCCCGGCATCTAACCCTCAACCACAATATGGTCCGTCACAATATGGGCACGTTGGCCCTTCCTCCCACACTCAACAACATGTTACAAGACTTGACCACATGCGAACTGAACGTTCTCCAGTTCAATCTCCTGTAGCTCCCTCTCCTTCCGTTCCACCCCATTATTCGGCAGAACAATCGAATATTGATAGAAACAGAAGTCAAGAAGATAACCAATTCTTCATATGCCCATTTGAAGATTCGTAAGTACTTCATTTTTATTTTAGTATATGTCATATTTAGGGTTTTAGATATTAATGTCAACTGAATTGTCCATGTTGCACAATATTCGTATGAATGCAGATTCACGGATGCTATGTCTATTGTGAGGGAATTGAACAAAATAGTAAGAAACTTTTGGATGGGAGAGTATATTAATTACAGAAGTGTTCCACAAGAAGTGAAAGAAATGTGGTGGAATGAGTTCAAGGTAAGTTTTACATATTTTATTTTCTCACCAATTAATTTTGGTGTAGTATATTGATGGTCAAGAATGATGTAAAAGGACCAGAACAACTCTGTAGTTTTCGATACCTAAAGGACCAGATATTTTCCCCGACATGAACGTTACAAAATCTGTCTATATGTGTCTGGTGCATGGTTATGGATATGTGATCATCATAATAATTTTCAATTTGTGTTTTTATTCATTGCAGCGGAAGTTCAAGTGGGAGGAAGCAGAAGACAATGAAGTGAGAAGAATTTTCGATAAGAAAATAAGTGATTTTATGCGAAATGTCATGAATAGAGCGAAGAGCAAGCAAGCGAAGCCGCCTTTTTTTACAGCTGACAATTGGGTGGCAATTAACACATTTTGGGCATCTAAAGAGAGTCGGCAACTCTGTGAGTAGAATAAGAAGAATCGATCTTCTAGTTCTAGTGATAGGTTAGCCACATATGCTGGGGGCTCTATCAACATTGCGGAGCATCGCAAACGACTGGTAAGTCTGTTAAATGAGTTATAAGTTAATTTAATTCAATTACTCAAGTTTACATTTTGTAGGCACATGAATTTGGGACAGAACCAACATTTGCAGCTACATTTGAACGCACATTTCAAAAGAAAGATAAGACATGGATTGGCGATCGAGCAAACGCTGTTAAGGTATGTAAGGTTATACTTTGGCTTATATGTAAACTATAATGAAAACCGTGAATGCTTTCAATATTTATGGTATATATATAGTGATTTTATTTTCATCTACATTGTTAATGTAGGAAAAATACGATAAACTTTTAATGAGCAGTGCTAGTGGTAGTGATGATTGTCCTGAGTCCCGGCCACCAGTTGATAATATGGCATTATGGATGGAGGCAACGGGTGGGGCGAAAAAAGGGAAAATATTTGGGCTGGGATCGTTGTCAAGGATGTACATGCCGAATAGTCCTGGAACTTCATCATCCGCTGGGACTGGTCGAAGGAGGTCACGACCAGACGAGCAATTGACCCAAGAAGTGAATCGACTGAATGATTTACTTGTTAAGAAGGATGAACGAATACATAACTTGGAAGAACAAATGAGAATCGTTATGCAACACCTTAACCTCAATCGCAATTACGGTCCTCCTGTACCTCTAGCCAATCCAATAGGTGATGGGCACAATGATGACCAACACATTGATGCCGAGAATGCTGATGATGATGATGATGATGATGATTTTCTCCAGTCTTTCTAGTTAAAATTCTGGGTAAGCTTGCTTCATAATCTTGGTTTTTCATAATTTCACTCATATTCATATGTAAGAACATTTATATTCATCCTGAAACATATTTTTGTTATTTTACACCTAGTTCCACATCCATGCATAAACGCTTTTTTTATATTCTGGACTGATTTATGTATCGACATTTCCTCAGGTCTCGACAAAGGTGACTACTTTTGGTGTCCTTCCATCGTACCAAAGCCGCGTCTTCTTCTGTATGGTATTTTTTGCGTCTTCTATGGTTGTCCCGTCTCTTAGTTCATGTTTTGAATGTATTATAAGATTGGATATCAAATAGCATCATGTCAGACTCTATAACTTTCCTTCTGTTATTTGTTTCAATTATATGTCATTGTGGCTGGTTTGTCAGAATTTATGGTTTGTTCGGTTTTCTGTTTCAATTATATGTCATTGTCTCCTTTGATTGATATGGACAATAATTTATGGCCGAAATGATGTAAAAATAGCGACAAATATTTTAAGCCGAATCTTGCTACTATTAAAGTTTGTCGCTAATTTGCGATGAAATTCGCGACGAATTTTCTGACGAAATTCGTGACGAATTTTTCGACGATTTTGCGACGAATTTTGCAACAAATTTTACAACGAATTTTGCGACGGATAGAGTTCGTCGCAAATTTGCGACGAATTTTGCGACGGACATAGTGCGTCGCAAATTTGCGACTAAATTTGCGACGAAATTGCGACGGATTTTTGTGACGAATTTTGCAACGGACATTGTTCGTTGCAAATTTGCGATGAAATTTGCGACGGACTTTTGCGACGAATTTTGCGACGGACTAAGTTCGTCACAAATTTGCGACGAAATTTGCGACTAAATTGCGACGGATTTTTGCGACGAATTTTGCGGCGGATTGAGTTCGTCGCAAATTTGCGACGAAATTTGCGACGGATTTTGCGACGAATTTTGCGACGGATTGAGTTCGTCGCAAATTTGCGACGAAATATTTGCGACGGATTTTGCGATGGATTTTATTCGTGGCTAATTTACGACAAAATTTGCAACGAATTTTTTTCGTCGCAAATTTGCGACGAATTTTTGAATTTTCTGTCGCAAAAATTTGCGACAAGCTAGTAGCGACGGAATTTTTTCCGTCGCAAATTTCGTCGCTAATCCGGTGTTTTTTTGCAGTGTAGGAAATTCAGCATAATGTCTTTTTGCGAGAGTATATCCATACGTATGGGCCCTACGCCGGTCGTATATTCATTCATCTTCTTTCTGTTTTATTTTTCTTTTTTGTGTTTGGAAAGATTGCAACCAGGAAGAGCTTATACAGAGGTTGCTTAGTACTTACAGGTAGGATAAATTGCCGGACGATGTTATTATGATAAACATTGTTTCTTTGGCAATCTTAAGTCATAAAATCGGCCACTCTGCTGTGCTATCTCGAAGGTGATATAGTAGTAATATGCAGTCGCAAATTCTGGGTACTGATAAAAGCAAGGCTCGAGTGTCGCGCGCGAGATATTACAGCTGAGCGATCATATATAATCTATTGCATCGAGCTAGGACTCACAGGTCACTCGATTTTTTCACGTTAAACTAACTGTTTTTGGTAGTTGAGGTTGATCCACATACATGATGATATGCATTAGCTTGAAGTCCACGTTGTTCTTATAAGGACATGCTTTTAGGAATGAATCGCTGGAAAGCGCAAATGACTCAATTCCAAATAGGATGAGTTATGAGATCGAATTAGTTTGAACTTGTATCACTAATTGGAAAGTCATTTGTGCTTTGTATAACTTGTATCACTAATACCATGAAATTGTTTTTCTGCAATGATTTACTAGACCGGTAGTTCTGAAGTATAGTCAAAGATTAAAATAAAAATAAATAAAAATGGGGAAATATTTCTCATCGCTTCTTTGTGGGGTTTGAATGGGCCTCTTATTATAGTATAATGAGAAAAGTCAAAAACAAGAGTTAAAATCAGTCTCTCCACGTGGTAATCAACTAATGAAATCGCATGTACCATCAAAAGCGTTAGATGAAAACTGGATTCATCTCACGCTCTTCATTTTCAATGGTCAGAAGGGACGAGATTTATATATATTTTAGATGAAAACTGGTATTCCCAAATTATATATCTTTTTATCTTGTCCCGACAAATTCATGTATTCATTATTTATTAACTATAATTATTTTAGAGGTAATAGTAATTGCCTGTGTACTTAGTGTCGGTCACTAGACGGCATTTCGGAGCCATTATAACCCCAAAGCAACCGGTGGTCATGTCGCATTGTGTGCATGTGTAATGTTGCTACCCGTCTCATGTTATGATGGGAAAATAGCACCAACGATCTTTAATTATGCTCACTATAACATCAATATCATAAACTTTTTTTGGTACTTACATCACCGTGATAAAAATATCCCCCATCTATTATCAAAAAAAGCCATTACTTCGCCTACTATGACATCAATATCCAAAAAGAAAAAAATTCGTGTCGCTAATATTCCAAACTTGTAGAAGTATGACAAAAGTTCGGATATCGGTATCAGTATGGACATTGTTTAGAGGTTTTGATAGCAAAGGCATAGTTTAGAATTTCTAATGGCATTAATTAACCCTAATTAAATTTCCGGTATCCATATTAGTCTGGAGCCGTCTCTATTACGTTAGAAAAGGTACTTGGCCCCCTCCTAATTTCGCTTCCAGCCAAAAAACCGCCAAATTTTCCACGGGTTTTATGCTGGACTCAAGTCATATCATCCTCCGTCGCTATTGATGTTATGCGGGGGACTCCTGATAATTTGATGATGAAAGTCTTCTCAACACTGCCTCTTGGAAGCTGCCATGGCAGTTTCCTCTGCTAAAACTTCCGAGTTGGTTCTTAAAACTTCTATGTAAGTGGCAGCTTCCTCTGCAGTTTCCTCTGTTAAACTTCCGAGTTGGTTCTTAAAACTTTGTCTATAACAGCTCTCACCCACAAGAGGAAGGGGCACAGCCATCTCTCACAACACACATTCATTTGTTAAGCTCGCGATAGAGCAACTCGGTTTTGATCTTTAGAGAGAAGGGAAAACGGAGGAAAATGGTGTTCAGATTCGCCACCTTCGATCCCGCCCAAGATCCCAATGATTTCAACCCGGCTTTTCCACCTACTCCGTCATCGTCGCCCTCAGTAACACTCTGTCAGCCGTGCGAATATACTCGCACTTTCACCAAAACCATTGTCAGGCGACTTGTTGCTGCCGGTGCTTCTCTTGTCTCAACAGCCCCAGCCTTTGAATTGCGTGATGATGAGATTCGAGACCGACACGCAGAGATGCCATTTCATAGTATCAATTTCGATGTCCGTCCAGAATTTCACCGAAGACAACTTAAAGAGTTTACTTTGAAGGAGCTGAAGGTGGCGACCCGAAATTTTAGCGACGAGAAACTTATAGGCAGAGGTGGATTTGGCGATGTCTATGAGGGTCAGTTAGCTGATGGCTCTCTAGTGGCAATCAAAAGATTAAGTAAAAGCAGCGCTCAAGGCACATTAGAGTTCGAAAGAGAAGTAACAGTTGGTGGCATCATACCCCCACGTCACAATCTGCTTCCCGTGCTCGGATTTTGCAGAACATCAAAATGCAGGGACTTATTGCTTGTGTCCCCCTTGATGGTTAATAAAAGTGTGGCACACTGGTTGATCGAGCGGCCCGAGACACAACCCCCGCTGGACTGGCTTACCCGCAGAAAAATAGCCCTGGGAGCTGCGAGAGGGCTGTCCCGTCTGCATGATCTGAACATTGTGCACCGAGATTTCAAACCTGCAAACATTATGTTGGATGAGGAATTTAAGCCTCACATTGGAGACTACGGGTTGGCCAGGTTCACCAATGGCAGGCACGGTGGATACTTGACGGATGGCATCGAGGAGGCACCTGTACTTCCGAGGATTGAATCCGAAGCAGGATCCCACAGTGAAGATTCCTATGTCACGAGTAGGGTATGTGGCACATATGGATATATGGCGCCAGAACATGTGATGCAGGGGATATACTCGGTGAAGACCGATGTCTTTGCATTTGGGATAACGCTTCTAAATACCGTGACCGGACAAAGAGTTTCTCATCCTGGTTGGCTTGCAAATGATGAAGATGCGAGGCTAGGGCTTCTGGTAGAGCATAGGTGGGAAATTCTAGTCGATCCCCATCTGCAGGATGAGTATGACCAGGAGGAGATAGAGAAAGTGATCCAGCTGGCTCTTTTGTGCACACAAGTAGACCCAAGAGAACGACCATCCATGGCACAAGTAGTCCGAATTCTTGAAGGCCATAGCATCGAGGAGAGATGGAAGAAGTATTATTTGACGAATCCGCGTTACTCATGGTATTTTAGAAGGCTTCAAGGGAATGTGTACGTCTCCTCTTCACCACTCGACCCCGAAGAATTATCCGGACCTAGATAATCAACTTTTTGCCCTAAGAACCCGTTCTACGTAAAGCAACCTCTCGAAAGAAGTACTCTGAGTGATGGGTGTAGACACTAACTTATACATCAGTCAACAGAATTTCTCCCAATTGATATGGGACTCGAAATGTCATAATTGATGTGTAGCTAAGCTAGATATCACTAGCAACAAAAGAAATGTGATCGATTATAATGAGGAGAAAGTTATTACCAACAAAATTGCGAGACTCCATAAATTGTGTTGATTTCTAATATATCTATTCTGACTTCACAGAAACCTCACCATCGTAAGGGTGTTATACAATACCGTGTTATCTTCCATGGGCAACGATATCGCGCCCTAAATCCACACAAGGAAAAGGGGGTGACATAGCCGTCCGTTAAGAGAAATA
Source organism: Syzygium jambos (assembly GCA_031216235.1). Classification (NCBI taxonomy): domain Eukaryota; kingdom Viridiplantae; phylum Streptophyta; class Magnoliopsida; order Myrtales; family Myrtaceae; genus Syzygium; species Syzygium jambos. The sequence goes on from CM062220.1 coordinate 24,631,670, forward strand.
CGAAGCCTCAAAATAACCATACATAACAAAAGGCCAAGAAAAGCTGGTCACATATGCCCCCAAACCAGCTATTCCAGAGGAGATATTATCATAAACATGTACACAGCCGAAAAATCGCCACATCGAAGCTCTGCTCCTAAGCGTCACAGGGTAAGGTGCCTGAAATGTTAAAGGAAAGGAGTGAGCAAACCAGGGCTCAATGATTGATACTTATCTCATGATGAGCTAGAACACCAATTATGCACATTTTGTAAACATCACTTTCACTAAAAAAAAATAATTAACAAAGCTTATAGAGCCAAAACAATGCAATTGTAGATACAAATCCAAATATGTGGTCACAAGATAGCATTTTAGCATAAAACACAAAACTATGTCAATTCAAGTTCATTAACTAATCTCTCACCCATTGTCATACCATGCGGCCCTCATGGCAAGCCTCACAACGAAGTTTCCGCCTTAGTATAGATCCCCACCTGTTATTTGTCGTTGGCTTGGCCCACACAGGATATTCTAAAAAGTAGTATGTATATCCGACACCTACTACATGACTCAAGATTCCACGAAGTAAAAAGGGCACAGAGTCCAACAATACCACTTTCAATCAACCGTATGAACTATCAAACTTACTTTATTATTAGAGTTCACAAGCCAAATCATATAACACTTCCACCTAGCACTTCACATTTATTATTATCAAACTTACTTTATCATGAGAGTTTACAATCCAAATCATATAACACTTTCACAAAGTATTTCACATTTTCAATTCATTGCAGAAAGCAATCATCGAACTAAGTTCACAATGCTCTAAATATGAAAAGCAACAAACCATAATGCAAATCCTATGAATGTAAATGTCATCGATGTCCGGTCCCAATTTTATAAAACAAATGCTTCAAGCACTATGGCTTTCTTTTCAAATACCATGTCATGCCATGCTTAGCTTGTATCATAGCAAATACTAAGTTTTCAAGACATGATATTTTGAAAATTCATAGGAAATAAAAGCACCACTCACCTACAACCAAACACCAAATTGGAAGCTACGCTGTTTTGGAAAATTTTGCAATCTTATCAAAGAAGCATTAACTAAATGTCAAACTTATGCGCCGACAAACCTCGACTAAGACTCTACTAAGAGACTCTATTTTTGGGTCAAACATCCACTCACTTTGTGATATTTATTAAAAAGAATAGGTGGTCTTTAGAGAGTATTTGTTGTATAAAGCTGGGCTGGGCATTTTCTATCCTTTTGGTTATTTGAAATTGACGTGCTAAAACATCTCTTGAAATAGTTTGTGGGTTATGATTTGTGAATTGATTTGAGAAATGTTGTGTGAAATGTGGTAGGGGTCATAGGTCGCTCGATCCGTCCTCTTTACTCTTCGCTAATCAATCCCGAAGAATTATCCGGACCCAGATAATCTATTTTTGATGCAACGATACAACCCATTTTACATGGATCAAGCTCTTAAAAAGAATAGTCAAAGTGTTGGAGGTGGAAATTGATATGTCACAGGAGAGGCGTACTATGCTAAAGACCACCAGCCACTAGAGAAATGTCATCGCTTATGATGGGTAGAAATTATTGCCCTATTTGCCTAAATTGTGATACACCACAAATCCCGTTGTTCCCTATATTTTATTCTGGCTTCATAGAAACCCCATCATGAGGTGGGTACTGTACAATACTGTTACCTTCCCCGGTCGACATTTTTCACCAAAAGTCCACATAAGGGAAAGGGGGTGGCACCGGCACGCCCACCTTAAAGAGGAGGACGAAGTCTCAAGAGTAACCATACAAAATAAAAGGCCAACAAAGGCTGGTCACAACGTCTCAGAGTATAGAATTTACGCAAAAGCATATCCTCAAACCATATGTCTCCATAAAAATAAAGAATAATTACACAATCGAGTGACAACCGAAAAATCCCCACGTCGAATCGGTCCTCCTAAGCGTCACTGGATAAGGAACCTGAATGTTAAAGAAAAGGGAAAAACAAACACATCTCAATGAGTGGTACTTATCTCATTAAGGGATCGAACACCGATTATGCACATTTTTTAAACATCTCTTCCACTAAAAAAAACAATTAGCAAAGCTTATAGAGCCAAAACAGAATCCAAATATGTGCTCACAAGATAGCATTTTAACATAAAACACAAACGTGTGTCACTTGTCGAGTTCATTAACTAATCTTTCACCCATTGTCATACAATACGGCCACGTTTATTCTTGTGGCAACCTCATAACAAAGTTTCTCCCTTGATATAGGTCTCCACCTATTATTAACCGATGGCTTGGCTCACACAGGATGTCCTAAAAATTAATATATGTACCAATTCAAGGTTCGACATAGTAACAAGAGGACGGAGTCCAACAATACTACTTTTAATCAATCGTATGAACTATCAAACTTACTTTATAATGAGAGTTTACAATCCAAATCATATGACACTTTCACAAAGTATTTCACAATTTCAATTCATTTCAGAAAGTAATCATCAAACTAAGTTCACAATGCTTTAAATATGAAAAGTGTCATGCCTCGAACCCTCAAGCGCGCGAACATCCTTCCTTGGTCATGGAATTGCGACTTCCCAGGATGCGTTGCCGACCCATTCATTTTAACTTTCAATTATGCACATGCGAAAACACATCTCCAGACAACAACAATAAGAATAGATAGGAAAACATATGACAAATATATATACATACATTAACAACAGTATATCGGGAGATAAGTCCACCACGCAGACCTTCCCAATTACAACCACAAAGGGTAAGAGGTTAACCTAGCTCCTCTATCCACAAGGACAATCTCAAAAGGTGTAAGAGGTTAACCTAGCTCCTCTATCCACAAGGACAATCTCAAAAGGTGTTGCCTCTCAAAATAGCCGGTTTCGATGAAACGCAACGCATACTCATACCTGAGCACCTAAAAAATGGTTAATAACAACGAGTGAGATAAATCTCGGTAAGTTAACGACCTAAGCCTTAATTAAGAAGTCAACTCGCCTCGAGCACACCTAAACACGCAATCACACATCGACGATAGATCAATAGCAAACCAACCCCTACTTTGCCCTAACTATACACACGAGTAGGCTACCCAACCCGACATAAACAAACGTGCTCTTAAACAATCGCAGGCATTCTTACCTTGCCTTGGCACACACGTCTTGTACGTTATAAGCCGTCATGTGCAATCATAATGCAACAAGCATACAATACAATCAAAACACGCAGCAGCTTTCTTATGCACAAAGCATCCACATGAGTCCTAATTATAAAGTAAAACCGTTTTGGCTCGTCACATACCGTTCTTCACAATTTCATTCCATAATCAGGTGCAATGCATCCACACTCTTTCACATATGTTCCGATTATTATGACTTCACAGGGGCACGGCACAACCTGAGTTACTCGCATTAGATTGGCAGTCTTCCAGTACGACTGGACATCGTCCCTCCCCATCAAGCACAACATCATCTGGATCCCCCGCCCAGACGGCATTCAATTAAGAGTATCGGCCCGGCCTCAACCGCAACTCGACATCGTCTAGAACCCCCGCCTAGACAGCATCCGAACCTCCGCCGGGCATCGTCTAGAACCCTCTATAAACGGAACTTTCATGTGACCACACGAGCACAACAACCACACAACTTATTTATATCTCAGCATTTAGCCAAAAGTGAACGTGGTTTGTGTTCAAACAACAAATTACTGCGACTTCTACACATAAAAATGCAGTAATAAATTCACACGTGGTCATATACACACAATCAACCCATCAAACTCTGCACAATTTTCTTTTTAAACATCATTGCCCCATTTAACTCATAAAACTTGGCATCCAAACACGACTCCTCGTGAATTACCATTTATATGTTCATAAAACCATTCTTTAAAATAGCAACCTAAGTCCTTTTACTAAAGCAACCCTTTTTTTATGGCAATTCATGCTTTAAACAACATAGAACATGCATAGCTCATCTCATAACTCAAACATACAACACATATAATCATAACTTATCACCTTACCAACGATAACTTATCGCTCTTCCTCCGATAGCTTATTGCCTATTTTGTGATGGCTTATCACCCAATTTTCGATAGCTTATCACCCTTTCGGTGATAACTTATCACCTAATCCACGATAGCTTATCATCCTTTTGGTGATAGCTTATCAATAAATACCTGATAACTTATCGTCCATTTAACGATAGATTATCACATTTTCTCGATAACCTATCAAGTCCACTTATCACCTATCACAATAGCTTATCACTTCCGCCTATTATTTATCGTGATGGATTATCAATTAATGCATCATTAATTAGTACTAAGCATAATTAACTTAGTCTAATCTAACCCTAGGCAAGTTTAACGTACTAATCAAGGGATTAGAGCGTTAACTCACCCGGAAACGATTCCGATGACACGAGCGCGACGGCGGCGACGAGGGCTACGCATGGCTTGATCCGGAACGGCATGAGGTGGCAGCACGGAAATGGGTCTCGCTGGAGCGACTGCTAGACAGCAGTTTCGGTGGGCTGGACAAGCGGCTACGGGCGGCGGTGGACAGCGCACGGTGGTGGCAACTCAGCAAGGGCAGCTCACAGTGCGGCTTGGGGGCGGTAAGGGCGGCGGTGTTGGCGGTGGTGGTGGCGGCAACAAAGGGAGAAAAAGAGAGTGCAAGGGAAAGAGAGTGAAGGAAAACCAAAAATGAGAGAATGAGCAAGAGAGAGAAAGTGTCTCACAAGACACCCCAAAATAGATGGCCAAGATTCATTCTTGCCCAACAAGTCAAGATCAATAGCTAGGATTTAATCTTGCAAAGCAAGCTAAAGGGATTCTAGAAGATTTATGTGCAAAATGGTAATTTCAGCCTTTGACACTATTCACATGGGTTTGGGCTTAGGCCAACAAACTTGGGCTTGGGCTTGGGCTTGAATGGGCCCAATTTAAAGATAATTGGGCTTTCCTTAGGCCCATTGGGCTTTGGCCTTGGGCGTGAGGCTAATCTCGGCCCACTTGTGGGCTTCCATTCTCAGCTCAATAATTCCTTTATCCAAAGTTTTGGGGCCCAAAACTATTTCCGGGGGTCTATCTCGACTAAACCGGAAAGGAAAGTCTATGAACTATCCTTAATCGAAAACCTATAACCGGACCAAGGCTCGTAGCTAAACTTCAATGGGAAGTGCTCCTAATATGGGCTATTTGAGTTAGGCAGCCTCTTGGGTGTCGCTAGCATGACTTATGGTTAATTCGTCAATCAATCCATATTCGAGTCTCGTCAATCCATGGATCATTCTCGATTGTCATATAATTGTGCGGAATTTACTTATTTACCCGGGGCATGTGATCTTGTGAAATTAGTTTAGGATCGTTCGGGTTCAGTATAATGATTGTGCGGAATCACCCGCAGTATGACTATATATACTTCCGTCAAATTGCTTCCTAATATTTCGCTTATTGACCCGTGACGTCATAAGGTCATCCCGCATCGATCCTTATGGTTGAGCTATTTTCCATGGTCAAGTACTCTAGTCAAGCGCATTTCTCAACCCTCAATTGCCCTTCCTAATCGAATAGTCGACCCTTGTATGATTCTTGAATCGACTCATGATCTAATTCTGCTATTAGTGCATTGACAGTTTAAGTCACTTTACTTGCCGAAATAGGGTCCGAATCGAGGGTGTCACAGTAACAAATCATAATGCAAATCCTAGCCATGAAAATGTAGTCAATGTCTGGTCCCGATTTTATAAAACAAATGCTCCAAGCACTTTCGGTTTCTTTTCAAATACCATGTCACACCATGCTTATCTTGTATCATAACATATACTACGTTTTCAAGACAAGATATTTTGAAAATTCATAGGAAATAAAAGCACCATTCACCTGCAACCAAAAACCAAATCGGAAGCTATGCTGTCATGAAAAAGTCGCAATCTTATCAAAGAAGCATTAACCAAATGTCAAACTTATGCGCCGACAAAGCTCGACTAAGACTCTGCTAATAGACTCTATTTTTGGGTCAAACATCCACTCACTTTATGATATTTATTAAAAAGAAAAGGTTGTGTTTAGAGTATATTTGTTGTATAAAGCTGGAATGGACATTTTCTACCATTTTGATTATTTGAATTGACATACTAAAGCATCCCTTGAAATAGTTTGTGGTTTGTGAATTGTGAAATGATTTGAAAAATGTTGTGTGAAATGTGATAGGGGTCATAGGTCGCTCGATTTCCTCAAGTTAAGTTAAGTACTTTTGGTAGTTAGGGTCGATCCACATACATGATGATTTACATAAGCTAGAAGTCAACACCGTCCTTACGACAACATGCTTTTACTAATGAACGCCTGGTAAGTCCAATACTCAGTTACGAATAGGATGAGTCGTGAGAATGATTTAGATTGAGCGTGTCTCACTAATTGGATAGTCATTTGTGATCTTTTATGACTGGTTGGAATTCCTATCCAAGGCGGGAAGTTTCAGCTAAGAGATCATTACTTGGCCAGAAAAACAAAAAAGAAATAGTAACACAGACCTACTTGAGTATGCTTTGCAGTTTTGATCAAATCTGGAAATCAGCTATTCTAGCCTCTGGGTTTTGTTTTTTCCTCTTCTACAGTGCGGGCCTCTTGTCCTTGAGGCCATCGGGGTCAAACACAACAAACAATTGCTCTTGTCAAATTTGTATTTCACATCAGACTGAAATGGTTGTTGGGCTTAATCTGATTAAACAAAGTGGATGGGCCTGAGTTTGAAATCGGGGGATCATCAATCATATTCGGGAAAATTGTTTATAAAGTCCTAAACTTATTACAATTTTACTAATTCGGTTCTAAATCTTTTAATTTTGTCAATTTAGTATTAAATCTTTTCACGTTTTTTTAATTGGATCTATCCGGCCAATTTTGGTGGGAAAACGCTGGCATAGACGCCGGGCACATTGACGTGGACAAAAATTTATAATATTTTAACATTTTTGGATTTTTTTATTTTTGTTTTTTTTTCTTTTTTTTACACCTCTGGTCGGCGAGGGCATCGCAGCCAAGGGTCTTCACGTCCTTGCCGGACATAGGCAAGGGCGCATAACCCCACCCAAACCAAGCCTATGGCCAACGACCTCGCCGACCAGAGGTGTAAAAAAAGAAAAGAAAAGAAGAAAAGAAAAAGAAAAGAAAAAATAAATAAATGAATAAAAATTAAAAAAATTAAAATATTATAAATAATTTGTCCACGTCGAAGATTTTTTGCCAAAATTGATCAAATGGACTCAATTGATAAAATGTGAAAAGGTTTGGGATTCAATTGACAATATTAAAGGTTTATGACTGAATTGATAAAAGTGCAATAGATTTAAGACTTTTTAAATAATTTTCTTGATCATGTTCATAACTAAATTATCCAATAAGATCCTACGTCACCAAATCATTGAAACAAGAGCAGCAAATTGTAGTAGTTCATAGGCATGCCCAAGCTCAACGAAACTTGCGTGTGCACTTCCTATCCCCCGTAAGTTCACGGAAAAAACTGTTGGATTGCGTGGAATTTGTCTCCCGTGCGAGAGGAAGTGGTGTTGGATATACTTAGTGCACCCGTCTCTCAACGACTTGCGTTTTGATTAGCCACGACAAGTCTAATCCCGTAAGTATATAAAACACGCAGCTTTCTTCTCTCTTCTTGTTAAACACGGAATTTTCTTAAATAGCTCAATCGAACACGAGAGATCGGTGTGAAATGTGAATACCATGAAGTTGCTTTTCCTCAATAATTTACAAGACCAATAGCACTAAAGTATTGCCAAAGAGAAAATTCAAAATAAGTATAAAAGTATCTCGCATCGCTTGTTTATAATCTCTAAATAGGCTTTATACATTCATGTTTGATAAGAAAAGCCAAATGCAAGAGCGGTTATCAACTAATGAAATCGCGGAGATTGGATTCATCTCATGCTCTTCGTGTTCAATGGTCCACAATTGATAGAATTTATTTGTGGACCGACTAAAGGTCAGGCAAGCTTAGGCATTCAAATTTTGCGTAAACCTTACGAATTGCAAATAATTCAGCTGATATGTTGATGAAGCCCTTGCCTATTGCCATATTCAAGCATTGCTTGGATTTGGTTAATGTTTGCCGTAGCTGAGTTTTACTCTAGTTGCTTAAGTAGAATTCAAGCCAATGTGGAAATTTATTGAATATGTTTTAAATTCTCTATGGACTTGGGCCAACGCTAGGGCTTATGGGCAATATAAATATCTTTATTAAGTTATTAAGTTAAGAAGTTGAGACAGAAAGAGCCTTGGATGTTTTAGTCACCTTTTGTAATACTTGAATTTCTATAGTGAATTTTGCTTCTCTTCTTCCCGTGGTTATTCTTATAAGGATTTTTCATGTAAATCTGTGTGTTCTTTTATTTTTTCTAGTTTTAATTTCATAATAAATCCTACGGTACCTAATCATTGAAACAAGAGCAGCAGATTGCGGTACTTCTTAGACATGCCCAAGCTCAATACCCCAAATTTTTTTGTCTATGACATCAATGTGCTAAATTTTTTTGTCTCACTAATATCTCAAACTTGTATTAGTATGACAAAATTTTGGATATTGGTGATAGTTAGACATAGTTTAGAGGTTTTGATGGCAAAGAAAAGTTTGGGACATTCGACCCAATAAATATAGTTTAGAATTTTTAATGGTATTAATCCTAATTAAATTTCTGATAGTCATATTAGTCAGAAGCCGTCTCTATTACTTTAGAAAAGGCGCTTGGCCCGCCCCTAATTTCGCTTCCCGCCAAAACCGCCAAAGTTTCCACGACTTTTGTGCTGGACTCAATTCATATCATTCTCCGTCGCTATTGATGTTCCGCGGGGGACTCCTAATAATTTGATGATAAAAGTCTTCTCAACACTGCCTCTTGGAAGCTGCCATGGCAGTTTCCTCTGCTAAAACTTCCGAGTTGGTTCTTAAAACTTCTATGTAAGTGGCAGCTTCCTCTGCAGTTTCCTCTGTTAAACTTCTGAGTTTGTTCTTAAGACTTTGTCTATAACAGCTCTCACCCACAAGGAGGGCCACAAGCCATCTCTCCCAACACACATTCATTTGTTAAGCTCGTGATATAGCAACTGGGTTTCGATCTTTAGAGCGAAGGGAAAACGGAGGAAAATGGTGTTCAAATTCGCCACCTTCGATCCCGCCCAAGATCCCGATGATTTCAACCCGGCTTTTCCACCTACTCCGTCATCATCGCCCTCAGTAACACTCTGTCAGCCGTGCGAATACACTTGTACTTTCACCAGAACCCTTGTCAGCCGAGTCGTTGCTGCCGGTGCTTCTCTTGTCTTGAAAGCCCCAGCTTTTGAAATCGATGGTCATGAGATTCAAGACCGATCCACAGAGATACCTCTTCATAGTATCAATTTCACTGTGCGTCCAGAATTTCAACGAAGAAAACTTAAAGAGTTTACCCTGATGGAGTTGAAGTTGGCTACTCGAAATTTTAGCGACGAGAAACTTATAGGCAGAGGTGGATTTGGCAAAGTCTATGAGGGTCGGTTAGCTGATGGCTCTCTAGTTGCAATCAAAAGATGCAAAGAAGAACGCAATCGAGGTACAATGGAACTGTTCGAAACAGAAATAACGGTTGGGAGCATCGAACCCCCACATCACAATCTGCTTCCCCTGCTCGGATATTGCATAGCATCAGAATGCAGGGACTTATTGCTCGTCTCCCCCTTCATGATCAATAAAAGTGTGGCATGGTGCTTGAGAGAGCGATTCGCGACACAAACCCTGCTGGACTGGCCTACCCGCAGAAAAATAGCCACGGGAGTTGCCAGAGGGTTGTCCCATTTGCATGATCTGAACATATTGCACCGAGATATCAAAGCTGCAAACATCATGTTGGATGAGGAATTTGAGCCTCGCATTGGAGACTTTGGGTTGGCCAAGTTCATCGATAGCAGGCACGGTGGATACTTTGAGGATGGCATCGAGGAGGCAGCCGTACTTCCGAGGAACGAATCCGAAGGAGGATCCCACTCTATAAATTCTGATGTCACAACAGCGTTATGTGGCACAATTGGACATATTGCGCCAGAGTATGTAGTTACCGGGAAATGCTCAGTGAAGAACGACGTCTTTGGTTTTGGGATAATGCTTCTGGAAATCGTGACTGGACAAAGAGTTTTTGATCTTATAAGGCTTGCAAATGACGAAGATGCGATGTTACTCAATTGGGTACTGGAGCTTCTGGTAGAGCGTAGATGGGAAATTCTAGTCGATCCCGATCTGCAGGGTGAGTTTGAAGAGAAAGAGAAAGTGATCCAGCTGGCTCTTTTGTGCACACAAGAAGTCCCAAGGGAACGACCATCCATGGCCCAAGTAGTCCAAATTCTCGAAGGCCATAGCATCAAGGAGAGATGGGAGAGGTATTATTGGACGTATCGGCGTTACTCGTGGAATTTCGGAAGATTTCAAGGGAATGTGGACGTCTCCTCTTCACTACTCATCCCTGATGAATTATCCGGACCCAGATAATCAATTTCTTGACCTAAAAACCTTTTCTACCTAAAGCAATCTCTCCAAAGAAGTACCATGAGTAACGGGAGAGACGCTAACTTATATATTAGTCAACAGAATTTCTCCCAATCGATATGAGACTTGAAATGTCATATTTGAAGTGTAGCAAAGCTAGATATCACTAGCAACAAGAGAATGTGATCAATTCTAATGAAAAGAAATTTATTACTGACAAGGATATAACCTACCTGCCTAAATTGTAAGGCTCCGTAAATTGTGTTGTTTTTTAATATATCTATTCTGACTTCATAGAAACCTCACCATTGTGAGGGTGTTGTACAACACTGTTATCTTCCATGCGCAACGATATCACGTCCTTAGATCAACACAAGGAAAAGGGGGTGACATAGCCGTCCGTCAAGTGAAGGACGAAGCCTCAGAATAACCATACACAACAAAGGGACAAGAAAAGCGGGTTACAGATGCCCTAATCCGGCTATTCCCAAAAAGATAATATCATAAACATGTACACAGCCGAAAAATCGCCACGTCCAAGTGCTTAAGCGTCTCAGGGTAAGGTGCTTGAAATGTTAAAGGAAAGGAGTGAGCAAACCATGGCTCAATGAATGATACTCATCTCATTATGGGCTAGAACACTAATTATGCACATTGTGTATACATCACTTTCGCTTAAAAGAACCAATAAACAAAGCTTATAGAGCCAAAACAACGCATTTCTAGAATTAAATCCATATATGTGATCACAATATAGCATTTTTAACATAAAACACACACCATGTGAATGGTTGGAGTTCAATGACTAATCTCTCACCCATTAGCATACAATGTGTCCCTTGTGACGAGCCTCACAACAATGTTTCTCCTTTAGCATAGGTATCTACCTATTATTAACCGGTGGCTTGACCCACACAAGATATCCTAAAAAGCAAATGTATACCAAATACCTACAGCATGACTCAAGGTTCCACGTAGTAAAAAGAGCATAGAGTCCATCAATACCACTTTCAATCAACCGTATGAACTAGCAAACTTACTTTATAATTAGAGTTCACAAGCCATATCATATAACACTTCCACCTAACATTTCACATTTATAATTCATTTTATCATAAAGCAATCATCAAACTAAGCTCATAGTGTTTTAATCATGAAAAGCAATAAATCACAATGCAAATCCTAGTAATGACAATGTAGCCAATATCCGGCCCAAATTTTAATAAAAAAATGCTCCAAGCATTATCACTTTCTTTTCAAATACCATGTCACGCCATGCTTATCTTATACCATAACATATACTTAGTTTTCAAGACATGATATTTTGAATCGAGGGATCATCAGTCATGTTCCTAATTGGAGTATCTAATAAGATCCATCATTACCAAATCATTCAAACAAGATTGCAGTAGTTCATATACATGCCCATGCTCAACATAACTTGTCCATGCACTTCCTATTGAAGGGATATATCGAGAACCGAAACAGAACGATCACGCAGAAAACAGAGAAAAAGAGACGATGCACGAATTTACCCAGGTTCACCCTCGAATAGGGTTACGTCCTGCAAAGAGATTTTACTATATTTTCGGTTTGCAGCCACTCAACTCGTTACAATGATCAGAAAAACGAGCAAAATATATATATGCCCTAAACGGGCCCAAAACCTAAACCTATATGAAATCTCTTAATTTCGCACCATACGGGCCAGCCCAAACCCGTTGAGGTTTCGGGGGCGCTGCCCCCGAGCCCCCGCCCGCTCACCGGCGAGCGGGACAGCCGTCCGCTGACCGGTCAGCGGAACCCCCGTCGGGGGGCGCTGCCCCCGAACCCCCGCCCGCTGACCGGGCAGCGGGGCACCCGTGTCGGGGGCGCTGCCCCCGAACCCCCGCATTCCGCACGCATGGGTCACATGTCGTCGGACAACACTTCAGTTTCCCTAAGCTCACGTGGGCATACCCGGTGTGAGAAACAAGGGTCCCCGAAGTATTCGCCAACTCCAACACCTATCCCCCTAAGTTCTGGGAACAAATTGTTCCATAACGTGATATTTGTCCTCCACGGGAAGTGTTATTTGATATGCTCTGTGCACTCTATCTCTCATCAATTCGAGTTTTGATCAACCATGACAAATGTAATGCCTTAAGTACATAAAACATGCGAGTTTCTTCTCTCCACTCGCTTAATTCGAAATTCTCTCGGTTAGCTCAATCAGACACGAGAGATCAATGTGAAATGTAACTACCGTGGAGTTGCTCTTTTACAGTAATTCACTGGACCGGTAGCACTGAAGAGTATCCAAAGAGAAAAATTTTAAAAAAAAAAAAAGATGAAAGAAATATCTTTCTCCGATTATTTACAAGGTCCAAGTGGGCCTTATATTCACGTACGATGAGACAAGCGAAAAGCAAGTGCTAGAGTCAGTCTCTTCCACATGATTATCCACTAATGACCTCGCATACACCATAAAAATCATTAGACGGAAATTTGATTCTATCTCACCCTCTTTGTGTTCAACGGTCCACAATTGACAGAATTTATTTATGGACCGACTAGAGGTCTGCTGGCAGGCTCAGGCATTGAATTTTAGGTACAGCTTTTCACATTGCAAATGCTAATGTAACTGCTGAGGTGTGGCTTGACCATCGCGTCGTTGTCCGAGTCACGACCACAAAAGTCCAACACCCCCAACAACCCACGAAGTTTCCAGGAAAGTTCGAAAAGCTTAAGATATGTTCGCAGCTTCAATATTAAAAGGGGGAACCGCATTGCACGGGAGACCCGCACTCGTACGCAGTCGTATACAACAAAAACAAGACATTGGAAAAATCCGCCACACGTCCCGGTTTCCCCGAATTGTCTATCTTCGTATCTTGTCCCAAAAGATTTATCAATTCAACTGATTAGTGATTAGTGATTAGTATTATTTTAGAGGTAAAAGGTTATTGTTTGTGCACTTGGTGTCGGTCACAAGACGCCAATATAATCCCAAGGCGAAGAAAACGACTGCTGCTTCGCCGCGTTCTGCGACTTGTGCCGTGTGCATGTTCGAGGCTCCACATTGGTCTCATCTTGTGAATTTCTGATATGTCATATTGGTCGCGAGCCCGTCGCTATTAACTATTGAGTAAAGAAAGAGGCGGTTGGCGCGCTCGCTTCCCGCCAAACTGCCCGCTTCCGACAACTTCTACCGGCCGTCGCGTGTAAAATCCGAAGCCGCTGCACCATGAACGATGCTTGAGATATGATTTAGCTTGAAAAGTTTGGCTATAATGGCATGGCTATACTAATTTATAGAGAACAAAAAGCGAAACCTACAACCTAACTCGATTGTTATTGCCTCTAATCTAAGTTTCGTCGAGTAACTGCCTATCCTCATCCTTACACACGGGCCGTAAAGTACAGAAGATTAAGGTACCGTAGTCAACACAGGTAAAAACCATTCGCGCTTCGTATGACGAATCACCAAATGAAAGATCGGTAAGCAGACAAACCGGGTGCCAAGAGATAACGATAGACATTCCAGATGTTCAAAAGGGTATGCTTATCTGGAAGGTGGATAAAGCGTACATCACCCATTCGGCTCTTGATTACGACCTCTTGTGTCGGGGAGATAGATCAAGATTTCACACCTGGCCTGTTCATGCTTGTAGCGATTTCAAGTAAAGCGCATTTCTTTCGGGGAGAAAGATGGGTCTGCTTTTCATTCTTGAGTATTCAAAGAAATTAAGCAACTCCCTTTCGGGTTTTATTCACAGTTCGCGTGTATCGAAACGTCTACTTTTTTTCTCCTTTTTGGTAGCGGGATGCAATGGGAGTTAGCTTTATGCGCGTGACTTGTTTTCTCTTATGGACTGAGAGTAGAGGTGTCAAAATGGGTCATAAACCCATATATGACCCATTTAAAAATAAATGGGTCATATATGGGTCACTTTAAATTTTAAAGAGTCAAGCTTAAATGGGTCATATATGACCCATCTAAAGATAAATGGGTCTAAATGGGTTGAGTTTGGAACCCATGTCCAACCCACCTACTAGACCCATCCACACACTCTCTCCCTCTTTACAAAAATATTTTAAAAAAATCGAAATTTAATTATTTTTATTTTTTCTCTTTTTCTTTTATTTTTTCTTTTTTCTTTTCTCTTCTTTCTTTTTCTTTTTTTTTATTCCGGCCGGTGGTTGGCCACGGCGACCGGCCACCGGGGCGGAACGACCTCGCCGGAGGCCGGCGAAGCTCGAGCTCGCCGGCCTCGGGCGAGGCTCGAGCTCGCCGGCCTCGGGCGAGGCTCGAGCCTCGCCGATCTGGCGAGCGTCGAGCTCGCCGGCCTCGGGCGAGCTCGAGCTCGCCGGATCTGGCGAGCGTCGAGCTCGCCGGCCTCGGGCGAGCTCGAGCTCGCCGGATCTGGCGAGGTGGAGCCTCGCCCGAGGCCGGCGAGCTCGAGCTTCGCCGGCCTCAGGCGAGGCTCCAGCCTCGCCGATCTGGCGAGCGTCGAGCTCGCCGGCCTCGGGCGAGCTCGAGCTCGCCAGATCGGCGAGGCTGGAGCCTCGCCTGAGGCCGGCGAAGCTCGAGCTCGCCGGCCTCGGGCGAGGCTCCACCTCGCCAGATCCGGCGAGCTCGAGCTCGCCCGAGGCCGGCGAGCTCGAGCCTCGCCCGAGGCCGGCGAGCTCGAGCTTCGCCGGCCTCCGGCGAGCTCGAGCTTCGCCGGCCTCCGGCGAGGTCGTTCCGCCCCGGTGGCCGGTCGCCGTGGCCAACCACCGGCCGGAATAAAAAAAAAAGAAAAAGAAAGAAGAGAAAAGAAAAAAGAAAAAATAAAAGAAAAAGAGAAAAAAATAAAAAATAAAAATTTAAAATTTAAAATTTTAAAATTAAAAATTCGATTTTAAAAATAAAAAATATTAATTTTTTTTTATTTTTCTTGGATAATGACTTTATGGAAAATATTTTCTAGAAATGTCACATTTTTCGTAAAACAAACAGAACCTCAATTTAAAAAAAAATTATAAAATTTTTCACTAGCTTTGTATTGCATAAAATGTTTTAGCAGTATAATTTAAAAAAAATCATAAGAAACAATTATTCCTAGATTAGGTTAAATATAAAAGTGTTTTAGCAATACGGGTCGGGTCGGGTATGGGTTGGGTTTGGGTCGGGTCGGGTATGGGTCGAGATATTTACACTATGAATAAATGGGTCATAAACGGGTTAATGGGTCAATTTGGGTCGGACCATTTATGACCCGACCCAAACCCGACCCGACCCACCCATTTAACGGGTCTAACTGAGAGAAAGACGGGAAGCTGCGCGCTTTACAGCTTTTCCCGACTGTCCGTCCGTCTGTCATGCATTAGCATGGAAACAAACAAGACATGTCCCTCACGTCTTACAGGAACACACACAGCCCAACAAGTTTCAATCATGGAAGAGAGAAGAGGATGTACACATGAATTGTCATTTTCGCCCTAAGTAGCAGCAGTAAGAGACAGAATTCATTTGATCTTCAGGCGTGTTTAAATCGTCTTGTCTCCATGGAAATGACCCAATAAAAGGAAGGTTCAAGAAAGAACGACTCTCGGAAGATCGCCGGCGACCCTCTTCCCCCGGGTAATCTACCCGCCGTACTGGCGGAAGATTTTCAAGAAAAGCAGGAAGAGAAAAGTGTGGTGAATCTAGAAGGCAGTCCTCAAAATTCAGCAGGCCTGCCGAATCAGGAAATCGATTTTGAGAGTTTGACTTAGGACCATGACAAACAAAATAAAGTAAGAAATAACCAATTTGGGAAATGGGGAAGAGCTAGCGTCCAGTCAATTTAGAGACAGATAAGCCCTCCTCCCATCGTTGATAATGCCTCTCACCTTATCCCCAACGAACGTACTTCCAAAAAGCATGCTGGGATCACAGATCAGCCACCATACAGATCTGGGTCACTGACAGATTCGATCGAGCGGAGCTTTGATCGATCCAAGGAATCGTATCTAATCCTAAACTTCGTGCCCTAGAATGGAGATCAATCATCGTCAGTTCAAACAAATTGTTGTAATGAAACAACTGGACCATTCGAAAAATGCGTCTGGAGATAAAAACCCAAGACAGAGAGAAAACAGAGTTGCAGTTTGATTTCGTCACTCGTATATGTACGGGAGAGAGAGAGAGAGATAGACAAAATGACAAATTCCTCCCATCACAAAACAATCCCAGCCGTTGATCTCTTCCTTTGCCGAGATCTCAGCCCTTGTCACCCGCCCGAGTTCCATTTCCGAGAAACAAATAAAAAAAAGCACAAAACAAGAAGGCGAAAATCACAACGGCGCACGGTAGGATGATCAGGTGCAGAAAACTACTGACTTCAGAGCATTATCACTGCATCATACGGCATTCAACGAGTAGTGATAAGTCATCATTTTCATCTCTGCAGTTCCATCATCTGAGCGAAGTCCTCGAAGCACACGAACCCGTCCCCGTTCTTGTCCACCTCCGCGATCATGCGCCTGCACTCCTCTAGGGTGCACCGCTCGTCCCCGAACGCCTTGAACACCCCGTGGAGCTCCTCCGCCGTGATCCGCCCGTCGTGGTCCGCGTCGAAGAACTCGAACGTCTCCTTGAGCTCCGCGTCGTCGCAGGCCGGCGCGCACGCCGAGCCCACCCGGCTCAGCAGCTCCTCGATGCTCACGGCGGCGTCCTCCCCCTCGCCGTGGCACCCCACCTCGCTCAGCATCACCGCCACCTCGTCCCGGCTGCCGAGCCGGCTGAGGAGGGCCTCCAGCTCCTTCCGCGACACGACCCCGTCGCCGTCCCGGTCGATGAGCCCGAACGCGCGGGAGAGCTCCGGGTCGCCCCTCCACCCCCCGCCGCCAAGCACGCTGGTCGGGGTCAGGGACTCGCGCTTGTGGACGGAGGGGGAGGAGTCGTCGGAGGAGAGGGAGGAGGCGGTGGTGCCGGAGCCGAAGGACGGCGGGTCGGAGCGGGACGCGACCGACCGGCCCTTCCGGGACCCGAACAGGTGCTTAGGGCTGCCGAGCCTGAGGGCCTTGGAGGTGATCTTGATGAGCCTCATGGCCAGAGAGAGAGAGAGAGAGAGTGAAGAAGAGGAAGGAAGGAGACGTCCAGAAGAGAGAGAAAGAAGGTGGGAGGAGCAGGTGAGGAGATAGAGATAGATAGAGAGAGAGAGAGAGAGGACGGTGGTGGAAAGAGGGAGGAAGGTGTGGGTTGCTTAAATGATGGAGGTCTGGAGACTGCAGCGACAGCCATGGCAGCTTCCGCGAAGCTTCGTATCGAGAAAAATATTTCCGCGAATTTTCTTTGGGAACGGTATTTATAGGATGCGATGATTCAGCGGGGCCCCACTCCTTGATCGGGGAAATAAAACAAAATCAATCGCGGATTTAATGTGGACAAAAAATTTGATAGATCTGTTCGTTTTACCTCTCGTTTTTTCTCCCTTTTGCCTTTTTGGCAGCCGGACAGGTCCGAGCATACGTGCTTGGTTTTCATTTGTTTATTCGATTGACAAGTGTCCGAGATACTTACCGAACATGTTCTCCACGAACAGGGTCGATACGGCGCACACTATAGTTTTGTGTTTTCATTTGCTCTTCTGCTGCGCACTAGTGATTGTGAGAATGCATAAAGCTGGTTGCGGGTCGAAGCTACGTCGCTATAATGATTTGTTAATGGGGTTTTCTTCCTAGGAGTCATGGCGCGGGGATTCCGGCCGCCGCTTTTAGCCCGAGACTTGAGAGGTTATTCTTTTCATTATAATTATAAATGTTAATAAAAAATGTTATGGACAATGTCAGTACGGTGCAAGTTATAATCTTTTTTTCATTACTCTTTTGCTGCGAACTAATGGTTATGAAAAAGCATAAATTGATTGTACGTTGAAAATGCATCGCTGTAATGATTTGTTGATGGGGTTTTTAAGAGCGGCGGCACGGGACTCGGGGGCAACTTTTAGAGATCGTTAAATATATTTTGAATTTTATATATTCGATCCGATTCATCATCTGATTCGATATATTTTTTGTGCGATCAAATAGTGAAGAAAAAAATGAAATTTAATTCGTAACACGGAAGGTTGGGTCAATAGGCCTAATCCGGAGTAATCGAACAAATCTCTATGTCACGCCACCGCATAAAGATGACATTTTCAATGTTCTGTTCACCAAAATGAGAGCAAGGCGCTTTCTTTCTTCCACTGCGAAAGCGACTTTCTTCTTGGCCTCGGTTGCAGCTCAAAATTGGCTTCGTATGTTTGTCTCGGGATGGATAATACTCTCGAGAACATTATGATGCTACGAATCTAACCAGAATAGTGAATTCAGATTGCAGATTGCAAATTGCAAATTGCCCAAAAAGGAAAGGCTTTTGAGGTAATTTCGTAAATCTGATTTCCCCATGGTGCCAATCATTTGGACGAAGAGGTTGGTTTTTTGGCTTTTGCTGACCCAAATAATTGTCAGGTCTTTCTAGGAAGAAAGAACAGGAAAATTGTCAACAAAAAAAAAAGAGCAGAGAGTACAGGAACATAAATTAGAAAATAGGATAAAATACACCAAAAATACTAAATTATGCTCCCTGCGATATGTTTACTCTAATTTTTTTTCTGTGATGCTAAAATTTTAAAATTTGTATCTGTACGACACCTTTATCTTATGTCAAAATTCTGTTAATATGAACAGCTAAAAATCTACTTGTGTAGAGGACATGACATCCATGTGACTTAAGTGAAATAAATACGACGTTGTTTTGATCGAAAAATCATCTGTGATGGTAAATGTGCCACATACGTATAAGTTTAAGGTAAATGTGTCACGATTAATATATTATTTAGGGTTTTTTGCAGCTTTTTCCAAGAAAAAGGCAGAGGCTACAGGAAAATGAATTGGAATATACATATATATATGTATGTATGTGAATTATCCTACATTAATTCAACAGAAGCAATAAATTAATTTACGTCATGAAAATCGCGACACGTTAATCTCGTGGCTGGTGAAAATGTCGAGGACGAGGGAGTCAATCGAGTCAACTATAAAGATAGAAAATTCCACCTACGTAGGTTTTGCGTGTCGGTAAATTCCTAATATTAAAATCTCATAGTTTAAAGCCAAAATAGAGATAATATATATATGAAGGGAGGGCATTCTACCTTAATCAAACCCCAACTTGAACTTAAGAATATGGATCAAATGAGTGTTTTCCAGAGATACATTGACCCCTCACGTTTATCTGTGCGGGGAGTGGAAACAAAAGAATCCAAAAGATAGCATGCTTCACATGAACTAGACTTCTAGATTTGCCCCCCCTCACGACTTGGAATAGATTGATCCACATTTTTTTTAATTATTCTTTTTCTCGTTTTTATTTTAATGATCGTGAATATAGGTTTGAGGTCAAGGATATCGTCATGTCGTGTGAGCGTTGAAGTAACAGGTATGATGAGTGTATTAAGAAATCTTACTGTACTCTTTTTTTCACTCGATGATATGGTGATGTTACATCGGATGTTTTGAATAGATTGATCATGTGATGCAGGAGCATGAGTCTCGCGTATTTCAATACCTAGAAATTTGCCGTATAACTAAGCCCGCATGGTTCTTGCAATGAATCGCAACTGGATTGGATTAGAAAGGGAAGGAGGGGTGGCCAAAGGAGGTTAAGGTGAATGATTTGACATTAGGCTAAACTTAAGAGCCGAAGCTCTTATGAGGGTCCGTGTGGCCTGTCTCCATTTTATGGCGCAGGCTCAATAGATGTATTTCTTATTTTAACGTGCCAATGCCAGCATATCTTGTATCCAAATTCCCTCCAAAACTTTTTCATCCCCAAAAAGAAGAAATACTTTCTGAAAATTTTATATATCAGTGATCCCGAGATTGGGACGCGAACCGACATGGAGACTTTTAAAGACCTGGTCAGGTCGATTGGAGGCCACTGATATGCCTGATATTTTGTTGGAAAACCTCTTGGTGAACACGTGTGCATCTTCCAAGCAACTTCCCAGGTGCTTTCCAAGTTTTCGGGTTTCTCATGGCATCGACTGGACATTGGTGGCAATGTCGACGGGTCAAATTTCTCCAATCTTTTGTCTGCTTGGTGGTGGTGGGGATGCTCACGTCAAGCTCATCGGCCCGATCACTTGTGGTTGAAACTCACTATATGTGCACCTCCCTGTGATAAATCAATGATGTCGTCCACTTAGTATAACAGGAACACTTCTTGAGATAATTGATAGAAACAACGGGCTACATTTTGTTGCTGGGAAGTAAAGAAAGGGTTGAAATTTCGGAGTAGGACGCATTGTGACGCCATCTTAAAGATGGTAACATCTCCAATAGGATTCGCGATCCAACCCAGGAGGCTCCGACGAAAATTTTGTCCACATAATATGATGCCTAGACTCTAAGGGCGCGAATGGTAACCATTCTGCTCCAAAAATCAAATTCTTGCCAGAAATTGATTTTCGGAATTCTTGTCAGAAATTGATTTTTGAAGAAGAAATCTGTTTGATAAAACATGACTAATTCTGCTCCAGAAATTGATTTATGGAATAGGAAATTTTTTTTATTTTTTTATTTTTTTGGGCACCTAAAAAAAATAAATTTCACTCAAACTAGGTACCTAAAGGTATTCTAAGCCATTTTGTGAAGTTTTGAAATTTTTTATTTTTTGATATTTTTGGGTCACCTCAAAAAAATTAAATTTCACTCAAAGTGGGTGCCCAAAGATATTCTAAGCCATTTTGTGAAGTTTTGAAGTTTTTGATTTTTTTGGGCACATCAAAAAAATTAAAGTTCACTCAAAGTGGGTGACCAAAGGTATTCTAAGCCATTTTGTAAAGTTTTGAAATTTTTTATTTTTTTATTTTTTTGGGCACCTCAAAAAAATTAAATTTCACTCAAAGTGGGTATCCAAAGGTATTCTAAGCCATTCTGTGAAGTTTTGAAATTTTTTATTTTTTTATATTTTTTGAAAAAAATTCACCAAATTTCCTAGTTTCCCGAAATCTGACTTTTTTTATTTTCTGAAAATTTTTATAAATTTTTCTGGAATTTTTCAATTTTTATGCATTTTTTGAAAAAAAAAATTAGTGAGAAAAAGAGAGAAAATAAGGAGAATGCATTATGGAAGATTGAAGCAACAAAAAGTAACTTCTCTTTTTCTTGCCAAAAACTCATTCTAAAATCAAAAATGCATTCTGGAATCAAGAATGCATTCTGAAATCAAGTATTTTTAACGAATACATTTTTATTCCAGAATACAAAAATTGCTCCAAAATGCATTCCGGAAATTTTTTAACAAACACATTTCTGTTCCGGAATCCATTCTGGAGCAGAATTTCTACTCCAGAATGGATTCCATGCACGCCCTAACCCTCCTCGTTCATTTTGTCTGCAGAGCAAGGGATGAGCACGATTCGAGCCTTGAAATGACAGTCTATACGGAGTAGATACAAAAGCGACGATTTGGAGCGGAAGGGGACGAATACAGATTCGCATTGCTATGCACATACCCTGGTTCAGTGTTACTAGACAAACACGAATCACCTTTGAACATAATGAATATCACAATCCGAGAAAGTGCCCCCTTGCCATCGGATGGATGACGGCTTCACGTTCATGTGGATTTCAAATTCCAAGCAAAGATCGTGTCACGGTATCGAGCTCATATAACTTTTTTTTTGAAAAAAAATCTACCATATAAATAATGACCTGCCACTTAGGGTGTGTTTGGTAACTTACCAAATAATAACTTATTCTATTTTTTTGTTCAGGGGATCAAAAAAAGAATAGAAATCTATTTGGTAATTTTTTTGTTCCCGGCACAAATTTGTTCCCATAATCAGTTTTGGAATAGAATTAAAAATAAAAAAAAAAGTTAATTATTGATTCTAGAACAAGAATCAGAACTAGAAGAGATTTTCTTTTTCTTTTTCTTTTTCTTCTTTCCTGTTCTTCTTCTTGGCCATGGCCGGGTCGCCGGCGAGGGCGAGGGCTGGACCCTCGTTGGCCTTTTCAAGCCCTCGCCTAAGCCGACGAGGGCGACCCTTGCCCAGGCCGCGAGGGTCTAGCCCTCACCCTCGCTTGTGGCTGGCAAGGGCCGCGACGCCTTCGCCTGCCATGGCCAAGAAGGAAGAAGAAGAAAAAAAAACGAAATATTAAAATATTTAAAAATATTATTAATAAAAATAAATTTTGTACAGTTACCAAACGTGTTTCTGTTCTTTTCTTATTTCATAAATGGAAATTTTAGGCCGTTATTTCTGAACAGAAATTATTTTCAGGAGCAGAATGGTTACCAAACGTACTCTTACTTTCTTGGACGAAGTACTACTTACTTCCCTAAAGTAACGACGACATTTTTACTTGTTAAAACACCGTGCAAAACAAGGTCGTCATTCCGATATCATCGAAACAAAATGAAGAAAGCGAGGATGGAAAGCAAAGAGCGAAGGGACAAAAGAGTGGGCTTTTTTTTTTTTTTTGGTCGAAGACAAAAGAGTGGTTTTAACCGTTCAAAGCGCACACATTCCGAACAGTGTCGCTTTTGGCATTTAGTGCTAAACAACGGGACCGCCCCTCGAAACCTTCGGCCGGTCACACAGAGAGAGAGAAAGAGAGGGGAAGAAAAGGCTCAGTTCACACGATTTGGGCATTTCTAGGAGGACGTTGGCATGTTCATCTTTTTTTGTCGCCGACAGGAACCGCACGCCGAAAAGGTTCGGCACACGGACATTTGAAGGCTCACGGAAACTCTTCTCCTTCTCAAGTGCCCGTTTTTCGTGGATTCGTCTATCATCTCGTGACCGTTGCTCGATTCCCTGAGGAAGTCAATTGATTCGAGTCGCCCCCCCCCTGCGCGTTGCGGACGTATAGCTATTGCGGCGTTTGTCGGGCGGGATTTCAGATGATCTATTTCCGGGGAAAAGTGTCAAAATAGTCCTAAACCTTTGGTATTTGTGCCAATTTAATCATGAACCTTTTTTTTATGCCAATTTAGTCCTAAACCTTTTTTTGGTGCCAATTCAATCCTAAACCTTTTGCATTTATGCCAACTCAGTCCTAAACCTTTTGTTTTTGTGTCAATTCAATCTTTCCGGTCAATTTTGGCAGGATTTTGCTAACGTGGACACCGGCAGCCGATCACCGGCGCTATCGTGGACAACTTTGAATAATATTTAAATATTTTTTTGAATTTTTTATTTCTTTATTTCTTTTCTTTTTTTTTCCTCCCCTCCCTCCTTCCTTCAGCCGGTCGCTGAGGCTAAAGGTCGGCGAGGTTGAAGGCCTCTAACGAGGGCTCAAGCCTCGCCGGCAGCTGGGCGAGGCACAACCTCGCCAACCTTTGGCCTCTGGCCGGTTGCAGGTCCGGCGACCGACTGGAGGAAGGAGGAAGGGGAGGGAAAAAAAAAGAATAAATAATTCAAAAAAATATTAGTAAAGTTGTCCACGTCAGCGCCGATGACCGACTGCTGGTTGGCTAGCGTTCACGTTAGCAAAATTCGGCCAAAATTAACCGGAATGACTGAATTGACACAAATACAAAAGGTTTAGAACAGAATTGGTACAAATGCAAAAGGTTTAGAACAGAATTGGTATAAATACAAAAGGTTTAGGACTGAATTGGCACTAAAAAAAGGTTTGGAACTAAATTGATACTAATGTCAAAAGTTTAGAACTCTTTTTTATACTTTTCCCTTGATTTCCCGTATACCTTTTGGCGAAGAGAGATTACGTACATTAAAAAAATCTAGAATCTTCTGAGTGTAAGTAATTACTTTCAAGAAACTACAGAGGTGTTGATGTTGTCATCAATCTCGTAAAACGCAAGGAAAGTCAGAAAATGTTAGGAGGACGACGGAAGTCGCTAAGCTCCAAAGGAGAAATGCATTCACCAGTTCAATCAACCTAGAGTCTCAATCGTGCGATTTGATATCATGTCGGTCGATGTTGAGCGTGACTGGGATCATGCCTTCGACCAATCCAAACCTGTAATCGATACTTTCTGCTCGAATTCTCAATACACATGGCTCGACAAGTATCGACATGAAGTAGTTAGATGGCACATGCCCATAGGCTCATCATTCTATCTAGTTCTAGGCTTCTAGCTTGCCGTGTTCGAATTCTTAAATTTGACCAAAATCGAGGTTGTGTTCACTAGTGCTGCATTAAGTCAACCCAAGGTCCAACGCTGTGAATGTTCACAATACCAAGCTCAACAAATCTTGCAAACCATCTTACCATCCGAGATCTACAAGAGTAAACTGCTCATTAAAGAAAATGAAACGAGCGTCTTTTTCCCCTCTAAGGCTCTACAGGCCAATAAATGACTCGATTAATGTCAGCGTGGGATTGATTTCGTTGATTGAAACGAGTTTTAGATAAGAATGGGATCTTTTCGATTATCCGTGTTATAAGCTAAGACAGCCCATACTCCTCCTGCTCGGTGCAACAAACGGTCCACTCAAATGAGTTGTCATTTGAAAAGGAGAAAGCGTGATTGATTGACCGATTGGTGTCCACTCCTATTCATGGGTCTCTTTCAGATTCCGGTGAAAGGTGGGAGGATATTGCTTGAGCCAGTGTGCACTCACCAAAATGAAACGGGTTTGGACATTTCTCAATGGGAACTGTTTTGTCTCTTTGGTCTGTGAATTTGCAAATGGGGCTCCCTGTTCCACACTCAAAAAGGCCCTCTGTCCCTTTCCATTCCATCTGCTCCCAAGTTAGCATGGAGAGCCACCCTTCATTGCAATCGAACGAACAAAAACCGGTCCCCTGCCCTTGACGGGCGATGTTCAAGTTCCCAGCAAGAGTCGATCGCGTGAATCTGAAAGCTGATTGTATATGATGGCATTCATATCTCTAGCAGTGTCTTCATACACCTCGAAGATCACGTATTGATGGGTCGCTCACTATGCAATGCTCTCTGTGACGTATCCCACTAATACCCGCGTACAGGGAAACGTAGAGAAAAGATATACATACATGTATGCATCACGCGCATTAGACGACAATTACTTAGACATCACATGATTCGAAAATGATGATAGTATGAAAATGATCCAAGTGGGCATATTCAATTATCAGAGCCTTCAACTTGTTGTTGACACCTAAATTTTGGCGCATCATTTAGTGTTAATTGCATAGAAAATTAGGGATTAAATTTTTAACCCCTGAACAAAAATATTTAAATTGCATAGCATATAGTTTAGGCTCATATAGATTAATTGCATTCCGCATCGGATCGACGGTGGCAAGCGAGCTTAAAATTCATCACGTAAATCGAGCTCGGGTACCGAACGAGACTCGGCTCACTCGGAAAGCATGGGCCGAAAATCACACGTAAAAGGGCTCGGTTGTCTTAATTTGAGCTTAAATTAGCCCATCAAGTTAATTGAATAAAAGCCCGAATTAATTCAGCCAATTTGGAATTAAATGAAAATTAAAGCCTAAGCCCAAGCCTAAGCCCATTAGGACTAGAAGACCCGACTATTTGACCTAGGTTTATACTATAAATATGTTTTTATGTCTTTCAAGGGGGGGATACGCAAGAAACACAGAAAATACGAGGGAGACGATCACGAGAGAGAAGAAAGGGAGATAGTTTCTGGTCATCTTCTATATGCAGTAAACCCCAAAGAGTGCTTTTGGGGGAGCCCAGACGGTCAAAGGTCAAAGAAAGAAATTGGTTCTTTCTCTCTTTCTCCTCCCTGGGCAAGCCGCGTCCTTTGCCCAAATTCCATACGTTTTTCTGCAGCTTTCCTCGACGCCCCCAGCCATCGTTCGACGCAGCAGGCATCTTGGACGCCTCAGAACAGTGAGCCCAGCAACGTTTTATCAGATCGCGTTGCCCTTTTTCCTGCCTCGACGACGACGTGGTTATGCCCTGCTGTTGATCCGGCGACGCTCCCCAGTCGACAGTCCTTCTGCTGCACCACGACAATAACGCCCTCACCTGCAGCGCTGAGTCCTTGCATTGCCGTTGTTCTGCACCAGTGCTACTCCACGGCGACCTATTGCTGCTCTCGGGCCCACTTTGTCTCGCTGCATGTTGGTCACTTGATCACGTGACGACATTGCATTGTTCGGTTGTCTGCTATCATAGTTTCTGTTTCGTAGATTGGCTGAGTACCGAGAGCTCCTTGAATCAAACACCCCATATCGTGAGTAGTCCCATCATCGAGCACAGCCACCGTCGCCGCTTCGTTCGTGAACTCGGAGCCTAGTCGAGCCACCCTTGCGCCACCGTCGATTCCGTTGCCGCCGTTCCCAACGTTGTGCCGCCGTTCCCGACGCGTCGCCGATCCGCAATCCCAATCCGCAATCTTGGTCCGCAAGTTCAAATTTGGGAATATCCCGAAATTAGGTAAGAATGCTATATGGTATATTTTCAAAATATTTAGATTCCTAATTCAGATATTTTGAATATTGCGTGGATTGCTAGATATCTTAGGATAATGTGTCATATATCCGCAATATTTGAAAAAACCCAAAATTAGGAATTTTACCTAATTTAGCAACGTATCTGGACGACTATCCGACCTTATCCCTAAGGTACGATACGCGGCGATACGGAAAATCGTTATCTTGTCCATAATCACTTGGATACGATAATAGATTTTATTCGCTTTCCAAATTCGAACAATCAACTTTCCGTCGATATCTATAACCCTATAGATATGACTGTTAGTTTGATTTCTTTGCCTTATCTGAGTTTAAAAATCTTGCGGATTGTGTGGATTGTGTGAACATGGTTGTTATCTTTATTTGATTGCTTTCCTTTTAAATAAATAAAATCCAAAAATTTGTTAGTTAGATTTAAATTAGAAATTTTGCATGTTTAGGGAATCTTAAATATATCCAAAAGAATAAGATAATTATTTGATTTAAATTGGGATTTAGGGTAGCATATTTCCTAGTTTAAATTAGAGATTATTTTAATCTTAGTGGATTATTTAGGATATTTTAAAATTTCGAATTTTAATAAAAATCCCAAAAAAAAGAATCACTTTAGGATAGTCTTTAGGATAGATTGCATATTAATTTGAGTAATTTTTAATTCTGAATTTCATTAGAAAATACCAAAAAATAAATCATTTGTCCGTCATTAGAATTAGGTCACGTCGTCGCATGACACATAGTTTGCATGTTACGCTGCATTAATCGCATGATAATTTTTGCACGTCATTACATATAGTTTAGCTTTCATTTAAATAAGTGAAAATCCAAAAAAATTGAGTGAACTGCTTGTTAATTAGAAATCGTATTACGATTGTTGATGTGATTTTCTAGCTAACAATGCAGATGCTTATGTTGCTTCGAGGTAAGTAATTCTCCCATTCATGCAATTTATTTAATGTTTTGATTATTGGGTGTTACTTTGGTGGTTTGCGCACTCGCATGAACACCTCACATGTTAGTAATTAGGCTATAAAATGGATCCAGACTGCATGCAAAACATTTTTTGAAAAGAAAAGGTACCGAAAGGGCGTTAGACTAAATCTAGCGTAATCAAGTCCCCGAGCTTAGAATCTCTGGTTCGTAGGAATAAAACATATCTCCCTATGTTTTATTTAGGTTTCTAATCGACCTACCACAAATAGATTAGTGGCGACTCCAAGCATGAAAACATTTGCACGTTAAGAACTTAAATCTTAAGTTGCGAATTGGTAGGGCTTGGGAGGGCCCGAGTTAGGCTTAGTCTTAACAATCCATTAGCCTGAGAGCAAAATTTTAGGTCGCGACAGCTTGGCGACTCCGCTGGGGACTTGAGTTAAAACTCTTAGTGGACTTAGGCCAGTTTTTCTTTTCAAAAAATATTTTTTTTTGCTTGGCAGCGAGGATCCCAGGTACGTCCCTAACATTTTAGGTGTTAAATGTTTTTACAGAATGGGAGGTATAAGGGGAGGCGTGATTGTTAACCCTTGTTTTGCAGGGAGGTGTTTGGATGTATGATTTATTTTATGCACGAAGCGTTGTATGATATAACTTGCTGTGCATGCCTTGCATTTACACTACACCGCACACACTACCCGCTGCCGGACCTGGGCGGCACAGGTTTAGGATGGTACTGAGAAAGCGGACACCCCGACCACACCCGCGTGATATGGGTCGCCCTCCTTGGTCCCGAAAGTTTTTTTCATGGTGTCATTGAGTTTCCACCACGGTTGCACCCTTTGCAACCCGGGTCGGCTCCTTGACTAAGCCGGAGTCAGGGGAACCCCGGCCTAACCACAACCATGACTGGTTTAGCCCGGTAATCCTCGCGTCTCCATTTTGCAAGCCAGAGTCTAGATAGAAATTGAACCTCACATTTCATGCGCATGTCTTTGTGATTGCCATGGTCCTATTGGGTAAAGTAAGTTTTCTGAGCCTTTATCTCGCAATTTATTTATGTTTCGTATTTTCTTTGGTTGGTCCATGACATTAGGTTGGTCGTGAGTCTTGGTCCATATACTATGGGAGGGGCAGACATCCGGATTCTTGATGCTCCTAAGGACGAGCTCCGTGCCTGGTGGAACCAACTCAGTCCGACCAATCGTAAGCTAGTTGAGGGCCACATCGGAAGGTTACTCCCCTTACTCGAAGTCAAAGTCCGCACCGGCCTCGTTCGAGCATTAGCGCACTTCTGGTGTCCCGAGACGTCTACCTTTATATTCGGTAAGCATGAGCTCACCCCGACTTTGGAAGAATATGGCATGATCATTGGAAAACCTTTAGGGTCGGAGTTAGTTACACCACCTCTAGGAATCGATTCCACCTTAATGCTGTCTGAATTTTTGGGTGTCGGAAAAGATGAATTGGGAAAAGTCTTGAAAGCAAATCGGGGGACATGTTCCTTTTTATACCTTAGTCAATGTTTTGATAAAGCCACATCTTTTCAAAAAGGAAGAATATTTTTGTTAGCATTTTTCGGGTTCGTGATTTTTCCCCACTGTAAGAATGCGTGTAGTTCGTCAATTGCATGGTTGGTCCAACAAGTCTGTCTTGGAAAGAATTTTGTCAACACCATTTTAGCCGAGACGTTCATTTCCCTCACTAAATTTAAGCAACATGTTGACAAAACGTTTCATGCCCCCCTCGAACTTTTGCAAATTTGGTTTTTGTCTCACATAAAAGGGTGTGGCGATTTACTCACAGTATCTGAGCTTAGTGATTCTAGCCATCCAGTCTTGAGATATAAAGAAAAACAAAGGGATGCACCCGATTATCATTACTCTGAATGGATCATTTTCATGAAAAACGCTAGACCTCAAGGTTTCCAATGGCATGCTAACTGGTTCCAAGTCGAGGAAGCTCAGCTTACGTGTAATGGTATTGGGCCGGTTCCACTATTGGGTTTCACCGGTGCGATCGAATACTATCCCGCCAGAGTGTCTCGTCAGTACCAGATTCTCCAAGGACTCCCTCCAGTGCTACAACCAGAACTCCTCCAAGTCGACTTCACCAATGGCGATGAAGACCACGAAGGGACCGTAGCTCAGCTCAAGAAGATGTGGAAGAAGTGTCGCCTCTTAAAGATAGCCCGACCCCAAAAAGAACTCAAGGGGGAGCAGAAGTCCTACTTCGCAACGACCGAGTATATTCGACAGCACAAGGTCCCACAGGAACTACTCCCGAAGATACCCAAGGTGCCTCTCAAGCCCGCCACTCGCTCAGAGAACAACCGTCTCAAAAGGAAGGCCGAAGAAGCTCAAGAGAAGGCATCCAAGATAGCTCGAGCTTATGAGCAATTGAAGATGGAAGTCGCCGCCCATATGTCTATGGATCAAGTCAAATAGAATAGCTTGAATTTTTATTCTCTTTTCAGTTCTAGTCTTCAGTCTTGTTTAGGAATTGAGTCTTTTTTTTGTGATTGCAAGTTATAGTCGTTGTAAAAAAAAAAATTTCATTTCAATAAAGAGGTCATTTCTAATCAAAGCGGTTAGACCAATGTCATGGACCGACTCGTCATTCTTACTCGTTGTATTCATTCCATTGTTACTTTTGTAGGTAATTTGCCACGGATCCCCCTCATCCTCATAATACTCGATCGGTGACCAAAAAAAGGATGGCCAATCAAGCCGAGATTGCAGCCATGATTGACGAAAAGCTGAAAGAACACATGAATGCAATCAATGAGCAGGTCACGGCTGCCATGTCCAAAATGATGAGTGACCTCATGGCTAAGCAGCAGCAGATCAATGTTGCCTCCCAATCGGAGATTCCACCTCCAACTCGTCAAGGCCCCCGCCTTGACAAATCTCCTACAGTGAACACTAATCCAGCCCCTCAACTGGATGATGCCATTTTGACCAACAATAGTGTTTCTTCGTCGGTCCCTGTTCCTCATTTCCCCCCTAATGATGAGAATGCCAAGTTGTTGGCCAAACTCGAACAGAGGTTACGAGAAGTGGAGGGAACTCAAAGTGTTCCACCTGTTGATTTGTCCATTTTTACCCGAGTCCAAGTGCCTGATAAATTCAAGATGCCAGCTTTCGAGAAGTATGACGGCACTTCAAACCCAATTCAGCACATCGAGATGTACCAGGGGCTTATGAACAGATATGTTTCTAATGGACCCCTAATGATCCAAACCTTCCAAGCAAGCTTGAAGGATGCTGCAATGAGGTGGTATACCAACCACCAGATCAACCGGAAAGATTCATGGGAAGAGGTGGCAAACCTTTTTGTCAAACACTTTAAGTTCAATCTCGATGTCACCATTACAAGGGAAGACCTGGAGAGAGCTGAGCAGAAAAAGGGGGAGACTCTGAAGGAGTATGCCACTCGTTGGAGGAACATGGCAGGGCAGATCATGCCTGAACCCTCGGAACGTGACTTAATGAAGTTATTCGTGTCCACTCTACCCCAGCCGGTTCGTTCACGAATGTTAGTAACGGCCGCCCAATCTTTTGGCCAGCTGATAGCCATGGGTGAGGAGATCGAGACCGGGCTCAAGAAAGGATGGTATAGTGAGTCAGGTTCATCAAGCAAGAGATTTACTGGTAAGAAGGACAAAGAGCATGTCCCCGAAGTCAACATGACCTATGTGCAGAAGACGCCAGCTCAGGCCCCAAAGCTACAATTTAGCACCCAGCAGACGACCTCTTATGGACGGCAAGGCCAGCAGGACCCACGCCAACAGCGCAAACTTCGCCAGTTTACTCCACTTCCTGGGACATTATCTCAGGTACTGGCAGTGCTGAGGAAGAAGAACTTGCTGAATTCAGAGCCACAAAGAGCTAATCCTGCCAGCTTTGCAAGGTATGATCCGTCGAAGAAATGCGATTACCATAGAGGTGAAGTAGGACATTCGACAGATGATTGCCAAGTGCTCAAACATCGAGTACAAGATCTACTTGACACTGGAGCGTTTGCACTACAATCAGCCAGTAAACCCAATGTGCAAAACAATCCACTCCCTGATCATTCGAACAGTACAAATGTCGTCTTTGGCCCGGGAGTCAAGCAGATTCGAAGCTTCAGGGTCCCTCTCGAAGATATGTTTGATGCTTTAGTCCGAGCTGGTTATGTTTCGACCGGTGAGGTGGTGTCACTTGGTGACATAAGAAAGAAAGTGGATGAGTTGGTGAGAAAGGGAATGATTGGAACAGCAGATGAATTCGGGGTAGTGGCCGCTATATCTCAGGTTATCATTGATTGGAATGAAGAACTCGCAATGTTAACCGATGAACAAGTTAAGTTGGATCCTGAGTTAACTGACATGCCCCCTCTCGAGGACGCCTCCGACGATGACCTCGGGATCGTTATACCCGATACTCCGGAAGTATTGATCCTGGCATCACCTCAGCCCTACGCTTATGAGAGTGACAAGATGGTTCCATGGTCGTACGACGTTGATCTGATAACGAGGTCAGGGCGAACTTATCCTGACAAGCAACCGGCCAAGCCAGTGGCTGAGAAAGAAGCGAAGGAATTCCTAGCTGTGATTAAGGCTAGTGAATATAACGTGGTTGATCAGCTGAGAAAGTTACCTGCACAAGTCTCGTTGTTGGAACTTCTTCAGACATCAGATAAGCATCGGAGTGCTCTAATGAAGGTGTTGAGTGAGATTCATGTGCCCGAGACCATTGAAGAAGATAAGCTAGAAGGGTTTGTCGGGACAATCCTCCTCAAAGATCAAGTAGCATTTTCTGATGAGGAAATCCCAGTTGAAGGACGTGGTCATAATAAGGCGCTTCACATATCAGTGAAGTACAAGGAGACTCACATGGCTAGGGTGCTTGTTGATAACGGGTCGGCTCTGAATTTATGCCCATTGGCTACTTTAAAAAGGCTGGGCATTCCTCCATCTACCATGCAAGCAGCCAAAACTTCTGTTCGAGCCTTTGACGGAGTAAAGAAGGATGTTATAGGCCAGATTAACTTACAGCTGCAAATCGGACCTTCGGTGTTCGATATTCTTTTTCAAGTGCTGGATATCCCTTTTGCTTTCAATTTCTTGCTAGGTCGGCCATGGATTCACAATGCAGGCGCAGTACCCTCCAGTTTGCATCAGAAGATCAAGTTTGTGGCTGAAGCAAAGTTGGTTACAATTTATGGAGAGGAAGATCACCGAATCTTCAATGCAACATCGATCCCGTACATAGAGCCCGATCATGTTGAGGAGGATAACTATCATTCATTTGAGATAGTTCAAGTTGTTCAAGCTTCCTCTGATATACCGTTACCCGTTCCTGAAGTTTCTAAAGCAGCTCTCATGGTGGCCAAGGTCATGGTCGGTAATGGTTTTAAGCCAGGTCAGGGTCTGGGGAAGGAAGGCCAAGGCATTCATGCCCCGATCGAGACAAATGGACAATCCCACAAAGCTGGTTTGGGATATCATGGGCAGGGAAGCCGTGAACAAAGCAATGATTGTTGCAGAAGAGGAGCAGGTCAAAGTCCCTTACCACCTTCCATCAACGACACCTTTCACTCGGCTGGAGTTGTGGGAGGATATGAGCATTTAAATCTGAGTCCGATTGAGGATGATCTTGGGCTTATCTTTCCTGAGTCGCCACAAGCCCTAACCGACTCACCTAAGAAGCACGGTAAAGCGATTCCGGTCAGTTTGTCTGACGATTCTGAGGATGACCAGCCATCCTGTATTTTCAAGAAGCCGGAGTCAAGGGTGGTGGACTTTGATGATGGTATACCTTATCTCACCGGTTGGTTTGCTGAGACCTCTATTGGTGCAATCACTGAAGGACCACTTGAAGGGATGGGCGCTAGCCCTCAAGAGTAATCATTTCTAGTTTTCATATCTCCCCTGCGTGGGAATCTTTTATCGCTTTTTTCGATTATCATTCTAATTCATGTTGCACTTAGGTTTTTCAATCCAATAAGATGTAATTCATTGATTCAATATCAATAAAATTACAGAGGTTTTTATCATTTTTTAATCTTGTTGAAGTGCCCCAAACCAACCCGATGACGATAACCAACGATTGAAAAATTTGTCATCTACGGTAAGAACTGAGGGTTGGGCTTCTCAAGAATTCTCGTTTCGAGGTCTTCAAAAGCAAAATGAATTTCAAAAAAAAAGCAAAGAACAATTTTCAAAAATTGCATGTAGTTAAACCCTGTCTTGTCTTTTTGATCCCTTTCTTTCATGTTTCAGGACTAATCTCGAGGCATGCGAAGGGACGGGAATCGTGGACCCTCATATATGTGATGCAAGCCAATCCGATGACTCAGATGATTCTAATCCGAATGATGAAGAAATACGACGGAACTTGGAAATCCATGAGAAATCTAAGCCTCTGACCGCCGAAGAAACCATGGTAATCAACCTTGGCGACACGGAGAATCCTAGAGAGGTGAAGATTGGGGCATGTCTTCCTGAAGATGTGGCCAGACGCTTGACCCAGTTGTTGAAGGATTATCAAGACATTTTTGCCTGGTCTTATGCTGACATGCCGGGACTTGATCGATCGATCGTCGAACATTGTTTACCGACTGATCCTTTGGTTGAGGCTGTGAAACAAAGGCCGCGAAGAGCTAAACCAGAACTAGCAAAGAAGATCAAGGAAGAGGTCATGAAGCTTCTTGACGTGGGATTTATTGAGACTACCCAATACTCAGAATGGGTCGCTAATATAGTCCCAGTGATGAAGAAAGATGGTCGGGTTCGAGTATGTGTTGACTACCGAGATCTGAACAAAGCTAGTCCTAAAGATGATTTTCCACTCCCGCACATTGATGTACTTGTGGACAGTACAGCTGGATTCGAATTGTTCTCCTTCATGGATGGTTTCTCAGGTTATAATCAGATCTTGATGAACGAGAATGATAAGTTGAAAACAGCATTTACCACTCCTTGGGGGACATTTCATTATAAGGTGATGCCCTTCGGTCTCAAAAATGCTGGGGCAACTTACCAGCGGGCAATGGTCACGTTGTTCCATGACATGATGCATAATGAGATCGAGGTCTATGTTGACGATATGATTGCGAAAACTCGACGAGGAGAAGATCACATAGAAACCTTGAAGAAATTATTCGATAGGCTTCGTAAGTTCAAATTGCGCCTCAATCCGGCAAAATGTGTGTTTGGGGCAGCCTCCGGCAAACTACTCGGCTTCATTGTCAGTAACAAAGGGATTGAGATTGACCCATCGAAAGTGAAGGCCATTTGTGAAATAAAGTCTCCCTCTTCGGTGAAGGAAGTTCGTAGCTTAATGGGAAGACTAAACTATATTGCCAGATTTATTTTTCAGCTATCTGAGACAGCGAAGCCTTTCTTTAAACTCCTCAAGAAGAATGCGCTGGTTAGATGGGATGAAGAGTGTGAATTGGCATTCGACAAGATTAAGCACTACTTGACGAATCCGCCGGTGCTTGTTCCGCCGACGCCGGGGCAACCTCTGACCCTGTACCTTACAATCCACAGTGAATCCTTAGGTGCCATGCTTGCTCAGAAAAGTGAAGAGGATGGAAAGGAGCGTGCAATTTATTATTTGAGTAAGAAGTTCACCGCCTCCGAGATGAACTATTCTGAAGCAGAAAGAACTTGCGCAGCACTAGTCTGGGTGCTACACAGGTTGAGGCAATACACTTTGCACTATCAGATATTGCTTGTGACAGGATGTGATCCCATCAAATACTTGCTCAATCAACCCGCTTTGGTTGGAAAACTGGCAAAATGGCAGATTCTCATCTCAGAATTTAATGTTCGATTCGTGTCTCAGAAATCAGTCAAAGGACGAGTAATTGCTGATGTCTTAGCTGAAAATCCTGGGGAAAATGAGGATTTGGATCCGTTAGAGGATAGAGTCATGCCAATTGATGAGTATGTATGGACCATGTATTTTGATGGAGCCGTAAACTTGTCAGGATCAGGTATCGGGGCAGTTCTAATATCTCCAGGCGGACAACATTATCCGGTTGCAGCGAAACTAATATTTCCTTGTACGAACAATATTGCCGAATATGAAGCATGCATCATCGGGTTACAAGCTGCAATTGAAATGGGAGTAGCTCGACTTAAGGTGTTCAGGGATTCAGCCCTCATTATTCTTCATACCGTTGGTAAATGGCAAACTAGAGATGCTAAGTTGCAGCCTTATCACGTCTATTTGGAGGAGTTGGTGGAAGAGTTTGAAGACATTTCGTTTGAATACTTGTCAAGGACTCAAAACAGTTTTGCCGATGCTCTGGCTACGTTATCAGCAATGCTACGAGTGACAAGTGGGTTAGAAGTTGAACCTTTGAAGATAGAAGTCTTACAGAAACCGGCTTATTGCATGGCCACAACAAAAGAGCCTGACGGTGAGCCGTGGTATCATGATATCAAGACATATCTTCAAACACAGGAGTTTCCTGAGAAAAGTACCGCATCTGACCAAAAATATATCAGGAAAATGGCGTCGAAGTTCTTCTTGAACGGAGAATGCCTATACAAGCGGTCCTATGATTCGGTTTTATTAAGGTGTGTTGATTCAACCGAGGCTGTTCGTTTGATGCTAGAAGTACATGAGGGAGTGTGTGGTCCGCACATGAATGGTCATATGCTGGCAAGGAAGATAATGAGGATGGGTTATTACTGGCTCACTTTAGAGAGTGATTGCATTCAGCATGTCCGAAGTTGTCACAAATGTCAGATCTATGGTGACAAGATTAAAACTCCTCCGAATGAATTGCATCAGATGTCTGAACCATGGCCATTTTCTATGTGGGGTATTGATGTGATTGGCCCAATCAATCCTAAAGCGTCAAATGGACATCGGTTTATCCTGGTCGCTATCGATTATTTTTCGAAGTGGATTGAGGCTATGTCCTATGCAACAGTGACGGCCCGGAATGTAGTGAAGTTCATTCGTCGAGACATCATTGCTCGATATGGTGCACCTGAGACCATAATTACTGACAATGGGTCGAATCTAAATAATAAATTGATGGATGATCTATTCAAAGAGTTCAAGATCAAGCATCTGAATTCATCTCCATATCGTCCGCAGATGAATGGAGCGGTCGAAGCAGCCAACAAGAATATCAAGAAAATTTTGGCTAAAACAGCTGAGAACTATCGTGATTGGCATGAAAGATTACCTTTTGCACTTATGGCATATCGGACTTCTATCCGGACATCTACAGGGGCAACTCCATATTCTCTTGTGTATGGTATGGAAGCAGTTCTACCTGTTGAGGTTGAAATTCCTTCGTTACGTATTCTTTCACAGGTACAATTGTCAGAAGCAGATTGGATCCAGCAAAGGTTGGACCAGTTGAACATGATTGATGAGATAAGGCTTAGAGCTCTATGTCATGGCCAGTGCTACCAACAACGAGTTGCTAAATCTTTCAACAAGAAAGTCAAGCCTCGACATTTTCAGGTAGGTGACCTTGTCCTGCGGAAGTTATTGCCAATAGTTCCTCTTGCAGAAGGAAAATTCGCCCCAAATTATGGCGGCCCGTACATTATGAAGAAAGTCCTTCCAGAAGGTGCTTTGATTTTGGCCGAGATGAATGGTCGTGTTTTTTCCAGTCCAGTTAATTCTGATTCTGTAAAAAAGTATTACACTTGATTTGTACTCATTCTGACTTTGTTTCTATCAAATTTCAAATTGAATTTCATGAGTCAATTGATGTTACTAAGCTTTGTTTGAGGAAAGCTTTTGATCTGGCAATCTGTTTCTGTCCTAATGTAGCGATCATATTGCATGAGAGACTTCAAGATGACGAAAGGCAAGCCATTTCCATACATGTCCTGAATAATAATCCCTAGTGCGAGTTGAGTGAAAATTCCGTGCTGACAAGGTAAAGGATTATCTCACGAAAAGTATGACGGCCAAAATGATGAGAGGCATTCATTTCCTCTATCTAAACATTACAGGTTATCATTTGCTTAACCCCTTTGAACGGAGTTTCATTTCTTACCCCTGTCAGGAACGACCCCATACCGGGGCAATTTCTTAGAAAGTTCAAAATGATTAGAATTTTTCTTGCTTTCACTTGCATCAATCTTCAAGTATATTTATTGCATGCAAATTTTGCGTTAGCTCAAGTGCCTTAGATATGACGAAGAGCATTTCTTTCTATATCCCTATACATTATACCCTTTGCATACCCAATTTGAGCGGTGAATTCATTTCAACCCGATTGGTGATCGTTCCTATGAAAAGCAAATGAAATCATCTCAAAGCAAGTGCAAGATGACTTGAAGCAAGGGAGCTCGAAAGAAAATTCATCAGAACGGACGCAAAAGGACTCCATTAAATCAAAGTTCTCTCTCTCGGAAAAATATCTCGAAAAGAAAATCTCTCCCAAAAAAAAAAAAAAGAAGAAGAAGAGAGAGAGAGAGAGAGAGAGAGAGAGAGAAAGGAAAGAAAGAAAAGCTTCAGCAAGAACTGAGTCGACATGCAAGATCAGTCTTCAAGAAAAAGACCGTTTGAAGGTTCATTTATGAAGCAATTGCTACATATAGATCAAGGCTACCAGTAGCATAATTGAATGATCACCAATCTCTATGTTCATAATGCCCCTTTTGATGGAAATAGGCCATTCATTTCAAGCCTACCTGAGCCTACGTTACAACGTTTACCGAAGTCTCTTCAGAATAGGGCACTTGAGTTAACGTAGAGTTTCAAATGCTTATAAATGTTGCTCGAAGAAGTGCCAGCAAGATTTTTCTATCTTATTTTTGCAGCATTCCTGACTTGTAAACCCGGAGCAGCTGGTGATATCAATTCTTTCAATAGCCTCGACTCGAAGAGTCCCTTTTGCTAAGCCATTGACCAAACCCACGTTTTAGTCCTTATAAAGACCTCTCAGATTGGCGAAGCCATATTGATTTTGAGAATATCCGAACCCTTGTCAAGCACGATGAGGAGAGTTTGAGTGATTCTTATACCCGCATCAAAGGTCGGGTCAAAAGCCTTTCATTGAGAGTGAGTAGAAAGTCCTTTTTGATTAAAAGTCTCTCATTTAATGTGATCAAATTGTCAAAAGGACGAAATGTTTGTTCTTATTGATAAGTTCCCCAGTGAAGCTTGGTAATGCAAGCAGATTCATGAATTATGTTTTCTCTGCCCTTGTGCATGTGTTATTTTAGCCTTTTCTCAGAAAAAACAGGAACGATGCCATTGGCTCCGTCATAAGAAGAAATCAGGTACGTCTGCAAATTATTCTTCATTGTTTCTCTTTTCGTAAAATCTGGGACATGATCCCTCTCATATGTTCACCAAGTGGAACAGGTGACATATTTCTTGGTGTTGTCCAGTGGAATAGACAACACACCCCATTTTTATGTTTGCCCAGTGGAACAGGCAACATAATTTTTCAATCTGTGTTTACCCAGTGGAATAGGTGACACAACCAACTTCATGCTCACCCGATGGAAGAGGTGACGTGATCCTTTCCGTGTTGTCCAGTGGACTAGACAACACACCTCATTAAATGTTTGCCCAGTGGAACAGGCAACATAATTTTTCAATCTGTGTTCACCCAGTGGAATAGGTGGCACAACCAACCTCATGCTCACCCAATGGAAGAGGTGACATGATTCTTTTCGTGATTGCCCAGTGGTATAGGCAACACGTCCTCATTCTTTCTTCATATCATGCGCTATTTCACATCTGTAGGAAATTACAGGTAACAGATAGGCAATCCAGTACCTCGAGAACCTTACTTCCAGTGGATTAGAAGTTTGGAGATCGAAGGAAGTCAAAGCATTATAAAGCTTCCCCTCACTTGGACGCTTTTTGTGCGATCCGTATGTAAGACTCTTTCACCGCTCTACACGAAGTGAGAAGCCTTAGCATACGTTCTTTATTGTTTGCATATCATGCATAATTGCATTAAAAAAATCAAAAAATCAAAAAATCAAAAAAAAAATCATTCATCATTTTGCATAGTTTAAATTTAGGTCTCAGTCTTTGAGCGAAACCTCTGCGAACCTC
The DNA here is from genome assembly GCA_031216235.1 of Syzygium jambos. Taxonomy (NCBI): domain Eukaryota; kingdom Viridiplantae; phylum Streptophyta; class Magnoliopsida; order Myrtales; family Myrtaceae; genus Syzygium; species Syzygium jambos. The sequence continues at coordinate 24,671,613 of CM062220.1, forward strand.
CACTCAAAGAGGGGCAGCTGTTGACACCTAAATTTTGGCGCATCATTTAGTGTTAATTGCATAGAAAATTAGGGATTAAATTTTTAACCCCTGAACAAAAATATTAAAATTGCATAGCATATAGTTTAGGCTCATATAGATTAATTGCATTCCGCATCGGATCGACGGTGGCAAGCGAACTTAAAATTCATCACGTAAATCGAGCTCGGGTACCGAACGAGACTCGGCTCACTCGGAAAGCATGGGCCGAAAATCACACGTAAAAGGGCTCGGTTGTCTTAATTTGAGCTTAAATTAGCCCATCAAGTTAATTGAATAAAAGCCCGAATTAATTCAGCCAATTTGGAATTAAATGAAAATTAAAGCCTAAGCCCAAGCCTAAGCCCATTAGGACTAGAAGACCCGACTATTTGACATAGTTTTATACTATAAATATGTTTTTATGTCTTTCAAGGGGGGGATACGCAAGAAACACAGAAAATACGAGGGAGACGATCACGAGAGAGAAGAAAGGGAGATAGTTTCTGGTCATCTTCTATATGCAGTAAACCCCAAAGAGTGCTTTTGGAGGGAGCCCAGACGGTCAAAGGTCAAAGAAAGAAATTGGTTCTTTCTCTCTTTCTCCTCCCTGGGAAAGCCGCGTCCTTTGCCCAAATTCCATACGTTTTTCTGCAGCTTTCCTCGACGCCCCCAGCCATCGTTCGACGCAGCAGGCATCTTGGACGCCTCAGAACAGTGAGCCCAGCAACGTTTTATCAGATCGCGTTGCCCTTTTTCCTGCCTCGACGACGACGTGGTTATGCCCTGCTGTTGATCCGGCGACGCTCCCCAGTCGACAGTCCTTCTGCTGCACCACGACAATAACGCCCTCACCTGCAGCGCTGAGTCCTTGCATTGCCATTGTTCTGCACCAGTGCTACTCCACGGCGACCTATTGCTGCTCTCGGGCCCACTTTGTCTCGCTGCATGTTGGTCACTTGATCACGTGACGACATTGCATTGTTCGGTTGTCTGCTATCATAGTTTCTGTTTCGTAGATTGGCTGAGTACCGAGAGCTCCTTGAATCAAACACCCCATATCGTGAGTAGTCCCATCATCGAGCACAGCCACCGTCGCCGCTTCGTTCGTGAACTCGGAGCCTAGTCGAGCCACCCTTGCGCCACCGTCGATTCCGTTGCCGCCGTTCCCAACGTTGTGCCGCCGTTCCCGACGCGTCGCCGATCCGCAATCCCAATCCGCAATCTTGGTCCGCAAGTTCAAATTTGGGAATATCCCGAAATTAGGTAAGAATGCTATATGGTATATTTTCAAAATATTTAGATTCCTAATTCAGATATTTTGAATATTGCGTGGATTGCTAGATATCTTAGGATAATGTGTCATATATCCGCAATATTTGAAAAAACCCAAAATTAGGAATTTTACCTAATTTAGCAACGTATCTGGACGACTATCCGACCTTATCCCTAAGGTACGATACGCGGCGATACGGAAAATCGTTATCTTGTCCATAATCACTTGGATACGATAATAGATTTTATTCGCTTTCCAAATTCGAACAATCAACTTTCCGTCGATATCTATAACCCTATAGATATGACTGTTAGTTTGATTTCTTTGCCTTATCTGAGTTTAAAAATCTTGCGGATTGTGTGGATTGTGTGAACATGGTTGTTATCTTTATTTGATTGCTTTCCTTTTAAATAAATAAAATCCAAAAATTTGTTAGTTAGATTTAAATTAGAAATTTTGCATGTTTAGGGAATCTTAAATATATCCAAAAGAATAAGATAATTATTTGATTTAAATTGGGATTTAGGGTAGCATATTTCCTAGTTTAAATTAGAGATTATTTTAATCTTAGTGGATTATTTAGGATATTTTAAAATTTCGAATTTTAATAAAAATCCCAAAAAAAAGAATCACTTTAGGATAGTCTTTAGGATAGATTGCATATTAATTTGAGTAATTTTTAATTCTGAATTTCATTAGAAAATACCAAAAAATAAATCATTTGTCCGTCATTAGAATTAGGTCACGTCGTCGCATGACACATAGTTTGCATGTTACGCTGCATTAATCGCATGATAATTTTTGCACGTCATTACATATAGTTTAGCTTTCATTTAAATAAGTGAAAATCCAAAAAAATTGAGTGAACTGCTTGTTAATTAGAAATCGTATTACGATTGTTGATGTGATTTTCTAGCTAACAATGCAGATGCTTATGTTGCTTCGAGGTAAGTAATTCTCCCATTCATGCAATTTATTTAATGTTTTGATTATTGGGTGTTACTTTGGTGGTTTGCGCACTCGCATGAACACCTCACATGTTAGTAATTAGGCTATGAAATGGATCCAGACTGCATGCAAAACATTTTTTGAAAAGAAAAGGTACCGAAAGGGCGTTAGACTAAATCTAGCGTAATCAAGTCCCCGAGCTTAGAATCTCTGGTTCGTAGGAATAAAACATATCTCCCTATGTTTTATTTAGGTTTCTAATCGACCTACCACAAATAGATTAGTGGCGACTCCAAGCATGAAAACATTTGCACGTTAAGAACTTAAATCTTAAGTTGCGAATTGGTAGGGCTTGGGAGGGCCCGAGTTAGGTTTAGTCTTAACAATCCATTAGCCTGAGAGCAAAATTTTAGGTCGTGACACTTGTGAAGCTGGGATATCTGATAACTGGCTTAATTCTTTGCTACTTGCACACTAAAGGTTGAAGCAGCACCGGTCATTGCATGTGAAAAGGTAGGATGATCAATTTTCCTGTTTAATCTCGTGCAGATTAGACATGCCGCGTGAGATATTTTGTCCATATACTTCGTATTTCTGCATCGCAGCCTTCAATTAGATCATAAGATATACAAAGAAAGAACAATTAACAAATGCAGTCTAGTGTGTTTTCATTTCACACGGAACCCTTTCATCCACCTTATCAGTAAAATGCTGGCTCACTTCTGGTAACATCGTTGTGATGAACTCTCATAATTACCCAGATGCATCATCTAAACTCTCTCGATATGAGCATGAAATCCTAAACATGACGGCAGATGATAAGAGATCAAGACTAGGGAGATATTGAATGATTTGAATCAAAATGACAAAATGTGCATACAACTTAAAATTCCTGATTATCATCAAGCTGCCTCACATGCAAGAGAGAGGAGCAATTTCTAATTCAAGAACAGAAACTTAAATTCAGAGTTACTGGCTTCTCGATCGGAGACTGCGCCGCCGATTAAGCGACTCTACTCACTCTGATGCCAAAAGCAGCACGAGGGAAATTCCTATGCAACCTTGACTATTCAAGTTGGCTTCGATCGGTTGTCAGCATTTGCTGACGAGAAAGAAGATTCAGAGTTCACTCGTTGAGGTCTTGAAGACACACCATCTGCATGGATCTATTCATTTCTGTGATGAGCATCAACATGACCTGAGATGTTATTGCCATCTGGAGTAGTTAGATTTGAGCCGCTTTCGCCGTTTGCATCATCATCGCCAGATTCGGATGCCGAACTCACATCCATCTCCTTCTCTGGCGAATCCAGTTGCAAGCATTCGGGGACTTCGCAGCTGCGGTACCCACTTCGATTTGGAGATGCCAGATCCTCTCTCCGCACAACATTGAGCACGAACCCATCAGGAATCCTTTCTGCCTGTAAAAGATCGCCTTCATTGACTGTTATGCTCGAGCTGTTTCTGGTCCCTATATCCCTCTGGTCAAGCTCCATGCGCTCTGAACTCCGGTCTGGTGTGGTCACCCTCAAGGTGTGGAAAAATGGGTCTCTTCCCATCTGGGCATTGACAGAATTTGGACTAGGCAACATCTTCAGTTCGACTTCAATGTCCAAATTCTGGACGTAATCGATGAACTTATTTGCCGATTCAGTCCTCATCAATGGGCCACCTGACCTCGTCCATGAATTCAAATCAACGTTCTCTGATTCACCGTCGCTTCCGTCATGCCTGTGAGCCCGTAAATTTCTGCCTGACAATCCTCCTGATGCATGAGAACCACTTCCCTGAGGATGTAAGGAGGAAGCGACATCGTTGGGGATATATTCCTCAAGGGACCCTGATGAGTTTTCTCGAGCAAGGCAATTCCATGAAGGGATCCTCCTAGAAGCATTGAACCTGACCGTGTTGGCTAAACCGTGAGAAGAAGCGGCCGCTGCTCTCTCGGCGCTTCTTTTGAGTCTGCGCATGTGGTTTAGGACCGCAACACATTCATCAAGGGCAAGTTCAATGTCGCAATTGGCTTTTATGGCCGAGAGCTTCTCCCAAGTGCACCTCCTCCCCTGATTGACCGCCTTTTGCAGCTCCACAAGGGATGGATTTTGTATTATCTTTGAGTACTGCCCATAAGAAGAGGTATAAGAATGAGCAACCAGAGTCACCAACCCACTATAGCTAAAAATATGCAATTCTTCGAGAAGAATTAACAGCACATATTACGATAAAACGGTATGTTGTTACACTTAAAGAGCTTGTGCTCAGAATGCAGGAACTAAACAATATCAACAGCACGCACATACCTGAGCAAGTGTTGCAGGTATAACAACAGTGACATCGCCCTCCCAATCTTGAGCAAACAGCTGGGCTATTCCTCCCAAAGGAAAACCAAGTTCCAGGACTTGGTTGCATCTATGTTTTACCTCCATCTCAGCAAGGTGAGCAAGCTGCGCAACCAACCATAGCATGTCATTTTCTTCTTAGGAACTGAAGGACAGACAACTTTATTAAGCAAACATGAACGCATCGAGTCAGGCTGAGAAGACATGATCAAGCTCAAAAGGTTTTGATTGTTAGAAGCTGAAGCACAGATTATATTCAGTAAAACAAGTTGTCGACACCTATTTTTTAATGGGCGGGTCGTGACACAAGTAAAACTGTATATATTTTACAATGAAACGCGACCTTTTAAAATGGCATGTTTGCAGCTCTAATAAAGACTAACGACACAAACTGAACATGTCGCTCAGAACATTAGGAATAGGCATGCCACTGTTAGTGAATGGCCACCTGCCGACCGAACACTAAACTTAAGCGTCCACAAACGGATGGGGTATGCATATGTCGGCATGCCCCAAGAGGGCAAAACAGACGAAGATAAAGGAATGCAGTGTCCCCTGATAATGGTCAGAAAAAGAAGAACATATAAATCTGCGCAAGCAACTCTAGTAACAAAATAACACAAGCACTGTGATCCAAGTCGAGGAGAGGAGTTCGGATAAGAACACCACAGGATGCATGTTGCAGCCCACTGATACATACCTTGGCTGCAAAGTTTCCTCCATAAGCTCTAACAAAGTCCTTGAGCCTTAGAAATGGGGCGATATGAGGGTTGGCCTGACTGACGATGAAATGATTAACATTGAATAGCTCCTTCAGCTGCATCATTGGCAAATCAATCTCCAAGCTACCATCCCTCCACCGACGCATAGACGGGCCCAACCCCTCCTCCGGTTCCAAATTGAATGGCGGATGGTACGGAATAATTTCTCCGCTCCGATCCTTCGCCATTAGTTCCTGCGCTTCAAAAAGACCAGGGAAGGCACAAGAGGCAGTCACTGCGCTCCATATCACCACGTGAGGCGAAGTCAAGTAATTGAGGCATCTAGGGGGCTCGTGCTTCCTTGGCGAGCACACTGTTATCCCAAGAACTCGTCCAGTCATGTCATAGGCTTCTTGAAATGTAAGATTACTGGTAAGGTTCCTCAACATCCACTGCAAATGTCTGATCTCGTGAACAGCTCCTTGTGTCATGACCCTTCTCACGACTGTAAAAATGCCACCTAATTGATCAAAGAACTGCAATGAGTGCAAAGAATCCTCAAAGAAACTCTGGAGCTCAGGCCAAGACCTTGTCGCAACGATGGCGCACATGATGGATCCAACACTGGAGCCCGCAATTATTCTAGGTAAAAGCTTGTGCTTCACCAACGTTTTCACCACACCGATGTGAAATGCTCCGAAGGATGCTCCTCCGCTCAAAAGCAGAGCCGTCCTGCCAAAGGCATGCCTTGTTTCGTGCATGAAAGCAAGCTTCTCTTCCAAAGAGAGCTCTTCAGAATCTGATTCACACACCATTCTTAACTGTGTCGACACCTCGTCAATGTAGTCCTTTATGAGCTTCGGCACTTGAAGCTTGCCTTTGTGAAGTTCAGGATTGCACATGTTGCCTAGATTTCTCACTAGATCGGCTCTCATGCAAAAGATGATATCTCGCAGAGATCCCTCCTGGCGACGCTGGCGGAGCTCTTGAAGCTTATTCCTCACCAGTTCTTCATCATAAAGGTCACAATCATTCATCCTTAGCGTCTCCTTATCGAGCATCTTCGCAGCATGAACCCACTCCTCGTAGGTCAGTGCCGTTCTCATCATATTCCTCCAAAACTTCCTCCGGTAGGCCATCTCAGCCCTCGCTTTTACGTTGGTGTACCGTTTCAACAAGAAAGCAACTATAGTAACCATCGCTAGGATTCCTTGCGGATTTCTCGGATGCAACCAAGAAAACACAGGTGCCACCGAGGCTCTCGTCCTATAGAAGTAAGCCAAAAGTACACGCAAGATTTTGTGTTGCAGATGGGAAAAGGATTTACAGAACAGAATCCTAAAAGCAATCGTTCGCCCCATGATTGTTGAAGGGCCGATCGAGAACCGATCGAAACTCGCCTCATTGCTTATATCCATGCCTTGACGCACAAACTCTAAACCCTCTATTTCCCGATATGTTGAACTAAACTTGCCAAATGAACAGAACGAGGAATAGTTTCGTAATTCTCCAAACGCATCTGATGCGACCTAAAACCCCCGAACGGCTCGGTTGTGCAGGGAAAGGTGGCAGCTTTCCCGAGAAAAAACCTTAAAAAGCAAGAATTCGTGAACTAGCGCTCCTTACATAATCTTAATGAGACCAAAAGAGGAACCAAACTGGATTTCATCCTAACCTACAATCGCCAACTAATCAAATCACAACCTAAGACGACACGAAGGCAGTAAGACAAAAGCCAAGATCAAGAAACCTTTCTTATACGTCAGAGGAACTCATGACAGGAAGAGAAACATACTTTGCACATTCGTGAAAGCCCAAACAAGAACGGACCTACGAGCCAATCTGACATCAAAATGCTCGAAATGTTCAGGACCCAACATCCACCGACCAATGCAACCTGCAATCAAAATCCAACCAGCTACTGAACCGATCCGCAAGAACCCAGATCACCCATCAAGGAAAAATGCAAAAAGTTCGAAAAATGCGGAGTGGCAGAGAGGGGTGGTGGGGATGTGGGTCGGAATCGGTGAGGAAAGATGCAGAATCTTGGGATGGGTGAAGGAAGAGATAAACATTATGGAAGTGACGTAGAGCCGGATCAGCAGAGTCGTGGGGCGACGACTTTGGATGGATCGAAGTCGACAAAACTCGTCGGAACTCGCGATTCAATCCAATCCAAAGAAGGGTGCGAAAAGCGGGAAAGAAAACGAGAAGAAAAGTAGCGGATGGCGAAAGGACTCTTCTTTCTTGCGCGCTACGAGTCGAAAAGCGGTTAAATCTGGGACGTTTCTAGTTTTGGGCATGTACGGCGTACGCTGATACCGATGTTCCCCAGATCGGAAAGAGAGCTATTTCTTTCTCTCTTTTTTTCGAAATAATCTCCGGACTTCGACTCGATACGTAATGACATATTTTTTAATTTATTTAACATGATTCATAAATTTTAACTCAATATGTAATATAATTTCTAAACTTTTAGTACATATTCAATTTAGTCCATACACTACAAAAAAACATGTTTTTTCCGAAGAAATTTCCAACGAAAAATTTGAAAAAATTCGTTGAAAAACGAATTTCCAACGAAAAAAAATTCGTTGGTAATAGGTCGTCGGAAATTTTTCCAACGAAAAATTTCAATTTTCGTTGGAAATTTGCGACGAATTTTTATTTCATTGGAAAATTCACAAAATTTTTTTTTTTGTCAAAAAATCGTGGAAATTTTTTTTCCAACAAAAAATTTTTCGTTGGAAAAATTACAAATGTTTTTTTTTCGAAAAATCATGGAAATTTTTTTTCCAACGAATTTTTTTTTTCGAAAAATCGCCCTCGCCGCCGGCGAGGGCCGAGCTCGCCGGCCATGGTGAGCTCGGCCCTCGCCATGGCCGGCGAGGCCCAGCCTCGTCTCGGGCGAGGCTCGTCGGCGACGAGGCTGGGCCTCGCCGGCCATGGCGAGGGCCGAGCTCGCCATGGCCAGCGAGCTCGGCCCTCACCGGCGACGGCGATGAGGTGGTTGAGGCGGCGGGCGAGGTGGCGGCCCATGGTGGCGTCGGGGGCGCCGACCGCCGCGGGGGCCTGGCCCTGGATGGCCGCGGCGGCGAGGGAGCCGACGTCGCCCTGGATGGCCACGGGGGAGGAAGCCGACGTCGCCCAGATCTGGGCGCGCAGGAGTTGAGGGCCCCGATCTTGGTGTCCATGGCGCCGGAGCCGGAGCCGGAGCCGGAGGAGGAGGGGGGGCGGCGGGGGAGGAGGCGGAGCGGGAGGCGGAGGGAGAAGGTGAAGGCGAGCGATTGCAAAGGAGAGAGAGAGAGAGAGAGAGAGAGAGAGAGAATGTGGAAATGTTGCGGGAATTGAGCGCGAAAATATGAATAAGGAAGAAGTAGGGTTTTCATTGCAAAATTCGTGGGAAATTTCCCACGAATTTTGCAACGAAAATTGTACACACTAAAATAATTGTCCGGAAATTCAAATTCGTTAGAAAATTATACACACTGAAAAAATTCCCCGAAAATTAAAATTCGTTGAAAATTTCCAACGAATTTTCCAATGAATATAAAAAATGCCGAATAGTACCGGTTTTTTTGGAATTTGTTGGAAAATTCGTTGGAAATTTCCAACGAATTTTCCAACGAAAATTTTACACACTGAAAAAATTTCCCGGAAATTAAAATTCGTTGGAAAATTCGTTGGAAATTTCCAACGAATTTTCCAATGAATATAAAAAATGCCGAATAGTACCGGTTTTTTTTGGAATTCGTTGGAAAATTTTACACACTGAAAAATTTCCCCAGAAATTGAAATTTGTTGAAAAATTCGTTGGAAATTTCCAACGAAATTTCCAACGAATATAAAAAATGCCGAATGGTACTGGTTTTTTTTGGAATTCGTTGGAAAATTCGTTGGAAATTTCCAACGATCGTTGGAAATTTCCAACGAATTTTCCAACGAAAATTTTACACACTGAAAAATTTCCCCGGAAATTGAAATTCGTTGAAAATTTCCAACGAAATTTCCAACGAATATAAAAAATACCGAATGGTACCGGTTTTTTGGGAATTCGTTGGAAATTTCCAACGAAAAAAAATTCATTGGAAATTTCCAACGAATTTTCCAAGGAAAATTTTACACTCTGAAAAATTTCCCCGGAAATTGAAATTCGTTGGAAAATTCATTGGAAATTTCCAACGAATTTTCCAACGAATATAAAAAATGCCGAAAATACAGGGTTTTTTGAATTCGTCGCAAAATTCGTTGGAAATTTCCAATGAATTTTGCGACGAAAAATTTTTTGTTGGAAATTTCCAACGAATTTTGCAACGAAAAATTGTTCGTTGAAAATTTCCAACAAATTTTGTGACGAAAAATTGTTTGTTGGACAGTTCCAACAAATTTTGCGACGAAAAATTTTTCGTTGGAAATTTCCAACGAATTTTCCTTTTCTTTGGAAAATTTGTCGAAAATTTCCAACGAAAATTTTTTCGTCGCAAATTTTCGTGGCAAAAATCCAGTTTTTTTTGTAGTGATAACTATGTGAAAATATTCGATGTAGTCTTTAGTCCATGGGCCACATTGAACAAATTAAAAGTTTAGGGACCACATTGAACTTAAGCTAAAGTTCAAGAACTACATTGAACAAATTAAAATTTCAAGGACCACATTATACATTAGATCAAAATTTCGGAACTGTTTGCATCATTATTCATTTTTTTTTAACTAGAATGCATCGTTTGGGCCATGGCCCATCAAAAGTGATATTTGGGTAAATTGGATACTTGGATTGAAGCAGCAATCGAGCCTGTCATTCCTAATCTCGTCCAGTAGGGAAGGAAAAAAAGAAGTCTATACGTAATTCCTACTTCATTCAACCTCTTCAGACCAAGCAAAAAAAAAAAACAAAATCCCATCCCCTAATAATATTTTTTATGAAATACATTCATTTTGAAGATTTAGACAATATACAAATTTCTCGGTACAATTTATATAGATTTCCAATAAGCCAATTCCAATTTTCAAGGATTAAGCACGTCCGATTTCTAAACGAGTATGGAGATCTTATTAATAGAAGCAACATGATGTTTTGTGATTTAGACAATATACGAGTTTCTTGTTATAATCAATGAATCTTGCTGTCCCCCAAAATTATTTATTATCTGTTCCTACCTCTCTCGAGAAAAATCCGCATCATACAAATATGGAAATTAACAAGTACACGCCGAGTTTCTATGAGCCCAATGCATCAAAACCCTTAAAATTTCAGGGACGACTGATTTGTAATTTTTCTACACGGACCCGAGATGGGTGAGCATGTCGAGTCGCGTCATCTCTTCGAACTAGAAACTCCTATTTTGCGAAACAAGGCATGGGAGAGGTGTAATTTCAAAATAGGAAACTTCTTTTCCTAAACCTACTTCTCATATAGAAACCCAACAGTACAAGTCAAAATACAAAACGCGACCACAATCTTACATCTTATTTTAAACAAAAACAACCCCCAAAAAACATGAAACGACGGCCCGTATAGACGTACGAACGTGGGTGCCAAGTCACGTATTCGCTCGTTTTCGTCCCTATAAACTCCTCCTCGTCTCCTAAAGCCCACGACATCACCCGGCACAGCACTCAAAGAAACTACAGACCATCACCAAATCGCAGTTTTCATGGCTGGCCTTCAGTACTACTTCTTCCCCACCGATTTCTACTACCCTCGTCCGAAGCCCGTCACCGGAACCAACGCTGCAGATGGCAATGCCAACGTCAATGTCGATCCTCGCGCGTTCCCTAGCTCTCAACCCAAGGATGGTCGCGACAACAATCCCGAGAAGACAGAGGCAGTGGCCACAGTGGCGGCCCTTGTCGATTCGGACGTGAAGGGCAACAGCAAGAAGCCTAGAGGAAGTCTTCCCTGTAAGACCCTGGTGCTTTCCCCGCACGAGATTGGCGAGGAACGTCGTCGCCTCAAGGCAGTCATCGCAGATTCTAGGAACAAGTCGGATCGTAATTTGTGAAGATCTCGTGCAATCTTGACGGACGAGAGACCTCCCGGGAGATTTTAATTCTTTCCCTCCTAGGGTTCTTTTAGAGTCATCGTATATGTGATTGGAAATATTTCTCTCTGTGCTTTGTTCTTACAATTCGAATCTTCCTTCTTTCTGTTATGCCAAACGTGGGTTTCTTACCATAAGGGCAGGGATGTGGATGCATCAACTTCATGCTCTAGTTAACACAAGTTTGTCATATAATAACTGTGACGAGTGTTTATTGAGAAATACGCTGTCTATACGTATACAGATTGTTGCCTCGTTTACTAAAAACGACTTGTTAAAGGCGATAATCAAGCCCAAGTCACGAGTTTAAATCAACGCATTCTTTTTTATGTTTATTTTATGTGTCAAGTCTTTGTTATATCCTACTCAACTTTTCCGTTTTTTGATCATATGTTTGACGCGGTTACATCGTATATTTCATGTGTAAGGTCCAACTTCTATGAGAGGAGGATGCGTGTGTGTGGTCTGACATATACGTCACTACGATGGCCTTTCATCCACACAATTCCTACTACGACGGAGCACGCATGATCAATGGTTCCTAAGTACTTGATCTTTACAGTCTAGTACGATATTTTTGTGGTAGTCACGGCGCTTTTCGGGCAAGCAGTTTATTACCAAACCAGCAACCCCCATTCGACGACGGCACACGGTACGAAGTTGAACGCGCTTCAATGTCTTGAACCTCGCGTCCCAGCGACCCTTCTTCTTCTGCTTCTCTCTCTCTCTCTCTCTGTGCCTCGCTCTCTGTCTATAAATAACCCGTCCTTCACGTGCCCACCTGCCTCAACAAACCCACCTGCCTGACGACACTCCTCTGTCCTCTTTATCACAGAAGAATCTCCTCGTCCTTCTTCTTGCTGACGTTTCTTGTTCTAGCTCCTTGCTCCGCCCTCCTTTCAATCAATGGCGGGCCTCCAGTACAGCTTCTTCCCCACCGACTTCTTCTACCCGCGTCCCAGCAAAGCCGCTGCCAACAACTTGGTCTCCCTCCGGACGCCGAAAAGGGACGCGGAGGAGGAAGATCTCGAGCGGCAACCCAAGAGCTTGGCCCTCCGCAGTGCCCCCGGTTCAGCTTCCACTTCGATCGTCTCGAGTAACAAGATGGAGAGGAAGCATGCCCAGAGTCAAAGCGCCGATCTTGCTTAGCGCTCGACGTTTATTTGTTTCATTATGAAGATCGGCGGAAGATTTCCTGTTTTTGCTGAATTATGTATATCATCTTGTGTTTGATATGTAAAGCAGAGCATTGCGCGACTCTGTTTCCGTAAAATATCCTAAATAATGTATAGAGTTGGATTTCCGTTCTTCAATTTCGAAACTTTGTAGCGATGGTTGCAAGACTTCTGTTTTGTTGGGTGACTTTAAGAGAATAATCATCAGAAAGATGTTCCTCCAGCCAGCTTGGCGTGGAGTCAGTTGATATGCTCTGTTTTTCTGCACCTCGCAATTTTCTTTCTTCAATGTCTTGTTTGTATTGAAATGGAAGAACGCAATGGCTGATCTTTTCGTTGTTCTAAAAGGCACGAATGCTGAACTCTAATGTGGAAGGAGAAAATCGTTAGTGTTAACAATTTATAAGAACATGACCTTATTTCTGAGGAAGCACGATACAAGAGCATGGCTGAAAGTACGCATGCATTTGAATTCGCCTCTGATAAGTAGTTCCTCTTCTTAAGCGATTCCATTTTCTCTCTGTTTTTTTATTTCCTGTTGGGTCAAAAGCTGAATTCGACCAGGCAAAAAGGAGGGGCCAAAGCAAAGTCTAACCTTGGGGGTATATTCCTGTTTGGATGCGTGCAGGCAAAGAAGGGCGGCTTGGGGAGGAAGCATAGACCGCGGACCCATCGAGAAGGAATACTGATTTGTTAAGGAATATGCGTTTTGAATTTCAGGCAAAGCTGCCCTCACCTGCCTTAATAAATGCTAAAACGCTCTTCTAACGAGCGTCATTCACGTGTTAAAGGTTGGAACTTTTTGATGGATCACAAGAGTCCAACTTTTTCCCAAAAGTCTGCGGTCTCACCGCGCCGGCTACGACTGGCGGATCCAACAAGGTTTGGCAACTTATCGGAGTACCGCTCCAGCTTGAAAGCAACATTTGCAAGCTTCCTAACTTTCCCAATTTATGTTGCAATGGACTGCTCTCGTGTTTCCGTGGATTCTCGAGAGTTTTCAGCGCCCGTCGTTCGTTCTTTCGCGCAACGCAGTCTATCAAACTATATCGACAGTCTCTCATCAGAGTACTAGACAGGCACTTCGTTCTAAACTTTGTATAGAATCTTTACTAACCCCCGAGATTCGAGATTCGAGATTCGAATGGGTACGAGAGAGTATGTGATGTAGTACGTAAGGAAACGCCCCGAAAGTTCTTGCTCGATCCGATCCTTTCTTTTCAGAGACTTGACCCTCGTGAATTAGCTATTTTCCCCACAAAGTTGCTTAGCGGAGAGATGGCTGCACATTTAATTTCAAGCTGTGTCTATGCTGATGTTTTGCGGTAGTTGGCACTTAATTGCTTGACTGACTAAATTTTTATAACTTTTCCAGGAAGGGACAGGCTTGGTCGTTAGGTCCTACGGTTTTTCCTTTCGTTTTCTTTGTTTAGGCCTAGGAAACGCAGGCTCGCACCAACCACCAGACCTGTGTATGGAAAGTGGTCCGTGTCCTATCTCAAGCTTGCCCGTTGAGTAGGTCCATTGATTACTCAGTTTTCCTAAATTTGCATCCAGTGACAAGATTAGAGCTCGTCCAGGAGGCGTTGCCTGCAGCTTCACGCGCAGGGATCGCTCGCAACCCCAGACCCCGGTACATGGCATCTAAAGCAACAGAAAACGAGCATGGACTGTTGATACTACTCTTCCATGCCGTCTATAGTGGCAGCTGAATGATCTCAAGTGAAACGGATGGAAATATGAGTAACCCCCCAGAAAGAGTTGAGGTTGGGCCTAGAAGCCCACCAGGTCCTCCTTTTATGCATGTTTCTCGTCTCGAGGAGAAAGTATTTTACGTGCCCGTTACACGGCTCGAGTGGTATGAACGGCCCATCACATTATCTGCATCACTGTGCATTTCAGTCAATTTCACGTCATCCATTTTTCAAAAACCTGTTACTTTCAATGGGCTTGTTTTTCCAGAGGTCACCGTGGTTTAATCGATATACGAAATACATTCTCCATCATGATATGCATATCAGCAAAAAATACTTATAATAGGCCGGTAAATAATTCATTTCCGAGCCTTCTCGGCATCTTGGTACATCAAGGATGGTTGAATGACCACTCTGATATATTAAAAGGAGTTAAAATGAATTACGTAGAATCAACCGGGAGAGTGACATAAAAGCATAGGTTATACAGGAGACAGCTCCTCCACAATAGTTTTAGCAGCAGCTTCCGAGAGAACTGTTCCAACCAGTATAGAACCTACTACACCTTGCAACAAGGTTACAGTGCAATTGCTGCGGCGTCAAATGGGCTCGAACGATTGCCGTAGAGAGATTAAAAAGGGAAAAGGAAGAGAAGATCAGGGGCATTTGGGGCCACCGCGCTTGGTCTTCCAGTTGTTGTAGCAAGGGCAGAGTTGCTTGTTTCCGTAGGTACCTGGAGGCACACACAGGCACTTGGCGCAGCACTTTTGGCAAAAGAACATGCATGGCTTCTTGTACGCCGTCTTCGAGCATCTCTCCATGCACCTCGGTCCGCACTCTTTTTAAAGATAATCAGTTGATTATTAGTAATAAGAACATTTGAAAGACTCAATATGTAATTCATCTTTCGAATTCTTGCTTCTAATAAATAGTGTCTCATCATTAGCTGTACGTTCAATTCCATTTCAAGGCGACATTGCGTGTAATCTCTTACCTTGGGGCTTAAGACTGCCTTGCCTGGCACCATACTGAAAGAAGAAGAAGAAGAAGATCAAGAGAGGAGAATATATAACAGAATTCAATATTCAAGATAGAAAAAGAAAATGCAACCATATAACAACAATTATCGCACCGGGGGCAGATGGCCCGGAGTGGCCTCGGGTTGTGGCGATGGAGCCTCCGTAATCGTCGCCTGGAAACAGAGAAACTGTATAATTGAGTCGATTCTCAAGAAATGTAGTGGGGTTCATTTTCTTCTTTTCCTCAAACCTCACCATATAGCAAGGAGTGGTGCTATTTTCAGAAATAATCGAAATACATTTGATACATGGTCGATCCTACATGTTACGTTCAACTCCACAGCGTATCAACATGCTATGCATTGTGCATCAAGCTGGCCGTCTAATAAATCTGCGACTTGTAAAAATTCTTTGACCAGTAAGCACTATAACTAGCCTTTAAGTGTGTGTTCGCCTATATGTGTATATGTCTTGAGTGAAAACGTGCTTCATGATCACCGGAAAAAAAAATGAAGTGCTGAGAATGCGAACATTGATGTACATGCATGAATGAGTGACACCGGAAATGGTGTGAGGGATGATTGGGGGGCGCTCGATAAAGCCGAAATTTACATGGTTTTCAGGTACTATAAGGAGCATCACGAAGAGGGACAGCATAGCATTGCCAAGCTTCCTTGCCATGTTCTTCCTGGTTGAGAGAGAGAGAGAGAGAGAGAGAGAGAGAGAGAGAGAGGTCTTTGTGATTGTGTAATGACCTGGTTGGGATTTGAGAGTGTTAGAGCTTTTTTTTTTTATAGGAACAGCTTGGGAGATACTGTCCTTATTCAGAATGTGAAGAGTGTCCTTTCTGCATGAATCGAAGATGATGACGCAATGTCAATAGTGCTTTATTTAATAGCAAGAAGTTGATGATTTGTTGATGCCGGCTCTTGTCCTCTCTCTCTCTCTCTCTCCCAAAAAGAACAAACAGGCCAAGTTGCAAGGAAAGCGAAGGTGGAGCCAACTTAAATCGTGAGAATTCACCGTCAATGATCCCCCACTCACTGGCTTTCTTTTTGGGCATACAGGTGAATGACACGACAAAGGACTAACTAAGAGAATGGAACACTTCTTTCAACATGAGCTTGATCAAGAAAATCTACTCTCTTGATGTTTGCATGGTCAATTTTGTAAGCTTATACTCAGCTTCTTTGCTTAGCGCCCTGGAATTGTGATCCGGGAAAACTTAGCTTAGTTCGATATGGTGAAGATTGAGTATCTATGACCCCTTAGTAAGCCCATTATTATGCTATGTATGTATTTACCCAGATGAGGGTTAGACGAAATTCATTAGAATCAATGACACGCCAAGATTTGATTCTCTTCAAGTTAGGGGAGGCCAAGTTTTGCCAAGCTCCTTTAACCATAGAGAGGCTAGAGTTGGTTCCTTCCCAAGGCTTCCCCATGATCAATCGATTCTCACCCACGTGAAATAGGGTCGACTGCAAACAAAAGGTGGGCCCTCATAATCACATGTGAGCATTCACGTGTATATCTTTCGTGCTGTTACGTTAACATGGGCCCGCTAATCGGAAAAAAAATCTCGTAACGTAACACTTATATTACATGACAAGTTGATATGATATCGTTAATTAAATAAGAGATTCAATTATTAGGCATTGAAAGAAAATAATGCATATTTTATAAAATGAGAGACGTATATAAGCATATCACGGAAATTCTATGTCACACACGGTAGATATACTTTATCTCGCATTCGAGCCCAACGGATAACTACCACATCGCAACATCAGAATGCGAAATGAGCTAGAAACAACTGTACACTCACCTGTCATAAAGTATGCCCTGCCTCTCTCTCTCTCTCTCTCTCTCTCTCTCTCTCTCTCTCTCTCTCTCTCTCTCTCTGTCGACATGCAGGAGGTGGCAATCTGTGGCCATGTACTATTTTAGCACTTGTGGAGCTTTCATTCGATAATCTGTGTTGCCTGGATAAGTCGACTCCCGTGACCCTCTGGTGCTTCATACAAATTTCTGTTTTGTACTTTCCTCGTCTCCATTTCTCAGTCTTGGAAGTCTGTGCGTGTGCGTGTGCGTGAGCGAGAGGGAGAGCTGGCATCATGAGCATTGCTGGGGAAAGATTTCTGAGCATGCGAGCATTGCTCGGTTTACTGACTCCAATTGCAGCAGAAGACAACGACATGCCATTTATGTAAGGAGGAATTTCGTGCAAAACAGTTATTTACAAAACTTTGTTTCGAACTACTATGAAATTCATGGATTTACCACGGCCCGTGACTTCGAGAGCCCTCGGGTCGGGGCATCATAGATGCACCGGAACACTCTTCCCCAATGCCATGCTAAATGGCAATTGCATTACGCTGAGCTTGCGCTCTTTTTGAAAGGGTCAAGATCCTCATTTGCGACCCTCGCTTGTGATCATTTAACTCTCAACCCGCATTACAATCACCTCAATCGCAGCCGAGGCGACACTCAACCCGGCCTCTCAGTAATGCCACACGAATACCAGGTTACTAATGGCTGCTAATTAGAGGTGTCAAAATGGGTCATGAACCCATATATGACCCATTTAAAAATAAATGGGTCATATATGGGTCACTTTAATTTTAAAGAATCAAACTTAAATGGGTTTTAAGTTTTAAAGCTTGAAGATAAATGGGTCTAAATGGGTTGAGTTTGGAACCCAAGTCCAACCCACTTACTAGACCCATCCACACTCTCTCTCCCTCTTTACAAAAATGTTTTAAAAAAATCGAAATTTAATTTTTTTTATTTTTTATCTTTATCTTTTATTTTTCTTTTTTCTTTTCTGTTCTTTCTTTTTCTTTTTTTTTTCCGGCCGGTGGTTGGCCACGGCGACCGGCCACCGGGGCGGAACGACCTCGCCGGAGGCCGGCGAAGCTCGTTCTCGCCGGCCTCGGGCGAGGCTCGAGCTCGCCGATCTGGCGAGGCCGAAGCCTCGCCGGCCTGGCGAGGTCGAGCTCGCCCGAGGCCGGCGAGCTCGACGCTCGCCAGATCGGCGAGGCTGGAGCCTCGCCCGAGGCCGGAGCCTCGCCCGAGGCCGGAGCCTCGCCCGAGGCCGGAGCCTCGCCCGAGGCCGGAGCCTCGCCCGAGGCCGGAGCCTCGCCCGAGGCCGGCGAGCTCGACGCTCGCCAGATCGGCGAGGCTGGAGCCTCGCCCGAGGCCGGCGAGGCTTCGGCCTCGCCAGATCGGCGAGAACGAGCTTCGCCGCCCTCGGGCGAGCTCGACCTCGCCAGATCCGGCGAGGTCAAGCTCGCCCGAGGCCGGCGAGCTCGACGCTCGCCAGATCGGCGAGGCTGGAGCCTCGCCCGAGGCCGGCGAGCTCGAGCCTCGCCCGAGGCCGGCGAGAACGAGCTTCGCCGGCCTCCGGCGCGGTCGTTCCGCCCCGGTGGCCGGTCGCCGTGGCCAACCACCGGCCGGAAAAAAAAAAAAGAAAAAGAAAGAAGAGAAAAGAAAAAAGAAAAATAAAAGATAAAGATAAAAAATAAAAATAATTAAAAAGCAAACATAACCTCAATTTTAAAGGAAAAATAAAAAAAATAAAATAATAATTAAAAATTCGATTTTAAAAATAAAAAATATTAATTTTTTTATTTTCTTGGATAATGACTTTATGGAAAATATTTTCTAGAAATGTCACATTTTTCGTAAAACAAACAGAACCTCAATTTTAAAAAAAATTATAAAATTTTTCACTAGCTTTGTATTGCATAATATGGGTCGGATCGGGTATGGGTTGGGTATGGGTCGGGTCGGGTATGGGTCGGGATATTTACACTATAAATAAATGGGTCATAAACGGGTTAATGGGTCAATTTGGGTCGGACCATTTATGACCCGACCCAAACCCGACCCGACCCACCCATTTAACAGGTCTACTGCTAATGGAAGGATTGATTGCACAAAAAGAAACTTCGAGGAATAAATTGCACAAATACCAAAACTTAAGAGGACCATTCATATATTCCAATATTATTAATTAGGGCGACCTAGGACTAGGGTGTAGAAGTAGTAAATTCCAGTGAACTACCCATACCAAAATCAAGAAATATGCATTTCTACCTTAATCTAGCCACACCATTGTAGTATAAAATCACCTGAAGCAACAAGACGATACTGAATAACCGGGAGGATGTAACTCATATCGCATTAGTATCCAAGCATTCCTTCTAAAGCCCCAAACTCATTCAGCACAGTACACGGTGATGAGTGGTGACACAGTTCCGACCAGAAATAAATTGCGCTTTCTGAATGGAATATGCCAATGTAGGACACCCGAAAATTAACCTTAAACATGACAAAATGGCAAGCTAAATCTACAAAAGTTGACTAGCCAGGAGCCAGCCCAAAAGGAGTAAGAGGCTGCTGAAGTACACGTGGCCTTCAAGCGATCAATAAGCAAGCATTAAGTTGCTCTCAGCGATATGGGGAAAAATATGGGCTGTCAATGAGGTCAGCTAGAATTAAAAAACAACTAAGGCTAAAAACATCTTCGGTCTCCCGAGTGTGAAAGAATTGATTTATGGCAGAGTTGCCAGTACTCTGTAACCGGTATATGCATCCATGGGAGAGTTGATGGAGGATGAGAAACCGGGCCATGTGAAATCCTGAGAGAGAGAGTGAAAGAAAGAGAGAGAGATCGCGTCATATTTCACCGATAACAGCATTATCAAGTCGACAGAGGACAAAATTCTACCGACTTTTTGCCAGTGAGAACTCCGTACGCAGACTCTGCAACAAGCGATGCGGAGACACCAGTAAAGACTTTCTTGTAATGAGGTAACATTATCTGTCCTGCAACAAAGTATCCCATAGGTATTGATTTAATGTTACTACTGATACATTGAAGATTCGGATGTCCAAGGATCTGAGAATCTTACCAATGCTCGGAACACTGATGCGTAGAAATGAAACCAGGGCAGTAGACCTTTTGTATTTCTCTGTTTTCCTGAGTGCATTCTCCAAATCTGGATGTATGCCGTTGCCATCGCAGATAGATCTTTCCATGGGATGTACGCCATTATATTTACAGGAAGCAATTTCGAACCATATACCAGCAGGAAATCTAGTTGGTCTCACCAACCAAAGGAGAACTTTGACATATGGTGTCTCATGAATAATAGATATTAAAACTTCAATTAGCACACGAGTAACTCTGATAGAAGTATTCACAATGGTGAAGAATATATAAAAGACACAGGTGGTTGGCAACAGAAGTAGAAGGGGAGTAAACAGAAGTGATCCAACAACGTGTTGCTCAACAGTGTAATCATAGCTATCTAATCTCAAGCGAAGAGGATTCAACTTTTGACCCCTGCAAAAAATTCAGAAACTCCATCAACAATTTAAGATGATAATAGAAAAGTAATGATTAACATCACATAATTCACATGAAAGAATTATTTTAGTTTGTCCAAAAACCTCAAGAAGGCACCAAATGGTTCAAAAGATCCCCACTAAAACCTAAAAATAGAAATTGAGACCTAGCTCACAAGATGGACCACATCAGTTTATACCATAACTACATTCATAACCTTCCTCACTGTTTGAAAAAGGTTAGCTTCCTGTTGAGAAATTACCACCTCATGAGGTTAAATAAATGGCTGGTACACATCTTCATGAAAATATTGTCAGAAATGTCTATGAAACTTATTTAGATATACAATTTAGAAAAATAATTTCAACAAATTGTTTTAAGCTGCAAAACATCCACATCAAGTAAGTATCATGAATTGTAGAAGGAGCAGCAGCCAGCAGGATCATGAGTATTAGTAAGCGGTTCCAGGATTCAATCCAGTGGATATAGGACTAGGTAACTCTCATGCAAGATCATCTTTATAGGTTCTTCACCATAAGCTCACCCTCCCTCAACTCTTTGTCATGAATTAAAAGAGATGCCATTTCAAGCACTAATTAGTACCCCATTAGATTAAGATTATATGTTGCATGAGGGAACAAAACATCCATCATTTATAAGCCAAATAGGCAAAGGACAACCTTCATGTATATGAAAGTCCCAAATACTTACTATGACACAGACAATGTTGAGTATATTGCAGAAAATTGGAGAAGAAAAAAATGGAGGCAACAAAGAACTTGATTGGCAGAGAACCATCCCGACTTCAGAAAGAAAAAAGCAATGCAGTAGAGTTAGTTGTTTCTCCAGACAGTAGAATCAATCAGCATCATCCAGTGACTGCGTTTAGCATAAATGAAGATGATATATTGTAGAATGTTGGATGTATCAAAGTGTGAGAGCAACATAGCTGGAACTTGACTTATCCTAATGGGCCAATAAAGTATAGCAGGAGCGTAACAGCCACTCGCCACTCAATCGACAACTCAAGCAAAATTAACCCAAAAATGAAATGTCAACTACGCACACTGTCTAGTTAACATAAAAGCTGCTGATGCATGTAGCAGAAAATTTTCCTATTACACCGAAACGCTGTATTTACACCAAAGAAGAAACTTGAAAGCATTACCTAAACAGGCGCCATAAAGCAGCCAATGCCTGTGTCTGTGAAGCATAAAGACAAGCTATCAATGAATGTAGAGCTGATATGTGTAAAGTTGCTGCCCTGATCATGTCTACCATCAGTGCGGCAATAACAGTAGCCCCAAAAAGCATCCCTACTATAGCGATTCCTCTGACTATGTTCATCAGAAAGAAGCCCACGCAAACCCAAAGGGTAGACCAAATTTGTATGACATTAAGAGACATAGCGCCAAGGATGGCCGCTAATTCTGTATTCAATTTAAATCCTGCAGGGACTCCCATTAACCACACAGATCCCATGCGCAGATAATTATTTAGGCCCTCCACAGAGTTCAGAAATGACAAGCTAACCAGTTCCGCATGATATAGTAAGGACAACCCAATTAAGTTTCCGAGAAGAACATCAATGGCTATATTTGACCAAATGGAATGCTTCCGCAATGCAGCTTTCTCAGCGAACTCTACACTGGATTGAGACCTATTAGAGGAGGATTGTGATTAAGGTGAGAAAAAAGCCAAAGTCCTAAAAAGTAATATCTAATGATTCCAAAGTCAACAATATCACAAAGGAGACAATAGCATAAGCTCACAAAGGAGACAATATCATAAACACACTCCGTCTAGAGTCGCATAGGTATAGGCATTATCTATCTGACCCACATCCCACCCTCCTACCACCCCAAAAAGAGGAAGAGCGAAAAGAACCACAAAGAAAGAAAGAAAAGGAAGAATTGCTGGCACAAGACCTTCTAAATTATTATCGACTAAAAAGTTTAAAGCAATTTGCTCGACAAGATGAAGCTTGAGAAGCTCAGGCTCATTGTTCGCTACTGCATGACAACCGAACGATCCAAAGTTGTCCCTAAGATCTTCTATAATTGAGTCAAAATGGAGCAAAATCTCCCTGAAGCGAGGCTTTCGGTAAAAGCATCGAGATCATTTCTGCCCTGAACTTTCAAGAAAGAGTCCAGTGGAACGGAAGTATTGGAATTTAAACAACCTTTGTCAAAATAAAACCAACTTATGCAGCTTCTTAGTTGAAACTCTTGATAAGCGGAAAAGTAATCATTCAAGGAGTCTTTTATTACCTGAGGCCACTATTCTGCAGGAAGACAGGCCAATATAGATATTGACAAGACCTAATTTTGATGTTAGACCACGCAGTCAGGAACACCTGTGAAGATACTTTGTACGTCCACGACTGTGATCCCCACCTCACAAAGTGATGAAAATTCTGGATGATGATGTAGAAAAGAGTGGATAACGAAGCTGCTGATATGGCCAATGCATGCCATATGAAGGGATAAAACCTGAAAGGCCAAAGTTCATGTCATCAGAATTCAGAAAAAGGAAATGGGTTCAAAGAAACAATGCTAAGAATCATACATCCAAACAAGGGAAGACTGAGACACAGATCGTTCTGGCCCAGAACATGTCTTCTTGTATAATGTAGCAGAAGCAGCTCTAGAACTGTTGATTGCAAGAATTGCTGTACTCTACATTTAAGGACAAAAAAATCAGTCAACAAGAGGTTGATGGCGGCTGCAGTGTTAAAGTCTGCTATTGAAATACCAGGTCAACTTGAGAATGTTTTTGATGAAGCTCTTCAATCCACTTGGGCTTCTTCATAGGAACTTTTACTTGGCCAGGATAGTGCGAATAAGTAAGAGCGAAATGGTGTGATCCATGCCTTGGAGTTTCATAAACTATAATCTGGATTTTTCAGAATAAAGTTAAGGAATATATTATCGATAAAAAGCTTTGGACCAGAAGCAAAAGTGGAAGTAATCATAACTTACATACGTGCACATCGCTGTGATATACTACTTCCCCTTTCCAGTGAATATGATGCACTTCAGGGAGCCATAAGTTCTCTCCCTGATAGCCTGAGCAAGAATTATGCATTAGCTGGATCCAACTATTGCTTCCTACAGCAAGTTGCCGACATGATTCAAGTGGTTTGGTAATCCTGCAGCAGCCACAGCCTTGATCCCTTTTCTTTTTGCTGCCTTTACTTGGGTCAGCAGCAGACAGACCCAAGACACAGAACGCAGCTTTATCCTTTAAATTTACAGGCATGTCCCGATTTGTGTCTTGAAGGGTTTCCTGGAGCAGAATATAAATGTTTAAAATGAAGTATACCTGTTCTGCCAAGTAGAGAAAGAAAAATTTGCAAGAACAGTCACTTTAAACTTTGCCGAAGATATCATAGAACCCTAAAGAGTAAAAACTAAAAGCGTAATGAGATGAAAACTTGTGAAGCCTGCCCCAGGGCACATCCTGCAATTGAAGCAGCTGCCAAGAAGCCTACCCGACTAACTTCTAATGCTAATTCGAATATATACAAAATTCATTAGGGCAGTTTAAAGATATTAAAGAAACAGATTAAGGTAGCACCAATAAAGTGCGCCAAAAATCATCAAAAGAGAGAGAATTATAGCCAATCATGACAAAAGCTCGATGACTCTAGCAGCAAAACGACAGCCGACGAGATTTGTAGCTTTTTACCTCAAGACCCAGTGATAAATGAGACAATAAGGTCTCATTGATGCTGAGAGCTATTACAATATCCACAGAAGCTGGAGAGGGTGACACAAACCACCCAAACAAGATGTCATGCGATGATGGTTGAGTTAAAAGGTGCTGCTTGGGCCACCAAATTCTCAAATTTCTTCTCATGTTTTCAAGTCATGATCGCGAGTTCATCCCCTGCAAACAGTTAGAGAAGTTCTGCACAAGTTACAAAGGGTGTCTCGGCAAGCTTGCCCGGTTGCAAGGCTCGAACTTTCCTTAGACTACAACAAATAAATTAAAATGCAAAAAGAAAACCGAGAAATTCTCGTGGATCTCGTCTGATGGAGCCGCAAACCCACAGCTCCTTTGAAGCAAATAAGCAAACAGATAACGCCGAATCCATTTTTCAAGCAAAGGGTACACAACATATTCATGTTCGATGTCTAAAACCCCAAATGGGCTTAATGCAGGTCGCATCTTTTCCAATGGCAGTGAAAAGTGCGTTTTGCTTTGCGACATAATGAAATTTGGGAATTGGCATCCGGCTCTGGTTGCGATTATTTTACTATTCCAATCACGGGAAAGAATCAAAGAGCTGATGTCCTCCAAAAAAAAAAATTGGCAATACCAATTACCATCATCCCACTCAAACTGCTAAAACCAACCGCGAGATATCACGGATGATTAGCACGCGGCAATTTCTTAAGAAATCATCAAACGACGCTCAATGGAAGCGACGGAGAAATCAAGCGAGCTTGAGCTACGCGCAAGTCGAAACGGAAGAAACTGACTCACTCTTCAGTTTCGATCGTCCGCGAGGAGAGAAATCGAACCAATGCCGCGAGCCTCGCGAGCAATCTCGCACGGAATCCTCAGCGGGCGACCGCGAAATCGAACGAACGAACGAACGAGGAATCGAAGCGCTCCCAGCTCATCCGCTGCCCTGCTACGAGCGCGACGCGAGCGCGAGAGCAGAACGACGGCGGCCGGCGATCTTCGAGGTCGTGATGGCGGATCTCGCATGGACACTGTAGAGCAGCTCGCGAAGGAGGAGACGACGAGAGACGGAGAGAGAAATGGGAGGTTTTGCGGGGTGATGGATTTGGGCCGCGTGATGGGCCGTGTGCGTAAAGGCCCATGAAAATGCAGCTTTCACGGCCTTGAGACGGCAGATCTGGGCCGTTCGCTTCTAGTGGGTCTCAACGCAAAAGCGATTAACCGACTCGGTACCTTTGCTTCGTGAAAAATTCATAATTTAAAAAATATTTTCATTAAAATGATTGTTTGTATCGCTTGAAATAATTAATCGATGAAAAATTTATTTTCATTATCGCCAGTAATTTATGTCCAAATATTTTCCGTAGACAATGAAGATATTTTTTCGTTCATTCATTTTTATATGAGATGTAGGAGATCATTTTTAAGAAAATGTTTTTCAAGTTATTCGTTTTTCACGAAACAAACGGAGCCTTAGTCGGTTCGTCTTGTACCAAGAATATCTTCGGTATAAGCGGTCTCTAATTTGACTCTTTTTTTTCGCTTTTTTGGTTGTTTAGAGTCATGGCGAGCCACTGCGTATTGACCGATAAAAACTTTGACTTTTCTTGAAAAAAAAAAATGTCAATTGAACCGGAGGGTTTACTGTTTCCGAACAAGGAGCTCTCGGAAATTTTAAAAAAAAAAACATAACTAAATAAAACAACTCGAAAGCTTTCGTCGGTTGCTCTTGTTTGTTGCGTTTGGATCCTGGGTTAATCGCACGAAATCTTTAGGATTAGAAGCACGTCGCCTTGGTCGCTTGATTGAATTCCGCACAAACGTAAGGAGTCCGTCGAAAGTTTCCGCTTTAGGAATGCGACCCTCGACCCCGTTACCCTTGTCGGGTATCACATTCCCTTCGCAAAGATGATCAGGTCATCATCGTCCAAGGGGCAAGCCGTCTTGTCCTTTTGTGCTTGGGTTCTACCGTTCTAGAAGGAAAAATTCTTATCCGAGCCGAAAAGACCTTCGTCCTTCTCGTGTTGACCCGTATCTCTCGGTGATACTCTCACCTTTTTTATGTGTCGGGAGCCACATCCTATTCGAGCCCTCTCGCCCAATGGATCACTTCTCGCCCTTTGTCAAATCAGCTTGCCATCGTTCATTCTCGAACCGCCAACCCATTTTACGAGAGCCAATCCTTGAAAAGAAAAAAAAAAAAAGGGTACTCTAAATGACTATGTAAAGTGGTGATTATTTTAGCAACTGGTCTAATTTATGAATCACTTAACAAGACCTCTCAAGAGTTGGATATATTACATGTCCTAAATCCATATCTCGTGAGGACTAACCGTAAAAATCATAAAAATTCAACAACATGAAATACGGATACAAATAAAATCATGTTCAAAATAACTATTTCAAAGGCCAAAATTGAAAAAAATAATGTCCGTACCTTGAACGGCACAACCAATAAAACAAGTATACCAAAGTTAAATTGCCTCTATGGTAAATTGGCCGGTAAATAGACTTCATTTCTTCGATATAAATAGGTTAAACACGGCTAATAAATCCTCTAAAGCGAAGCATCTAACAAATCACGAATGAAGCCAAGTGGATAAACATGCTCCCGTTGAATCAACTTTATACTATAGATTAACGTAAGTAATGTCGTTTTATCCAAAAGAGCATGCTGTTAATCAACTATATACCGTAAATTAACTTAAGTAATGTCATTTTATCAGACTCATCTACTAATACAAAAGTATCAATCAGTTAACCTCGACTAGAATACACTCGATAACAAAAATACACAATATTTTGTATCCTATCTGAGGTATATTTATGTCCTATCGGAGGCAACGCCAACGCCAACTTCACGAAGACGACATTCGAGACATTGGTGGGGTGAACGAACGAGATGATGTCATCTTTTCTTTATTTTTATGGTTAAAATATAACAAATAATGATTATAATCCTTGGTGCCATTGCCACCATCAAAGCACTAAAAATCTACAGCTGCCGGCATTTTTCGTTTTAATATGTGATTAGGGAACAAAAATTAGCATTAGAATTAGCTTCACATGGCGAAAAAAATTTAAAAAAAGAGATAAAAAGTGGGGCAATGTGCTCACTTCCGTCCATTAGCAAATGGGACACAAGACTCTCCCTTTTGTTAATGGGATAATGACATAAACGGTACGTGAATTTTCGCCCGATGCGTAATATTGACATTGGGCTTTTGGTGCATATTCAACTTAATCACCGAATTACATGAATATATTTATCATTATCCTTCCGGTAATTCAAGTTCGGAGACAATATTGAATTTTTTCATATAATTGAAAGACTAAATTGAACAAATTGAAATTTCAGGGATCACATTGAACAAATTAAAAGTTCATGGACCATATTGCATATCAGGCCAAAGTCCATGGATCATTTGCGTCATTTTCTCTTTGTTAATTTGGTTTTCCCCCAGAGGATTAAGAACAAATTGAAAATTTACGAACCGTATTGAACAAATTAAAAGTTTAGGGACCACGTTGCATATTGAGCCAAAGTCCATTGATCATTTGTATCATTTTCCCTATGTTAATTTATTTTTCCACAAAAAGGATTAAGACAAATCGCGGAGCATTAGCCGAGGGCGTCGTGATTAGGCGGGGTTAATTAATCAATTAATTAAATTAAGATTAGTGGAGGCCCATTTTTGGGGTTCCTGATGATTGCCACTAACATGATTGTGACGGGTGTGATTTGCTGGAAATCGGGCATTGGACGATGCTTGGGGCCGTTGTCCGACCCCGACCTACCGACACCCCATGTGTGCACTTGGGCGCCACCCGGGATTAGGAAGCCTTGAGTGGCCACACCTAATTGGATTGCGAAAGCATCGCATTCACCTCCCCCCGTCTCTTTCTTTTGCTCTCTTTCTTTTCTTTCCTTCCCCTTTTCTTTTAACGAAAGAACGGATGGATCCGAAGCGGTCGCGACGCTTGTCAAGAGCCCTGATGAAAGCGGATCGGATCTCACCCGTCTCTCGGCTCGTCCCGATCATAGATGGGTCTCAAGAGGATTCGAATTTTCAAACCCGACACCGATTTCAGATCTCGTCTACGGTTTCATGGCGAGGTTTTAGATGAACCGTGGATTTACCCAACGGGTCATCGGGATCCCGATAAAGAATTTGGGGAAATCACTACGCGCTTTTGACGAATTCGTCTAGCATGTGCTCCTAACCAAGATGCATAATGACATTCTGGCCAAAAAACAAAAGGATGCATGATGACATCCCCATGCTTGTTTTCTAGTGCAGAAAAGCGGAGCTTCTGGGAAGGATGGAAAGTCAAGTCAATCATGCGCCTCGCGTGGCAAATTTGCTGGGTGGGGCCGCCCGTTTCCAGAAATACCAAATCTGGCCCCGAAAATATTTACAGATTGGGGCCTACCCTAGATCGAATATTGGAACTGATATTTTTCGGGGCAATTTCTCGTTCGGGAGAGTCACCGCGGTGGTTCCGACCGAAGCGCATTTGGGTTGCTTCCTCGTTCTTGGCTAAGCCGCTTGGGCGGTCGCCCGGCGTCGAACATTTTGCTCGCGTGCGTTGTCCGAAATAGATGGGTTGACCTACGTTTTCACGTTCGATGCGTAATTGTACGTTCTCCTATTTTTTGCCAGAATATTGTGTTGAAGAAGTTCATGCAAAAACAAAAAAGATAATGTGTGGAGGAAAACCGATGACGTGGATTTTCGCCTTACAAATGCTCTGACCGACATCCACGTGCTCTCAAATGTCCAGAGACACCGATAATTCAATAATTCTCGAGGAATTATATTCGGTCCATGTTACGTCCAATTTAGGGAATCTGTCGCGTCTTACCTAATATTTCATGGATATATTACAGGATTTCTCTAAATAATATATGGAGAATTGGAGATGCAGTTTTTTACGGCAATTTATTTAAACCGAGTTTTCTTTTTTGGGTAATATTAGGAGGGCGGGTATAGAAGCTGAATTCGGATTCCTTTTCTCTTTGAAGCGTCATTATTTTTTTAAAATTTTCTTCCTTAACGTTTCTAACTGGCCAACATAATCGAGTTGACTTGAGATTCGAGATCGATCGATTGCTTCTTATTACGTGATAGTAAATCACATGAACACGAATGATCTCAATCAGGGGATTAAGAAGGGCCCGTATGACACGTTGTGTGCATTTGCGTCGGAGATTAGTGATTCGTTATTGCACAATCGTATGCACCGTAACGCATGAGGCGTCAGCTGCTTGCATGATATGAGCTTACACAGGCTGGGAGTCCCCAAACAAAAGCTCGAGCATTGAAAAGTTAGTTATCACTCTAAGGAACTTTCCTAGCATTACACAGCGACCTCAATTTTGACAAATTACTGTCGAACTTACAAATTACGCGATTATTGAAGCTAATAAAACTCGGTAAAGTCTATTTTTGTCCAAAAAAATAAGAATTTAATCCATATCCAGGTGAAATCAAACGGCTACATAGAGGGAAAACCGGCAACGATGAGAACTAAAGTTTGCACGGAAAATCCATGACTTCTCGAAGCTCGTAAGACATTGCGCAATAATAAAAAATTCAAGAGAGTTATTATTATCCCAAAAAATAAATGTGCCATAATCTTACTTTTTTGTTTCTCTTTTTCGCTTTTTTAGTAGGGATAATGACACAAACAATTTATGAACTTTCGGTTCAATATGTAATGTAGTCCTTAAATTTTTAATCTGTTTAATGTAATTCCTGAACTTTTGTTCAATGTGGTCCTTGAAATTTTGCTTTGTTCAATGTAGTTCAATGCAGTCCTTGAAATATACGAAGGTGTTCAATATAATCTCTGAACTTGAATTAATAGAAGGACTACATTGAACATTTTTATAGAGTTTAGGGGCCAAATTGAATAAGTATAAAAAATTTAGGGATAATAATGAACAAATTAAAAGTTCAGATCACGTTACGTATTGAGTTAAAATTCATGGATTATATTAAATAAATTAAAAATTTATGAATTACATTATACATTAGATCAAAGTTCAGGAATTATTTGTATTATTTTCCCTATTTATTACGAGGTCAAAATGAAAATCTGTTTTACCACAAAACCGACACCGTCCTTTACGAAGGTCAACAAAGGTAACCCCTCCCAAGACACGGTTTCTGCTGACCAAAAGAAAGGAAAAAAAAAAACACGGTTTCTTCACCGACCACCGATTACCGGCTCGTGACCGGGATTCTCCTGGCGGGGCCATGCAGTGGGCAGGTTCGGTTCCGCCGAACCTCGCCCCCACCGCCTAGGTTCGTGGCCCGCTCCCCTCTATATATACCCACCCACCTCTCCCACTGTACCACGCACGCCTCTGCCCCTCTGGTACGACGCGACCCGACCCGACCAAATCCATTCCCCCTCGTTCGTCTCTCGGAGATATTTCGCCGCCGTTCAAGGTAATGCGACTGATGGCCTCTCGTCTTCAATCCTTCTCGGATTTCGAGCGCCCTTTTCGCGGGTTCGATCGCGCGCAAAACTAGAGATCACAGTCGAATTCGAGTCTGCGCTTGCTGATCCCACGTTGACTCGCTTGGATCCGACAGAAAGTTGAAGCCGGATCGAGCTTTTCACCGATTTTTTTTTTGTTGACGTACGGATTCGTCCGTGCCGTTTGATTGTCTTGAAGTGCCGCGGGATTCTGTTTTTTGGGAGAGATTCGTAGCTTGTTTGCTTTGATCCGTGGCGAGCTCGCGCTGATTCGGGAGGAGGAGGAGGAGGATAATCGCGCTTTTGTATCAGCTCTCCTCGCGTTATGTACAGTTTGAGCTTTGTTAGCTTCGTGTTTGTGAATATATTAGGGCTGTGGAGGCTCTAGCGAGCGTCTGTGTTGCGGTTGCGGTCGATAACGACACGGAGAGCTCAAACGGCGAGGATCACTTCGAGGTCGCGGCAAGATATGGTCATTGGGACGTTTTGAGGGTTTTGGTAGCAAAACTATAGGATGTTTGGTTCTAGGTTTGGTCTTGTTTTCTTGCACGACGAAAATAGCTACGCGGAAGAACAATCTGGTCTTATGTTTGCTGGTAGAATTTGAGAAAAGATTTGTCTTTAATTGGATCCCAATGAAATGGTAAAACGAGGAAAGAAAAGGAGCTCGTGGGATGGGTATTGTGCTAGTTGTTTGGGTCTCTGGAAAGATAATATAATCACACAGCAGCTGTTCTTTTCTGCTGTTTGCACTGATCTAGCTCTTGGCTAGTTGATTTTGGGCTTCTTGACTGATTGAATACTCGGCAGCCCGGCTTATCCACTCCAAAACATTTTCGATTGTCTGTGCTGAGTTTACCTGACTTGCGTTACTAGCTGCAATTGTATTTCGGTCCCCGTTCCTTATCCTTTATAAGCTGATCGCAAATGATCTGCTGATCTAGAGGGAGAGAAGGGATATGGGCTACATGATCTGTTTAACATGGCCGTGGTTTGTTTATTCTATGATGCATCCGATGCCGAATTACTTCTGATTCTTTCTTTAACATTTGGTGAACAGATAGGGAGTTGCTAGAGGCAAGTTATTTGAAGATGGCGCTTGTTTCAGGCAGAAGGTCGTCCACATTGAACCCAGATGCCCCTCTATTCATACCCGCTGCTGTTCGCCAAGTTGAGGATTTCTCCCCAGAATGGTGGCAGCTGGTTACGACCTCTACATGGTATCGTGATTACTGGCTCAGCGAACATCCTGAAGGGCTTTATGACAATGTGGACTTGGAGGATGAACCTCATGGTAGCGACGTGGCAGATTTGCTTCCAGATACCTTTGATCTCAATGCTGAAGATTTTTCCATCATGGAATCCCAGTTCGAGGAGTTCATCCAATTTGCTGAGTCTGAGGGGAACGAATTGTGTTTTCCACCATTCAATGGAACAAGTGGAAAAGGTATACTGCTAGATTCCTGGAAGTCCTTGTTGGGAGAATGTTCATTGTTTGTAACTTTTCTCATGATAACTCCATCTCTCTCCTTTCAGTCAAAATAAGCTTATGCCCAGTGTCTAAGAAGTATAGGACCAAAGCAAGCGAAAAGATCTCTCCATCCTAATCTATATCAAAACTGATCACAAATCCAAGACTGGAATAGAAAAACTTCATTTGATGTAGATTTAACGAGCTCTACAGCTTTTATGAGAAAGCCATACTTGCAGAAGAGGGCATACTTGCTTAAACTTGTTGGGTCTTCTTTGGTTATGTCGAACTCCTAACAAATAATGGTCTTTGTTCTTGTTTTCTCCGAATTAGCAGGCCTTCAAGATATTGCGCCAATGAAGCAGAATGCAGACTTGTTGAAGTCTTTGGACGTTGAACACCAATGGACAAAGAAAGAACCGGCAAAATATGCAGAGAAGCCAGCCAAGAATGTGAATCCAAAATGCAGCCCCCGATTCATCCAACAGCCTCGCTGAAGTTCCCTCTCAGGATAGTTCTTCAGAGTAGGCTTGCATCCCTACTGGGGTAGCTTTTTTTCCTGTTTCCTGTAGCTTCTTTCTGTAGAGCAAGGTCGCTTTATGTGGCCCTTGACCATCTGCCATGTATTTGCCTTTCTTAACCAAAGGCACTTTGTGAAAATGTAAAAAAATGAAAGTGTACGATCAACTAGAAAAAGAAAAGAGAAATCTACTCGTTCAGCCTACCTTATTCGTGCATCTGTTTTCATATGTTTCATCGTACAGAGCTGTAGTTTCGCAAAGGGACGTTTCATAGTATTTTGGGACGGCCATTTTGACCACTTTGTCATTTCCAGCTGCGTTGTGGTGCCTCGCCATCTTCTCAACGTCAAATGAGTCGATTAAAGGATGATGAGGAAAACAGAATGTCCTGAGGATTATGCCGCTGACTGGGTCCGACAGTGAACTAAGGTGACTGCTGATTGGATTTCGGAGAACATACCACCTTCCAATTCTGAACTTTATAACCTAGTCTCTTCGACAACTTTCCTCCGTACATCGATATCGTCAGCAGGAGAATCACAGGGTTACCTACCTCTACCAGCCATTTCTTCCCCTTTTTATCCATCGAGAATTACTAGGTCGGACGTCGTTGCCCTGAACCAAAGGGTCACCTACCTCCACAGGAATAATTTCGACATTAGCAGATTAAGATGCAACTAGAACTACTTAGTCGAGTAAAAAATGAGACACTGGTCTAAGCAATGCTGCCTCAAGAAAAGGAAGATTTTTGCGCTGGCAAACCTGGAGAATAATTTCAAGAGATGCGTCTTTATCAACTCCTCGAATAGAAAACCAGTCGTTACATTTAGTTTGAATCATTCTACAATCATCTAACAGCTGATGACATTCTGACATCGTTGTAGCAGCAACGGTCCTCACACTGATTCATTTGCACCTCCCCTGCCTTCTGAATCCTAAATTGGTGTTCGAAAAAGCCGACAAAAAGCGGGAGCTCTGTCTGTGGGCACATGAACCAAGCGCTCGGCACAAAAAGGCTGCATCGTTCCCCATGGCCTATAAACCTCTGCCACAGACCTTAATGCTCAATGATGTCGCCAAAAGGGAGTTCATGCTTCAAACAGAGACCCGAGAAAGCAAATATTCAGTCTCCTCTTGGAGTGCCTTCTCTCTCTTGGATTCAAGTTTGTTTTGGTTGCCAATGGCTTCAGATATAGCTTTTGGCAGCCAGAACCCAGGTCTTTCAAGGAAAGGAGCCCGATCTAGAACCAAAGGTTCTCGTAAAGTGACTTCGATGCCATTGTATGTCCACAATGACAGGGTTGCCTCGCCCTTGAGACCTACAGAAAACCAACCGAGTCCAGCTATTGCGATGTCCAAACTATTCACATCCCAACTGGTCCCGGAAACTTTGATTTCCCTTTCCTCCCATTTGCCTAATTCAGAGGCTCTTTCTTTTCCAACTGGAGGCTGAGAAAAAAGAGAGAACTCAGAATCATTGTCACAAGAAACATTGAATTTAGTTTGGACAAATTTATTTTGTCAGCGACCACATGGACACCCATCACAACATCTGCCAACAATTCAGTTCTAAATTGGCCAAGCTTTTAAGTGCACGTTCCCATAAGAAAAGGAAATGTGACGGAACATTGAGACTCAGTAAGCTAAAATAAACTCTGAAGATGCGATTACATCCCAAATTTGAAATGTTCTTTCAGCTTCAAAACTCGAGGACACAGAGCAATATGTGGAGAGGAACCAAACAGCTAAGGACAAGCTCAGGCATTTTCAGCGACAACATGTTCGTTACAACTGAGTAGGGAAACAAGTACGGAAATACACATATACAGTATCAAACCAGAACAAGAATATATATAAGCCAAACTAGGAACTCCATTGTTTTGATCAATAAACGAGGAACCCCATGTTACTTGTAGTAAAAAAATTGGCCAGGCACTTACCTGCAACCTTATGCCAACATGGTTTCTCCAAATCTCTTCAGCATTTTCAATTTTCCCTAAATGTAGAGAGACGCTTGGAGATGCCCAGATCGTGACATAAATTGTCTCTACGGAAGCTTGATTAAGGTCTAATCTCGTTAAGCCACCAACATGCACAGCCTGCCCAGCCTACAAAAGCACAAGGAAGAATTAGTTCCTATGGCACAACCGAATCAAGCATCCATTGCAGGAACGCACCTACACAAAAGCTTAGAAAAGCCCAACATCTGTGTATCGTGAAGGTCCCACATTATTAAAAGTCTATACAGGCACATATCCTCCAGCTTTCTGCCAGCGCCATCTATAATCCTTCCAGGGGAAGAGAACAAAGAGGCCTTTTGTTAAACTGAAGACCTTTACTTGGCTGGTGAAACTGGTGACCACCTCATCTCAATAAGCATGCTTTTTGAGATCGTTGAATCACAACATTAGCTATAAAGAGACGGTTTATGCCCCTAAAAGCTAATGCTAGTGCAGAAAATCTTAAGCACGTCAAGTTCAATTCTTTACCCCGTAAGTCAGTGATAGAGGGGAATGTATCATGCCGTTTATCATGATATGGTATCACTATCGATGAAAAATTTATGTAAAAGAATTTGTTGGTAAGAAGCTTGCCTTCACTCTGTAAGTCCGAGGTTGTAGTTCTTTTCTTATTTCGATCATTTTCTGCTCATCCCTGTTCAGTCTCATAGACATCAAGTATGGATGAAGAAGCCCTGGCGTGTCGTACATCTTTGCCTTGGCTGACAGAATCCCTCCAATCCTCAAAATACCCAGTGTCGTCCCAGGAATGGGAGCTTCCGTCAGTTTCGTGATTTTTGCTCCTTCCTTCCTCGCCATAATGTTAATTAGAGTAGATTTTCCAGCATTTTGTGCCCCAACTACCCACACATTTCCTCTTGGACCTGCCAGCTGCTTGGTTAACGCCAACAAATTCCTCACTCCCAAATCCTTACGAGAACTGACCATATAAACGCCACTTAGCTTAGGTGCTCCTCCTGCCTTAGCACGGTGCCGGACCCAACTATCCAATCTTGCAGGCGAAATTTGAGAAGGGAGGAGATCCACCTTTGTAGCCACAAGAACAAGCTTGGGCAACTTCTTATTAAGCTTCGGGTCATTTTTAGTTCCTTCAATTGCCTCGAACAAGGTCTTTGCTGCTCTTTTTGGGAAAGACCCATCGAAATCAACACAATCAACCACCATAACCACAACGGTAGAATTTGCGTTTCCGGTGGGCCTCATGAAACGGGTGGTGATTAACCTATCGAAATCGAAATCGGGTATCAAGTTCTCGGCTGCTTGGTTTTTCACATGCCCGTAGTTCCTCAACGAATGGCATCGAGCGCACACCGTGACCTTCTCTATCTCCTTCCGAGCCTCTCTAGCCAATCTCTTCCTGTCGGCTTTCGACAACTTCTCCTTCTTCTTCTGCTGCCGTCGCTCCACAATCTCCTCCGTGATGTTGCCATACCCAACTCCAGCGGGCGTGAAACCATCCAATTCCAAATCCTCCGAATCGCTTTCCTCCAAGAACTCCCCCGTCCATCCATCACTCTCCCAATCAAACTCGCCTCCCACCTCACCATCCATCCCCAATTGACCCTCGACGACGTCCCCAAGCTCCCCGATTTCTTCTTCGAAATGGTCCTCCACGACACCATCACCACTCTCATCCTCATCCTCATCTCCCGACGCTCCTCCTTCACCGACCTTCCGCTTCTGGTAATACCCAGGAAGGTCCGGGTCCTCGTCCTGCATGAAGACTCCGCACCCGGGACAAATCTGCCCGCGCTGCTCATCCTCGTCCCTCCCTTCGCTCAAAACCGGACTCCTAACGCTCTTCCTACGCGCGACCTTGCCCTCGCCTCTCTTGCTCGTCTCCACAGCCGAATGGGTTCTCGCAGCCGAGGCCACGAGCGCAAAGTTCCAGTCTTTGTTGCCACCTGAGCATAACAATGGCGTTTCTTTATCTACGGCGGTCTTGATATCATCTTCTTCCCCGTCTTCCGCTCGTAATCAGTGGGAAATCGACAAAGGGTGTGCGGAAAGAAAGTGGACTTACTTGGGAAGAGACGAGCTTTCGTCCTTCTTGTTGTCGTCGTGGGGAATGTTTCGACGACGTTGCCGCCGAGAGCTCTGAGCGTGACCGTGATGGAAGAGAGGGGCGGTGAGGGTAGCGCCGTCGCCATTTTCGTCGGGCCTCGTAGGCGATAGAGCTTGGCGCCGCTGATACAGAGCGGGCGACTTCGTTGATGGTTTCTCATTTTTATTTATTTATTCGCCTTTTATTATTGAAAATCTCGCTTTTTTTCTTTTTTTAGATGTAGATGAAATGCCGATTTTTCCCATTAATTTGTTTATTTTCTTTCGTAATTTGAATCGACAAAATGGCTTATACTTTCTCTTTTGTCGACGGTATTATTTTTTGTTAATAATCAATAAATTAAGAGTTACAATTCACGAAATATTAATTATTGATCCTAATTTGATTGTTCTTTCCTATGGAGCAATTTAACAAATAAAAGCATCGTGATAAGCACATTATTAAGCAATATAAAAAAAAGATAGTATGGGTGCCGAGGCTTTTACTTTTTAACGCCGATTTCATTTTTAAAATACTGTCTCCAAATTTATAGGCAAGTTATGTAACTGGTTTTCTGTGGTTTTGAAAATATCTTAAACTAATGCTCTATTTGGGAAAAGGTGAGGAGGGGGGAATGATAATAATGGCTGGATTAGAGAATTTTCTGTGAGAATAATATTAATTAATTTTCTTCCAAATTTTCAATCCTCGTCATTTATCTAGTTTCCAAAAACGAAGTAAACATCAACAGATTTTCAAAATGTTTTTCCCGAACAAAAGAAGTTTTATTATGCAATTATTTTAAATCTCAACAAATGTCCGATGACACCGATCATATCAGTAGAGTTTAAAAGAAAATAAGAATAATGGCATTGGAGTCTATGAATTTTTTCTATTCATGTAATGTTGTCCAAGCAAACGGATCGTTGAACTGTACATTTATTCATTTATATTGGTCTCCCCGTGTAAACATTCAATGGACATGGCGACAAAACTGTAAAGTGCCACGTGGGCACTTATGTGGCATTGACATGGCGGCGTCCATGACATGGCCGACCAAAAAACTTTCAAACGAAATTGTGAACTCTAAAGAATGAGGCAAGGGCAGGGGCAGTGGCCGGTGGCTGGCTAGTGACCGGTGGCTGACTAGTGAGGTCACTGTCTCGTTGGACCTAAACTGATGGTTGTGCGGCATCGCCGCACTTGATTGCCCCTTTGCTTTCGTCCCTCTCTCGGATTGCAATTTTTTTTTCTAATTTGTTATCTCTCTGATGGTCGTGTAGGCGCCACGCAGGCGCTCACGAGGCACTTAACGGCCACGTCATTCGAGTCTTTCTAACGGAGGGACGAAGGTGAATAAACAAACTTATATAGTTAAGGGACTTGATTGCAAAGAGAAGAAAAATCTAGGGGCAACATTGCAAAAATCGGAAAAGTCCAGGACGTCCCACGCCATTATTCAAAGTAAATAGAGCAAAACATCGCGCGAGCGCGTCCGAAATTCATCATTTTCCCGCCTTATAGGAATTACTTGCTCGATACACCAGCGAGCGAAGTCCAAACGACGATCCCCAGCGCCGGAAAACTCCAGAAGCTCCCGTTCGCACCTCCCATGGCGACGGCGCCGACCGGAACTTCGTCTCCTTCCTCTCCAATCGCCATCGGTGAATCATCTAGAACCTCGACCGCTTCCGCCTCGTTCTCTCGTTTTTTTGTTTTCGACTTCTCCGCCGTCGATCGAACTGAAGTTTTTCCCGCGTGGCTTTCCTCGCAGGCAACTGCGAAGTGACGATCGAGTCCAAGAAGTTCGCGCTGGAATCCGACTCGAAATGCCTCGGCATATCCGTCTCCAGAAAAGCGCAGATCAAGATCGCAGGTACCGATGAATCGCAGGACGTCCTGCGTGTGCTGTGCGTGGTTGCTTCGTTTTTTTTTTTGTTCTCTCTCGGGTGCGTTCATGTCCACGTCTGAACGCCGCACCTAGTTAGTTACCTTCGAACGATTGCTGATTATTGTTGTACACGCTCGTTCTTGATGGATCTTGGTAGTGAAAGGAGATGTGAGTAGGAGCAGCAACCATGGAACTAGGCTCGCAGAATGTAAAGGTGAACTAGCAGCGTCCCCTTTTCATAAGCTCGGTTAGGCGTAACCGGTTCATCTGACGTTTTGTTTTGCTTTTCTGAACATGTTTTGGCTCAGGCGAGGAGCTCGCATTCTCGGGCGACGAGTACTATTTTGTCTTGGTTAGTCCGAAAGATGCCGATTCCCATTGCAGATCGCTGATTCAGGTCTCTTCTTTTTTCTCTGGCCTCTGTGTCATCAGACCATATCCATTATCTGGATGCTGTTTCTTTCGATTCCTTGTTTAGCATATCTGATTATATGGTTTTTGATCAGTTTCAGCAGCACTATATTGATCAGTCCTGTTGGATCATTTCACTAGACCTAATTAAGAGCATACCTGCATGCAGGAAGTGCTAAAATTGTATTCGAAAGAGCTACCTGCAATGAATTATGCTGCTAATACGGGGAAGGAGTCGATGTTCCTTGAACGATGCGTAGCCAATGGGTATGGGTGCTTTTCCTTTTCTGTTTCTTGGTGTCATTCTGACCATATCCAAATTTGGTGGTTTTCCATCCTTTATTCACATTAGAATTCAGATACTGCACTTTGTTTTGAACTGATTACTATTCTTTTTTTAATTCTGGGGCTTTCAATGAACTACTACCATCAGTTTTGACTGTATCTTGGTATTTATTGCAGAAAATACAGCACACTGCTTTTGAAAAGAAAGTCTCCTGAAGGTCTTGAGGAGGTAGTCATAGTATTTACCTTCTCTTTAAAAAAATTATTTCTCCACCCTGCGCGATGCCATGGCATCCTGCTAAGAATTTGCTTGGAGCTGCAGCACTTGTATGCAATAGTGGTTGATTTGGTTTCCATGTGGAGTTGGCACTTGGCACCAAATTTGTGGGTCATGCAATAGTAATATGGACATAATAATGGCCTAATCCTGATCTATATGGCCAAGCAACAGTGGATCATACGGTAAATGGGCAACCATCTGACTGTTAGCCATTCCATTTATCAGCCTTATGCTAATATTCTTCCACACCACTTGCTGCTCAGCAGAAACCAGACTGCTATGGAATAAAATGTCTTAGGTTTCTATAGATATTCATACTTTTGGAAGCCATATCTTGCAAAATGTAATCTGTCCGCTGGAAATTCTTGAGATTCTCGCTCAAAGTCTGGTATCCAAAGAATGCTCCAGCCATTTCTCACATGCAGTGCAACCAGTAGTGATGCTTTGTTCCCTAAATTACAGCTTTAGATCACAGTCATTGGATTGATGCAAATGTTCTACCTGAAAGGCCCATCTACTGTGCATCATGATAGACTCTGCAACTGCGTCATTCATGTCATGAACTCATTTATTCTAACAAATCATTATAATTGGGTATGGTGCTCCACCAGTGCATTGCATGAGTATTTTGCAAATCAATATTAGGATAAAATGACTTTCTGAAGTATACAAGGTCATTAATCATCATTCCACTCTTCCCATTCTTCTATATATATATATATATATGGGAGGGGTCTATGGACACCATAACCTCGCTGTAAACCCCTAGGCACTGTACAACCTCAAGAATCTTCGGGTTGGCAGATGCCTCTCAGTCATTGTTGATTGATTTTGTTCTGATGATGATCAACAATCTTTGAGACTCCTTACCAAAAAAAAAAACAATCTTTGAGACACAATGAAGTTTATCTTTGATAGTGCTATATTATACTTCTTGCTTGTGCCAATGCATTCAACAGTTTGATGAAGAAATGAGATGCCCAGAGACACAAAATTTGCTTGGCCGTACGAATTAATAACTACTCTCATCTCATTCACGCAGGCTTTGGCTGCAATTACTTATCAAATAGTGCCTGTTGACACACATTATGCTGAGATTCCTCTCGCTGCTGTTAGTGCAATTTACCAGCATAAGGTTAATTTTTAGCTCATTTTTGTCTTATTGCCTCAATTTTTTAAACGTAGCTTGACATGGGGGATGCTGTCACTCTGGTCCTGTCTCCTGTTCTTTCACTAAATGTAGTGCTTCTTATGACCTCAAACATAGTTTCTTTATTTCTGGACTGTGCTAAACTCAAGAGCCAACACATTTCACAATTATGAGAGCTAGTCAAAGGGACGCGTGATAAATCAGTCCTTAATGCTAGAAAGATAGAATTTTTCGTTGATATTCATGATTATGTGAAGTAATTTCAAGTGTATATCCAGAAATTAGCATTTTGTTCCTTATAAACCATTTTCGCTCAATTTAGGCTAGCTCTTCATAAATAAATTGCCATTTAAGGACAAAAAGGAAAGCTTAAGTAATTATG
This sequence comes from Syzygium jambos, assembly GCA_031216235.1. Classification (NCBI taxonomy): domain Eukaryota; kingdom Viridiplantae; phylum Streptophyta; class Magnoliopsida; order Myrtales; family Myrtaceae; genus Syzygium; species Syzygium jambos. The sequence continues at coordinate 24,712,818 of CM062220.1, forward strand.
ACAATGCCTTTCTCCTTGTGATGCCATCTCTTATTGTTTATGCTATTGCCATATGCTCGTAATCTCTACAGACAAACACATTGTAAAATTTGGACAGCTGCATATTTCTATTCAGGATAAATTATATAAGCATCATCTAACATTTCGAGCTAAATTATAGTTAATAGAGCTGATCTTGAAGGTCTGTCTTTATTTATTACTTACTTTTCCCCCTTTTTTCAGGGAATAGGCCGCCTCTTGTTCATGGAACTGAGAAATAGACTTCAGAGTGTTGGTATCTGCACGATATTTTGCTGGGGAGACAAGGAATCTGAAGAGTTTTGGTTTAAGATGGTAATTTTGAAACTTTTTTCCTAACGGTACTGAAGAGCATTACATGGTCGTGTTAGTTCATTTTTTCCCTCCGTTTCCCAATTTTGTTATCTGGCCTATATTCTGTTCAATTAGTCATTACGTCAAAGAAATCTCCTCTAAGTATCTATATTCTCCAAATTATTCTGTTTCAAAGATGTTAGATAGGAATTATGTAGTTCTGACCATTAGATTTCTTCTGATAGTTGATCAATGCTGCAGGGCTTTGTATCAGTTGCGGAGGTTAACAGCAAGGGTAGAGCTCGCAGGCTTCCAGTCAGGGCTGACATTCGAAAAGCATTATGCTTTCCAGGTGGTTCAACCCTCATGGTTTCTCATCTTAGCAAGAATATTTCAGTTGATCCTTCAGATTCACTGAAGCTGTCTATGAGGCAAAGCAAGATGTTCTCCTCGTTTGCTTGCGTTAAAATTCAGGGGCTTGGTCCCTCAGGAGAAAATTGTACTACTTTGGCAATGACCAGCGGGACAGAGAACTGTCAACCTGAAGAATTGCTGGCAGATGGGATCACAAGAGAAGCTAAGAAAGCTGAGGGTAAGACACGGATTATTCTTTTTGTTTGACTATTTGCTAAAATACAGCTACATTGCATCTGCACCCATTCTCGCAAAAACAAATAAAATAATTGGGGTTTACAAATACGTAAGAACTGACATAGCTCTCCTGCATCACATGATATACAATTTCTGCGAAGAGAATTGACTTTGAAGGGAGTCCCTTGAGGATTCTACCAATACATAAACTCTTTACTATCCCGGGTCTCACTGCTTCTGTAATTATGGCCAAAATGAGGACTGAAGTAGTGTCTGGATCCATACTCCTTACTGAAGCCTTCTGTTCATATGCCTCCACTTTCTTATGATCGGAAAATTTCTTATCGTAGTTCAGTGATTGCAGTTCTTTCTTTCAGGATGTTCTCAAAATTATGGCAGTGGTAAGGACAAGGTTCCTCCCAACAAAGTGGACTACCGTAACAAAAAACATGATGCTGAACTTTCTGACTGCGGAGCTCATGATGATGTAGATTGCTGTCATTGCTCTGGACATGGCAAAAAGAGGATAGTCTGGGAAGCTACATTATCGTCATTGAAGTCCAAAAAAGTGAAGGGAAGCCAACAACCTGATTGTCAGTTACATTGTGATGGATATCCAGTTTTAGAAAGTGAAGGAAATGATTCTCGCTTTAAAGGATGCTCGTCTGGATTTCCAAGAAATAACTTCCTAGGGGAACCTATCCCTGGCAACCATGAGGAAAATATTGCTACAAATTTGACCACATTAGACACAGCATCAGCACCACTGCTTCAAAATGAAGTTCATTCTGGAGAAGCATGCTTCAGAATCATGCTGATGGACATTGCCGAAGATACTAAGAAAGCCCATCTCATAAAGGTATATCCACTTTTCCCTTTTACTTTTCACCTGACACATGTGCATGGTGGTAGCTATTCGTCTATTTCATTTTAGAGACCGCATAGTGTGAATATGTTAGGATTTTAAATTGCTGCAAAATCGCTGTCAGACAATGTATTTATGGAAAGATTCTGATTCACGGGCTAGTTTTTGCTGTTTAAGCGTGATTCTAAAAGACATGTTGACGAAGTTATAATGACAAACAGAGATCACACAAAAAGAGATTAAATCTTATGCCTACTGCTATGTTTGAGATGAATGAAAGTGGAAGCATAGTGAAAAAAAATAATAACAGAGAATAGTGGAGGGAAATTGTTTGGAATAGGTACAAATAAGAGGGAAAAAATTTGTCTGAATATCTTTGCATTGGGAGGACATGACTTGAAAGTTCCACTGCAGTTGCTCGAATACTACCCATCACTTTGTTTGAGTAGTAGAAAAGATGAAGGATTAGTTTATTAACTAACTTCATTTCTCTCCACATTTTTAGCCTTCAAGACTCATCCGAACAAGAATAGAATGGCATTTATCTTTCTCTTCTTTTCCTTCAATTTCCTTTCTCAGTTTCCCTTCATTTCTCTCACAACTTAATTGCCATGTACATCTTGATGCATACACAAAACTTCGACTTTGTGCTTCCACAACATTTTAATCTATGACTGGTCTTTTGTTTTTTAGGTAATTGAAGGACTTGGGGGTGTTGTAGCGTCAGATGGAAGCACAAGCACACACATCGTAACTGGGAAAGTCAGGAGGACTCTGAATTTCTGCACTGCCCTCTGCTCAGGGTATGGAATTTCTTAGGACATGAAACCATGATATTCTATTATTAGGTTCAACATGTTATAGCATGTAATGGAATGTTGTATCTGCAGCTGGTTTTAAATATTTGCTTCAAATTTCTGAATGGCATCCTGAATACAGCTGGCGTGATTTTTGTTGACAAGTAGATTGAGCAAACAGTTGTTCCTCTTCAGGTTTTGGCACAACGACTGATCTTTTTTGATGTTAGTATTTAGTTTAAATTTCTGTTGGGATGTTTTCATTGTTTCATTCAGAGTGATGATTATCCAGTTCCCTGACTTACAGTCAGCTGTGAGTCTGTGTTCCTGGATTATGAATGTTATGAGACAGAACACACTATTGATATTTGAGCCTGCCTGAAATAATTTGAATCCCGAGATAAATATACCTGACTTTGCTTGGTGAACACTCCTAAGGGTCTATGTGATTTTAAAGTCGTAGGTGTTGTACTTGATTCTAATCGCCAAGTTAAAACTGCAGAAAGAATATATCCTGTGATCACAAATAATTATTACGACATAATTAACTTTCCAGCTTTCAGTAATAACTCATGGTAATATCGCAAATTGTGTACATATGTCTTCCATGCGTTTTCCTTGTCAAGCTTGTAGTGTATATAGTTTTTAAATGGATTCATTTTCTTGGCACGTAAACAAAATGAGTTAACAACGATTGTTCATATTTCTCGCATTATAGCAATACCAATTATGTAACTTGGCCTTTCTTTTTATCCTTCCTCTAAATCTAAGGCCAGTATCTTCAGCTGACCAATTATTTCTAATGATTGATGTGCATACAGTAGCAAAGATAACTGTAAAATTCTCATTGCCGTCATGCTTTAGTTCATTTTCTTTCAGATATGGTGTACCTCTATGTTGCTATTGTTTGATCATATATATCATGGTATTTGCATCATTATGCAGAGCATGGATACTCTCGCCCCTTTGGTTGAAACAGAGCTTTCGTGAAGGCAAATTTGTGGGTGGGTCAAGAGTAATGATACAGTCTCTGCTATTTCAATTGCTCAACTGTCTTACCTTGTCTCCTTTTATGTTGATGTGTTACAGATGAACTGCCATATATATTAGATGACAAAGAATATTCCCTGAAGTATAGATCGGAGTTAAAAGGTGCAGTTATCAGAGGAAAAACTATGACAAGGGCTCTACTTAAAGGGTATAAAGTATGCATTTCAGCTCATGTTCAACCCCCCATTAAGACTTTGACAGCCATTGTCATTGCTGCTGGTGGAACTGTAAGTGTGAAGAATCTCCTGAAGCTTTAATTTTTCTTGGTTGTGCTAGCAGCTGAAGTGGTAACATAATTGCATAGAGCTTCAAACAGTGTTCCTAATTACTCTTTGCACCAGGCTTTTAGTTAATTATCATTCTCTATTAGGGAAACTGTTCTTTATCGATTACATAATTTGCGCTTTAGAGGAAATAGTTGAACTATATTTGGTAGTTTAAGAATTAGTTTTTAAATAGTTATCAAATAAGGTAACTGAAGTTTTTCGAGTGTCTCCCTATGTTCAATAGATAAATGGAGTTGTGTAATCTGTCAACAAATCAATCGAGTAATCATCTGGTCTTTAGTGGTTTTCTCTCTCTTGCAATCCTATAACATTCACGCACATCAACAATTCTTTCCATCATTATGCTTAGTGATTTATTAAAGGAAACAGATTGGACAAATGTGGGTGGTCGAGTATGCCAAAATATTCTACTCAAAATCATCTGTTGAGAAAGGGAGCTGAAATCAGACAATGATGTAACCTCGTCACTCCAGTATCAGTTAATTCATTCTGTCAAATTATGACTTTTCTGGTATCTGCTGTAAGAGGAATAAGTGAAACTCACATCATGTCTGACCAGAAAAAGTAAACCTTACGTCCATATAATTTGAACATGCTTATATTTTCTATCCTCAATGTCTATGCTCAGTATCTCTTCCTTTCCCTGGAGAAATTTCAGATTATTCGTCGACTGGACAAAGTGAACGATCCATCGAAGACTATTTTCATAGCATGTGAGGAAGATATGGAGGAGGCATTGGCGGCTGTAAAGAAGGGAGCATGGACATTCAACAGTGACTGGTTTATGAATTGCATCATGAGACAAAAGCTTGATTTGGAGGAGCCACAGTTTGCAGAGTCTCTATAAGAGGTAACTGTGTGGTCGATGAAATGAAATAAGTCCCTACAACTAAGATTAGAGATGCAAATGGCTCTTGCTCTTTTAGGCTTGAAATGTATAGGACCAACAGCACCATATTTATAAATTACTGTCATGATCATGGATCATCCTTTTATCCAAATGTGCATCGTCTGACGAAGGACACTGCTCGAATTGATGTCAGGAGGTTTAAAGTCAAAATCTTTCCATAAGTATACTGGGAAAAGTCCTTTTACAGTAGGTTGTTTTCTGCACAACTAAACTGCATAGCTGTATTATGTATCCAAGACCGTACGCCTAGTGCATGTGAATTGAAGGTGCGCCCGTTACCTGAATGCTGGATTTGATGCTCTTTCCTTTCCTTACTCTTGTCCTGTAATTTAGGCAATTCTCTTGCTTCCTACATTAGGTACAATATATGTCCACTGAAGCAGAAAGCATTTTGAATATCTAAGCTCTTGACCTATTCCTTTGATCCTACTCTTCACACTGAAGCTTCCTTAGGACGGCGTCCATCGTAAATCAGATGACAAGATCTATGATGAAACTGCTCCCATGGGAGAACACAGTTTCATTGTGCATTAGGCATTTAAAAATCCTTGATGCATGCCCATTCAGGCTTATTTTTCTGACCAAGCCTGTCCATGTGATGGGCGGGCCTATCGGATGGCCAAGCCGATGATCATGTCTATTAGGCAGGGTCTAATCCAAAGAAAGATGTGCTCTGAAGTTCTACAATTCCATATCTCCAACGTCCTTTCCTCTTGCTTTAGGACAGATGCTGAATGCGCTAAGGATCCAATGCATAACTCAATTTATGAGTAGCGCACTAGCCCCGGTGGCTTTTCAAGTCTGAATCAAGTATGAAGGCTAGGAAATATCAGGGCATTACTGAGGGTAAATAGCAGAAGAGGGACGGCGGGCGCCGCAATTTTTTGGGTGGAGTGGGCCAAGAAATTGTCTACCTGCTCAGTTAGAATGCCTAGTTGCTCCAATGTTCTATCTCATGAGAGAACCAGCTAGTGCTTGCTAAAAGTGAAAGTCATCTGGTTGGTGGGATGGTGTAGAGTTGGGACCTAGAGGCTTCCTTGCCAACACTCATTTGAAGACAAAGTCCGCTTACGTGGTTCCAATTATAGACTTCATTATCTTAGAGTTGGGAATGAGTAATATAACAGGCAGAGACAACTGTAGACGAAAGTTCAAATTAGAAGCATTAGAAAGTCCAACTCGATAATTAGTTGTAAATCTTAAGATTAAATTGACACCAATGCAACGTTAGGATATGTGAGTGTATGTGTATATACATATATCCTATGAATGTGGAAAATATCCTAGTTATGTCTAATATATGAATCAATGCATAGATTATCCTTGATTGATATGTTAGAAATAATTATTAGATTCTTCATATCTCATCATTAGTTCTAAATCATAGAATTAAATTGACACCAATGCAACGTTAGGGTATGTGAGTGTATGTATATATATCCTATGAATGTGGAAAATATCCTAATTATGTCTAATATATGAATCAACGCATAGATCATTCTTGATCAATATGTTAGAAATAATTATGAGATTCTTCATATCTCCTTTGATTCTCCATATCCATAAATGATATAACAATCATGAGATTTGGAGAATCAAGAGATATATGAATAATCTCATAATTATATTAAATACATTAATCAAAGAAGATACATGCACAATCATGAGAGATTGGGCATATCTTATTAAATTTTAACTGACGTTGGAATATTGTATCATTTTAAATAGTCATCTTGTAAAGCATATATATACCAAATGTATTTTGCATTATGAAATATAGATAAATTATACGATTCTCTTCTGCTATATTCTTCTCTAGAAGCACATGCTTTTTAAACTTGGACTTCACCACTCCACTTTTCCCCCCATCCTAACTCTCGAGTCCTTGGACCATGCTTAAGAGCATTTCTGTCCTCCACCAAAACAGAAGGGAACTCTTCCCCTACTCTCTGCTCTGTTCCAAAAGAGATAGAATTGGTGTATTAGATCCTCACATGCTCAAGATAGCAATTGGTCTAAGCATACTTTATTCGAAATATAATGAGAGTGTCTTTGAAGAATGTCTAGAAACTCTAAAGGGCCCAATGAAAAGTGGGATCTTAGGAGAGCTCCATTAAAGCCATGGAAGCAACAGCTCGCCCTCCCAGGCCGAGGCATTTTGTTTTAGTGTATCATGACCAGCAATGGGAGAGCGAAACAAAATGGCACAAGAGAGTCTAGGACTGATGAAAGAATTAATTTGTTTTTTTTTTAGGCCAAGAATGAGAGCAAGCATTAATGTTACTTTGAACCCCACGATGATCTAGAGTTGTAGACTCTGTAGTTATTTCCTGATGGGAAATTCTATGGTCCAGCGTTGGATACACAAGACCGGTCCCGTAATTTGCGTAAACTATTAGATTAATTTGAAAAAAAGTATGATTGGATCCGCTTTGAAAGATGGAACCTGTTATTTTCGAAATTGATTTTAGGTCGTAATTTACAAACTGCTTTAGTAAATGGAAAAGTTACATGAGAGATCGATTTTAAGTCATCACGATAAATAAATTTTACAAACTCAAAAGTAATCAAACTTATATTTGATTAAGGGAAATTAAAGACTCAAGGGTTGGCCAAATTTACGGACTCTAAAGGAAACAAGCTCGGTTAGGTATTAGACTAATAATAGGAGAAACGCTTTTTACTATTTTTTTTGGGTATGTTACTATTTCTTATGGAAAATTACGAATAATAAGAACCAAAGAACTCTGGATGTTGAAAGGGAAATTACTCCACACAAAAAAATGGTTGTGCAATAATATTTGATCGGCAAATTGTTGTTAGTAAGGATAAATACTAGACCTGTTAAACGGGTGGGTCGGATCGGGTTTGTGTCGGGTCATAAATGGTCTAACCTAAATTGATCCATTAATCCGTTTATGATCTATTTATTCGTAGTGTAAATTTCCCAACCCATACTTGACCCGACCCGACCTATATTGTTAAAATACTTTTATATTTAACCTAATCTAGGAATACTTGTTTCTTATAATTTTTTTTAAATTGAGGTTTTGTTTGTTTCGCAAAAAATGCGACATCTCTAGAAAATATTTTCCATAAAGTCATTATCCAAGAAAATAAAAAAATTTATGATGTTTGGCTAAATTTGAAAATAAACTAGAAAATATTTTTCGATATTTGGTATATAAAATCTGGTTTGATTTTACTTTGTGCATTCATTTTAATAATATTAATATTTTTTATATTTTTTAAATCGAATTTTTAATTATTTTTTCTTTTTCCTTTATTTTTGATCCATCACTAGCCACCCTGGCCGGCAACTGACCACAGGCGAGGCTCCAGCTCGCTTGATTTCGGTGAGCCGAGCCGAGCCTTGCCGGTCTCGGGTGAGGCTCCACCTCGTTAGATTCGGTGAGGCCTTGGCCTCGCCGGAATTGGGCGAGCCTCGAGCTTGCCGGAATCGGGCAAGGCCGAGGCCTCGCCTGAGACCGGCGAGGTCATCCCCCCCGCTGGCCGATCGCTATGGCCGACCACCGTCCAAAATAAAAAAAAGAAAAGAAAAGAAAATAAAAGAAAAATAAAAAATAAAAAATAAAAGAAAAAGAGAAAAAATAAAAATAATTAAATTTGGATTTTTCTTAAACATTTTTATAAAGAGGGAAAGAGTGTGCGGATGGGTCTAGTGGGTGGGTTGAAAATTGATTCCAAGCTCAGCCCATTTAGACACATTTATCTTTAAGCTTTAAAGTTTAAAACACATTTAAGGTTGACTCTTTAAAATTAAAGTAACCCATATATGACCCATTTAAAAATAAATGGGTCATATATGGGTTTAAGACCCATTTTGACACCTCTAGACGTAACCGATTCAATCAAATCATGTGTAAAATGAGTGGCAGCGCATAAAATAGCACCATAATGATTTGATGATACATGCCCTCTTAACTTCTTTTAGCTCGCCAAATAAGTATGTGACTCTGCTAGTAAATAAATTCGAGAGGTGAATAACGCTAGCATCACATATGCACGGGCCGACTTTTGGGTTCTGCAAGATGCAGATCAAAAGTCAAAAAGCGAGAGGAAATTTAGAGATGGGACATATAAAAATAATAAAAAAACCTCTTTTATCTCTCCCTGCCTTTTCAAATTAAAAAGATGAATTTTATTACAAATATACTTAGGGAGGGAAATAGAAGAGGTGGATTATGTCTTTAAACGATGGAATTTGTTCCAAATGCTTTTGGCGTGGCGTGAGAAAATAAATTTTAATAAGGAGGTATGATTTTCGCTGTTCCGTGTCCCATATAGTAGTTGTATGGTTACGAGAGGTGTATATTTATTTGAGCGTTATACTCGTATCTTATTTTAGTATAACTATTCTACGAATTATCAATTACAATTTTCTCATATTGCCACCTACACGCTTTCGCACTAGACAAATGGTATTAAAGCCACATTTCCATACTGAGTAAGGCGGTGCCCTCTGTACAGTAGAGGGACCCGGGGAGAGAAGCAAGCCAAATCAGAGAGAATACCAAAACAAAAAGAAGTGTGCTTTGGAAATGGAGTCCTCCTAGCATTCATTATTGGAAAAGGGTAATTTAAAATTTTATGGCATGGTGTGTCTTCGGCCATTTTGGTTATGAATTTAGCTTCCGGTTCTCATTATCTATGTGACGAATTTGAGTATTCCGAGCTTCAATTTTCCTTCTAGGAGTACAAAAGCCAAACCATGGTCTTCAAATTCACCACAACTGATCTCACTTACGATCCTCCCGATTTTGATTCCAACTCGCCGCCTACTTCTCAATCATTGACGGTTTGCCTGTCATGTATTTCTCAGTTGCACTTTCAAGAAACCCATAACATCCCCCAGGTTGTCGCCAGAGCTTCGCTGCGACTGACATTTCAGGCTTTCGAATCTGGCTGTTCAAGTTGCGGGCCAAATGAATCTATGGAGCTCCGGCAGTGACACCTTAAAAGGTTCGCTTTCGGTGAGCTATAGGCGGCTACCAACCACTTCAGCGACGAAAAGATTGTGGGCAGGGGCGGGTTTGTTGCACTGATTAGCATCTACTTAACGTGACAATCCTATTTTTGCAAGTCCTGTCTTCCTTTATAATTCGCCAACACAACCGGCGAGCCCTACCGTTTCGAGAGCTCACTAGGCTGCCAAAAAAAAAAAAGGAGACAAAGCTCAGAAAAATCTGATAGTACGCAAGAAATGTCGTTAAAAAGGGACCAAACTGCCCTATTAGACCGGACACTCGTGATCGTATTCCCAAGCCTTTTACTAATCAAAATTGGGTAATATTACGAGAACAACCGCATCGGCCCATCTTTTGACTTTGACGTTGCGGTTGTAAATAATACTTTGTGTGATATAAGCAAGACCGGATACTCAAACTTTTAAATCATCCTTCAACTTGTCAGCTATATAATTATTTACATGCTATGTTGCAAGTCCGGTACTATTCTAGACCCACAGAAGTATTACGTGGCTAATGGATTTGATGTCTGAACTGATCCATCTTATATGCTACATGGGTATACTCGATGTCCATACCCGTAGCATTTACTCACGTGCATCTTCAATGTAATAAGGTTGTAATATATTACGTAGTAATTTGGCATGGTTTGCAACCAACAGTAAGTCACCTGCACGATGGACTTGGTATAGACAGCGCAGTAATTTACACCCACGCATCAGTATTCTTGCCGCTATAGCCCGTCACATTGGCCACAGGACATCCCATGTCAATCCAGGCACAGCATTGTAGCATGATCAGGCGAATGTTTGTACCAAGTGACTTGCACCTTCGTATGGGCACACAACAATATTTGCTTTTGAGTACATTATCTAGACCATTAACTAGATAAATCCATCCTCTCCTACTTTTAATCGTCAACAAAAAGGGAAAACACATGTAAGGCAACGAATTGAACGAAGGATTTATTTTCATTTCGATTCGATCCGAACCGAACTGAAATAAATCGAACTAAAAAAAAAGTCGTTTAATTTAGATAATCCGATCTGAAAATCGAACCGAACTGAAATGCACAAAATTTCGGATTTGATTCGGTGCGGTTCAAATCTCAATTCGATTTTTCGGTTCGATTCTGGCGTCCCGTCTTCTGCTTTTACCCTAAGTAAAACTGAAAAGGGTTTTAGGGCTCCTGCGTCTGCTCCGTCTCCTCCGATTTTAAGGCCGCGACGACGACGGAACTAAAGGCCGTCGCTCCAAGAACTGAAGGCGACGATCCTGGTCTCTGCTCGCCCTTCCATCGAGAGCAGAGACCGTCGCTCGCTCGAGGAAGCTTAGGTTCTCTGCTCGACCTTCGATCAAGAGCAGAGACCGAAGTTTCGTGGGTCGAAGTTTCAAATCAATTTACGAACACCCGTGTACGGTCTTCTTCTTTGGCTCTCATACTCCTTTGTGCTTGCTCTGTGCGATTGGGTGGGTTCTTGTCATTTCGTGCTCAAGCAGATTGGGCTGACAAAGTTGGTCTTGCAAAGTTGTTTTGTGGGTATGAGTTCCTTTTCTGGGTAGAGCAATGTGTTCCCTCGAAACCCTCTTGCCTTCTAGCGCTTTCTCCTCGCGCGCGCCGGGGTGTTTTTTTGATCATGGTCCGTTTCGGAGCTGTTTTTCACGAATTTGGGTGGTTGTTGTGCAGGAGTGCCTCATCATCTTTTGGGCACCGTGAGCCCGAACGTGGAGTTCACGGCCAAGGCGTTTAGGGACTCTGCTGTTCCTGTGGGTTCGCCTTCCTTAAACCGACGGTGACATGTTGAATTTGATTAACTTTGTTTTGATGAGATTGAAACTTTTGTGTTTTTCCCGAACTTTAGCTCATTGATGAGATCTTGTCTCGGAATAACTTGCCAGTCATAGTTGGGGGTACAAATTACTATATCCAGGTAGAGTATGCGGCACTTCTTTTTCATTTGCTTGAATAGCCTGCAGCTTTTTCTCTGTGTTCACACTTTGCAGTAGTTACTCTGTGAATTCACTAACGGGGGCTGTAGTATTAATTCAATCACACCTCATGCTCTAAATTCACGTAAGATTGTATCGATGAGTTCGCTTAACTTCTGTCACTTTAAAGTCCATCCCTTGTCAGAGTCAACTTGTGAATTTTAGTTTCCTGACTAAATGTGAGTGACTCAGCTTCTGGACTATGAGATTATTTAGTCGCCAATGCCTGATAAAGAATAGCTATTTGATGTCTCTACGTGTCCTGCATAGTTTTTGTACTTATGATACTCTATTTGATTCTATCATGTGAATCTTCAGTGTTATCTGTTGCTGGAAAACGTAATTTAGATCATCTTCTTACTCAATTTGGATCTATAGTAATAGGTATGTACTGGGACAAATTTGTTCCAGTACATATAATGAAACTCCTTATATTCATCAATGCCAGAGACTAAAAACAGGACCATTTTTTGGTGTTGCAATACAAATAATTAATAGTGTTTTCTATCTCTCGTGATGACTAGCCTACTTTGTAAATGTGATATAGCACGCTTTCACCACAATGTTTTGATCTTGGCTGTCTTTGGCTACATATGGTGGTACTATCTCACATCTGTACTAAGAACTCTGTACATCCATACATTTATATACATTAGCATGCTCGATTCGCTTGGCTTAATGTCATAGCATATTCTTGATTTAGTTCATTTATCATAACTATTTAGCAACTTCTGTCGTGGTGCTTTAATGGCTACCCCTTCTATTATGCTTTTATTTGGATTAAGTATTTGCTTGTCATACAAAGTTTATCATATTCTTGATATTGGTTTCCCTTGATGATTGACGAACAAAAGAGAAGTAGTCTTCTCCTTGATGTGTAAAGAAAGCAAGTGAGTACTGGAGATTCTGTATTCTTTTTTGCAGCTAGTCCATTATTCGATTATTTTTAAAAAAGGAAGGCTCAAAAACTGCACATTTCTAATTCATCAATCGAAAAACCAAATCTGCAGTGGGGTTGTAGAAAATATTGTCTTTCTTGGAGTCAGATGATGCCAATGTACGGATTCATGCTGTGAAGGTGGTGGCCAACCGTGCTGCTGAAGATGGATTTCCATCTTTCTCTTGAAACTTCTTATCGGTTGTGAATTGAATGTCATCCCTTTCTCTGGGAGCATGTTTGTATCTTCGTAAGTAAATTTCTCAATCAATATGGCTGGGACGGATATGTGGTGTTTGTTTGTTTAGGTTGGTGTTGCTTTTGTTTGTTTGTTTAGGTTGGTGTTGCTTTTGTGTAGTTCAACTAACAGACTACTCTTCATCTACTGGGCATTCATGTTGTTAGCATGCCACTGGAAAGATCTCTTCGGTATAATTGCAAAAGCTTCTGGCATCATGGGGGGCCAAATCCTCAATGGCCACTTAGGCATTCGCTGCAACAGCTTGTGTTGCTTTGTCAGCAACATAGTAAGAAGTACGATACTAAACACTCTAAAACCTTTGCAGAAATTTAAACCTTCATGTTGCTTTGTCTGTATTTCACCTGAAGAACCAACACAAGCTGCTGATCTTACCGGCAATAGATCCTGAAGTTTGTGGGAATGGCTCAACTAAAATCACTCACCGTACCAGAACATGTAATGTGTGTAATCACCTACCTTTTAATGTGAAATTATCATGCCAATTCATGCATATTATCAAAATTTTCCTGATTTCTTTCTTCTTCTTCTTCTTAAATTAGCTATGCATAGATCAAACTAAGTATACATAATCTACTGAAGCCATTATCTTTTTCTACAACGTGATGAAATTTCTAGAGCTTTCTTAATTTTTTATCATAAAAAATTATCATAAATACATATTATTTTAAAAAACTTATCATAAAAATATTATCATGAAATATTTTTCATAAAAACAGAAAACCGAGCCATGAATAAAAAAGCAAAAAAAAAAAACAAAAAAGAAGAAGAAACCGAAAACCAAACCGAACCAAATCGGCTTATCGGTTCTGTTCCAATTCGGTTCGGTTCCTATTTGGTTCGGTTCGAGGAGGCACCCTTAACAGTTCGGTTCGGTTCGATTTTTCTAGAAAACCAAACCTAACCGAACCGTTTACACCCCTGGCAGAAGGCAACGAACTGAACGAAGGGTTTATTTTCATTTCGGTTCGACCCGAACTGAACTGAAAAAAAAAAGTCGGTTAATTTAGATAATCCGAACCAAAAACCGAACCGAACCGAAATGCACAAAATTTTCGGTTCGGTTCGGTTCGTATCTCGGTTCGGTTTTTCGGTTCGGTTTTGACACTCCTAGTGAGAGTTAGGGTTTTGCTAAACAGTGGATAGATAAGGCTATCGAAGTGATTTTTTGCGGGTTTGATTCCCTTTAACAAAAGCAACTGATTCCCAAGTATTCATCGAGCTAGAAATGGCTTGGTCTTTAGGACTTACTTGGTTGTAACGGAATTGAGTATCGGAGCATTACCGAATCTTATCCTTCCCTAGTTCTTCCTCGCTCTTTTTTTAAATTAAAATACAATTACACATCGAATCGGGAATGTGAAGCGATATAGCCTTTTGTTCTCTACCTATGGTGTAGCTTTCATGGCCAGAATCAAGCCTGGTAGATCCTTTTTGAGAAGCCATTACTGGTTTGGGGGTGCTAACTTCTGATCCTTCTAGAACAGAGGATCGAGCTAGCAATGGCTTGGTCTTTAGGACTTACTTGGTTGTAACGGAATTGAGTAACGGAGCATTACCGAATCTTATCCTTCCCTAGTTCAACCTCGCTCTTTTTTTAAATTAAAATACAATTACACATCGAATTGGGAATGTGAAGCGATATAGCCTTTTGTTCTCTACCTATGGTGCAGCTTTCGTGGCCAGAATCAGGACTGGTAGATCCATCAGGGTTGAGGCCTCACGTGATTTTGGTGAAGCGGAGGTTTCGCCGAAGGTAATAGGAAATTTTCCATCTTATGTTCCTTAATTTGTATACTTGGTACCGACATCAACAGATCTTAATAGCCAGTTTATTTTGTATCAGGGAACAGATTTAGTGGATTCAGTGACTGCTCCTTGTGTCTCGGAAGATATAACTCAGTGCGAGACAGCTCCCGTGCCTGACAAAGGGGAAGGGATGGTCACTGTGGTGAAAGGACGTAACGATGGAGCCCCTAGCGATGTGGTAATGATGTGTTGACTCTTAACTTCTCAAATTAACCAATTTCCAGGTAGCCACTGACCATTTTAGCTCTTCAGGTTTCTGCTTATGAGCAACCAAAATTAGCAGAAGAGCTGGATGCTGGAGTTCTTAAGGCAATTTGACTGGTGTATGTCAAATCCACTACTGGATTATTGGAGACTGGTTCCGAAAAGAAAATGTGACTAGCACTGTTGTATTTTAGTGATTCAACTTCAAAATTGGTGAATGTTGCATTAACTGATGATGAAGAGAACAGCAAGTCCTCTGTTCTAGAAGGATCAGAAGTTAGCACCCCCAAACCAGTAATGGCTTCTCAAAAAGGAGATGCAGTGACTGATTCTAAGAACTGTCAGACAGCTAAAAAGATAGCCAGCTTGATCAAGAACCCCTCCACGTTGAGGCCTAAACAGAACTTGCAGTCTTCGCCAGCCAAGAAATCCAAACCAGAGTGTGTTACAAGGTTAAAAAGATGTGTCTTATCCTCATATTTTGCATTGGACTTGAGAATAAACAATTACAAAGTTTGGCTTACTCTGTTTCCACTCACAGAAATACAAACGTGAAGGATTCTGCTGCAACTCCTCTGGTAGCTCAAGAAGACCAGGCTATCAAGCGGCAGAAGTTGGAAGGAGGGAAATCTAGACTGGTGGAGCCTATAACAGCAGATCCTCATTTAGTTGGTATGGCGTCTTCTATCGGTGATGTGATGGAGCGACTCATTTGAACTTTTTATTTTTATTTTTCAGGTCTTAAATGTCAAACCGCAAATTTTGCCTCACAAATAAAAATTGGGTCTTGCAAGCGGCAGTTCCAGCATATGCTGAATACCGTGAGGAACAAGTAACCTTAAAGCCTGGAAGGAGAGGGGCACACACCTTTGAAGGAAGAGAGGGAGAGAAATAATGGGGTGGTAAGTGAGTTTGTAGTGCTGTGCTGTGTGTTTGTAGGGGTGAGTGTGTGTGGGACAAATTAAAAGCCGACAAGCGTGGGGATTGTATTGTCATGTCAAGAGCCTTTCTTTTGAAAGGTGCGGTTCTCTTCTCGTTTCTTCTTTGGACAACCTCCCTCTTTGTTTCATTCTATCCCTTTTCTCCCCTCTTTCACCGGGACACTCATGTAATTCTCGAGAAATCGTCGCTCTGATTGGGTAGTTCTTTTCTTCCTAAAGGGATCGATGCCAGTTTGGGCCTTCGATTTCAGCCGGTCGTCGAATTCTTTCGAGTGTTTATAGGTATATGTCGTTGTGACAGGAAAATGTTGCTTTCGAGTGTTTATAGGGATTGTTATTGAGCTCTCTTGAAATCAATACAATTATCCTGTGATGAGTGGCACTTTTGAGAACGGATTACACAACATAACATCCATCCTATGGAAATTGTGTACAATTTTTTCTACACGGTCAACAGCCGTTACATAATTCCAAAAACAGGTCCTGACTTTAAAGTACTTTTGCATTGTGCACCTGTTTTTTTTTGTTTTTCTATAGTTGAAAGTCTTCCAGTTTATTGACTTAAACGAAATTGTGGCGCTATTTATCTCTGTGGCCGAGGATCATCGGGTGGCCCATGGTCTCTGGCCACTTTGGAAGTATTTAGTTCACCGTAAGATCCTCACCAGCTGCATCCAAGTATAATGAACAAAACCTTAGATGAGTAGTGAGGTCGGAGGTGCTTCACCCTCCAAACATTCAGAAGTGCAATTGTAGAAACTCATGTTGATGTCGACGGGAAAGACACAAAGGTTCTCATTCAAAAGGTGACATGATACATGTCTATACCCCAACTTGAATCTGTGAGTCTGATCCATTGTCCAAGATAGCCAGCCAAGCAAGCTAGCTGATTGGGTGGCTAAGGCACAGCAGTAAAAAGAACTCCCCTCTACTGGCTGTATTATCCCTCGAAGCCTATGTTGGACATTTTAGTGTTTGACGTGAACAGACTTTCGTAGAGTTCAAGAAATTTCAGTATTATTGATCAAAAATAATACTAGCTTTCACATGTGGTCACGATTGAACCAAGCAGAAAGGGATTCTTAAGTTTATTTGGACTTTAAACATTAAAGCAAAATGCCAACAAAATTGGCGCCAGTGAGGAGAGGGGAAGCAGCTGAGAAGACATGGCCAATGGATTAACAATTACAAGAACACTTGCCTTACAGCCAAAAGGGGAGGATGAAGAAAAGAACAAACGAACTCTACTGTGGTTAGCAGCAAACTACCTTCACACTTTCACAGGACAGGGCAGGTCAAACAATTGCCCAGGACTTTTTCCGACAGACCAACACATTCTCCAGTTTCTTCTCTTTGTTTTTGAGCATATGCGACTTGACTTCCCACAGGAATTTAGGAGCAATATCTCGGAGTTGATTCCTCATCTCCGATGATGATAAACCCTTGCACATTGACATTGTCATCGTCACCAATGAATTCATGAACAGCCATACCATGCACAAAAATAACTTCAAGGTGGACATCCATGGCAACATCATACACTGGCGAATTTTTAGCCCATTGCGTTCCAGTTAACCTCAACCAATGTAGTATTCTAAGGTAGAAACGCTATCATTCATTTAGTTCTATACTTCTATTCTACGAGGACAAAAAGGGAGTTCATGATTTCTGCACATGTAGCAGCCACTTTAGTCAGCTCATAATTTCCTGAAATATCTTATTTTGGAAAGAGATCCACTGTTTGAAGCAATGGATAGAGATGCCATGCATATGGAAAATCTTTAATAGTTCAAAGCTTGAATTTCGAGCCGAAAATTGCCGAAGGACGGCAGCAGTGGAATGTAGAGGCCTCCACCAAAGCGATAAGAATCATACAGTACCTCTGGACGCAAAATGCGATCCATCTCCAGGATTATATCCTCCAGCAAGCAACCTTCTCCGCCATTCTTACAGCAAGCAAGAAGATTGTTTTTTTTTTTGGTAAGGGCAAGCAAGAAGATTGTTCGCGTGCAAGAGATCATATGTCCGAGGGTATGTGGAGAATGGTTCGCACCTTAAGCCAGAAAACAAATCGTCCATCAATTATCCAGCATCATCTCTATAGTACGGCCATCATCGGTAGATATCATGTAATGCTGGGGTTTGTACTGCACCATGAAGTTTCTGATTTTTCTTACCAATCATGATAAGTGCCGACCAAACCGCAATCATAAACTGCAGATACTGTATTATTCGCGCTTATGGGGCCTATATTCATCACCCAAACAGGAAATGTGTTCAAAGCCCCAGCAAATCCACCCAAGGCTGCGTTCATGTCCATCACGTTTCTAATTTCAGCCTCATTGATCTTCATTAATTCCCAGCAGCGTCGAACTTGTTCTTGCCAAAAGACGGTGTCAGAAGCAAGTTCTTCTTGACTGAAACCTGCTGCCAACATGGGGTCAATTATGATGCCTCATTAATAAAGGAAAACTCTTTTAGTATTTCTCAATTATGAGATATCTATATCTGCTTATCAAAAGGATGAGGTGAGATGGCACATGGGGTAAAAACTTTTTGGCCCAGCCACATAGATGAATGAATAAGAGCAAATAAACAATCCAGACATAATTAACCAAGGTATCAGCAAGAACCTTCATAGTATTTTAGGTTTTACCAAGCAATAGAACAAGCACAAAAGAGAACAAACAAATCGCAGACTATGCCCTTAAACATTCATTAGGAAGTTGAATTTCTCTGCCCCCCAAATTTCTAGTATTCAAAACAGTATACATACTTTAGAAAATTAACATTTGTCCATGCAAAGTTGACATTTACGATGCAAGACAAGAAGAATATGATCATAACATATTCCATATTGTCCCTAAAAAAGACAATCGGACTCTTACTATAGCCACACAGCATGACGGACATAAGCTGCTAAGTTCATGGGGTTTCTGAAAGAAATTAAAGTAAAAATGACTTGATGTTGGACAAACCTAGCTTGCTGAAGCTTTTGGAATATACTGAAAGGCGTTCTGGTCTGGGAGGGAGCTTTTCAGAGTCTGCTTCTGAACTACTCAATGATATGCAGTTCCACAGCGGAACATTCCGCGGTGGTTTTGATTCATCAGTTGTGTCACATAGATTCAGGAGCTTCTCCTCCACATTACGCTGAAGACATGACTGGTCCTTTTGTTTAATCCAAATTGCAGTTTGAACTTTCTTCGCAATGAGTTTCCAGCACATTGCTCCAGTCAAATTGACCAACTTATCCCATATCATTGGGAACTCTTTATCCTTTTTATAAGCGGAAGGAGCGGAGTAGACGAAATATCCATTAGGATGCAGAAGGCGATTTACTTCTTTGACTAGAATACCATCTGCAAAAGAATGAGATGAAGGGGGATAAACATTAGTAAAGGCACCCACGTGAAGTAATGTCCAGCCTTGAAACTACCATTTATTAATCTCCAGTTACCACCCTGTGTCACCACAGTCTCATCTATCATCAAGGATTTGATGCGATCATAGCGTGATTTCTCTGTCTCGGTAAAGGTAATCATCAGGAGAACGTAGTTCTCTTTTGCTCACTTACTACATAAAAATGGAAATGGAATTACTAATCAATCTCTAATCTACATGTGCAAAAGTCAAAGCCAAGACACCAAACCGCTTTTTTATCACTTGAGTGACGACATGCTGGCAAACTAGCGCATGCTCAAGGTGCATGTTGACCTAATATCTATATCTCCAGTTCTACAACCGCCCAAGAAGTTAAAACTTTAGCATTCAACGGGATGAGGTAATACCATATCAAGTTTTGAGCTTTCACCAGGAAAACAGTCAGCATGTCTGTGGCTAAAATGGAAGTCGCTGCCCATAGGAGACAAGATATAAAAATAGTTCATCTAATTTAACACCATTGGAGTTCATCACGTTAGGCTCTCTCCAGTCAGTTTATATTCCTTCCAATGTTGGACCAAATTCATAAAGCTGTCCCATGGAATGCGGCCCCGTGCTTATTTCAACTTCTCTTCACTTTGACAGTTGAATTTCTGCTACACATTCTAAACCTATCGTCTAAATTAGAATAGAACTCTACTGCTAAATACCGCTTCATTTTTATCTACTGTTAGTATGCTCTTCAAAGTTCAAACTAGATTAGCGGTTGGAAAATTTAAACAGTGGGAAAGGCATGGATATTAGTTCAAATAAAGAACTACACACACGTGACAATGACTAAGATGTTCCCTTATGTAGCTAAAGAATCATTTAGTAAACATGCTTAGGATGATAGAATACCATGCTCATGCCAATCAACACGGCATCTTGAACAATGAACCATCTCAAATGAACTGGAAGGATATGGCAATTGTTTTGTGGCCATCGCTGCAATCATTGCACCAATCCCACTCTCTAGAGAAAACTGAATCTGATTTTCATGTCCATCTTTTGGAGCAAAAGACATTGTTTGTATGTCCAAGGAAGAAGATATGCTGAGAAGCTGGCCACTCCACAACCGACGTCTAGAACTTGAACCCCGCTGCTGAACGTAAGTCGCCTGCCTCATTAGTTGTCAAATTTCCCAACCTGCGTATAAAGAAAGAGATAAAAAGATCGATCTCTCAGCAACTCATTCAATCCATGTGGAGGTACTAATATCAGAGTAATCTGAATAGAGAAGATAGTTGATTGAGGGAAACAAAAGATCTCTACAACAGCAAGTTATAGATTGAGCATGTCCCGTGCATACAGTCACATGATGCGTTTGCCTACCCACAAACCGATGCAGGAAAGTGCTGAACAGAAACACTTGAAACAGTTTTGGCAGGCTTTATTATCCATGTGGAGAACAGAGATTTCTGGCTCTGGCAGTAGGGACACAATTAGCAAATAACCTATATCATAAATCGTAATGCTTATCATTCCAATACTTCTGGACATGGGATTATAGTTCAATGATTCAATTCAAAGATTCTTGCACCACGACCATAAGAAAATATACTCTTGTGATTTGATGTCTATCTTGTCATAGTATCCTGCTATTTGTGCGTCATGAAACAGATAAATAAATATCATCCGACAATGATAAAAAATGACGCATCCAAAAATGCGCTCAAGCTTCCGAATCTGGTTGTTCATGCTGTAGGCCAAATGAATCTCTCTAGTTTCCTGGTTCCGATCCGGAGCTCTGGCAAGGACGCCTTAAAGGGTTCGCTTTCGGTGAGCTACAGGCAGTTCCCGACCACTTCAGCGACGAAAAGATTGCGGGCAGGCGTGGGTTTGTTGCACCGAAGGTGGTTGCTCATGCTTCCTCAGTATTCTCCTTTCCCTTTCTTTAATTTTTTCAAAGGGTTATCGTGATTTTGAACTGAAAATGAGAAACTCTTGCAGATACAAAAGCCTGGCTTCCCTTGGGAATTTTACATGTATCGGCAACTTGACCTGCGGATCGTAGATCCACATGTCTGCTGTTTTATGTAGGCTTTCTTCCTTGTAACTGTTATTTGATACTCCCCGCAAGATAACTTTCAAGAAATTTTTGTATTTCAGGGGCATGCCTTTGGTTTTGCTCAAAGAATGGACGTCTACTCAAACCGTAGCATACTCATTTGTGATTATTTATCCCATGGGACACTCCAGGTAGGCATATGACTTCCCTAGTCGTGGTTTGCTCAAGTCATAACTTTTCCAGAACATCCCTTGAATATTGCACGCAGGATGCCGTGTAACTCCGGTTTGGTGATTGGCAAGACCAAGGAAGAAGTGCTATGCATTTATCACACTATAGAGATGCTCCCCTTGTTAGAGACTTTGCATGCTGTTGGCATCATTCGTGGAGATTTCAAGGCTGATAATCTACTCATTCGATACGCAAGGTGAAGCTAGCTTAAGCACTTGAATGAATGGTGTCAATGTACACCATCCAATTCATTAGTCGATATTGGTTTTCCAATACATAGATTGGTCATAGAGCATATCACTTGTTTCCCTGTCCATGTGTCTCAACCTTTCATTCATCTCATTGGATGTCATTTTTAGCTTATTGCATTTAGTAATTGTTCAGCACGTTTTCATATGGACTTGCCTAGATTTTAAATTGAAAAAAATTTCGAGTAATTCTTTTGACCGAGAAACTCTTGGATACCACAGGACATCCAGACTTGTTTCCTCATCCAGATTTGACATGATATGACCAGGAACTAGAGACTCTTGGCGGTATACCCATCAATGTGGAGAAGCTTAGTTCATTTGGATAATTGGTAACATAAATTGAATCACTTTTTTGATAGGGATGATTTTTCAATAGAAGGATTCGAGGATCATAGCGGTCCATGGAGTGCTCAGGTCAGTTCAATTTGCTCAAAGGCTATAGTGGTTTTACTTGGAAGTTGGAATTCTCTGGGTTTATGCAAAATATCATGCAGGGTCTTCATCTTGTGGATTGGGGAAGGGGAATAGATTTGCATATTTTTCCCGATAATACTGTACTCGAAGGAGATTGCCGGACTTCTGGCTTTCGTCGCGTCGAGATACAAGAGGATAAGCCATGGAGGTATCGGGTATTAAATTTATTTTGAATCATCGCCACTCGCCACAGTATTATGTTTATTTTGTTTTAACTCACTGCTGCTTTGGTTTTAAGCCGCCAAGGGCCCGGCCCAAAGACTCCCGATTACCCTTTCAGTTTTAAGCTGCTAAGGGCCCGGCCCAAAGACTCCCGATTACCCTAACTCCCGATTACCCTCTTCCTCCCTCCGTAGCCACCTTCTGTAGCCACCTTCCCTTCCTCCCCTTCTCCCACCGTAGCCACCTTCTGTAGCCACCTTCTCCATCTTACTCCCCTTCTCTTCTCCCATGGCGTCTTCTCTGCCTCAGCGAATCTATGTCGCTTTGGTCGCATGTAAGCTCGCCCGAGCCTAATACAATAGAGGCGGCCGTAGAAAGGAGGGCTGCAATCAATACCGCGCGCATTAATTATCAAAATGCGCAACGCGCGCTGGAATTGCTGGTGGAAGAACTGCGCGAACGAAGATTTTTGCGCATTCACACTGAGGAGCAAGCGCGATCGATCACAGAAATCCGAGCATTTGGGCAACCGTGGCCACTTGGAAGGGCTGAGGATCCTCCTCGGCACTGTGGAAACGGAGAACAACATCAGGCAAATTTTTATTCAGGCTGGTTTATGGTGAGTACTCTCTTTAATTTTGTGCTCTTTTTTTTTTTGACTTTACGTAAGTAATTTTATTTATCATTATCTACGGTGAATATTACTTTTTAGGTGATATTGAACTTGGTAATCACGCTCACGGTGGTGGTTGTGGTGGTGTGAATGGTGGTGGGGCGGTTGCGGCTGCGGTTGGTGGTGGTAATGGTGCTAACGGGGCGCCTGCGGCTGCGGCTGGTGGTGGCTGTAGCCGCCCCATTAGCATCATTAACACCACCACCAGCCACAGCCGCAGCCGCCCCATTAGCATCATCACCACCACCACCATTCACACCACCAGCCGCAGCCGCCCTATGCTGCGGCTGCGGCTGGGACCGGCGCTTGGGCTGGGGCTAGGGCCGTGGCACCTGGCAATGGAGTGTATCGAAATGTAAAAGTGCTCGCCCTCACTTCACACCATTTTCAAATTAAGTTGATCTGTACCTATTCAACTTTGCTCGAGTGCTGGAAACTTTCAATTATGTCGCAGAAGGCTTGCTGAAGTGGCCGATCATGCTCTGCTCAAAGGCTACACAATGTATTGGCATTGGATTGTTATCAAGTAATGGTGGAGCAGAGAATTTAAACTTCGATTAGTTAAACTGTGAAACATGTAAATAAATCTCAGATGTGATAATCACATGTGACCGTCATACGCAAGGGAAGTAAAATACGATGCAAAATAAGATGTAGTGAGTTAGTGACTACATGCAGAATTGCGGAAAAAGTTTCCATTAGTAAAAGCAGCAGAATGTGTAGCGTTCCATGTGGTAATGCCGTTATAGTTCGTAGTGTTCATCAACGGCAACCACCATCAACACGTTAACAGTTGCCGCAGGCGACCATTCCGAACATACACAAAAACAGCCCATTAATCGCAGCCAAACATCAAACAAACTCAAACTTCCATCAACCATGTCGAACAAAACAGTAACTATGATATAAATATAAAAGACAATGTACCATATGAGTTCAAAAACAAGGATTTTAGCTGAAATCGTAACCGTTTAATCAGTAGATGGTTCTACACTATGTTTCCTCAAATGTGCTAATCAATTCCGCACAAAATTTGTAGAATACTCAAAAAAGTAAACTACAATTTTGTTTTTTTTATCTATTAACATTCTATCTATCTATTACCTCTAGGGTTGAGCCTGGTGGATTCTCACGACCACAGACTGCACGTGGCACCCCTGCAGGCGGCCCCGGCAGGCCCAACAGCCTCACCATCCCCGTCCCCAACCTCAACAGCAGCAGCATCACCATCCCTGTCCCTAACCTCAGCAATAGCACCATCGCCAACCTCAACAGCATCACCATCCCCGTCCCCAACCTCAACAGCAGCAGCACCATCGCCATCCCCAACCCAACCCCAACCGCCACTGGTTCACGTGAATCCCAGCAACAGCGCCATTAGCATTAGCAATCCCGGGAGCCACATCCGCCTCATTATCATTAGCATTTTCAACAACACCAGCCCCAACCACACTAGCATTCCCCGCCCCAGCATTTCCAGGAGCCACAGCGCTAGCCCCAGCCCAAGCCCAAGCGCCGACCCCGGCCGCAGCCACAGCATTGGGCGGCTGGTGGTGGTGTGAATGGTGGTGGTGATGATGGTGCTAACGGGGCGGCTGCGGCTGCGACTGGTGGTGGTGTTAATGATGCTAATGGGACGGCTGCAGCCACCACCAGCCGCAGCCGCAGGCGCCCCGTTAGCACCATCACCACCACCACCATTCACACCACCACCAACCGCAGCCGCAGCCGCAGCCGCCCCATTAGCACCATCATCACCACCACCATTCACACCACCACCAGCCGCCCAATGCTGTGGCTGCGGCCGGGGTCGGCGCTTGGGCTTGGGCTGGGGCTAGCGCTGTGGCTCCTGGAAATGCTGGGGCGGGGAATGCTAGTGTGGTTGGGGCTGGTGTTGTTGAAAATGCTAATGATAATGAGGCGGATGTGGCTCCCGGGATTGCTAATGCTAATGGCGCTGTTGCTGGGATTCACGTGAACCAGTGGCGGTTGGGGTTGGGTTGGGGATGGCGATGGTGCTGCTGCTGTTGAGGTTGGGGACGAGGATGGTGATGCTGTTGAGGTTGGCGATGGTGCTGTTGCTGAGGTTAGGGACAGGGATGGTGATGCTGCTGCTGTTGAGGTTGGGGACGGGGATGGTGAGGCTGTTGGGCCTGCCGGGGCCGCCTGCAGGGGTGCCACGTGCAGTCTGTGGTCGTGAGAATCCACCAGGCTCAACCCTAGAGGTAATAGATAGATAGAATGTTAATAGATAAAAAAAACAAAATTGTAGTTTACTTTTTTGAGTATTCTACAAATTTTGTGCGGAATTGATTAGCACATTTGAGGAAACATAGTGTAGAACCATCTACTGATTAAACGGTTACGATTTCAGCTAAAATCCTTGTTTTTGAACTCATATGGTACATTGTCTTTTATATTTATATCATAGTTACTGTTTTGTTCGACATGGTTGATGGAAGTTTGAGTTTGTTTGATGTTTGGCTGCGATTAATGGGCTGTTTTTGTGTATGTTCGGAATGGTCGCCTGCGGCAACCGTTAACGTGTTGATGGTGGTTGCCGTTGATGAACACTACGAACTATAACGGCATTACCACATGGAACGCTACACATTCTGCTGCTTTTACTAATGGAAACTTTTTCCGCAATTCTGCATGTAGTCACTAACTCACTACATCTTATTTTGCATCGTATTTTACTTCCCTTGCGTATGACGGTCACATGTGATTATCACATCTGAAATTTATTTACATGTTTCACAGTTTAACTAATCGAAGTTTAAATTCTCTGCTCCACCATTACTTGATAACAATCCAATGCCAATACATTGTGTAGCCTTTGAGCAGAGCATGATCGGCCACTTCAGCAAGCCTTCTGCGACATAATTGAAAGTTTCCAGCACTCGAGCAAAGTTGAATAGGTACAGATCAACTTAATTTGAAAATGGTGTGAAGTGAGGGCGAGCACTTTTACATTTCGATACACTCCATTGCCAGGTGCCACAGCCCCAGCCCCAGCCCAAGCGCCGGTCCCGGCTGCAGCCGCAGCCGCAGCCACAGCATAGGGTGGCTGCGGCTGGTGGTGTGAATGGTGGTGGTGGTGATGGTGCTAATGGGGCGGCTGCGGCTGTGGCTGGTGGTGGTGGTGTTAATGATGCTAATGGGGCGGCTGCAGCCACCACCAGCCGCAGCCGCAGGCACCCCGTTAGCACCATCACCACCACCACCATTCACACCACCAACCGCAGCCGCAGCCGCCTCCGCCCCATTAGCACCATCATCACCACCACCACCATTCACACCACCACCAGCCGCAGCCGCCCAATGCTGTGGCTGCGGCTGGCGCTTGGGCTGGGGCTGAGGCTAGCGCTGTGGCTCCTGGAAATGCTGGGGCGGAGAATGCTAGTGTGGCTAGGGCTGGTGCTGTTGGAAATGCTAATGATAGTGAGGCGGATGTGGCTCCCGGGATTGCTAATGCTAATGGCGCTATTGCTGGGATTCACGTGAACCAGTGGCGGTTGGGGTTGGGGTTGGGTTGGGTTGGGGATGGGGATGGCGATGGCGATGGTGCTGCTGTTGTTGAGGTTGGGGACGGGATGGTGATGCTGCTGCTGTTGAGGTTGGTGATGGCGATGGTGCTGTTGTTGAGGTTAGGGACGGGGATGGTGATGCTGCTGCTGTTGAGGTTGGGGACGGGGATGGTGAGGCTGTTGGGCCTGCCGGGGGCCGCCTGCAGGGGTGCCACGTGCAGTCTGTGGTCGTGAGAATCCACCAGGCTCAACCCTAGAGGTAATAGATAGATAGAATGTTAATAGATAAAAAAACAAAATTTTAGTTTACTTTTTTGAGTATTTTACAAATTTTGTGCGGAATTGATTAGCACATTTGAGGAAACATAGTGTAGAACCATCTACTGATTAAACGGTTGTCGCGACCTCCCCGAACCGGCCCCGAGGCCTAAGGGGTTTGGCTAATGGATCACTAGGCTGAACTTAGCTCGAGCTCTCCCAAGCCCATACCAATTCGCGACTTAAATTTAAATCATCGACATGCAAATCAATTTCATTTAGGAATCGCCACTAATCGGTTTTTGGTAGGTCGATTAGACACCTAAGTAAAGCACGGGAGAAAAGCTTCACTTCTACGAACCAGAGATTCAACGGGTGCGTGAACTTGATTACACTAATGGACTAATTAGTGCCATTTCGGTATCTAATCTTGTTTAATTCACCACCTAACATGTTCTCGCTAATCGAGAGTCTCAAAATTCCGTTCCTAACTAAGCCAAGAGAAGCAACGACTAATATCTAAACCTAAACATGCATAATTAACTACATGCGAAGTCAAATTAAATGTGCAATTCAAAGTATGTGAACCCAAGCGACGTGCGATTAAATCTAGCACTAAACATGCAAAAAGGGCGAGAAAAGCTAATTTCAAAATTCAAATAAAACTCCTGATTTTTTTTTTGAAATTTTTTTAATTTAATTTTTTTATTTAAATTTTTTAAATTTTTTTTAAAAATTTTTTTTTTCGGAATTTCTGAAATTTTTTCGGAATTTTTTTAAAAAAATTTTGGAATTTTTTTGGGATTTTTTTGGAATTTTTTTTTAAAAATAATAATAATAAACTAAAATTCGAGTTTTTTAAAATAAAAATTTTTTTAAATTTTTTTTAAAAAATATTTTTAAAAAAATTAAAATAATACAATATTAAATAAAACCGGATCCGGGTCGGATCTCCACATCCGACCCGGATCGAGATTGACGCGGGCGCTCCGGCCCGGGTCCACGACCGGACCGGGTTCATTTATTGAGCCCGGTCTAGCGAAATTAAAGTAAAAAAAGGGGCCCAGCCCAATTGCACTAAAATAAAAGGTAAAGCCCAAAGCCCGTTAAAATAAAAGAAATTAACACTTCAGCCCAAATTCGGATTTTGGCCCATCCGCGAAAGGCCCAAAACTTTATAAAATCCTAAAACCCACACTAACTGAAGGCCCCATCCGGTCGGACACGCGACCCGACCCGGATACGAGGAAACCTACCCGGATTGCCTGCGCGCCCGACCCGGTTCGCGACCCGACTTGCGGCCGCCACCCCGCGCGCGCAGCCATCGCCCGACGGGCCCTAGCCTCCGCGGCCAAGGATTTCGGTCCGGCGGCCGAGCCCTTGCTCAGCCACCACTCACCGCCACTCACCGAGCTTCGGCCTTCGTGGCCGGGAAACTCATCCCCGCGGCCGGAGTGCCGGCCACCGCTTTCGCCGGCTGGTCGGACCGTCGGCTTCTCTGAGTCCCAGCCTTCGTGGCTGGGGTTCCTGGTTCGGCGGCCGAGCCCGTGCTCGGCCGTCGAACCAAGCGCCCCGACCTCTACGGTTGAGGCTTTCGACGGCGCGACCGAGCCCTTACTCGGCCGCCGCTCAACTCCTGTCCGTCTCGGCCAAGTGCCAGAGAAAAAGAAAAAGCTCTCTTTGGGGCATTTTAACAAACAGATGATGTGCGTTGCGAAAACAAGATATTATAGACTCGATCAAGACTCAGAATGGACCGAGGTGTTTGACACGAGCAACATGAAGACACCGGAGCAAGCAGGAGAGTGTCACGGGCCGGAACTCGCGCGAGCCGGACGGCCGCGAGCTCCGGCCAGTGACCCCCAAGAAACAGAGTGAAAAAAAGGAAGAGGGGAGGCGGCCGCGGTCCCTACCCGACTCGGCGATGGCGAATAGAGGGCTAACGGGTAGATCGAGCTACAACCACGAGCCTCGCACACCTACGAGCTTGGATCCTCGGGCGACCGACCTCGGACCAGACCAAACGGAAACGAAATCCGGCGAGCACTCGGGACCGGAACCTACCGTGAGAGACGTCGGAGCCTCGCCGGCCGCGGTCGCCGACGGGAGCCCGCGCGGCCTCGGGCCTCACTCGCCGGCGCTCTCGGCTTCACTCTCTCTCTCTCTGATCTCCGAACTCCTCCCTGTGGATCCCCCTCTGTTCTCCTCCCTGCTCTCTCCTTCTCCGCCCCCTTTTCTCTCGCTTCTCCCTCTTTCTTTTCTGATCTTGCCTCGCTCTCCCCAGAACTCGCCCTCTGCCCCCTCCTTCTCGCTCTCTTCTTCTGCAAAACCACCCCCCTCCTTTTGTCCTCTCTCTCTGCTGATCTCTCCCCTTCCCCATGTCACCGTAAGGGTCAAAAAGGAAGTGGGTCAGAAAGGGAGTGGGCCAGCGTTGACTGATTCAACGCTGGATTCTTCCTTCTTTTTTTTTTTTTTTTAATAACTAATAATTTTTTTTTATTTTTTTTATTTTTTAATTAATTTTTAAAAAATGAAAAAGGAAAATATGTTCTAATAGGCCCTATTAATGCAAATGTACCTAATAACTATATGCCATGCAGTTTTAATGAAAATATTTTTGGTTTAGGGGTTAAAAATTAAACCCTAATTTTTATGCAATAAAACCCTAAATGATTTAGGCAAAATTTAGGTGTCAACAACGGTTACGATTTCAGCTAAAATCCTTGTTTTTGAATTCATATGGTACATTGTCTTTTATATTTATATCATAGTTACTGTTTTGTTCGACATGGTTGATGGAAGTTTGAGTTTGTTTGATGTTTGGTTGCGATTGATGGGCTGTTTTTGTGTATGTTCGGAATGGTCGCCTGCGGCAGCCGTTAACGTGTTGATGGTGGTTGCCGTTGATGAACACTACGAACTATAACGGCATTACCACATGGAACGCTACACATTCTGCTGCTTTTACTAATGGAAACTTTTTCCGCAATTCTGCATGTAGTCACAAGTCACAAGTCACTAACTCACTACATCTTATTTTGCATCGTATTTTACTTCCCTTGCGTATGACGGTCACATGTGATTATCACATCTGAGATTTATTTACATGTTTCACAGTTTAACTAATCGAAGTTTAAATTCTCTGCTCCACCATTACTTGATAACAATCCAATGCCAATACATTGTGTAGCCTACATTGTGTAGCCTTTGAGCAGAGCATGATCGGCCACTTCAGCAAGCCTTCTGCGACATAATTGAAAGTTTGCAGCACTCGAGCAAAGTTGAATAGGTACAGATCAACTTAATTTGAAAATGGTGTGAAGTGAGGGCGAGCACTTTTACATTTCGATACACTCCATTGCCAAATAGTTACCCTTAACTGCGGATGATACACAAATTTAGGAAACCCGCAATAAGCTCGAATGCATCTTGGACAACACAGCTCGTCCTGAAATCCCAATCAATCCCCAAAATGGAGACTCTACATAGTAGATAGGCAGTTTGTCGGAATGAGAACTGAACTGATGATAGAATGATCTAAGCTACATGTACCCATTTATACTCAAGCCACTGTGCGCACATTTCGTTAACAAAATTTCAGGTCAAATTCAACAATGATACTGTATATCTCACCGTAGGTAATCGGGGCTCCAAAATCTAATAACAGCAATCAATATGCTTTGGACAATAGTATTTCACACTGTTCATCACGATTAGAGCCCTAAAACTGATCGGGAGATAACTGCCACAAGCCTGCGTGAGTTGAACTTGGAACACGATGACAGACTCAAGCAATACACGTCGTGAGAAGCTAATTCGGATTTAACCGCTATATGCGCCATTAGCAGCGACACGAGTTGCTACTGTGTGTTAAAAAAAACCCCCCTCGCGTGGTGATTGCTCGTGGAAAAAGACGAGATATCGATAGATGCACCAAACTACATCTTGTGCAGGATCTCTCTACCGTGAATGATGATCGTTGTTTTCTGCAAAACTCTTGCGCGCAGGGAGAGAGAGAGAAACCTTTTTTGAGCGAAGGAGGTTGACTTTCAAAATCTCGGATGTGAAATTTTTTATTTTCCAAAATAATATTTGCCCTTTAAGCAACGTTTGCTTTATCTTGTTTGGGTGGAGTTGAGTCTTGCCTGTCATGTGTATCCAAGAAATACCTCAGAGTTTCCGATCATGACATCGGTCGGTGGATGTTAGTACCATGTTTATATCTTAGATAGTCTGTCATTTATATTACTGTCATGTATTATCCACATGTTGCAGATTTCGGCTTGAATGATCCCATGTAGACTTAAATTCAGGATGATGAAATCAAGTCTTTTACTCTTAAAGCACCTCTGAAATTCACTTGAAGAATCTGACGTAGATAAAGATCCTCAGTGTGCAACTTGATCTAACTTGAGTACCTTTTTGTGGATTTTAAAGCACTCGTGGACTTTGTCAAATGCAGTGACTATGCTGGAGGAAATGGGGGAAGCTGAGGTGCGTGACGCAATAATCAGGAAGAGCCTCCATTTGGGAGGCCATTAGCGGAGGACTCGTTCCCGTCACCACGACCTTGATGCACTTGGCATATCTCCCGGGAACCCATTCGATACAATTGGTTTTTGCACGATCGGGCATCGAGCGAAAAGAAAGTGACACGTTCGATACAATCAAAAACTCCGGATTCTGAATGATTGATGGGCGACACCGGTACTTCAAATGAATTTTCACGCGTTATGTACACGACAAAGAATGGAGCCGAAAGCTCTCATCGATGGGGAGCGAGAGAGAAGATAGCATTTTGGCGGATTTAAGGAGGAGGGGGGGCATTAGAATTGATTGATTGTTGGGGTTTGGTGTACTTTGAAGTCTTGGGCGTGCATGCATGCATGGGGAGGTTCATTATTGACGGACCATGAGGAACAAGTAACCTTAAAGCCCGGAAGGAGGGGCACGCACCTGTGTAAGGAAGCGAGGGATAGAAATAATGGGGTGGTAAGTGAGTGAAGTGTGTGTTTGTAGGTGTGTGGGTGTGGGACAAATTAAAAGCCGACAAGCGTGGGGACTGTATTGTCATGTCAAGGAGCCTTTCTTTTGAAAGGTGGGGTCCTCTTCTCTGTCTCCCTTTGTACAACCCCACCCAACCAAAATTGAGACTTGCCCTCCCTCTTTGTTTCATTCGATCTTCCTTTCTTCCCCTCAACCATTGGGACACTTGTGTAGTTCCCGAGAAATCGTCGTTCTGATTTGGTAGTTCTTTTCTTCCTAAAGGGATTGGTTTTGGTAGTTCTTTTCTTCCTAAAGGTATTGGTGATGGCCGGGTCATCGATTTCAGCCGGTTGTCGAATTCTTTCGATGTGTTTATAGGTATATGTCGTTGTGATGGGAAAATGTCGCTTTCGAAATTATGGAAGGGTCTTTTACAGAGGGCTGCCCTCAAATTGAACACGTCCAATCAGTTCTCTTGCCTTCCTCATGTAATAAAAACATGTCGCACGAGGGAAAGTGTGACCAAGCTCTTTTGAAATCTATACAATTGTCCTATGATGAGTGGCACTTTTGCGGACCGATAACACAACATAACATCCATCTAATGGAAATTGTGTACAGTTTTTTCTACTTTTGCATTGTGTACCCATTTTTTTTTTCCTTTTCTTTTCTCTCGTTGAAAAACCTTCCATTTCATTAATTTCGACGAAATTGTGGTGCTAGTTATATTGACGACCATATCATTTTATTCTTACTCGGATTGAACTTGTACATATGCTGAGATACATCATTGGGTAAAAGGTCGAGCCCAGTCCGCATGATGTGGTCAAGGAAGGAGTCATTTATCTCTATGGCCGAGGATCATCAAGATGGTTCACGGTCTCTAGACACTTTAGAAGTATTTAGTTCACAGTCAGATCATCACCAGCAGCATCCAAGTTCAGTGAACAAAACGTAAGATGGGTAGCGAGATCAGAGATGACTCACCCTACAAACATTAATGGCTGCAATCCTAGAAACTAATGTTAATGTCGACGAAATTCTAGACAAATTACGATGTCCCCGTTTCAGTTGCATGTTTGAGAGAGAGAGAGAGAGAGAGAGAGAGAGAGAGAGAGAGAGAGAGAGAGAGAGATGTAAAGGTTCATTCGAAAGGTGAGATAATTCATGTCTACACTAGCTTGCAAATGTGGTCACGATTGAACCAAGCTGAAACGGATTCTTAATTTCATTTGGACTCTAAACGTAAAGCAAAATGCTGATAAAATTGGCCCTGGTAAGGAGAGGGGAAGCGGCTGACAAGACATGGCCAATGGATTGACAATCAAAAGAACACTTGTGTTACAGCCAAATGGATTGACAATCAAAAGAACACTTGTGTTACAGCCAAAAGGGGAGGAGGGGGAAGAAAAGAATAAATGAACTCTACTATGATTAGCAACAAACTACCTTCACCGGACGGGGAATGTCAGACAATTGCCCAGTACTTTTTCCGACAGAACAACACATTCTCCGGTTTTTTTCTCTTTGTTTTCAAGCATATGCGACTCGACTTCCCACAGAAACTTAGAAGCGATATCTCGGATTCTTTGTATAGTTGATTCCTCATCTCTGACGATGATAAACCCCTGCACATTGACATTATCATCGTCACCAATGAATTCATGAACAGCCGTACCATGCACAAAAATAGCTACAAGGTGGACATCAATGGTGACATCATAGACCGGTGAAATTTCAGCTCATTCCGTTCCAGTGAACCTTAAGCAATATAGCATTCTAAGGTAGAAACGCTATGATTCATTTAGTTCTACACTTTTATTCTCCAAGGACAAAAAGAGTTCAGGATTTCTGCACATGTAACAGTCACTTTAGTCAAATCCTAATTGCCTGAAATATCTGGTTTTGGAAAGAGATCCACTGTTTGATGCAATGGATAGAGATGCCATGCGTGTGGCAAATCTTTAACAGTACAAAGCCATTGATTTTGAGCGGAAAATATAGCAGCAGTGGAACGAAGAGGATCCCACCAAAGGATAAGAATCATACAACACCTCTGGACGCAAAATGTGATCCATATCCAAAATTATATCCTCCAGCAAGCAACCTTCTCCACTGTTCTTATGGTAAGCAAGAAGATTATTCACATGCAAGAAATCATATGTCCGAGGGTATGTGGAGAATGGTTCACACCTAAAGCCGGAAAACCAATCATCCATCAATTACCCAGCATCATCACAATAGTACAGCCATATTAGTAGATATTGTGTAATACTGCGGTTTGTATAAACCATAAAGTTTCTGACTTTCCTTGCCAATCATGAAAAGTGCCAACCAAACCTCGATCATAAATTGCAGATAATGTATTACTTGTGCTAATGGGGACTATATTCATCACCCAAACAGGAAATGTGTTCAAAGCCACGGCAAATCCACCCAAGACTGCATTCATGCCCATCACATTTCTAATTTCAGCCTCATTGATCTTCATTAATTCCCAGTAGTGTCGAACTTGTTCTTGCCAAAAGACGGTGTCAGAAGCATATTCTTCTTGACCGAAACCTGCTGCCAACATGGGGTCAATTATGATGCTTCACTATTAAAAGCAAAACTCTTTCAGTATTTCACATTTATCAGATATCTAAATCTGCTTATCAAATGGATGAGGTCAGATACCGCATGGGGCAAAAACTTTCTGGCCCGTGAACCATGTGACAACCACATCAATGAATGAATAAGAGCAAAAGACAATTAAGACATAATTAACCATGGTATTAGCAAGAACATTCCATAATATAATAGTTTTTACCAAGCAACAGAACAAGTACAGAGGTGAACATACAAATCTTAGAATATGCCCTTAAACATTCATTAGGAAGTTGAATTTATCCGCCCCAAATTCCTAGGATTCAAGACAGTATACATACTTTAGAAATTTGACCTTTGTTTATACAAAGGCGACAGTAATGATACAAGACAAGAAATATGTGATCATAACATTTTCCATATTTATCTCTAAAAAGAGAATCAGATTATTACTATAGCCACACAGCACGATGGATAAGCTACTAAGTTCACGGGGCTTGTGAAATAAATTAAAGCAAACATGATGTTTTCCAAAACCAGCAGTGGAAATATAGAAATGCGGTGTTTCATTTGATTGTCTCCTTTTCTGAGGAAGGAGGTATCCCTATATATTGCTCAACTAAATTAGGATTGCTGAGCTGGACATGCAGCACATTTTCATACATCAAAATAAACCATTTATGCTGATGCTGATCTACATGTTCTGTTCCTGAAGTACTTAAAGCCTTTCCAAACCAGAGCTGATTTTGGACATAATTTCGTGAAAATAAACAAAAAATTTCTAGATGTTGGACAAACCTAGCTTGCTGAGGCTTTTGGAATATAATGAAAGGCGTTCTGGTCTGGGAGGGAGCTTTTCAGAATCTGCTTCTGCATTACTTAATGATATGCAGTTCTGAAGCGGAACATTCCATGATGGTTTTGATTCATCAGTTGTCCCACATAGATTCAGGAGCTTCGCCTCCACATTATGTTGAAGACATGACTGGTCATTCTGTTTAATCCAAATTGCAGCTTGAACTTTCTTCGCAATGAGTTTCCAGCATATTGCTCCAGTCAAATTGACCAACTTATCCCATATAATTGGGAATTCTCTATCCTTTTTATAAGCAGGAGGAGCGGAGTAGATGAAATATCCATTAGGATGCAGAAGGCATTTACTTCTTTGAGTAGAATACCATCTGCAAAAGAATGAGACGAAGGGGGAAAAACATTAGTAAAAGCACCCACATGAAGTAATGTCTGGCCTTGAAAGCACCATTTGTTAATCTTTAGTTACCACCCTATGTAGTCACAGGCTCATCTATCATCAAGGATTTGATGCAATGACAGCATGATTCTTTGTCTTGTAAAGGTAATCATCAGAACAACGTAGTTCTCTTTTGCTCACTTGCTCTGTAAAAATGAAAACGGAATTACTAATTAATCTCTAATCTGCATGTGCTAAAGGCAAAGCCAAGCCACTAAACCGCTTTTTTATCACCCGACTGACAAGATGTCGGCAGAACTAGCACATGCTCAAGGTGACTGTTTACCTAAATATCTATGTCTCCACTTCTACAACTGCACAAAAAAATTAAAACTCTAGCATTCAACGAGATGAGGTAATGCCATATTAAGTTTTGAGCTTTGACCAGAAAAACAGTCAGCACGTCTGTGGCTAAAATACAAGTCGCTGACCATACGAGATAGATATGAGTTCATGTAACATGATACCGCTAAAGTTCATCATTTTAGGTTCCCATCAGTCATTTTATCTTCCTTCCAAAATTTTGGACCAGATTCAGAAAGCTGTCCTATGGAATGTGCCACCTGCTTATTTTAACTCGTCTTCACTTTGCCAGTTGAATTTCTGACAAGTCATTCTAAACCTATTGTCCAAATTAGAATGGAACTCTACTGCCAAATGCCGCTTCCTTTTTATTCACTGTTAAGTATGCTCTTCAAAGTTCAAACTAGATCAGCAGTTGGAAAATATAAACAGTGTGGGTAAGGCTTGGTTATTAGTTCGATATAGAGCTACACACATGTGACAATGACTAAAATGGCAGAGATGTTCCCTTATGTAGCTATCATTCACGAAACATGCTTAGGATGATAGAATACCATTCTCATGCCAATCAACACGGCACCTTGAACAACGAACCATCTCAAACGAACTGGAAGGATATGGAGTTGTTTCGTAGCTATCGCAGCAATCATTGCACCAATCCCACGCTCTAAAGCAAACTGAATTTGATTTTCATGTCCATCTTTTGGAGCAAAAGACAATGTTTGTATGCCCAAAGGAAGAAGATATGCTGAGAAGCTGGCCACTCCACAACCAACGTCTAGAACTTGAACCACGCCTGCTGAACATAAGTCGCCCGCCTCATTAGTTGTCATATTTCCCAACCTGCATATAAAGAAATAGATAAAAAGATTAATCTCTCAGCAACTCGTTCCATCCATGTGGAGGTTACTAATGTCAGAGTAATTTGAATAGCGAAGATAGTGGATTGAGGGAAACAAAAGATCTATACAACAGCAAGTTATAGATTGAGCATATCCCATGCATACAATCAGATGATGCGTTTGTCTACCCACAAAATGATGCAGGAAAGTGCTGAGACAGAACACTCGAAAAATTTTCAGTAGGCTTTATTATCCATGTGGAGAACAGAGATTTCTGACTTTAGCAGTAGGGCACCTTCACACAGTAAGCACATAACCTATACCGTACATGATAATACTTATCATTCTAATACCACTGGCCTTCAGGATAGCCCGAGAAAAATCCTAGGACATGCAATTATAGTTCAATGATTCAATTCCAAGATTCTTGCAACACAGCCATAAGAAAATATACTCCTGTAATTTGACGTCTATCTTGTCATAGCATCCTACTATTTGTGTGCCACGAAACAGTTAAATATCATCGCACAATGATAAAAAATGACGCATCCAAAAAAGCATAAGAAAGATTTCTTTGTAAGATAGATTCCAATCCTGAATTTAGTGCCTCAGTGAACTGCGACTTCATGTAAGAAGAAGCAAATGTGCAAGAAAAGATGGTAAGTAACCGAGCTTTGAATGCACTCAGCAGCCACGTGCTTGAAGTGAGTACCGCCAACAGGGAAACACCACAACTGATTAAACTCATGGACCCAATTTTGTCCTCCTTTTACTTCAGCAAGATGTGTATGATTCACATTCGTCCACCAGACATAATCCCTACTGAGTGGCCATCTTATCGGTATCTTATAACCTTCTGGTGGAGGAACAAAGCAAAACATACGTTTTTCAGGTGGAGGGCAATGCCGCTCAAGCTCTTCCCTTCATGATAGATTTAACGTAGGCAGCAATTCTTTCACATAGTTTACATCATGGAAAGGGATATATTCATTAAATGTCAATGGGCACACATCCATCCCACTTTCGGGGATCACAAGAGGTGCTTTCCCGTAAGTGAGTTAAACTTTGTTTGGAAATGCAGACAGCCCTGCAAATGTCAAAAGGGAAAATTGTATCAATTTTGCAGGATTAAGACAGTGAGAATCCAAACTTCTGTCGCATGAAAGATGACGACATTCCAGGTCAGGAACACATGATCTAGCCTTATCAACCTCTGACGAAGTGGCATCTTAAAGCAGTATAGAACATCTTATGGCCTGAGGTTCGTAGGCACAATTAACACGAAATATGCAACCAAAATCTCATTTTTCAAGTCACAAACACACCGGCATTTCATCTTTTCAAAGAGATCCGACACGGGTTCAGAGCATGACTGAAGTATGAAGCTGCTGTCACTGTAATCTAGCATCAAAATGTAATCCTTCACTCTCGCTCATCAATGTGTACCCTCTTAGCAAGTCTAGTTGATGGCACAAGAACCAGAGAAGAAGAAAAACGGCCAAGCCAACACATTCATTCCCCAGCCACAAGAAAAGAGCCTTTTTTCCTCTCCCTTTTATATATAGGCAACGACAACTAAATTACATGACGACTAAGATAACGTGCATAGCAAGTCCCGTGAAAAGACAAAGCCCAAAGAACCACTAGTGGCAACAAACACAGAACGCAGACCCGAACCGACGACAAGATGACCCCTAAACTTCGATCCGCCGCATTTTGCCAGATGATTCGAGACACTAAACACGAGGTTGCAACAGAAGAAGAGCGAATCACCAGAAGAACAATGAGCAGAGGAGGAGGAAGAAGAAGGAAGAAGAAGTGGAGTTGGGGTTGCTTACAACCTCGCGCGCGCTGTCCTTCCTCCCTTCCTTCCCTTCCCTTCCCTCGTTCCCGTGAATGCAGCTCCGGGTCACGAGGCCGAGAGGGTCGACGAAGCCGAGGCTACCGATCGCATCGTCGTGGGTCGAAGCTGCGTCGCGTCTCGGCTCCGAAAAGCTGTGAATTCACTGAAAATGGCGAGCTGAGCAGGAAGCGAGTTCCCTGTCGGGCGTTTGGGACGCACGTGCGAAGCGCGTGGCGGTTTCCTTGCTCGGATAAAATTCATGCCATGTCGTGTCCGAACGGCGCTTGCGTCCCGCCCTAGAAATTGTCAACTTAGTACTTTTCAAACCCAGACAAGGTCGCTCCTCGAAATTTTTCTGTTCAACTTAACCGGATATTTGACGTAACCGATTCAATCAAATCATGTGTAAAAAGAGTGGCGGTGCATAAAATAGCACCATAATGATTTGATGATACATACTCTCTTAATTTCTTTTAGCTCGTTAATAAGCATGCGGCTCTGCTGGTAAATAAATTTAAGAGGTGAATAACGCTAGCATCACAGATGCGCAGGCCGACTTTTAGGTTCTGCAAAACGCAGATCAAAAGTCAGAAAGTAAGAGAGAATTTAGAGATAGGATAGATAAAAATAATAAAAAAAAATCTCTTTTATCTCTCCCTGCCTTTTCAAATTAAAAAGATGAATTTTATTACAAATATATTAAGGGAGGGAAATAGAAGAGATGGAGTATGTCTTTGAACGGTGGAATTTGTTCCAAATGCTTTTGGCTTTAATAAGGAGGTATGATTTTCGTTGTTCCCGTGTCCCATATAGTGTTTGACAGTTACGAGAGGTGTATATTTATTTGAGCGTTATACTTGTATCTTATTTTAGTATAACTATTCTGCGAATTATCAATTACAATTTTCTCATATTGCCACCGACACGCTTTCGCACTAGACAAATGGTATTAAAGCCACATTTCCATGCTCAGTAAGGCAGTGCCCTCTGTACAGTAGAGGGACCCGGGAAGAGAAGCAAGCCAAATGAGAGAGAATACCAAACAAAAAGAAGTGTGCTTTGGAAATGGAGTCCTCCTAGCACTCGTTATTGGAAAAGGTAATTTAAAATTTTATGGTATGATGTGTCTTCGGCCATTTTGGTTATGGATTTAGCTTATTGGTTCTCATTATCTATGTGACGGATTTGAGTATTCCGAGCTTCAATTTTCCTTCTAGGAGTACAAAAGCCAAACCATGGTCTTCTAATTCGCCACAACCGCTCACTTACGATCCTCCCGATTTTGATTCTGACTCGCTGCCCAATTCTCAATCATCGCCGATTTGCCTATCATGTATTTCCCCGTTGTAGTTTCAAGAAACCCATGACATCCCTTAGGCTATCGCCAGGGCTTCGATGCGCTTGACATTTCAGGCTTTCGAATCTGGCTGTTCAAGTTGCGGGCCCAATGAATCTCTCCAGTTTCCTGATTCTGATCTGGAGCTCAGATAGTGACACCTTAAAAGGTTCGCTTTCGGTGAGCTATAGGCAGCTACCAACCACTTCAGCAAAGAAAAAATTGTGGGCAGGGGCGGGTTTTGTTGCACTGATTAGGATCTACTTAATGTGATAATCCTATTTTTGCAAGTCCTATCTTCCTTTATAATTCGCCAACACAACCCGTTTTGAGAGCTCACGAGTTAATTTTTTCTTGCAATAGTTATGATAAGCATACAGTTTGGATCCAGATGCTTTTACGCCCCCTTAACCCTAGAGGTTAACCACTGGGGGTTTACCCCAGTGGCCACCCTTCTCACTTGAAAAGAGGGAGGTGGGGAGTTCGAATCCCCACCGTCGCATGGGGGTAGGGGTGGGGCTGCGTAGTTTAAAATGTGGATTTCAGCGCTGTCGCGACCTGCCCCTCGAGGGTCCGAGCTCGGATGAGGCGGGATTAGAGATAAGTGTTCATGAGATGTTTCATATGGCATCTTAAAAAAATGATTTTACCGAAGTGTAAATCTCTTGCTTAGCCATATGATCCATTGATCATGAACGTGGATTTTCCCTAAATCCATATCTCGCGTGACAGCGGATTGATTTTTATTTTTTAAGGAGTCGCCACTAGCCTAGGTCGGGGGTCGGCTAGAAAACCCAACTGAAACGCGGGAATTTCGTTTCAGTTTCTACGAAAACCAGAGATCAAAAGTTCGGGGACTAGCTTACGTTAATATTTCTATTAACGCCCTTTCGGTACCGCTAAACTTAACATGGTTGTTATCTAAATCGTCATGCATTTGTTTTTTTATGATTTTCATGCCAAAGTCTTAGTCCACTAGGTGATCATGCATCTTGTTTTTTGCATTTTCATTTAAGATTCTAAACTAATCCTATCTTAGTCTAGAAAAAGAAAGAAACAATCAATTGTATTGAAAGACTTTACGTAAAGTAGACACTCGAAGTATTGAAAGGACGAGCTAATTTTAAGTGCGAGAAAGTAAAGAGTAAAAAGTAGGAACCCGCAACTCGTCGGGTGTTTATTACAACACAAATTGAAATCCCGAGACATGGTCGGGGATGAATGAATTAAGTACAAATTGAAACCGGATTGGACATTGGTTTGACATCATCAAAATGAATACAAATCGAGACCGGATTGGACATCGGTCAATCACCTTGGTCTTCTATTTTGGATAATTCTTCCTTGGACCGCCTCTCGGGTGTCGATGTTTACATCCATACATTCATTCATAATGACATATGAAAGAACAAAGATGCAATCAAATCACTAATTAAGCATGGGCCTCGGGATCGGCCTTTGTTTTTCATGCGTTTCGATTCATCACCCACTAATCACCTAACATTGTTTGATTAATGGTTAATGATAATGGGCTACCATTTGTATTCACAAAACGGTAACTCATATCAATTAACCACTAAAGTCGGGTTCT
Organism: Syzygium jambos; assembly: GCA_031216235.1. Lineage (NCBI taxonomy): Eukaryota > Viridiplantae > Streptophyta > Magnoliopsida > Myrtales > Myrtaceae > Syzygium > Syzygium jambos. Next base: position 24,754,506 of record CM062220.1, read on the forward strand.
AATGACCATGAATGGGCTACCCGCCGAACATGCACCGGGCCTAACATTCATCTAACAAACACATGCATAGCAATAAAATGAACATGCGTTTAGGCCCATGGGCCTTATTTCAAAACCAATCAAGCAAGGGGAAGTGGGCTTTATGAGAAAGACCACTTATTCAATTAACATCTAATTCGGATCAATTCTGTTCAAACATGATTAACTATCCTAATGACGTCCAAATGAAGTGGTTCAGGTGTCATTAGAAAGCTTATAACATGAGGAACAAAAGTCATGAAGACCATTTTTTCTAAATCCTAGCCAATTTTCCCGAAAATATCAAATTAAATTTCAGTGACAGGCTGGACACGGTTCAGTTATGAATTTCAAAACAAAGGCGGGAAAAATAACAAACCTTATCAAAACGGCGTGAAAATTTTTGTGCCGTTAGGATTACCTGTGTTCAACAACTTTCATGTTTTGAATTTTTGCTAAAAAGCCCTCCAAATTTTTATAAAATTCGATTTTCGCGAGGGACTCGATTGCAAATGAAATTTTAGCCCGAGAAGATTTTTCAAGAAAATCAACCCTCCAAAAATTGCAATTAGGTCCTCAAAATGTTCAGTTGACATAATGAGACCCCAATGAACAACTTTGAAGTTTTGATTTTTTGCAAAAAAGGACCCTAACTTCATTAAATTCGGAGAAACATCTTTTGAACTTCAAAGGAATGAAAATCAGATCTGAACACAGATTCTGATCAAATTGTAAGAATTCCTTTTGAAAATTCAAATGATCTCCGATTTTGATGAAATTAATATCAATTGAAAGATCTTGATCTCAGGAAGAACTTTCGTGAAGAAAATTTTTTCATATCTCGAACACACGAATTTATGAAAATCGAAGAACACACGAAGGTCGACTGAAACTAGCATGAAACCAGATCTACATGCACATGACGTTGCAAATCGTACTAGGCTAACATGCTCGAAATTTTATGAAAATTTTATGGTGAACAGATCAAGATGTGTTCTACGATTCTCATGAAGGAAGTTTTTCCAAAAAATGATCACAAAAAATCATAAAATTCATCCAACAGCGCAACGTCAGTCAGGGAATCATCAGAACAGACATGAACAGAATATTCCAGATTCTGATCCTCACTTCTAAATGTGTTTTGACATAGCAAATGGAGTCCGATCGAGGCATATGATATATCAAATCGAAGCTTAAGACGAGTTCTACGACTCTCTAGTTTATCACTTCCTCAGATTTCGACGTTAACAACCTCAAATCATCATTTCAAGCAAGCAGGTTTTTCTGATCACGAAATTACAGAGTTGAGTTCAAACGTTCTTACCTTGTCTCACGATGATCCAACGCTCGAGCGAGCGATCCGGCCTCCGTATTCAGACCTGGAATGGCACGGAGACACCTCGGAAAGCTCGTCCAATCTACGATAACGGATTACAAGAGATAATGTGAGAATCGACTCGTTTTTACTCAAGTAAACGAATCAGTAAAAAATTGAGAAAACTATGTGATCCGGTGGCTGTTCGGTGCGAGGCCAGCCACCACAGCGACTTGAAGACGCCGAGGGAGGTAGTCGGAGGTTTGGAATCGCCGGAAGAGGCCGCCGGAGGACCGGTTCAGCCGGCTGAACCGGCTGGTTCAATCACCGGCAGTTTTGCCGGTGATTCTGCCGAGGAGAGAATGCCGCCGGAAGGAGTTGCTCCGGTCACCGGCGAGGGGGGCTGATGTTGCGACCAGCCTCAGGCCACCGTGGGGGACGCCGGAGGGGCGGTGGCTCGCCGGAAAAGGACCGGCGGAGGGACGAAAAGCCGGCGACCGAGAGGGAGCTCGAAAGAGAGAGTTGATCGTGGGAGAGGGAGAGAGAGAGAGAGAGAGAGAGAGAGAGAGAGAGAGAGAGAGGAGAGAGAATTCAGATCTGAAAATGAGCATCCCCCATTGATTTTTGGAGGGAAAAATGCTATATACCTCCCCCAACTTTGAATTTTAGCCCTTAGATCAATCAAATGGCTCAAAATGGATCCTTAATGATTAAGAATATTCCTTAATAGCTAAGGATTGATGACATGGCATCATGGATGGTCATGATCAATTTTAGATGAATGGCCATGATTGATTTGCTAATCCCCTAATTAATTTGTTTAATTCTTGAAAAAGGGTATTTTGGTCATTTCTCTTAGTCATTTTTTGTAATTCTCAATTAAGGTCAATTTTGTCATTTTCGCACTCAAGAGAATGTGACTGACCTTGGTTGGCCCGATCGGATTATCGATCATCAAAATTTTCGACCGGAAAATGACTAATTTGATCGGATTAATTCAATTTGAATTAAATCGATTTAAGTCAATTAGCTCTGAATTTGGGTAATTGCATGACCGAGCTAGACTAAAAAGTGTAATTGAAGTCTAATTAACCAAATTGAGTCCCAATTCATCAAATTGAGTATTAGTCTAGAGTGGGTCAAGTTGAATTGCACTAATTAGACCAATCACTCTTAGACTTCCTAATCATTGGATCACTAAATTGATCAAATTGACCCAAATTCATGTGATTTTTCCAAAATTGATTTTGAATTTGGGTTTCATATAAGAAATCAGGCTGATTCGTGTCTCAATTGCGCACATCATGAAGACTCGATCAAAATCACTGATGAGGGTCAAAATTGGGGGTTTTTGGGTTTGGCTTGGAATCACAAAATTGGTTCCAAAATTGATTGTAAAATGACCTTTAGATCAAATGTCGTGAAGAACACTAATCTAAAAATGACTAGAAATGAAGTAATTTCATTTTTGGCCGATTTGAATTAATTTCCGCAATTTGGGAAAAAGTTGATTCAAAATCGATTTTTGTAAAATTTCTAATGCCAAAGGTAAATTGAAAGTAAAATAAGATGATTTGGGGATTTTTGAATTTTTGAATTTTTTTGGTCAAAGGTTTGACCAAAAGTCAAACCCTAGTTGACTTTTCACTAGGAGTTTGATTTTATGATCAAATCTTTGAATTTTTCTAAAATTTCCACTTCTAAAGTGAAATTGGACTTGAAAGGAATCTTTTTAAGCAAAAAGCCCCAATTTGACCTGGAGTTGACTTTTGGTCAAAGGGTTGACCAAAAAGTCAACGCCAAAGTCAACCATTTGACTTTTTGGGTTTTTGTATGAAATGAATAGAAAATCATTTATAAAAGCTGAACCAACAGACGGAATTAAAAAACGACACTTTTTGCTCAAGAAACAGGCTCCGTCGCGATCGGAAACCATAATCTTGAATTTTCATTTTTAAGGACGCATCGGCTAAAAATTAGGTGTCAACAAGCGCCCACGCTTTACAAGAGGCGGGATACAAGTCTGAGTGTATCGTGAGTGAGAGGTAGAGTAGGACCAACCGAAAAAAAAAACCCAGAGGTTCATAAATTTGCATAACCCAATCTAATTATTTAGTTTAGAAAGGAGTAAATTTTTCTTTCCCCAAAAGTTCGTAAGAGAGTTATTTTAAGCTTTAAAAAATTCCTAAATAATTCTATATGTCAATTTTTGCATGTTTTGAAAAAGGTTTCAGGCGTTTGACACTAATTTAAAGCCACATTTCAAAGGCAACAAGTAAAGGAAAAAGTAAAAGTAAAAAACAATATTCACTCAAATACATCCTAATACCGGCAGAATATCTTTTGGTCAATCAAACTCTTTATGTCTCCTGATGCTGGCAGAAAAAAGAGAATTCCATGGAGCATGACCCTTTTCCTTTTCAGTAAAAAGCATAGAGCATGACTTTATTCTGCTTTAGTTGAAATTTCGAGCATCTCGTGTGCAAGAAACCGGAATATAGAGGAGCCGCATTAAAATGACAAAAAATCTCCTACATGGAAAATGAGATGCATACATTTAAGTTGTAATTACCACACAACAACTCAATCGAGAAGGTCATCATAGCAGAAAGGAACGTTACCATTAAGACAAATCCTCCTGAGGATTTGCATACGATAAGAAATGTAAATGACATGAGAAACAGACCTAATCTTTTTAATGCATGAAACAGAGATCCTTCTCCCTCATGGCCTATAAGATGGGTGAGGTAGCTGCATGGGATTTCTTTGTAATGGTGAATACTGCAAGGCATTGGCCACTGAACTTGTAGCGTGCGATCGTCACATACTGGAACTGCTTTAACAAGAACATGGACGACAACAAGGAGTTTCTTTAACTTTCTTCTGGACAGAAACTTTTACCAAACAGGAAATGAGGAATGTGCATATCTTCCAACAAAGAATGGGAGCGGACTTCAGAAATGGACCTGTAAATATTCCCCTAAGCAAGGGTGACCAGAAACATGAAAACTGCTCTGCTTTTTGTTGGTAATGGCGTTGACCTTTTGGAACACTGGATCTTGGATTTTAACAAGGGATCCTGTGGAGATCCATGAAATTTTATAAAATTGCACCACTGAATGAAGAGAATCTAGTAATTGTGAAGCTGCGTTATAGACACAAGCAGTACCTTTGCCGTGTACAACTAAACGCATGAGGTTGGCAGTGTAATTTTCTTCATAGAACTTAATAAGTTCTTGCCTTATGTCAATCCCCTTAGCCTTCGGTTGAACTTCTAAAGTTTGTCTGTTTCCTAAGGTAGTGAAGTAGTCATAGGTTACAGCATTGTCACGTATTCCATAGTGTAATAATAAGCATCTTAGTTGGTTCCAATTCATACATAGAATACTGAAGTCTTTATTCAAAAGAAAAAAAGCTCAGTATTCTTCTTTGGAAGCGAAAATAGCATATAGAATTAGCAAGCCATCTATTTTCTCCAAAACTTTATAGTACTAGTAATAATCAGAAATGATGTGTTTGATGCTGGCTTGTATGTATGAATTGCATTAAAAAATGAACTAGCTCCAGGTAGGAGCTTATTAACCAGTTCAATTCCCCATTACTTGCCAGAATTTGCACAAATCAGAACCCACTAATGTACAAGTAGGAGCTTATGATGTGTTTGATGCTGGCTTGTATATATGAATTGCATTAAAAAATGAACTAGCTCCAGGTAGGAGCTTATTAACCAGTTCAATTCCCCATTATTTGCCAGAATTCGCACAAATCAGAACCCACTAATGTACAAGTTCTTCCGTAACATGGAAATCTACTCTACGAAGACAAATCATTCGTACTGTGTTGAACATTTACACATCTGAAAGATGAGCATAGTTGCTTCAGCGATATGTCTGATTAAGATGGTTTGAAACTCAGAGGATTTTATTTGGTCTTAGACTAGCTTTTGTCCTACATGATTCAGTGCTGTTAGATAAAGGCATAGTTTAATATTTTGTGAGATTTTGTGGGACCACTGTCAACTGTTCTAAAAGCTTAAGCTGTTAAATGAAGGCGTTGTTTAATATTTAATTACTCTTACACTCTCCCTCATGCTTAGTCTGGTCCTTTTGAATATGCACTAAGTGTGGACATATTTAATTGGGGAGGCAATTGGGGCCTAGAAAGATTCCAACTCAGAATCTCCAGTCCTGATATCATGTAAGATTTTGTGGGACCACTATCAATTATTTTGTATGTGAAGTTCCTATCCGAACAATGGACACCCATCTATTAAGGAAAGAAGACAGTAAAATATGTATGCCAAAAAATGAGATTGCAAGATCAAATAACAGGAACTGATAGATAAAAAGATACCGGAGGAGCTCTAGCTCGGGGAATAAATGCATGTGTTGAATGCAGTAGCCTAATGTTGGATAGAAGCCTATCCTGATCGAAGCAAACTAAAGCCTCAAATGGAGCATCAGCAGGACCAGTAACATATTTCCTTGTAAGCAAGCTTGCTTCAGATCTTGATGGCATTAGCAGCACTCTTGTAATGGCTTTCACTTTTCCTCTGTCAATGTGATTGCATCTCATGTCATCATCTATGGTTTCAATTACAAAGTCCACCATTTGATCCAATAGCTGACTATTCCATCTCTCCATGGAAAATAACAGTTTCTCCATATAAGTACCAGTAGCGACGACGAATGCAACCTCAGTTGGGGACAGATCCATTAAACGGGTAAAACCAAAAGTACCACTGTTAACAAATGGTCCCTCTGAGCTATTTTCCTCTGAAGATGTAGATTGATGCACGTTAGAGGGGGAGAATATGTTAAAAGGTTTTTGGTAGGACTCTCTGCACACACCATGCCTAACAGAAGTGTCGAGCATTCCTGAGTGTTGTAGACTTTCTTCATTTACCAGTTTTGGCATCTGCAAGAAAACAGAAGGAACATAGATTTCCAAGCTAAAAAAGAAAAGGGCTACACAAATACTGGAAAGCACTGATGAACATCACCTCTCTCTCTCTCTCTCTCTCTCTCTCTCTCTCTCTCTCTCTCTCTCTCTCTCTCCCTATACATATATATTGTGAGATTTTGGTGGGACCACTGCAAACATTCTAAAAGCTTAAGCTATTAGATGAAAGCGTGGTTTAATATTCAATTAAAACCAACACTCCCCCCTCATGCTTAGTCTGGTCTTTTTACCTAGTGCTGTGCGTGAACATATTTAATTAGGGAGGCAAATTGGGCCTAGAAAGATTTGAACTTAGGACCTCCTGCTCTGATACCATATTTGAGATTTTATGGGACCACTGTTAACTGTTCTAAAAGTTTAAGCTAGTAGATGGAGTGGTTTAATATTTAATTAAACTAACATATATATATATAGTGAATACGCATGGGGGCACATTATTATATGTCCATTAAGTATCCTGGGCAGGTAGCATCCGGTTAAACAAGGAAGTCAGTTTACTAGATTAAAGGCGGTACCCAGAAGTTTCATTATGACACTAAAGCAAGTTGCAAAGAACCTCACACAAAATGTCTTCTTAAAATTTGTATGAAAGAATTGTGCACTCAAACAAGCTCCCTTACTGCTTAGCTATCAATTAGCCATTGATCGTCACGAGGGTGCTAGGGAAAGATCTTTAAGTTTTCTAGAAAGCATTTTTATTAGATCAATGTGCTTCCCTAATTAAATCAAACAGCTTCAGCACAAAAAACTGTGCACTGTCAATTGGACAATCATGTGCATATTTATGGAGTCACAAACTACTCTTCTCTTTTGGAGTAAATATTCATTACAGAAAATTCTAAACAGTAACCATTAAGTGTAGATGTCCTCTTTCTCCTAGTTAAACCTCGTAAGGCCCCATGGGCATGAGCTGGAGGCACATAGCGCTATGTCCTATAAATGGATCATACAGATGTTAGAGAATACAATTATTACACCAAGCTTTCATCTGATAAATTAAATTTCTATATGAGTTGGATATAGTCCTTTTCACATGGTGTCAAAGCATAAATGGCACAAATCCTCATACTCCCATTTGTCTTCATTCCGTCAATTACTCATTCCATTCTACCTTTTGTCTGGTCTTAGTTATCTATTTGGTGTGATTAAGCCCCTGCACTGTGTTTCAAATGTAAGGACTGACTTACACGTGAGAATTAGGGTTGAGAGATATGTTATATACACATTCCTGGCCTGCTTTAATAGCTTAAACTTTTGGGGAAAATTTTTTGTCCAACATGCTCAGTGACAGCAGTCCTGTGTTCAAATCTCATCAAGCTACTCATTTTTCTTCCCATCTATAATTAATCTCCACTTCAGTCTTATTCCAAATTCAAGCTTTGCAAGAGGGGGAGTTTAGAGTACTTAAATAATAATTTACAACCCCATCTAACAACTTAAGCTTTTAGATGAACTGACCATGTTCCTCAAGTTTGAAGCAGCCAACATCACTCTACATAATATAAAGACTGTTGGCACCATCTTGTTATGATAAGAAAATTTCAGAAACATCAAAAATTAATGAATGGATGTACAACAAGGCAGTTCGCCGTGCCAGCAGTTCAATTCAAACAATTCTGTGAAAGACACGAAGAATATCTACGCAAAAAAGGCAAAAACTCTTCTGAGATACACATTCTAAATAGGTAAACCTCTAGATTTTTTTAATAGGAACTCTAAAGCTGCGAATAGATGTTTTCTCAGATAGGAGGAGATTTTTTTAGGCAAAACGTAGAGCCAGACTTAGAATATCCGTCCGTACATAAGATTGGGCTCTGAACCATACTTTTAGTTCACTCACTTATATTTCTGTATCATCTAATCTTTGAGAGTTTCAACCAAAAAATAATTCTATGAGAGCACACAGCTTTGAAAGAGTACCTGGTACGTTATTGGATTTTGGCCTCCTGAGTAGTGAACATCCTCCAATTCACCAAAAGGAGGAGGCAAAAGAGAATTCGGAATTTCTCCAAAATGGAAGTATGTGCTTCCTTCATTCCTTTCAAACAATTCTGGATGGTTGCAGACCTACAAAAACAAGGTTCATGAGCCTCAGCCAGCTATTAAAAGTAGACAATGCTTCTCCTCATATCTGCAGATGGTGCAGCAACGAGAGGAAAAAGGCATATAAAGAAAAAAGTACCTTTCTCAACTGGATTACAATGTTCATCAAATTCAAGATTTTCTTCTCATTGAGATGTCCACAACTCCCATCCAACAATTCAGTGAGAGATATCTTGTGCTTGATAGCTTGGTAAAAAGCTTGTTGCCGCTTACTCAACTTGCAATGCACGGTAATCTCTGTTTTTCTGGTCAGCTCTTGGATGACATCCTTTTTAACTTGCCTCAACATGAATGGCTTTAAAATTGCGTGCTGACCACTCAAGCAATTATATCACAAGTCAGAAAAGCAAAGAAATGTGAACTCTCCGACTCTTGACCCGATTTGATTCCAATATTAAGCAAGAATATATTGTGACAATATGAACATATTAGCCATGAATAAAAGATTGGTCCCAGGCTCACAGCCACCTTTGCATACGGTACAAAATAGAGGAATTACAAAGAACACAATTACAATTTCTCTGTTCCTAGTCTTAAAACTTCAACACAGTCCCAAGATAAAGCAAACATGTTATGACTCCCTCTGCTGAATCTTTGATGATTGCGCTAAAATACTAATCAGGCTCGCCATATCCCCTCATAAAGAATACAATATGATATAGATGCATGGCAAGTTGCACAGTGTTTACGTTTCAGAAAAGAAAAGGCACAGCAGGCAGACATCATAACTCCATGAGTACAGAGAAGAAAAAAAAAGTTGCTCTGTTATGAGACACACATAAAAGGGGCTCAAATCAGGCAGGATGGAAGAAAAGAATATAAAGATGTCATTGGCTCCATCTAAACAACTACTGAAGAATCATAAGAAGCTTCCTATGCCATAAATAATAACAGCAATAAATTTAGCTGCAATTGACTTAGTTCTGGAGGTTATGCAAATTTCACACCAAGCTCAAAGTTGCCAGGTAAATGCATTAGCTAAACTTGCACGTGAAAAGAAAGCAAAGTCCAATAAGAAACAATTTTTTTGGGGTAATTCTGCAGAATTAACTATGCAAAGCATGAAGTTGCAGCATAATTGACAGCCAAACAAGAAATTTTAATTCAATTCACAATCCAAGTAAATTGCAGACAAAACGTGCTTACCAATCTGTTGAGCTGGTGCTCATTTAGAGTTTCACCGTGCTCTGCATGGTTCTCAATTCTGAGACAACACAGAAGAGATAGTTTAACCTAGTAACAACTATGAGACTACAAGTTCATATTCATATAGTAAAGACGATCTTCAGGAGAATGATTACCCTTTAGAGAACCACTCATTAAATTGTTCGTGACTGTCAAACAAGGTAGGCATGATAAAATGCAGAAGAGCCCACAACTCAGCCACATTGTTTTGGATTGGAGTGCCAGTAAGAAGCAAGCGATTCCGACAATTAAAACTGAGAAGTGTCTTCCACCTTATACTGTTAACAAAATATCCAAGAAGACAACAATTATATGAGAAAACAGAAAACAAGCAAACAACAACATGCTTAAAGTCCATTTCTAAAGGATGTGAAACCCATTCTTAGGAAAGAATATAACTCGAACTGTCTATATCCCATGAAAAAATTATAAAAGCTGCTGTATTTGGAGACGTCACTGCTTTATATATTTGACTAACAAAGACAATTCTCAAGTTTTTGCAAAGTACCGGAAAATTACTGCATCTTTCTGCACTTCTATATGTGCATGTTAGCATGTAGGCTAACAGGACAGTCTGAGACGCACATGGAAACAGCATGTAAGCACATCAACATCTATGTATGTATGTGTATGTGTGAACATATGTATGTTTTAAAAACTATGGACGGAGAGAGCGGGACAGAGAGTGAGGAGGGGGAACTCTGTTCCTTGAATGAAAGCACAATGTGTGAAGGAAAAACAATTAATCTTAATCAAACTTAAACCTGCTGGAACTTTTTATTGCCTGTGCCTCATCCAATACCATATATTGCCACTTCACACGCCGAAAATACTTTTCATCAGAGACTAGCAGTTGGTAACTGGTGATGAGAATGTGAAATCCAGCATCCCTGGCATCAAAAAGGAAATCAGAACTGATAAAAAAAACTCCATTTCACGGAACTCAGTTTACAGAATATGAGAGACCATAGCTTCTGGGTATATTAATTCTCCTAATTCTCTGCTCGCGTAAGTTATTCGTCCTATTAAAGTTATCCCACATCAATTGTTATAGGGCATATCATGGCCTTGCATATGTAGTCTCCCTCCACCTAATGGCTCGAGCTTTTGAGTCAGATAATCTTTAATGATATCAAAGCCTGGTTTCAATCGTCATGCTCTATTTAAGTTAATTTCGAGTGTGGTTGTTCCATTTTTCTGTTCCATGGGCATTCTTTGTACTAATTTGCATGTGAGAGGGGGTTTTAAGAGTTATCTCACATTGTTTGCTTACAAGGTTATCACAACCTGATATGGTTGTAATCTACCTTCACCTAATACGACAAACTTTTAAGTTGGCTAGTCTAACACTCCTCCTTATATGGAATTTAAACGTAGTTAAGTATTCCTTATATTGCACAGTTGCCTAAACACTAGGGCGGGAGCTCAGAAATCAATCTTCTATTGGCTTCCTGCATCTAAATACAGAAGAACTAAACAATCGCATATGCAAACAGGAAATGTAAAAGACAAGACAGATACATCGTCTCTAAGGTCGGCCATTTTGAACTTATGGCTGAAGGACACTTTCTACAACAATTATTCATATCCTTTATAAACTGGACATGATCTTAGACGACATCAATTGCACCATGAACAAACATATCCGACATAAAAGCCATCAAACTATGTTTTTAATCCTTCAACTGGTATTAAAGGGGGTAATTCAAAGGCATAAAAGAAGGCATTTACCTCCGATAAAGGCGCTTTGGGTTGATTTTTTCCTGAGTACCGTCCGTTCTTGAAGCCCACCCCAGTAAGGTAGAGTTTTCAAATCAGGACAGAATTGGCTAATTTCATCTGCCCAATTATTCGAAACAGAGGCAGGTGCAACAACAAGAAATGGACCCCATATATTCTTCTCCTGTAGGAAATTCACCATTTCATTTGACTACATATCAACAGAGTAAGATAACCAAGGCCGTACAATAGTCAAAGTATCTGTTACACTCAGCCAGATGAGCCAAGAATGCCATTGCTTGAATAGTCTTCCCAAGATCCATCTCATCAGCAAGTATGCCATTCAGGCCCTAAAAATATTCTAACTCGATAAATGACCTGAGATTAATGTAAAGCATGATATAATGTTCATAAGAAATTTTCTAATGACCTGCTCATAACAATTGACTAGCCACTGAAGGGCCTTTAACTGATATTCTTTAAGCCTGCCTTTGAATAACTCTGGGGTCCGAACAGTTGACATAGCAGGCATGGTAGAGCTGCAGACACCAAAGCATCCGAATGGCTAAGTATCTATGCTCAAGAAGCATGTAATTCGTACCAATATTTATTAACTGTCTGAGAGGGATGAACAAAAAAAACTTACGGTGTCTGAAGATCTATATTACTCGATCCAGTTACTAAGGTATCTGGCAGAGTCACCTCAGAATCAGTGGGGTGGCGCAATCTCAAGCATTCGGTGTCAAATGCATCAGTTAGCCTTCTCTGTTTAGAGACAGCATCTTGAGCAGCTTTCAGAGCCTCCTTTCTCAATTCAGCTTCTTCAGGATCTTCATCCTCATCAGGCCTGGCATCCAAAGAACTCAGTAGTGCTTCTTGATCATTTACCGTTGCATCGCCCACAGGAAAAGCTTTAGGCTGCTGTGAATTTGGCTTATTCTGCATAATCATGAGAGATTGGGCATATCTTATTAAATTTTAATTGATGTTGTAATATCGTATCATTTTAAATAGTCATCTTGTAAAGCATATATATATCGAATGTATTTTGCATTATGAAATACACATAAATTATACGATTCTCTTCCACTATATTCTTCTCTAGAAGCACATGCTTTTTAAACTTAGACTTCACCACTCCACTTTTCCCCCCATCCTAACTCTCGAGTCCTTGGACCATGCTTAAGAGCATTTCTGTCCTCCACCAAAACAGAAGGGAACTCTTCCCCTACTCTCTGCTCTGTTCCAAAAGAGATAGAATTGGTGAATTAGATCCTCACATGCTCAAGATAGCAATTGGTCTAAGCATACTTTATTCGAAATATAATGAGGGTGTCTTTGAAGAATGTCTAGAGCCTCTAAAGGGCCCAATGAAAAGGGTGATCTGAGGAGAGCTCCATTAAAGCCATGGAAGCAACAGCTCACCCTCCCAGGCCGAGGCATTTTGTTTAAGTGTATCATGACCAGAAATGGGAGAGTGAAACAAAATGGCACAAGAGAGTCTAGGACTGATGAAAGAATTAATTTGTTTTTTTAGGCCAAGAATGAGAGCAAGCATTAATGTTTCTTCGAACCCCGCGGTGATCTAGAGTTGTAGACTTTGTAGTTATTTCCTGACGGGAAATTCTATGGTCCCGCGTTGGATATACGAGACCGGTCCCGCAATTTGCGTAAACTATTAGATTAATTTGAAAAAAAAGGACGATTGGATCCTCTTTGAAAGATGGAACCTGTTATCTTAGAAATCGATTTTAGGTCGTAATTTACAGACTGCTTTAGTAAATAAGAAAGTTACACGAGAGATCGATTTTAAGTCATCACCATAAAGAAAATTTACAAACTCAAAAGTAATCAAACTCATATTTGATTAAGGGAAATTAAAGACTCAAGTGTTGGCCAAATTTACCGACTCTAAAGGGAACAAGCCCGGTTAGGCATTAGACTAATAATGGGAGAAACGTTTTTTACTATTTTTTTTTTGGGTACGTTACTATTTCTTATGGGAAATTACGAATAAGGAGAACCAAAGTACTCTGGAGTGTTGAAAGGGAAATTACTTTATAAAAAAAATGGTTGTGCGATGATATGTAATCGGCAAATTGTTATTAGTAAGGATAAATATCGTCAAATTATTATTAGTAAGGACAAATAGCCACACCAGAGGATTTAAAATATAGGCACTTTACTAATAATAGGAGAAAAAGAAGTTTAATCTTAAGGCTCAATTTGTTTCACGAAAAACGAATGATTTCTTAAAAATGATAATTAATTAACGAAAAAGCATCTTCATTATGGACAAAATTTATGTCTCACAAAAATATTTTTCGTTTACTCATTTTTGTAAGAAATACAAGTGATCATTTTTAAAAAAGGAATATTTTTAAAAGATTTGATTTTTGCTAAACATACGGAATCTTAGGTTACATTTATTTCACGGAAAATTCAAAATGAAAAATAATTACTTGCATCGTTTACAAAAATCTCTGAATGAAAAGAAAGATTTCATCGCCTACGAAAACAGTTAGTTATAAATTTTCGTTATGATAAAAAATTTTCTATTGACTGATTTTTCCAAGCGACGTGACTAATTATTTTTCGAAAAGATATTTTCTAAAATTTGAGTCCTCCGCGAAATAAACGCACATTTCATGCCCCAGTAGTTATCACCGCCAACGATTATGGAAAATGCGGAAAGAGGGGAAAAAAAAAGAAGGAAAAAAAAGAAAAGAAAAGAAGAAGCTAAGGTGAATTTGACGGGGAGAAACAAGTACCAGCCAGGAGAAATCATTATGTTGATGCCACCAGTTATCACCGCGAACGGCCAGGAAAAACACGGGACGACGGCCAATTCCATTGGAGGAATTTCATGGAGGAGGAGGAGGAGGAGGAGGAGACAATGACGTTTGGTGCTAAACAAAGCGAGATGGGGTGGGGTCCTCCTCCCGATAACCCTAGTGGTCAGCCCTGGTCGCGTGGATTGTACTCGAACCAATTAAGCCGCGTCCGCACGAATCCCGTCGGCTTCTTACGCCATCGTCGGTCGTATATATATGGGGAGGCAGTTCGAGCCGCGAAGCTTGGAGCAGCAGGGGCAGGAGGAGGAGGGGACAAGGCCCATATCAACAAGTGGCGCTCCGGAGTTTGGAAACCAAGCTTCCGAGATAATGCTTCCCGAGTGAGTCAATCCAATGCTCCCCCCTCCTACTCCTCTCTCTCTCTCACCCTTCTTTCTCCTTTTTTTTTATGTACTGTTTTGACTGGAGAGGTTGACGGCAGATACGCGTCTCGATGGGAATGTGTCTGGGTGTTCTTCTATGTGCCGCTGTTTCATTAAACAAGTCATGGGTGTTTGCTTTTTGGGGGTTTGGAAGTTTGGTGGATTGGGGTTGATGAAGGGTTGTGTCGGGATTGGCGTGCAGAAGAAGTAGAGGAGGAGAGGAAGGAAAAAGGTTTGACTTTTGTTGCGATGAGAGTCATGCTTGATGCCCTGTGTGGTTGAGTGGGTTAACATTAATTTTGAAAGGAGGAATTTTTTTCTGCGCCTGTGTTGGTTGTTGGATCTTGGAATTTGATAAACGATGCAGTCTTCGAGATTGGTGTGGTTGGTTTTTCCATATCCATGTATCCCCTTTATGTTCTGAAAGTCAAATTTAGCTCGTTCATATTCAAACTGCCTCCATAGTTTATATAATTAATTCTTCTTATTAATTTCCTTTGGCAGGGCTGGCATTCTCTAATGCTCGTGCATACAGGGGTGTACCTGAAGTGTGGAATACTTGGTTCTTCACACTTCTGTAGGGAGAGCCATCCATTATCAGGAAAAGCGACATGGCGCGTGTCTGACTTTCCGGCATCTGGTCTCTCTCAGAATCTCAAAGTACCAAGTAAGCTCTACTTTGAAGCAAGTCCTTGATCGTCCTAACTAGATACATGAAGTTTATAATGACAAGGAAATAAGTATTCAAGCTGTGTTTTCCAAGTACTTCTAGTTGAGTAAGGAATTCAGAGTCGTGGAATTCCAGCAACCTCTAGCAGAAGTTGGTTTGTGTTTGCTTTCTTTTCTGGGGATAGGTAGAAGGGGTTGAGGGAAGACTGGTGATGGAGATCATACTGTTGGACTGCAACTTTAGCGTTATCTTGTACCCTGCACGTCTCTGTATTGCTTTGATATTAGGCTTGCAAGCATTTTGGGTATTATATTATACTGACAGTTTCTAGCAATCTGAATGGTGAAAGTTTTCTGAATTAACTCGTAATACTTTTAAGATGGGGGGATCGCATCTCTAAAATGATCATATGGGGCAGTTGGAAAGGAGAGAGATGTTGAATAGTAGGTACAGAGGAACCAAACAGTCTCTGGCCAACCCAAAGTGTCGTGGCTCCCCTGCAACGCCTCCAATAGTATTTCAGCACTCATAAAATTTCTGTGAGGTCTTTCATGTCAGGTAACCTGATTAGGGATTCTCCATCTGTGTGATTTGGGCATGCTCCTGCAAGCATGTGACTGTAATTTGTCCAAGTACTGCTTTGATTGATTCCATTTCTTTTTTTTGGATGAGAATTCTTGGAAATGCATCTTGTTTCTGGCTAGTTCATTTCGCTCTCTCTCTCTCTCTCTCTCTCTCTCTTCAGACCTTGTAGTCCTGCCTCATTCTCGAGTTGCTTCCTGCTATGTGTCTACTCAGGTGTCATGGTGGCACCTATAGAATTTGATTGACGATTATATTCCGCTTTCATCTATTTCTTTTCTTTCCTGCTTTCGTCAATTTGATAGAATTATATAGGATAGGTGTCTTCATAATGTGAAAGAGCTTTATTTGTGGAGACTACTCAAAAGTATGTGGTCATATTTATAAATGGGAAGTATTAGCAAGCATTTAGAAAATTAATCTTTGACTGACTCTGGTACTGTATTTCACCTTATTGCTTCAGGATCTAGATACACGAAAATGTCATTGCAAGTAGTAGAGAAAATGGAGAATGAGCTAACTTTTAAGGGCAATTGTCAAGACCCTCCTCTTTCATCTTCTTATGAAGCTGCAATGGAAGCACTTTCCTCACTCATAACTCGTCAGAATCGTGGAGACCGAACACCTGTTGCTGGGAAGTTTGGGAAACTAGAAAGGATGTCAATCTATCTCAGGGTATAATCCCATGGTCATTCAGATATGAATGCATTATGGAGTGACTTCATGGTTTTGCGTTGGAACTTCGCAGTCATGATTGAATAGAGTAGAAACATCTCTTTCTATAAACTCCATGCATTTTGAGGTTTGGCATTTACAAGTAAAAGTCTTTTCACATACTACCGCATCAACTTTTGACCAAGTCAAGCAATGCCATAATGCAGTAAGAACTATTTTTTTCTAATCATCCAGTGCCTTTGCATATTATTTATGTAGCATGTCTTTTCTAAGCATGCTTGCTCTTGCTATTCTTCTTGCCCCTTATATGCAGTATGAGCTTTTCTGAAGCTCATCTGGACTTTAATAGTCAACATAATGAAAGCATGGGCTTTGTCTACTAAATCATTTGCCTGGCTATTTTCGTAGATACTTGGGTTGGAGGAAAAGATTGCTGGGCTTAAAATTATACATGTTGCTGGAACTAAAGGGAAGGTAATGTTAAATTCTTCTGTTTTACCGTCTCTATTGAGCTCATTGGCTACCTCGACCGATGTTAATTCAACCTGTAAAGATCCTCTTATCTCCGATTACAGGTGTTTTAAACAGAAGTTATAGTCGATATCTTCGGTAGAAATCAACAGTTGCCTCTGCATTATATCTTAGTCAGTGAAAAAGTAGAAATTACAAATCGAAATATCCTAGACGGCGTAGCTGCCGATGAATGGCTCTTTGTCTAATACTGAATGACAGGTCTCTATGGTCTACTTTTCATAGTATCGTTATATAATGTAAAAGTTTCTTCAGAATAACAGTGACAACAAATTTTGCATTCTTGATGGTGTTTCCTGTCTTCCTACATCCATTTTCTGATTTTTATTGCAGGGTTCGACATGTGCTTTCTGTGAGGCTATTTTGCGCGAGTGTGGATTTAGGACTGGACTGTTCACATCTCCTCACCTAATTGATGTGAGGGAAAGGTTCCGGTTGGATGGGTCAGTACATTCTTTGACTTGTGATTTCATTATAGCCTATAGATTAGTAAACCTTTTTCTCTGGTGTCGTATGGTGTGTTATTAACATGATGAATCATTATGGGTGAAGTTTGATGTTGAATAGCTGATGGCTTCATATTTTCTTTACTTTAAAAATGGTGGAAATGAGATATCCATTTGCAATCAGTATGCCGGCACTATGATGACAGCTCATTTTTGTAGTTTACCCCAGCTATCAAGAAATAGATAAATCTATTTTGTTTCCGAGTCAATTGACTGATTAAATGTGATACAAATACACTCCCACCTTGAAATTCAAGAATTTTCAAGATAGCTACTTGGCCAAAGGCTAATGTCACACGGCCTTTCATCTATTAATTTTTATAACCAGGGAGGAGATGAATTTGGACTTTATGGGGTAAAGCGAATTTATAAGTGACAATAACTTATTGTCATTATTGAAACCCCATGGACTTTTCTGCAACTCACGCTTGAGGTGGCTAATGATTCTGCCATATGAGAGCTTTGTACGTGGATGGTGACTGTCGACATATGCCCCATGCTGATAATTCTTCTAATCATCAGTCTATTTGCCAAAGTGTAGATCGACCTCCGACGGGCTTTCATTTAAGAGCAGAAACTGAGTCTGAATTGTACTTAAATATGATTGGACCGATTATAATAATGAACTCAAATTGTAATTTCTAGGATTAGATTGTTCATTCCAGTTTATGAGTGAAGTTATTTAAGGAAATGAATTTAAATGCAAGTTCAACATCTATTGTTTCTGTTTAAATGAACTTTGTTTAGGTTGGATGTGTCTGAGGATAAGTTCCTGCTATATTTTTGGGATTGCTGGAGTCAACTGAAGGTAATATGTTGTCCCTTTCTGAAATTGTTTAGTTATACCAATTTTGGCTCTTGAATGGCACAAGTAATGATCACGATGGGTTTTATGTTTTGGATGAGGAACTGGGAGCTTCCTATTTGTGGCATAAACAACCACATTCCTTGATTAAGTCGCTGCCTTTTTCGGCTTTGACAGCCAAATTAATACATTGGAATACGTTAAAGCATCGATTACCTCATTCTTCTCAAAAGCTGCATCTTCTTTTCTGGAAGCTTCTCAGATATCGGTTTCTCTTTAAAATCGAAGGTTCAGTTACTTTTACTATAAGAAAATAGATGAAGACATGAAATGTGGAAAAGTGATTTTTGAAATTGACTGACAACACTTGCTCTTGAATTCGTGGCTTTGTGCTTAAATTATCATCTCAATGATTTATGAATGTGCTTGAGTAATCTGATACTTTATTTGGGTAGGTGATTTACATAGACTGTACTTTTAATTCAGAGATTTGGATTTACAGGAAAATGTTTCAGAAGATCTGCCAATGCCACCATTATTCCAATTTCTCACGATGCTGGCTTTTAAAATGTTCTTATCTGAACAGGTTTGTCGTGATTTGTTTCTTGCTCCCAAAGTTTCATAACTAATGACGCCTCTTTGTTTGAATCGGTTGTAGCAAGAGTTGCTTTGATCTCTTTACTTCATTTCATTAGGGTCTGTCTTGGCCTGCCGACAGGATGATGGCAGAAGATAGGTCTCGGAATAATGTTGGCACTTATGTTAGAGTCGAATGATTGGTTTGCTGAAGTAATGTTTTCCTGGTCATATTGCAATTTGACATGATAAAGGCTTATTTGGGTTTTGTATCTAAGTTTAATGGGACTTTCTAGAGATTTATAGGAAAGCAGATAAAAGGTTCTGAGGTAGCCTGAGCTAACACATGAACTTGGGTCAATGCTTCCGAATCTTATATGGGAGACACTTTCCAAAGAGCCTACATATTTTTCCTTTAGTTATATGTTGTTCCAATTATGAAGATCCTGCTAGGCAGTTTGTTTATGCCAGAGGCAGCATTATCTTTTACTCCATCTATTAAGACCAGTTTGGAAGAGTTGCTTTCATTTTTCTATAGCTTCTTTGCCAGGTTGTGGTTTTCGTCAAACTGACAATCCAAGAGTTCATGACCTTGTATTTAATGGAGAAAAGTACACAAATTCTAGATGAAAATATATTCAAATTTTTAGATCTGAAGGAGGATTTTGGTTTTTGACATTTCCTAACCTTTCCATGTTCTGCAATTATGTAGCTCTTCCGAGATTATAAGTAGGGGAAGTTAGTTACCATCTTTTCCTTTGCTATAGAAGTACAGTCATTGGTTTTTTGATACTGAGGCAGTCTTTCTGTGAAGTTTAATTGTTGGCGCAGTTTAACATGTTCCAGTACATTATCCTCTTTTGGTTGTCTGTGGGTGAATTTAAATGTCAATGTATCTCTTGGTTAATCAGTTTTTGCCAAGGATTTTGGTAAGTACCACGTGACAGAATTGTTTTTTCAATAGGTTGATGTGGCAATAATTGAGGTGGGTCTTGGAGGGAAAAAGGACTCAACGAATGTGGTATATTCACCTCAGCTAATTTTGAGCTATTGTTTCGATTATAAAACTGTTCATGTATATTTCCTTTTATTTAATTACAGAAAGAATTGCCCCAAGAAACCTTATACCAATATCTCCTTCTCCTCTACCTTGGACAAACTTAAATGTGAAACTAATAAGGCAGTCAATGGTCACTATTTTTGGTGCTATTATGCAGATAAAAGAGCCTGTTGTTTGTGGCATTGCTTCCCTTGGGATGGATCACATGGAAGCTTTGGGTGTGTCTAATCTTGACAACTTGAATTTATTTTGATTCATAAGCCCCTACCATCAGTATCACTGCTTAATTGGTTTTTTATGTGCCTATGTCAATCATGTTCAATAGGAGGGTCATCAAATCAAGGTTAACATGTCTTGTGCTATGCAGGGAACACCCTGGGGCAGATTGCTTCTCATAAGGCTGGGATTTTCAAGGTGTAAGGCTCTTGCATAGCGGACTCAAATTCAGCATAGCATTGTCATTTAACAAAGATTAATTATTGCAGCATTTCCTTTATCATCAAATCAACATATGTAGTTTGAAATTTGAGTATCTATTTTGAATTTTGTGACTTCCTTGCTCCTGAAGCCTCAAATTCCAGCATTCACCGTTCCCCAACTATCTGAGGCAATGGATGCTCTTGAGGAGACAGCTGGTGAACTAAAGGTAATTGTTTTGCCTCTTAATTCTGATAGACTGATCATTTATGTCAACATTTATCAACTCATTTCTCAAGTGTTAGTTAAACTACCTTTGCTTTTTCCTAAAGTTCAGTAGCACTTGCTATGTTTTGTTGTCAATATTAAGTTATCGATTATAAACCTACCTACTTGTTAATTAAATGGGAGGATTGATTTTTGTTGTGAAGCAGATGGAGTTGAAATGGTAATCATGGCATTTTCCAATATTTGAGTTGAGAGTTCTTATCGAAGGGAGAAGAATACTAGAAGTGCCAAAACTTGTGTACGGCGCTCACTTTAGTACCAAAAGTTTTCGCCAGATCACTTAAATGCCAAATCGGAGAAAAAATGATCATTTAAGTCCCAACAGCAAAAAATTCCGGCTAAATTAATACGTGACTTTTATAATTAAAATTTAAATCTGAGTTGGGTTTTTTTTTTATAGAAAAATCAGTCTATGTGGCATTTTCATGTGTATATTTCAATTTTTTAAATATTTTTTCTGATTTTTTTATTTTTTCCTTTCTTTTCTTTTTTTCTATTTCTGATCTTCTTTTTGTTTCGCTGGTGGCTGGCCGGCCACTGGCGAAGCCCGGGAAGGGTTGGGCGAAGGTCGTTCTTGCCTGATCTGGCGAGGGCCACCCTCACCGGTAGCAGGCAAGGCCGCCCCTTGCTAGATCTGGGCGAGGCTAGTCTTGCCTCGGCGAGACAACCCTCGCCCTAGGCGAGACCACCCTTGAAAGCCACAGGCGAGGGCCGGCCTCGCCTGGGCAATGGGTCTCGCGGTTCTCGGTCGCGAGACCAATTCGATGACCCCGGCGTGCTCTCGCAACTGAAGCGGAGGAAATGACCTTGGTCGGTGGTAGTGGCGGCGGCGATGGCGGAGGCGTCATCGGGTTGGTCTCGTGACCAAGAACCGCGAGACCCGTTGCCTAGGGCGAGGGTCGCCTCATCGAGGCGAGACTGGCCTTGCCTAGATTTGGCAAGGTCATCCCTCACCGGCAGTTGTTGAGGCCAACCTCGCCTAGATCTGGGCCAGTGAGGGTGGCCCTCACCAGATCGGGCGAGGGCGACCCTCGCCCAGCCTTTCCCAAGCTTTGCCGGTAGCCAGGCCAGCCACCGGTAACCGGCCATTGGCGAAACAAAGAGAAGAAGATTAGAAAAGGAAAAAAAGAAAAGGAACAAAAAGAAAGGAAAGGAAAAAAGAAAAAAATAAAATTATTTAAAATAAAATTAAACCGAAATAGGGTGAATAAGCTAAACTACGTTATTTTGAAGTGTACATGCTGACCGTACATGCTGACTAAACCTCCAGCGAGCCATATCGACTTCAGAAATTAATAAAAAAATGACACGTCGAATTTCTGGCCAAACTGAACGGAGTTGGCACTTAAGTGATTGTTTTTCAAAAAGTTTGGCACTTAAGTGATCCAATTGAAACTTTTGACACTAAAGTATGCGCCGTACACAAGTTTTGGCATTTATGCTATTCTTCTCCCTCTTATTGAATGTGCGAGTAGTTTGGATATACTTCCGTAGATAGACATTATTTCTGATTGCATAAACTTTTAGAAGTAGGCATGGCTTGCTATTGGGGTTAGGAGTACTCTAAAACCAGAATCAAGCGAGAGAGCATCTTACCCTTCCCTCTCTTAAAATTCTTTTACATGGCACTGAGTCAGATAATGTCCTTTAATAGATGAACGGTGTCGTGGCCGTTGCTTTGTATTTATATTAATTATTCTCTGCATTCATCATTACTCACCCTCAGAGAATAAATCATCTGTTTGTCCTTAGGTATAAATCTTCTTGATTTGAAAGAAAAATTTTGTGAGGCAATCAGTAGAGAAAGAAGGGCAACTAAAGTTGTAATATGAAACCCAGATTGGGCCCATGCAGTAGTGCATGCAATTTACAAGCGGAAATCTTGAACCTGAATTAAATCCTGAAGGAATATACCAGATTAGACCTATTGACTTTGGATGGATAAGATAACCTTAAAGCTGTTTGGTTCTTGTGCGGCTATTTTGAATACTGATGGGGTAGGGGATCTTTCTGTTTTTATTTGTTGATGCATCTATAACAAATTAATGGGCTGTTAAATTTGTAAATATTATGTATGGAAGTTGGAGGTCTTATGACATTCTAAATCTCAATATCAAGCAGTACTTCTCTTATCGGCTGTTTGGCCCTTTGTGGGATTATAAGATTCAATGAGTGCAAATCTAGCTCACTGCATTTGATATGTACAGAGCATGTCTTCTCTTTATGTCATCCTTGAATACTTCATGGTTATAAGGACTCAGGAGAGACTGAAATATTTCAGATGGCTATTATACATATGGTTTCTTGTCTCATTTATAAGCACATTATTGCCATTAGTGGTTGTGACTTATTGAAGGTGATGTAGTTACTGTCAACACACAGAAACCTTGAACTTCTGCTGGTTGTATCTGAAGCCTGCAAGCCTTTTCTTATAGGTTCCATTGCAAGTAGCTGTACCACTTGATATTCAAAGGTGGGGCAGAGAAACACTTGGCCTATCTGGTGATCACCAGTTTGTTAACGCTGGGCTTGCTGTTTCACTCTGCAAATGCTGGCTTCAGAGAACCGGAAACTGGGAAAAACTACTCGGAAAGGTTGCATTGTATTCTCATGGTCCTCTCTTGAATTTTAAACAGAACTTAAATGGACAAACCTGCAGACTTAAGCTCCTATTTTGTGTATAAATGGTTCGACAAGTTGGGTTAAAGTGATGAGAGTATACTTGGATGACAAACTTTATGCATAATGGCATTGTACTTCTCAATCTTAATTTATGATTGAGCGGCAAAGTACTATAATGTCAGTGAATATCCATTATTTATTTTCTCTTAAGGGGATGGTGCTCCCATCTAATTAATTTTGTGTTATCAGTATATCATGGTTATCTGAATTTGTCGACCACTTAACTCTGACAACTCAATCTGCTGGTGTCAGAAACAAGATGAGGAGGCCGCTGGATTAGAACTGCCTCCTGCATTCGTTAGAGGTCTTTCAACAGCACGCCTTTCTGGAAGGGCACAGATTGTCCACGATAATGGCTCAGCAGGTACTTCAGAAAATTCGGGAGAGTTGACTTTCTACTTAGATGGAGCTCATAGTCCTGAGAGCATGGAGGCTTGTGCCAGATGGTTCTCTGGTGCCACTAAAGCAAACAAAAAATTATCATCATTGTCATCACCACCATCTACTTCTGTCGATGTTGACAGTATGAAATCATTGTGGGGAAATGGTTGCCTCCATTATGAAAAGGATTGCCTGAAGTCATCTAATAAGACGTCAAAGCAGGTAAAGTTACTTAGATTGAGTTTCTTTTGAGATGTAAGTATTTTGAATTGCTTCTATGAGGTATCTTTTGGCAAAGACAAGACACATTTTTTTGTCATTTAAGAAGTTCAGTTTTGCTTGATTTATGGTTTTTGATACTTTGCTTGTTTTGTATTTGGTAGATTCTATTATTTAATTGCATGGATGTTAGAGACCCTCAAATTCTGCTCCCAAGACTTGTGAATATATGCGCTTCATCAGGTATCTCCACTTCCAAAGATACATGCAATCTTCATGATGCAAGCTGTTTCTTTTCGCATCCTGATGAAGCCTGTATAATTTAGTGCATGAAGGCATTTGATTTGCTGATTGATAGTTTTCTCTTGATGGTTGTCATTCTCATTCCCTGCTATATCAATGTTATCATGTGTGCATTGATGCGTCAGTTCTCTTTTGTGTTGTATGCTTCTCATGTCTAATGGCTACCAGGGTCTTCAAAATGACTTCACCTCATTCTGTTATCAAAGCATATTTTGCCAGTTAGCTGTGTTCTTCTTACCCATCAGTAACGCCCTTGTATAATAATTGTTAAATAGAAAAGGGGTATGTTATTTTTATGTAGAATTTAGTGCATCAGCTTTATCCTGGAAATAATCTTAAGCACTTATCATAGGTGAGGTGATGCAAGTTTCTGTTGCTGCTGCTTCCGTGGATGCAATGTTGGTTGTTCAGATTTGAACATTACCGGTAGATTAGTCACACTATATGTCATTTTGTGAGGCTTGCAAATGACTGTTTAAGAGTTTTGTTCTAATCTTGTGCAGGGACCCATTTCTCAAAGGCGTTGTTCGTCCCTAGCATGTCATCATATAATAAAGTCACTTCTGGTGCTTCAGTTATTACATTAGATATCCCTACTACTAGGGACTTGTCGTGGCAGTATAACCTCCAAAGGATTTGGGAGAAGATTATACACGGGAAAGGTTTGTCTGCTCACAGAAAAAACTAAACTTACGAAAAATAGTGTAAATGAACTGCAGCCTATAGAGTACCACGAATGGGGTCTTTGTTAGCCCCAGCACTATATTTTCAGAAGTGGCCTCAAACAAGTATATCATGTCAACTCTTTCCCTAACAGTTTGTTGCTATTGCTAATTCTGGTATTAGCTTCATTCTTCCACATGCTTCTGCTAATGTTAGTTGTAGTTCACAGCAAGCTGTAACTGGTCTACGAGATTAAGGTGGGTTTGCATTGTGATGTCGTGTCAAATAAATTAATTAGCAATCTGGTAGTTCATAGTTGTTATCGAATCAATCAAATGATACCGCCTCTACTGGTTTAAGGTTGAAGTTGCTAGTTGCCACTCGATTGAAAATGCTGCCACCACAATAAAGTTTACTGATCATGTATGGGAAAATGTTAAGTTTCGCTCAAGCTTGTAACATTTTCTTTATACATGAGCAGATGTTTCCTGTGAAAAGAGTACCAGGACGGACAGTGTAGACTCCTTGCCCTCTCATGACTTTCTTTATGAAGACGTTTCCCACGGCAGTCCGGCAGATCAAAATTTCGCATCCAGTGAGGTGATGCCTTCCTTGCCATTGACAATAAAGTGGCTGAGGGACTGTGTTAAGGAAAACCCTTCTTTACGCGTTCAGGTAACCCTTCTGTCATTAACATGATGTTCATAGGTTGCTACTAGAAGAGTCTTGCCAAACCATTCATGGGACCAAATGGAAGATACATGTGTTTCTACTATTAGTGCGAAAGAGGTTCCGAATTTGAGAGCATATATGGTCTTTTCACTTGATCTGGTCAGTCTTTTGTCATTCAGACCGAGGGAGATTTTTTTTCCCTTCACCTTGCCGTTGGTGCTTAGCGATGCACAATATCTACCTTCCAGTGAAAAATAGTGTGGTTTACATGCTCTTGTATCAGACCATTGGAAATGTTATCTATCTAGTTGGTGGATATACAGGTACTTGTCACCGGTTCGCTGCATCTGGTAGGGGATGTGCTCAAGCTATTGAGGAGGTGATGCAGATAAGGAAAGGCATTCTTGTTTAGAACTTCACATACCATGGAATTTACTCGTCCTTTTCCCCCATAATTGCTTGAGGCCGTGATTTGATTTTCATTTAACCGAATAATGCCCTCTTTGCCCCCCTCTTTTCCTTTTGTATTTGAGCTTTTCCTTTTTATCCCCCGGGTAGTATTGGGGGCATTTGCCGTCTTTCATTCTCGATGGTGTAAAACTATCTCGTTGTAACATTATTATTGACATACACTCATCATTGGAATTAACTGTAGAGTGTGCGGAGCAAAATTGATGATTCGAGTTTCCTGCAACTGAGTTAGTGTACCTACTTCTGGGATAGTAACGTAGCTCCACACGGTTTGACGGGGCCTCCATTTGGTCTTTCAATCTCGACGAGTCGTTACACCGAA
The DNA here is from genome assembly GCA_031216235.1 of Syzygium jambos. NCBI lineage: Eukaryota > Viridiplantae > Streptophyta > Magnoliopsida > Myrtales > Myrtaceae > Syzygium > Syzygium jambos. The sequence continues at coordinate 24,780,848 of CM062220.1, forward strand.
ACACATAGTTAAAAATCTTAGCAGTTCCCGGTCACAATTAAAGATAAAATGACCTCAGGATGCAATAGCTCCTTGATAAATTAACCTGTCCGTAGAGAAAAATTCTAGAACATAGGAATAAACATCCACGACAGGTCAGCAGCAAAGAGGACTGCCGATACAACAACTTGCCATGGTATGTGAACTCTTTAAACTTAACTCTTTAAACTGAAGACAGTTTTGGACACGAGTAGAAATGTGATATAAAATCTTTCTAATGGGACTATTTGTATAGAGTAAATGGGGGGTGAAAAGTGAATCCTCCCCCTCCACCCCCTACAAAAGGAAAAAAAATATGTCAGAGTTTACGAATAAACATATAAGAAGAATGGCATTCATGGGAAAGGACCCAAGATGACCAGAAGAAAAAAAGACGGTGCAAATCTAGAAAAGATCAGCCCGATATAGTGGAAAAAAGAAGAATTCCTCCAAAGTCAATGCTATATGCTCGAAATCCCGAAATGTACATCAACGCTTGGGTAGTGATCGGGAAGAACCCCAAAACTGGAACTGAACGTCCAATGCCGGCTAGATCTACTCAAATCTCTCTCATCCAGCACATTCCACTTTGGCAGAGATGTGTAAACCTCGTGCTTTTCTTCAAATAAGACCAGTTATAAGGAGGCAACAGTCACTGTATCCTGAATGCATCAGGAGGAGATAATGGTGGAACTGCTGAAGGGTGAATATCGCTCTCAGTACTTTCCAATACTCTTCTTGGCATTGCTTGAGACTCCCTGTTGGTACCTATCTTTCTTGAGGAAACCTCTCCAGATTCAAGTTTCGTAGAAGAGTTGCTGTTCTCAATGGACACGAGCTTGTCCTTTGAGAGAATCGTCTGTGCTGATGCTATTACAGAGCTGAAAACACCAGATTCCCTCAATCCTTGCACGATAACCTGTAAAGTTGGAAAGGAAACGCTAAAGGTGATTTTGTTCAATCTTATAAAAGCATCTCACTATCATAAACCTGCTTACCGTATAATTTAAAGAGGCATATTAATTAGAACTTACCATAGGAGTATTAATGCGAGTCAAAATGCCTTTCCTGAGAAGTTTAATATTCACAGTCCTGTCTGTCCATACAACTCGTTCTCGATACCTGTAGGGAAAAAAAGAAGGAAGAAATGCACGCAAGAATTCAAGTTCATCTCCATGATGACGAAAACTACTTCTGAGAATTGATCCAGGAAAATGTAAATGATTACACAAAGAACCATTCTCAAAATCCTGTCATACATGCAAAGACCCTATGGGGAAAGGATGACCGTGTCTCTACTCTCAGTTAAGGGAGTTCCAATATGTAAGAGCTGGCAAAGAGATATGATAGTCTAAGTCCAAATGGATAGCGATAGAATTCTAATGCATGATGATAGTCTAGCTCCAAATGCACAGCAATGTTATTCTCATGAATGATCTTACTCCACACGAAGTACTTAAGTAAATGTTACTAGCCATAATTTATCCAACAACTTGAGAAAGAGTAAATTGTTTAAACTTAGGTCAAATCAACTCCTTTACCACAAATTTTCATTCCTAATGCAAATGAAACCAAAAGCACCACCCAGTTGAGGAGTGGGAATTTCCTTTCCTTGTCCCAATCAGAGAGACCTGGAATTCTGACCATGGTACAAGATAATAAGTCCTGGAAGAAATAGTGATGACGAAGTGCATTTACCAGCGAAGCATTTCCTCCTCCGTCGCAGTTGATGCAATAATGAAAGCCTGCAAATATAGTTAAGTGTTGAAGATATACATGTTCACAATGCATAAACAAATATTGCCATAGTCAATTATGATTTTAGTTGCCAGTCAAATGGAAATTAAATTCTTAATATTTCCAAAAAATTTGGTCCGGTTGCTAGGATCCAGCAATGAAAGCCCCAGTGGGAAGGGAAAATATACTGTACGAACTTACTGCTCGGTCAAACTCCAACATGAAGCATCTTTTCACATCCTCCTTAGTAGGCTTGCAGCCACACCGATCACGTCTTGATGTCAAATCCGAAAATTTTGGATATGTGTAATGCAGAACAGCAGCCTCTTCCAATTTAATCTCACTACAAACAGATTGCACCCAATAATATGCGCGTCAGCAGTATGAGATGAGATGACATCAACTTCAAACAAAAGACATGGCCAACAATGCATGCATTGCATGAGATGAGACCCCATAAACACTCCACAAGCAACGGTGAAAAATTTAGAACAAGTGACTACACACTCATGTACACATGGCATCCCTATATCATCAACCAAAAAGTGAAGCGAACAAGGATACAACCACAACCATACTTTGGGGTTTTCATGTAGTTGTGCCATCTGTGAGCACCATTGGGACGAAGATGATCTTGAATACGAGCCGCAGCCTTCCCATTTCCATAAGTCAGAAAGTAATTTGGATTACCACGAGTTGCATCTTTGTAATTGCCAAAGTATACATCCTTTGTTAGATGGTCATAGTTCTTTTTAAACATTGACACCTGCAAGAGACTAAAAATTAGATAAATGTTGAAATAAAGAGTAATTGGTGAAGACATAGACCGATATAGGGAACAGGGCTGAAAACTCAACAAAGGTGTTTGATGATGATCTAGAGCAGAATATATGCCTCTAAATTATCCAATGCACCATGAGCTGCTTTATATTTATTTAACCAAGTTGACAAATCTATCGAAAGGTGCCAAAGTAAATCGTGCCTTTCAACCTTGTCAAAATGATTGTCCTCCGAATTATGCTGACATTGAAAACTTTTGATCTTTCAGCTAATTACCTTATATTCATTACTACTAAAATCAGCTGAAAGATAGATGACAAAATGATCAAAAACATTACCTCACTAAAGGGCTCTTTAACATCATCTCTCTCCACACTGCTTTCCTGATATAAGATGATTGCACATTAGTGGATAATTAGGATATTACAGGGTAGACAGGGCATCCAGTTTCCACATACTAAAAATGTTTCACTCACATAATTTGGAAAAATGACCATATCAACATTTCCAGGCACATCAGCCAGCAGCTGTCTCACTGAATACTCACGAGCTCCTGCTGGATATATGAGCTCGTCAGTGTCAAGATGGATGATCCAATCCATCCCCGCATCCTAAAATCGAAAGATGTTAACTTGCTAAGAAAGATTCAAACTTTTCTAAACGATTTAAAAAGACATTTTGGACGATAAAATTAACCAAATACTTAGCATACCCTTGCCATGACAATAGCCATTTCCATATTTAGGGATTGCTTCACAAATAGCTCATAGTTGCATGGCTTGTAAAAGAAGCTTGCCAACCAAGTCTCATTCCAGATACGGCTGAACATGACATAATATACGAAAATCAAAATAAATTCATCAAAATCGGAAGAGTCGAGCAAGATGCAAAAATGGTTGCTGTCAGACATATAGGACAACTTCAGTTTTCCTTGTTCTTTTCAACTGATCACATTGTGGAGAGCTAGCACGGTCAAAAAGCTGGCATGTTTGTCAAAATCCACTCAGATGACCCTATTTAAGCAGGAAATGACACTTGGCCCATAAAGGAAAAGAATTCGGTGTAGGAAATGGCTCAATCATTGTTGCAGTAGATTTGCATGGAATATCAATGATTGCAGATGTTGATTGTACTTCTACACCCAATTACTTTTGTTAAGAATCTCCGCATCATATCATCTCCAAAATCGGTTAAAGTATTGTCAAATGTTCAAATAAGAAAGCATCAGAACATTATTATAAATAGATGACTTTCCTAAGATACGGATTATACAAACCTTTTTGCTTGCTGTTCCTCTAATTCTCTCGTCCTGTATATGACCTTGACCCCCTGAAAATGAAATCCTCAGCAAACTACGAAAAAATCAAGGATCAAAATTTAATGGGAAACAACAAGAGAAATCATTGCAGAACATGTGGGCCCCTGTCTATATAATTCAGAGAAAACATATAATTTCAACTCACTGGAATGGATTCCAAAACTTTGGACACGTCAGGTGAGGCGGCCTTTCCTTCCACGAAAAGGAAAAAAGTTGATACTCCAATAACCTTATGATAAAATATCCATGGTAGTGTCTGTTCTAGGCCAGCAGAAGTGCTTGTCGTAATGCATAGCTGAAAAAACACAATAGACATATTAAGTCACCTGTACATCGCTTTAGCAGGAAACAGAACAAAAGGCTGTTATGAGCAAACAAAACAACTACTCTACCTTATGAAATCTCACGAATAATTAGACGAGAGTTCTTTTCTTTATTGGTGGGAAGAGGAAGGGAGGCAGAGAAAAGGAATGAAATAAATTATCAGCCTCAAAACTTGCCATTTCTAGAAGCAAAACTCATTTTAAGAGAATATAGTAGAAATGACCCTCGCTAAATTCAAATGAGCTAATATCATTCCACTGGCAGTGTGAAAAGGATAGGATTTTATTTATGTGAAACTGCCAGTTGAGATAATCTTCCTGTAAATTCATTGTTGGGCAGGATAAAAAAATCAACATATCGGATAAAGATTAGATGACAGAGCTTGGGTACTCATGTTATATGAGATGACACAACAGGGTTCTACAACTCTGCAGTATAGATGAAAAGGCATTTCCTCTGTTAAACGAATAGCCCTACTCTATTACCACAAAGTGCAAGGTCATCTTGAAATGCCAAGACATAGTATGCAACTCATGCAAAAAAAATGCCAGCCTTTCTCAAGGCTTTGTGAATGGCTAGTCTATATATATATATATATATATATTGTATCGATTTATATAGAGTATAACTTAAAAAATTTACCACCAGAGTGAATGATCTAACCGATAGATTCTGACCAGTCTGATAACTTGTCCTCTCATTTGTACACACTACACAATGTCCATACATAATACCGGTACATTTTCTTCTACCTAATGAAACCCACACCGTACTGGTTGGTCTATTTTCATAATCAGCAAATCACATGACCACAAGTTTGCATTCCTTATGGAGTAAGTTCCTTAACTCCTGATCCTTGCATGGTATGATGGAGACAGACTCAATTTATAGACACGGGAGTCGATTACATCATCCTAGATATACCATACATCTCTGGCGGTACTGCCATTGGAGAGTGCACATTTATCATCTCTCCCGCTGTGATTAATCTACCTATTGCCAAATAATTCAACAAAATCGAGATGCTACTGCCGCTTGGTTGTGATCAGGTCATGCAGAAACGAGAGCTAAATTCAATAGCCCACACATCAAACACGGCCGAGTACGCACGAACTGGACATCGAAAAAAAAAGGAAATTCCAAATAGAATCTCGAGCAGCTCACTCAAAATCCAACTCCGTCTCACGAAAATCGTGTCTCACAAGCCGTGAGTCACAACGCTTTTCGCACATTGCACAAGCACATGTCAGTAAGAGTCCACACGCGATTATCAACCCATTCCTTCACGCAGACGCGCGACACGTCTCTCCTAGCTTTCGAACTCCGATAGCAAAAGCACGGAGCGCTCAATCAGAAAACGCGCGCCCCGCAACCGCCGGGGAACCGAACTCACCTGAGGCCGGAGATCCGATCCGAGATCGAACTTCCAATCGCGGTAGTATGGGAACGACGCCGTCCGGCTCCGGCCGAGGACGTCGACGCAATCGGAGCCGGAGCCGGAGCCGGACGGCACATTGGAATCCCCGCCGCCGGCACCGCCGCCCATGCCGGGGAACTCGAGGCGATCGGGGGACCAGCGGGTGGCGGGATCGTCGAGGCCGCCGCGCCACTGGAGGAGGAAGGCGAAGCAGGCGAGGGTCAACGGGAGGGCGGTGAGGAGGAGGAGGAGGATGCGCGAGGGGGCCGGCGGTTGACCCGCCATTGGAGGAGGCTGGCGAGAGAGACGGACGACCGGTGGCGCATCGACTGTATCAACTCTCTCTCTCTCTCTCTCGCTCTCGCTAAGCGTTATGTAGAGAACGACATTGAAACTGCAGGAAGGAAGGAAGGAAGGAAGGAAAAGGAGGAAAAGGAATGGGAACGTCTCGCTCGGAGCCGTTTTCGTTTTTGTCCTTGGCGGTGTGTTTTTTCTTTCTCTTTTAATTCACATTTCCTTTTCCCCTTTCTCAGTTTTGCTTTTCGTCTTTTCCTCCTCCTCCTCCTCCTTTTCTCGGGGGGAACAAAATGAATTTTCCAAAAAAAAAAAAAACAAAAAAATGGAACGAAAAAAAAGATACTATGAAGAAAAAAGTGATCTAAAATAATACAATTTCGAGAATTTACATGCTAAGAAGCAAAACACTGCCGCGAACGGAATGTCGGAATTGGCTTCGATACCAGAAAAAAGAAAAAATGCAATTAATATTGGTTGCACTAATTGCTTTAGTAAAGATTTCATTCATCCCGAATTTGCTATAAATAAGCTTGGATTACAGTTCTAGTCTTTTAAGGACACACAGGTAAATTCCCATCATGTATTCTTGTGCGAGTAACTGAGCAAGGGTCAATTCCACGCGTAGTTTCCATTTCCAAATCCAATATGAAGAAGGTATGATCACATTAGCTAAAATCGTGTTGTAAATATAAACATTTGTGATCCGCTTGTCATGTGCTGATTTGAGAAAGTTGAATCTACCCATGAGCATCTATTTCGCATGGTTGCATGAAATCGAGATACTCGCCCATCTCCGAATGGACAGATGATATTAGTTTTACTAGAATGCTGAATATGTCTAATGAGCGGAATTAACGCGTCTTTGTTACACTCTTCTGTCGTTCTCCCTCCATCTGGATTTGTCCTAAACAAACTTTTAGTGTGCATATTTAGATGAAACATCTTTTGAAGTACCTTTTTCTCGTGTTATTCCTTTAAATTCGCAACGCGTGCGCAAATAATTACAATGTGCAAATTGGTACGTGTTATTGGAAGCACGTCCAAGAACTTTTCAGATGATAAACTTACTAAATTGAGATGGGTTGGAGAATCATGTATCGACTAGTAATTTTTGCCGTAATCACGGGTTAAAATCATTTCCAGAATGCCTTCGAAACGAGTTTGTAAAATATCAAGTGCAATTGTTAAGAATTATGTGTTATGTTTGGCGAAAAAGACAGAGGTAAAATCCCGATGTGCTTTCAATATTCAACAGGGATATCATCGGTTTCAAGTTTTCCCTCAACAAAAGGTGCACACACACGTGGCAGAATGTGACCAGATCACACGTCGAGACACGTGGCGGAACATGATTACGAACCGTGACGCGTATGAATCCGACGTGGCTCCAAAGCGAGGTCGAGGAGAAGAGTCACACAAGAACCAAAGATTGTTTTTTCCTTCTCTTTCTCTTCGCTGGGCGACTAGCAAGATTCCGCCATGGCAGCTCGCGCGAGAGCTTCCGTTCCCTCGGACGCTTCCGCAAAGCCACCTCCCGTACCTCTACCTGATCGTGCGCCACTTCGACATCGATCGGGAGCTTGAGAGGTCGATCCTCATCAACGCCGGCCTCGGCCTCGGCCTCGCGGGGTTCTTCGTGGCCGTGAGGTTGATCCCGGTCGCTTCCCGATACGTCCTCAGGCGCAACCTGTTCGGATTCGACGACAACAAGAAGAAAACTCCTCAGGGGACTAAATGCGATGTGGTTGGGTATTTGCACTATAATTTTCTTTGCTTTTTCTTCCGTTGGTTGGTGGTCTTATTCCTAGGATTTCTTTTATGATCTTACAGAGAAAAATGGGAGTGCACAGTGAGTTTTCGAGTAAATTGTAAAATCATTAAATGTTAGCTTGAACCTAGAAAAAGGAAAACCTGAAAACCTGACCTGGCCTGGGTTTATGTTCGGTCTTATGGTTTGGGTCGGGTCGGGTAGCATGGAAAGCCGACCTGACCTGACCTGGCGTGGGTTTATGTTCAGTCTTATGGTTTGGGTTGGGTAGGGTAGCATGGAAAGCCGACCCGACCCGAGCCATTGACACTCCACTGGTTTGAAGGGCTTCGGTTTGGTCTTTCAATCTTGACAAGTCATCGCACTAAAACGCAATGAAAAAATTTCAGTAGTTTCCGGTCATAGTTTAGATAAAATAACCTTGGGATGTAAAAGCCCTTCGATAAATTATCTGGTCCGAAGAGAAGAATTTTAAAATGTTGGAATAAACATCCACGACAGGGCAGCAGGAAAGAGGCCTGCAGATACAACAATGTGTGAGCATTATGTAGCCTGTAAATGATTTGCTGTGCCAACAGGCATGCAGCCTTACTGGTAAAGGGATTAGGGTCGGGGGCCGGAGAGTTTCAGGTTTAGGCTTTTGAACACGATCGAAAATGTGACGTAGAATCTTCCTAGAGTGACTATTTGTCTATTGTAAATGGGGGAGAAAAGTAAATCCTCCCCCCTCCTAAAGGAAAAAAAATGTCTATTTCATGAATAACCATATAAAAAGATTGGCATTCCTAGGAAATGACCCAAGATAACCAGAAGAAAAAAGACAGGGCAAATGCAGAAATGATCAGCACGATATAGGGTAAAAAAGAAGAAGAAAAATCCCTCCAAGTCAATAATATATGCTAGAAATCCCGAAATGTACATCTCGTGCTTTTCTTCAAATAAGGCCGGTTACAAGGAGGCAACAGTTACTGTATCTGAATGCATCAGACAATAAGTGAGAGTCATCCGCACCAGGAGGAGATAACGGGGGGACTGCTGAAGGGTGAATATTGCTCTCAATACTTTCTAATACTCTTCTTGCGATTGCTTAAGACTCTCTGTAGGTACCAATCTTTCTCGAGGAAACGTCTCCAGATTCAAGTTTCCTAGAAGAGTTGCTGCTCTCAATGGACACAGACTTGTCCTTCGAGAGAGTCGTCTGTGCTGATGCTATTACAGAGCTGAAAACACCAGATTCCCTCAATTCTTGCACGATAACCTGTAAAGTTGGAAAGGAAACACTACAAGTGATTTTGTTCAATCTTATAAAATTATCTCACTACGATAAACTTGCTTACCGTACAATTTCAAGATGCGTGTTAATTAGAACTTACCATAGGAGCATGAATGCGGGTCAAAATGCCTTTCGTGAGAAGCTTAAGATTTAGTCTTGTTTGTCCATACAACTTGCTCTCGATACCTATAGGGAAGAAAGAAAGAAATGCACGCAGGATAACTTCAGAATTCAAATGCATCCCCATGATGACAAAAATTACTTCTCAGAACTGATCTAGGGAAATGTAAATGATGACACAAAGCACCATTCTCAGAGTCCTGTCATACATGCAAGACCCTTTGGTGAATGACGACTGGGTCTCTACTCCCAGTTAAGGGAGTTCCAATATGTAAGAGCTGGCACAGAGATATGATAGTCTTAAGTCCAAATGGATAGCAATAGTATTCCAATGCATGATGGTAGTCTAGCTCCAAATGCACAGCAATGTTATTCTCATAAATGATCATACCCCACATGAAGAACATAAAGTAAATGTTCTTTTGGATAGCCGTAATTTATCCAACGACTTGAGAAAGAGTAAATTGTCTAAACTTAGGTCAAATCAATTCCTTTACCGCCAATTTTCATTCCTAATGCAAATGAAACCAAAAGCACCTCCCAGTTGAGGAGTGGGGATTTCCTTTCCTCGTCCCAACAAGAGGAACTCGAAAATTCTGACCATGGTACAAGATAATAAGTCCTGGATGATAGAGTGATGACGCGAAGTGCATTTACCAGCGAAGCATTTCCTCCTGTGTCGCAGTTGATGCAATAATGAAAGCCTGCAAATATAGTTACGTGTTGAAGATATGCATATTGACAACGCGTGAACAAATCTCGCCATTGTCAATTATGATTTAGTTGCCTGTCAAATGGAAATTAAATTCTTAATATTTCCAAAAATTTTGGTCCTGTTGCTAGGAGCCGGCGATGAAAGCCCCGGTGGGAAGGTAAAATTAACCGTAGGAGCTTGCTGCTCGGTCAAAGTCCATCATGATGCATCTTTTCACGGCCTCCTTTGTAGGCTTGCAGCCACACCGATCACGTCTTGATGTCAAATCCGAAAACTTTGAATATGTGTAATGCATAACAGCAGCCCCATCCAATTCGATCACACTACAACAGATTGCAGCCAATAATACTGCGCGTCAGCAGTATGAGATAAGATGACATCCAACTTCAAACAAAAGACACGGCCAACGATGCATGCGTTGCGTGAGATGTGACCCCATGAACACTCTCCAGACAAGGCGAAACATTTGTAAAATTTGACTACACACTCATGTACACATGGCATCTCTATATCATCAGCCAAAAAGTGAAGTAAACAAGGATACAACCACAGCCATACCTTGGGGTTTTCATGTAGTTGTGCCATCTGTGAGCACCATTGGGACGAAGATGATCTTGAATACGAGCCGCAGCCTTCCCATTTCCATAAGGCAGAAAGTAATTTGGATTACCACGAGTTTCCTCTTTGTAATTGTCAAAAGGATACATCTTTTGGTAGATGGTGACTGTTCTTTTTAAACATTGACACCTGCAAGAGACTAAAAATTAGATAAATGTTGAAATAAAGCGCAATTGGTGAAGACATAGACCGATATAGGGAACAGGGCTGAAAACTCAACAAAGGCGTTTGATGATGATCTAGAGTAGAATATACGTCTCTAAATTATCCAATGCACCGTGAGCTGCTTTATATTTATTTAACCAAGTTGACAAATCCATCGGAAGGCTCCAAAGTAAATCATGCCTTTGAACCTTTGTCAAAACGATTGTTCTCCGAATCATGCTGACATTGAAAACTTTTGATCTTTCAGCCAATTACGTTGTATTCATTACTACTAAAATCAGCTGAAAGATAGATGACAAACTGATCAAAAACCTTACCTCGCTAAAGGGCTCTATAACATCATCTCTCTCCACACAGCTTTCCTGATATAAGATGATCGCGTATTAGTGGATAATCAGGATACCATAGGGTAGACAGGGTATCTAGTTTCCACATGCTAAAGACGTTTCACTCACATAATTTGAAAAAATGACCATATCAACAATTCCAGGCATATTAGCTAGGAGCTGTCTCACTGAATATTCACGAGTTCCTGCTGGATATATGGGCTCGTTAGTGTCTAGATGGATGATCCGATCCATCCTTGCAACCTAACATCGAAAGAAGATGTTAACTTGCTAAGAAAGATTCAAATGTCTGTCTAAACTATTTAAAAAGATATTTTGGACGATAGAACTAATCAAATACTTTGCATAGCCTTGCCATGACAATAGCCATTTCCATATTTAGATTTTGCTTCACAAATAGCTCATAGTTGCATGGCTTGTAGAAGTAGATTGCCAACCAAGTCTCATTCCATATACGATTGAACATGACATAATATGCGAAAATCAAAATAAATTCATCAAAATCAGAAGAGTCAAGCAAGATGCAAAAATGGTTGCAACTTCAATTTTCCTTGTTTTTTTCAATCAATCACGTTGTGGACAGTCAGCACGATCGAAAATCTAGCATGATTGTTAGGATCCACACAAATGGCCCTATTTAAGTAGGAAATGGCGCTTAGCCAAATAAGGAATAGAAATGGCAGTAGGAAATGGCTCGATCATTGTTGTAGTAGATTTGCATGGAATTGCATATGTTGATTGTACTTCTACACCTAAATACTGTTGTCAAGAATTTCCGCATCATGTCATGTCCAAGAATCGGTTGAAGTATCGTCAAATGTTCAAATGAGAAAGCATACGAGCACAATCATAAATAGATGACTTCCCTAAGATACGGATTATACAACCTCTTTGCTTGCTGTTCCTCTAATTCTCTCGTCCTGTTTATGACCTTGACCCCCTGAAAATGAAATCCTCAGCAAACTATGAAGCAATCAAGGATCAAAATTTGATGGGAAACAACAAGAGAAATCATTGCAGAACATGCGAGCACCCCCGTCTATATAATTCAGAGAAAACGTATAAATTTCAACTCACCGGAATGGATTCCAAAACTTTGGACACTTCAGGCGAGGCAGCCTTTCCTTCCGCCAAGAGAAAAAAAGTCGATACTCCAATGACCTTATGATAAAATATCCACGGTAGCGTCTGTTCTGGGCCGGCAGAAGTGCTTGTCGTGATACATATCTGAAAAAACTCACAATGGACATAATAAGTCACCTGTACATCACTTTAGCAGGAAATAGAACAAAAGGCTGTCATATGCAAATAAAACTACTACTCTACCTTATGAAATTTCACGAGTAATTAGACGAGAGTTCTTTTCTTTTTTGGTGGGAAGAGGAATGAATTAAATTATCAGCCTCAAAACTTGCCATTTCTAGGAGCAAAACTCATTTTCAAGAGAACATAAGTAGAAATCACCCTCAAAGTATTAAAATGAGCTAGTATCATTCCACAGCGAGGTTCGTGAGCCCTTGCCAAATCTAGAAAGGGCCGCGACCCTCGGCCCCGACAAGCGAGGGCTTTGTGGCCCTCACCCAGGGGCCACCGGGGGTCACCGACCCTTGTCCAGTGGCGACGAAGCTGCCGGCCCTTTGAACCAAAAAAGAAAAGAAAAGAAAAAGGAAAATCAACAAAGAAGGTTGAAAAAATATTAAAAAAATATTAAAATTTGTCAACGTTAGCGCCCGTTATGCCATGTAGAAAGCCAGCGTATACGTTAGCGATTTCCGGCCAAAATTGGCTATACATACTTAATTGACAAAACTTGAAATGATTTATAAATCAATTGTCAAAATTAAAAAGTTTGAGGACTGAGTTGGCAAAAACACAATAATTTCAGGACTTTTTAAATAATTTTCCCCGCTCCTTCATGAAGACTCACGACATATCTCTCCTAGCTTCGAACTCCCATAGCAAAACCATGGCGTGCTCAATCAAGAACCTACCACAACCGCCAGAGAACCGAACTCACATGAGGCCACAGGTTCGATGCGAGATCGAACTTCCAATCATGGTAATATGGGAACGATGCCATCCGGCTTCGGCAAGGGCCGCGACCCTCGGCCCTAGCCACGGAGGGCTTTGTGACCCTTACCCAAGGGCTGGCAAGGGTCGCTGTCCCTCGCTCAATGGCCGTTGGCCCTTTGAACCAAAAAAGAAAAAAAAATCAAAGAAAGAAAATAGAAAGAAAAAACAGGAAAAATAAAAGAATAAAATTAATTCAAAAACTATCTAAAAATTATTAAAGTTTGTTTACGTTAGCGCCGAGCGTGCCATGTAGGACGGTTGACATCCACGTCAATGATTTCCAGCCAATTTTAGTCGAATGAACTCGATTGGTAAAACTTGCAAAGATTTAGGACGCAATTGGGTAAATTAAAAAGTTTAGTACTGAATTGCCAAAAGTGCAATGGTTTTAGGACTTTTTGGACAAATTTTTCTATTCCTTCATGCATACTCATAACACGTCTCTCCTAACTTTGAACTCCCATAGCAAAACCACGGCGAGCTCAATTAGGAACACTCCACAGCCACCAGTGAACCGAACTCACCTGAGGCCGCATTTCCGATCCGAGATTGAACTTCCAATCGCGGTAGTGCGGGAACGATGCGCGCGAGGAGCGCAACGGCACTTTGGAGCCCCCGTCGTTGTCCATGCCGGGGAACTCGAGGCGGTCGGGAGACCAGCGGGTGACGGGATCGTTGAGGCCGCCGTGCCATTGGAGGAGGAAGGCGAAGCAGGCAAGAGTCAATGGGAGGACAGTGAGGAGGAAGAAGAGGTGCGAAGCGAAGGCCTGGTGAGACGACTGAGAGGAGCGGTGACCCGCCATTGCAGGAGGTTGGCGAGAGAGAGAGAGAGAGATGGACGACTGGTGCAACGACTGTATCATCTCTCAAGCATTATGTAGAGAGAGACATTGAACTTGCAGGAGGAAGGGGAAGGGAATTTTGCTCGGAGCCGCTTTGTTTTTGTGTTGGCGGTGTTTTTAATTCCCTTCCTTTTCTTTTTCACTTTGAAATCAAAAAATCCATTTAAAAAAGGAAAGAAAAATAAATAAACCCAATTTGAGATTTCGCTATAAATGAAACCGGTCTACTAATAAAAAAGAGTGATGGACTTTGCTGGCATAATAATGGGCTATTGTTAGAATAACAACATATTGCAAACCACAAATTCTTAAAAGAAGGAACCATACAGTAATTTTTAATTATTATTTATTTATTATTTTGTGATCCAAAATAGATAATACTCTAACAGTAAATTAATGATAGTCACGTAAGCATTTCTCAATAGTGAACTTTGACGGTGTCTCTCATCACTCATTATTCCTGGAACCCTCGGAATTTTAACTTATCCTTTTTGTACTTATAGTCACGGAACTCGGATTGATGTCTTCTCGTATTGGCTGCTCTTACTGCGCCCGGTTTTTCAATCACTTTGTATAGAGCTGTTTGGAAATGCTACTGATTAGTTGTTTGCTTGGGCAGGACACTTTTCTTTTGAGGAACTCGTGTTGGAGTTCTTTTTTACTCCGAAGATCCCTAGTCCCATATGTAAAGTCTCTTCGTATACTGATTGATTGCTCAGCTCCGATAGGAGAATTTTTGTCCCTTTATTTATTGGTTTAATACCACGAAAGACTCTAAATTAGTACACCTGTGATAAATTTACTCTAAACTATTTTTTCGATCACTAAAAACCCTAAATTGGTACATCAATGATAATTTTACTCCGAACTAATTTTTTGACCACCAAAAAAGCCTAAACTGGTACACGTGCGATAATTTTACTCTGAACTAGTTTTTTGACCATCAAAAATCACAAACTGATACACCTGTAACAAATTTACTCTCTATTAGTTTCCGTTAAATTTTACTGTCAAATTGCTAGATTTGATGACACGTGGTAGTTGATGAGTGTACCAGTTTGAGGTTTTATCTCTATGTTTGTCACAAGTTTACCAATTTGTGATTTTTCATGATATTAATCCAATTTAACGAACACTAACAGAGGGTAAATTTATCACAAATGTACAAGTTTGGGATTTTTAGTGGTCAAAAAATTAATTCGGAGTAAAATTGTCACAGGTGTGCCAGTTTGGAATTTTTGTGGTCAAAAAATTAGTTCATGATAAAATTATCACAGGTGTACCAGTTTGGGAGTTTTGGTGGTCAAAAAATAATTCGCAGTAAAATTATCACCGATGTATCAATTTGAGATTTTTCGTGATATGAATCCTTGTTTATTTTTGGTGGAAAGCTTTGCTCACTTTAAGAATTGGAATCTCCGGAGGGCTCGAGAATATTACTTTCATCTTTGCAAGAATTGAATACATAGCTGTCGAAATTGGGGAGAAACGTGGCTTGGGTTGCGGAGTTTCAAATGTGTTGAAGTGACCTGATTCTGATCGTGGCCCATTCAACCGTGGGGAGTTCTCTCTAAGCTCACTCTTCATGTGTGGAATGGAGGTGTACGGCTTCTTTCAAGGTTGTTGGCTTGATTACTTATCTCATGCTATGTTCTGGAATCACCACAACCACGACTACGATGAGTGTGGAATAATTTTTAAAATGCGATGTGTTGGTGACTTACACTATAATTTTCTTTCCTTTTTCTTCTGTTGGTTGGTGATCTTATTTCTAGGTTTCTGTTATGATGTTACAGAGAAAAATGGGAGTGCACAGTGAGTGTCAACCTTTGGGTCAATTGTAACATTCGTTAAATATTAGCTTGTATCTGAAAAAAGGAAAACTCAAAACACCGACCATGATCGGCCCAGCCCAGGTTTACGTTCAGGTCGGTTAGCATGGAAAGCCAACTCGACCCTACCCATTGATATCCCTTGGTATTGGTTTGAGGGGCTTCAGTTTGGTCTTTCAATCTCAACAAGTCATCGCACTGAAACATAGTGAAAAAACCAAAGCAGTTTCCGGTTTCCGGTCATAGTTCAAATAGAATAACCTTACGATGTAATAGCCCTTCAATAAATTGTCCCGTTAATTGAGAAGAATTTTAGATCAGAATAAACATCCATGATAGGGCAGCAGCAAAGAGGACTGCATATAGGACAATGTGTGAGCATTTTGTGGCCTGGAAATGATTTACTATGCCAACTTGACGCAGCATTGTTGATAAAGGGATTGGGAGGTGGGGCCGGAGAGTAATAGGTCTGTGGTTTGATCTACGTGAGCATCGCATACACTTGTACGTAAAAGAGAGGAATAAGACAAAAACAAAAGATTTGCTATGATATATGAAGTTTAAACTACGGAAAGTTTTGAACACGAGCGGAAATGTGACGTAGAATCTTCCTAGAGTGACTATTTGTATATTGTAAATGAGGGTCAAAAGTAAATCCTCCCCCGTCCAAAAGGAATTAAAGTGTCCAGTTCATGAATAAACATAAAAAAAAAAAAATTGGCATTCCTAGGAAATGACCCTAGATAACTAGAAGAAAAAAGACGGGGCAAATGCAGAAATGATCAGCACGATTTAGGGTAAAAATGAAGAAGAAGAATCCCTCTAAGTCAATAATATATGCTAGAAATCCCGAAATGTACGTCAACGCTTGGGTAGTGATCGGGAAGAACTCTAAAACCGGAACTGAACGTCCAATGCTGGCTAGATCAGGTCCATCAGAGATGTGTAAATGCATCAGACAATAAGTGAGAGTCGTCTGCACCAGGAGGAGATAATGGTGGGACTGCAGAAGGGTGAATATTGCTCTCGGTACTTTCCAAAATTCTTCTTGCGATTGCTTGAGACTCTCTGTGGGTACCTATCTTTCTTGAGGAAACCTCTCCAGGTTCAAGTTTCCTAGAAGAGTTGCTGCTCTCAATGGACACAGACTTGTCCTTCGAGAGAGTCGTCTGTGCCGATGCTATTACAGAGCTGAAAACACCAGATTCCCTCAATTCTTGCACGATAACCTGTAAAGTTGGAAAGGAAACACTACAAGTGATTTTGTTCAATCTCATAAAGTATCTCACTACCATAAACCTGCTTGCTGTACAATTTCAAGATACGGCCTAATTAGAACTTACCATAGGAGCATAAATGCGAGTCAAAATGCCTGTCCTGAGAAGTTTAAGATTCAGAGTCTTGTTTGTCCATACAACTTGTTCTCGATACCTGTAGGGAAGAAAGAAAGAAATGCACGCAAGACAACTTCAGAATTCAAATGCATCTCCACGATGACAAATTACTTCTCAGAATTGATCTAGGGAAATGTAAATGATTACACAAAGTACCATTCTCAAAATCCTGTCATACATGCAAGACCCTATTGTGAATGACGACAGTCTCTACTCTCAGTTAAAGGAGTTCCAATATGTAAGTGCTGGCACAGAGATATGATAGTCTAAGTCCAAATGGATAGCAATAGTATTCTAATGCATGATGGTAGTCTAGCTCCAAATGCACAGCAATGTTGTTCTCATAAATGATCATACCCCACATGAAGAACATAAAGTAAATGTTCTTTACCAAAAGTATATGTTCTTTTGGATAGCCAAAATTTATCCAATGACTTGAGAAAGAGTAAATTTTTTAAACTTAGGTCAAATCAATTCCTTTACCACCTATTTTCATTCCTAATGCAAATGAAACCATAATCGCCTCCCAGTTGAGGAGTGGGGATTTCCTTTCCTCGTCCCAATAAGGGGAACTCGTAAATTCTGACCATGGTACAAGATAATAAGTCCCGGAAGATAGAGTGATGACGAAGTGCATTTACCATTGAAGCATTTCCTCCTCTGTCACAGTTGATGCAATAATGAAAGCCTGCAAATATAGTAAAGTGTTGAAGATTTGCATATTCACAACACGTAAACAAATCTCGCCATCATCAATTATGATTTTAGTTGCCAGTCAAATGGAAATTAAATTCTTAATATTTCCGAAAATTTTGGTCCCGTTGCTCGGAGCCGGCGATGAAAGCCCCCGATGGGAACGAAAACTTAACTGTGGGAACTTACTGCTCGGTCAAAGTCCAACATGAAGCATCTTTCCACGGCCTCTTTTGTAGGCTTGCAGCCACACCGATCACGCCTTGATGTCAAATCCGAAAACTTTGAATATGTGTAATGCAGAACAGCAGCCTCTTCCAATTTAATCTCACTGCAACAGATTGCACCCAATAATACTGCGCGTCAGCAGTATGAGATAAGATGACATCCAACTTCAAACAAAAGACACGGCCAACGATGCATGCGTTGCGTGAGAAGAGACCCCATAAGCAATCCGCAAACAAAGGCGAAACGTTTGGAACACCTGACTACACACTCATGTGCACATGGCTTCTCTATATCATCAGCCAAAAAGTGAAGTAAACAAGGATACAACCACAGCCATACTTTGGGTTTTTCATGTAGTTGTGCCATCTGTGAGCACCATGGGGACGCAGATGATCTTGAATACGAGCTGCAGCCTTCCCATTTCCATAAGTCAGAAAGTAATTTGGATAACCTCGAGTTGCCTCTTTGTAATTGTCAAAGCATACATCTTTTGGTAGATGGTCACGGTTCTTTTTAAACATTGACACCTGCAAGAGACTAAAAATTAGATAAATGTTGAAATAAAGAGTAATTATGGTGAAGACATAGACCGATATAGGGAACAGGGCTGAAAACTCAACAAAGGTGTTTGATGATGATCTAGAGTAGAATATATGCCTCTAAATTATCCAATGCACCATGAGCTGCTCTATATTTATTTAACCAAGTTGACAAATCTATCGGAAGGTGCCAAAGTAAATCGTGCCTTTCAACCTTGTCAAAATGATTGTCCTCCGAATTATGCTGACATTGAAAACTTTTGATCTTTCAGCCAATTACCTTATATTCATTACTACTAAAATCAGCTGAAAGATAGAGACAAAATGATCGAAAAGCTTACCTCACTAAAGGGCTCTTTAACATCATCTCTCTCCACACAGCTTTCCTAATATAAGATGACCGCGCATTAGTGGATAATTAGGATATCATAGGATAGACAGGGCATCCAATTTCCACATGTCAAAGACGTTTCACTCACATAATTTGAAAAAATGACCATATCAACATTTCCAGGCACATCAGCCAGCAGGTGTCTCACTGAATACTCATGAGTTCCTGCTGGATATATGAGCTCGTCAGTGTCTAGATGGATGATCCAATCCATCCCTGCATCCTAAAATTGAAAGAAGAAGTTAACTTGCTAAGAAAGATTCAAATGTCTTTCTAAACAATTTAAAAAGACATTTTGGACGATAGAATTAACCAAATACTCTGCATACCCTTGCCATGACAATAGCCATTTCCATATTTAGATTTTGCTTCACAAATAGCTCATAGTTGCATGGCTTGTAGAAGTAGATTGCCAACCAAGTCTCATTCCAGATACGACTGAACATGATATAATATACGAAAATCAAAATAAATTCATCAAAATCGGAAGAGTCGAGCAAGATGCAAAAATGGTTGCTGGTTGGACATATAGGATTACTTCAGCTTTCCTTATTCTTTTCAACCGATCATATTGTGGAGAGTCAGCCCAATCGAAAATCTGGCATGATCGTCAAGATCCACGCAGATGACCATATTTAAGTAGGAAATGGCACTTAGCCAAAAAAGGAAAAGAAATGGCAGTGGGAAATGGCTCGATCATTGTTGTAGTAGATTTGCATGGAATTGCATATGTTGATTGTACTTCTACACCTAAATACTGTTGTCAAGAATTTCCGCATCATGTCATGTCCAAGAATCGGTTGAAGTATCGTCAAATGAGAAAGCATACGAGCACAATCATAAATAGATGACTTCCCTAAGATACGGATTGTACAAACCTCTTTGCTTGCTGTTCCTCTAATTCTCTCGTCCTGTATATGACCTTGACCCCCTGAAAATGAAATCCTCAGCAAACTATGAAACAATCAAGGATCAAAATCATTGCAGAACATGTTGGCCCCCGTCTATATAATTCAGAGAAAACGTACAAATTTCAACTCACCGGAATGGATTCCAAAACTTTGGACACTTCAGGCGAGGCAGCCTTTCCTTCCACGAAGAGGAAAAAAGTCGATACTCCAATGACCTTATGATAAAATATCCACGGCAGCGTCTGTTCTAGGCCGGCAGAAGTGCTTGCCGTAATGCATATCTGATAAAACACACAATAGAACAGAAGGCTGTCATATGCAAACGAAACAACTAGTCTACCTTATGAAACCTCACGAATCACATTATACGAGAGTTCTTCTCTTTTTTGGCAAGGGAAGAGGAATGAAATGAGTGATCAGCCTCAAAACTTGCCATTTCTAGTGAGCAAAACTCATTTTCAAGAGAACATTAGTTGAAATCATCCAGATCAACATACATCTCTGGCGGTGATTAATCTACTTGTTGCCAAATAATCAACAAAAATCGAGATGCTGCTGCCGCTTGGTAGTGATCAGGTCGTGCAAATGCGAGAGGTAAATTCACAGCTGGTCCGCATCTGAAACACGGCCAAGTACGCACAATCTGGACATTGAAATAAAAGGGAAAACCCAAAATAGCAACTCGAATAATCCAACCCCGTCTCAGGAAAATCGTGCTTCGCAAGTCGTAAGTCACAACGCTTTTCTCACATTGCACAAGCAGGGATCAGTTAGAGTACGAGTCCACGCACGATTGTCCGCCCATTCCTTCACATTTTGCCAATTGAGTTCATTCGATCAAATTTGACCGGAAATTACTGACGTGGATGCCGGCCATTTTACATGGCACGTGACACATATAGCGCTAGCGTGAATCATTTTTAATAATATTTTATTATTTTTTCGAATTTATTTTTTTCTTTATTTTTTTTTGGGTTCAAAGGGTCGGCAGCGGCTTGGGCAAAGGCCATGAAGCCCTCTCGCTAGCTAGGGGCAAGACCCTCGGTAGATCTGGCAAGGCGAGGGGCGTGGTGGCCCTGGCCTTGGCCCTCACCGGTTATAGTGAGGGCGGGCGTGATGGTGCGACGCGCTTGTTGTGGCCAGCGAGGGGTCGCGACCTATCATCGGCCTTAGTGAGAGAGTAGCGACCCCTCACCTCACTAGATTTAGCATGGCTTGCCGGCCCTTTGAGGCAAAAAAGAAAAAAAAAGGAAAACTAAAAAAATTAAAATATTAAAAAGTTAAAAGAATATTAAAAAATATTGAATTTTTTTCACGTCAGCGCCGGTTGTGCCGTATAGGACGGCCGGCGTCCACATTAGCAATTTCCATCTAAAATTGACCGGATGAACTCGGTTGATAAAATTTAAAAGTGTTTAGAACTCATTTGGCAAAATTAAAAAGGTTTAGGAATGAATTGATAAAAATTTAATAAGTTTATAACTTTTTGGACAATTTTTCCTTCACGAAGACTCAGAACACCTCTCATTAGCTTCGAACTCTCGTAACAAAACCGCCGGGCGCTCAATCAAGAGCGCACCACAACCACAACCGCCAGAGAACTGAACTCACCTGAGGCCGAATATCCGATCCGAGATCGAACTTCCAATTGCGGTAGTACGGGAACGACGCCATCCGGCTCTGGCCGAGGGCGTCGACGCAATCGGAGCCGGAGCCATCGCCGCGCGAGGAGCGGAACGGCAAGCTGGAGCCCCCGCTGTTGTCCATGCCAAGGGACTCGAGGCGATCGGGAGACCAGCGGTTGACGGGATCATTGAGGCCGCCGCGCCATTGGAGGAAGAAGGCAAAGCAGGCAAGAGTCAACGGGAGGACGGTGAGGAGGAGGAGGAGAAGGCGTGAGGCGAAGGCCAGGTGAGACGACTGAGAGGAGTGGTGACCCGCCATTGCAGGAGGCTGGCGAGAGATCGAGGGAGAGATGGACTACTGGTGAAATGACTGTATCATCTCTGTAGCATTATGTAGAGAGAGACATTGAACTTGCAGGAGGAAGAGGAAAGGAATGTCACTCGGAGCCATTTGGTTTTTGTGTTGGCGGTGTTATTAATTCCCTTCCTTTTCTTTTGCACTTTGAAATCACAAAATCCATTTAAAAAAGGAAAGAAAAATAAAGAAATGCAATATTAGATGTCGCTATAAATGAAACTGGTCTACTAATAAGAAAGAGTGATCCAGATACACGTGAATAGATTTCGAGAATTTAGATATCAAAAGGCAAAAATAAATGTGATTCGAACATTGAAATTGACTTCACAAGAAACAAATGTAATTAATATCGGCTACATTAATTGCTTTAGTAAAGATTTCATTCATCAAAGATGATGATTGTCCGTTCTAAAATTATGTTTCTCTATCTGTTAAAGCATTTCTAAATTGTGGAAACAGAGATAGGTCGATATTCATGGTAATCTTGAATTTGCTAGAAATAAGCTTAGATCATAGTCATGAGTTTTAAGGATTGCATCTCTTAGGACAGATAAGTAGATTACCGTCCTGGATTCTAGTGTGTAACTAAAGAATGGTCAATTCCATGCATAGTTTCCATTTTCCAATCCATTACGAAAATTTAACACTTGTAATTATGAATTAATGGCTCAACAAAAGCGTATTTAAAATTAGAGGTGGGTATGGTTCGAGGTTCTACCCTGGAACCTAAGAACCAAACCTACGGAAACCTATAGGTTTTGGGTTTTAGGTTCAAAAAATTGAGAAACTTGTTTCGACGGGTAAGTTCCAGATTCTAAGTAGGTGGAACCTGGAACTAGAAATCTGGAACCTTAAACATTAAAAAAGTTTTTTGTATTTTTTCTTGGTTTATGTATTTGCGTGATCTTGCAGTGTTTGATGGCGTTTGATGATGAGTGTATAATCTGGAACCACTAGTCTGAACTTTTATTTTATGAATTGTTAATGTTTATTGTATTTTTTGTGTATCTCAATATAAGTTGTGGTAAGTGAATCGTAATAATAAGTGGTGATCATTAAAGGTGATGATTCACTGCAATTGTTCAATTAATAATACAAGTGGAATCTGGGTAGACTCTGAAATCGATTTTAGAACCCGTGATAAGATAGGTTTCAAGTTTCGAGATTTGTAAGGTAGGTTTCAGGTTTCAACAAATGATGAACTTGTTTCCAACTCATCCCTATTTAAAATTATAACTCTTAAGTTAATGTCCTTTCAGTTTTTTGCTACCGTTTTCTTTATCCATTGACAGAAACTAATCACCTTAAGGGGATTCAGTAATCCATACCTCACATTATGTTTAATTTTGTTACAATCTGTTTAGTTTTTCCCACATGATGTTGGTCAAAGTCGAATGATTATGGCGGCTAGCCAATGCGACTTTGGGCAAGAGATGAAGGAACTCTCGCTCCTTTCCTCGTTTTCAAGACTGCATCTCTTAAAGAAGATGGCCCAGGGACTTTCCCTAGTTGATGCCCAGCACAAAGTTAGGCAGTAACCCATTTACTCTATACAGTGGTTACGTTTGTCAGAGTTAATTTGTTATCGCTTTCTCAAAGTTATCATTGCCTATTAATCCCTTTACTTGTTACAACAAATAGTATTATTGTATTGGATCCAACATTGATCACATCATCTAAAATTGTGTTGTAAAATATGAACGTCTCGATCCACTTATTAAGCACTGATTTGAGAAAGTTGAATTTGCCCGCGAGCATTGATTTCATGTGATTGCATGAAATCAAGATACTTGCGAATCTTGATAAAAGAGCTAGAGTGACGACCTCCGAATGGACAAATGATATTAATTTCACCAAAATTTTGAATATCCTAACTAGCGTAATTAACACAACTTTGTTACACCCTTAACACATCTTGGTTACACCCTTATGTCGATTTTCCTCCGTTTGCATTATTCTAAACAAAAACCTTTAAGGCATATTTAGACTCCATTTATTTCACGAAAAATGTAACATTTGTAAAACATATTTTTTTGAAAGTCATTTTCCAGGATAATAACAACATTTTCTGGTGTTAGGCCGGGATCTAAAAATAAACTAAAAAATATCTTCTATCGTGTAATAAAGAAAATATCATTTGGTTGGAAATTGCCGACATAAACAATTTTTGTAATTTTATAAAAAAATTTAAATTTTTTATTTCTTTTCTTTTTCCATCTTCCTTTGCCAGTTGCCTGGTCTTGTAGATAGCCGGCGATAGGCCATAGGTAAGGGATGACCTCATCGAGATGTGGCGAGGCTTGCCCGAAGGCTGGCGTGGCTCAACCTCATCAAAACTGGCGAGCTCAAGCCTTGCCGGCCCGTGCCTGTGGTCGGTTGTTGAGGTCCGGCGACCGGTAGAGGGAGAAGAAAGGAGAAAAGAAAAAAAATATATTTAAAAAATTCTAAATTTTTTCAAAAAAATCTTGGCCTCAATAGACAAGGTGCAAACGTCAAGGACCCAGGCTCGGCTTTGATATTATTGAGCCTCTGGCCTCAATGGATCCGAGCACGGCCTAGATGGACCCGGGCCACGGCACCGGATTCCCGAGCCCCGCCTCGATGGACCACGGCGGCAACTTGCCGATATTATGTTTCGGCTAAAAGGACGAAGGTCAAATCTAAATGTTGAACATCTGACTTAACCGAGAGTCCACCCACAAAAGGCACGTGGCGGAACATGATTAGGAACCATGACGCGTATGAATCCGACGTGGCTCTAAAGCGAGGTCGAGCTCGACCGAGAGAGAGAGAGAGGGAGAGGGAGTCACTGAGAACCAAAGACTCTGTTTTTTTTCCCTTCCTCTCTTCGCTGAGCGACTCACAAGATTCAGCCATGGCAGCTCGCAAGAGGGCTTCCGTCTCCTCCGACGAGACCCGCAAGGCCCCGCCCAAATCCGCGGACGCTACGCCGGTCGATCCCCCAATCGCCCCGCCGAAGCTGGGCTTCATCCTCAAGCTCGCCGCCCTCTTCCTGGTCCCCTATCTCTACCTGATCGCGCGCCACTTCGACATCGATCGGGAGCTCAGGAGGTCGATCCTCATCAACGCCGGCCTCAGCCTCGCGGGGTTCTTCGCCACCGTGAGGCTGATCCCCGTCGCTTCCCGATACGTCCTGAGGCGCAACCTGTTCGGGTACGACATCAACAAGAAGGGAACGCCTCAGGGGACCGTGAAAGTGTGAGTTGTTTTTTTTGTGCGAATTCCGCGATTTTAGCTGCAAATTTTCGATCCCTGTCGAGGTTCGAAATGGAATAAGCTGGTTTTGTACTGCGTTTGGATGCTCGTATTAGAATTTCGTCACGGTCGCGTTGTGTATGCTACATTGAGCTGGATAGGAGTGGGATTCACTTGGCCTCATGAGACGAAGTCGCTCGTTCTAATTTTAGGACCTGTTGCATTTGTGATGTGGTTATTTCGTGGCTTTCAGTGACGTGATTTGCATTTGCATTTACATTTTCATTTTCATTTCCCAGTTTATAGAATTTAGTATTGCGACATCTCTACATCTCCAATGGCTTGAATTAGAAGCTGTAATTTGGAATTGGGAAACTACAGCTGCAAATGATGTGGTCTTGTCTCATTAGGCTGCAGATTTAACTTATATTCTAGACTATAGGTATTGGAATAATGTGTTTTCTTGTGATATAGGCGAGTTGTTCATTGCTTATTTGGAATCATTGGATTCATATATATTGTTCACCTGGCATATGATTATGGAAGGCATAAACTCACGTCTCCGTATGTAGTTGGATCAGTCAGTAAATATGATGTCTTCCAATTTTTTGGCTCTTCTTTGGCTAATGTAGTGGTGATACTTGTTGATATGCAGGCCTGAGTCGCTGGGTATTGTTGTTGGGATCGTATACTTGGTCTTGGCAATTGTGTTCCAGTATTTCAATTTTACAGCAGATTCAAATGTAAGTTCTCTTGTTTGAATGGTTGACGAGCACGATTATCAGTTGGCTGGCTCTTGTTGTTTCATGGAGTAGTTGACTTTTGATAATCAATTGCGCCTCAGAGAGAACTTCTTTAGTTTCTTCCTAAATTCAAACTTTTGGCATGCTGCACTTTTCTTAACTATTATATTTTTCTTTTTTGCTCCCTTTTTGAGCTCATAAATTTCGTTATACTGAAATTTGAGCTGCTAATGCAATTCTCTTACCTTTTTCTTCATTATGTGCTTCCTTTCTCCATCTTAACTTCTCCCCGTAAATAACTCTTGGTGTTATCAGATTACGTCTAAAGCATTGGTAACCCTGGATTTATCAAGTTCTTCTCCACGATGTATTTTTCAGCTCTGAGCTCCTCCTCTGCTAATTGAAAATTAAAATTCTACTATTTACTTTGTGCAGTGGCTTGTTGAGTATAATGCAGCGTTGGCATCAATTTGCTTCATGGTTTTGCTTGGCTTTATGGATGATGTCCTTGATGTTCCCTGGAGAGTGTAAGTATCTGTCAATCCTCCATCATTATCAGATGATATGAGAATATACTTCAATATTGGGAGAAAACTCATGTTTGTATAAGAAGCTCAACCATTCATCACATGGTTTATGTGAACAAATTATGAGATGGAACTGACTCTATTCTGGATTTCCTTCTAATCTGCAAGAACAGGAAGTTAATCCTACCATCATTTGCTGCTCTTCCTTTGCTGATGGCCTATGCTGGACATACAACTATTGTCATACCAAAGCCTCTTATTCCATACATTGGTATGGAGATATTGGACTTAGGTATGTATTAGAATCATAGTTCACAAGTCTCAAGCAGTGAATGCATTTAATGCATTTGCTTTCCATGTAATTCTCAATTTCTTTCCCACCCTCAAGGTGATCTATTTTCGGAAATTGTATACAGTTGGACACGATATTTAGAGTGGACATGCATGTTGATGTAGATAACTCTTATATCTGTTCTCCAAAAAGTCCCATTGGAGCGTAAGTATACTGACCTACTGAGATAACATAGATTGAGCTAGCTATCTTTTTGTCACTGACCTAAGTAAAAAAAGAGTGGTTAAAACCTAATTTTAATTTATCCGTTGGTTGCAAACTCATAATGGGTAGTGTAAGTAATGTTGGACGTAAGGAGAGGATTAAATATGAGCAATCACCAAGATGTTTGTTGTTGTCTTGACCGTCAAGTTGCTTATCCTCTATGTCACAAATCTAATTATTATCTGGACAGGATGGATTTATAAGTTGTACATGGGACTTTTGGCGGTGTTTTGCACAAACTCCATCAACATTCATGCTGGCTTAAATGGTCTTGAAGTGGGTCAAACAGTTGTCATTGCAGCTGCGGTAAGCATGACCTTATGAGTATTTAGCATCCCATTATATAAGAATCTGACACATTTAATCCATTTACAGATTCTGCTGCACAACATTATCCAAATTGGAGCATCGAAAGATCCCGAGTACATGCAGGCTCATGCCTTTTCTATTTATCTTGTTCAACCAATGTTAGCCACATCCTTGGCTTTACTTTCATTCAATTGGTAATCAATGAATACTTATCCTTGGTATTTTGACTGTGTTATTAGTATATGTGGAGAATTAACACCTGATAAAGCTCGTGTCTCTGCCCAATATAGGTATCCATCTTCAGTTTTTGTTGGAGATACGTACACTTACTTTGCTGGGATGACAATGGCAGTGGTTGGGATATTAGGACATTACAGGTAGGCCCTTTCTTGTGGCCCTTCACATCTTAAAGATGCACTTTTAACTGTTTAAGGAGATTCAAGTGTAGGCATAGGCGAAAGTGCTTTTATCTTTTTTCAGTTATTTAATCTGTCTTACCTGCATATGCTGTTTTATGCAGCTGAAAATACAAGCATTATTCTAGTTATTCTGCACCAGTTAGAAAACTATTATATACTGCCTATACTTTGTTCCATAAATGATTAAAAGTGAGTTATTCTTTGTAGATCGTATTCCAAACTGAATGAATTAAGCCATGCGATTAGCTGTTTAGACTCTAGAGAAGTAAAATATTATGGGGCTCTGCTCATAAGTCCTGAAAAGACTTGATGGTTAATTACATGTCTTTTGACCAGACTGTTAGAAAATTGTCCCCTGATGGTGATATTCCCCTTTACGTATGCACAATTAGCTGTTAAATTATCAATGGAAAATGAGAGCTGCTGTTTTAAATACAGATACCATAAAAGTCATTAGTTATGTCGTCATCGTGTGGGTACCAATTTTTACCTTAGGCGAAGCTTTTGCTCGGTCCCAAAATTGCAAGTTTTCACTTCTTTTTTTTCTGGTCATAGTTCTGCGCTGTTGCATTTGATATTGCAGCAGAATTATTGGCAATGCTTTGGAGCTAATTATTTTTCCATTTCTACTCAATCTGGTTCAGTGAAACACTGCTGATCTTCTTCCTCCCGCAAATTCTGAACTTTTTACTTTCACTTCCACAGGTTCTCTCTCTCTCTCTCTCTCTCTCTCTCTCTCTCTCTCTCAATTCTGTGTATTATTGGTGTCGTTTTTTTATCAAGTTTAGCTTCTTTTTCCAGCTAGCGGGATTTGTCAAATGTCCAAGGCATCGTCTACCTAGGTAGTATTATTTACCTCAAAATTTTAGGTTTCCACTATGGTAATAATGGTCTATGTAATTTGATGACCTGATGATTTTATGTTGACGAATTTCAGGTTTGATCCTCAGAGTGGACTACTGACTGGCACCAATGATGGGACACTAGTCAATTTCTTTCTAAGAGCATTCGGCCGGAAAACAGAAAAGTCACTTTGCATCCTCCTTCTTCTGTTCCAGGTTTTTTTCATCTTGCCTCTGATTCTTTACTAGATGAAAGAAAAGGAATCATTTAGGACTCTTGGTCCTCTGACCCATAATAAGCAAGGACGATTTTCCATTTTAGCTGTTTAAAGGTCCTGCGCATTGACAAGTTTGTCTAGTCTAAAAGGTGTTGTTCTGCAACATCTTGCCCTAGTGGGCATGTTAGTTGGTTCTTCGGATGACCATTGATCAGGGTCGCAGGCTGCTAGATGGTTTACCTTTTCCCTCTTTTAGAGACCAATAGTTACATCTATTATAAGTTTTTCTTTTTGCCTTTTTGATAGAAGCATCTATTATTGCCTCAAATGGACATCACATATAATTGGAGTCGGCATGCATCATCTTATTTTTTATTTATCTGCTTAGCCATTCTTCAGGATAGTCACAAATAGACATATGTCGACTTCCAACAGGCCATGGCATGCTGCTTCTGTTTCTTGTTGAGGTGGGTACTTACTGGATGGTACAAGTAGAGTGTTGGGATAAGAGTTGTGCATTACTGGTTCTGCTCATGAATTTGCGGAGCTTCACCTCCAAATGGCGGCACATGCTGTATTGTTTGAACTTCAATCACACAGTAACTTCACCCCCTCAGGGCACGCAGATAATCAGGAGAGATGCCAGAGATTTATAGCTTCAATAGAGTTGAACTTGATTTTGACACGGGATGGTTAAAAAGTATGCTCTCTGACCAGCATGTTTTGTATTAGCTTTGTTTAGTTGTTTAAAATGAGTGCAAAGTTGAAGAGCCTTTGCAATTCTTAAGCCGCTTGTAACCATGCTTTTACAGCTAACTTTTATAGTTGAAGATATTGATTAGTTCTCTTAAATTTCTTTCTCAAAGCAATGTCTGAGATATGTGATCGGACAAATGTAAGATTTCGGCGGGGTATTCCAGCAGAAACATATAGTATTTTGACGGAGAAACTGTCTTGTAATTAGCAAGGATATATACTAAGATGGGTTCGTTCATTGTCCTCGGTGCAAAGTTTACCAAAACAACCTATTATACGTATATAGTGAATCCCACGTATTATATGGATGAGCTCAAATGGCTTTTGCGTGTGTATGTGTGTCTATATATCCTTATATAATGAGGAAAGTGGGTGGAGAATAGTATTTGGGTGATGTGGCTTAATCCATAAATTTTTTTCTTGTTCTTTTTTTTTTCCTCATTTTGGTTGAGCGTTGGTAGGTGAAATCTTTCCTTAATAGTTTTTGTCTTTTCTTTTGTTTTTGATATTAGAAGTGGTGAGTGATTTTCCAAGATGATTTTTGTATGTCCAATCGGTAAACAATATTGGGAATTCAACTCTTGTTTTTGATATTTTGGTTAGTGAGATATTCAATCTTTTGAAAGAAAAGGAATAACTCGGAGCATTGTGGTAAATCTAACTGATGAAAAATTAGTTGACTTTATTTTCAAAATTTGATGTAAATTTTATATTAATCTTCATCTACGCCAGTAATTAGTGAATCTATCTATTATAGAATAAATATGTGAACTTCCATAGACATTTTCATTGTAATCTAACGGAGTATTTGGAACCATCTTTGATAATTTGAACGACGGGAGCGCATGAAACTCCATTTGCTCTCTAACGATTGGATCCTCAAGAATCTCTAAAAGCAAAACAATTGATGAAGAAAAATTCAATCAATCGTTTCTCTAATTCTTTCGAGTGTAAAATAATACAAGCAGTATCGATGTGTTCATGTGATCCAAACAATTCCATTTTCAATTGCTTTATATTGCTTGACTTTTAAATTATTTGATCCATTGTATATTTCACGTGCATTTTATTTTTTCAATTCTTGCTACATTAAATCTACGTTGGTTTAATTTTTCGCAACGGGCATCGATAAAACTCTTTTTAATGTTGCCATGCAAAGGGTATTTCATATTTCAATATGCAAAACCGGAGGAGCGCAAATAAATTTGGAATTTTTAACAACCTAAATTTCCTAATGAGTTCCCATGATCAATGCACTACAATATATGTGAAAGATGCAATTTCTTTTTGTTCTATGGCTGTAACGATTGGTATGGAAATGAGGAAACGGTACCTTATAAAATGTCTTCTGCTTGTTCCTAAGACATAATGCACTCCACATCATAACGTTCCTTGCATCACAGGATCAAAATATAGAAAGGGGCAGAAACTACTGCTAAGATGGTTTTGTACTTTTAAATACCTTCCGATCTTCTAATTGAAAACTATAGTACAAGCAAGATAGACACGCTTTTGAACGGGGAAAATCGCTAAACATCATGCCTCGGATCTGCCAAAATGTTTACAAACACTCAACAGGATCAACTTCTGTGCTCCCGCTAAAACAGCGAACGCTAACTGAAACCGAAATTTAGTCAACATCCATGGCCCGCTCCCTCATGTCGTCGGTGCTAGTCCACAGCTTAATTGTTCTGTCATGCGACACTGTAACTATATGACTTGCATCTGCACAAAAAGCACATTCATGAGCAGTTAGCAGGTTGAGAGGAATCCACATTGAGGGGGGAAATACAATGTCAAGTGACATATTCAACAGTGAAATGCTCTGTTTTCCTCTATTCTTGGGGGGATTAATCAGTTTGGCATCACAATACCAAGAATTTCGCGATGCCAATTACGGAATACTGTGGAGTAACCAGTTTAAGAAACATCTGCATTACATTAAGTTCCAAAAGGCTTTGTAACAACTGAGTAATCAGAGTTCTCACAGATGCACTTGACAGTATTTCTAGATCACAATAGTCGCCAATGTCAGCCTGCGATCCACAGGATCATGACATTTGCTTTTGAACATATTTACCTATTCACCAGCTCATAAGTACACACATGACCATAATAGCAAATATTTGGTTCCCACATCAACAGGGCTGATCAAAATTCAAGGATCATAATCATGCATTACTGGCCAATTAAGACATTGCAAAAGAATACTCAGCACAACAATCAAAAGTTGCAACAGAAAATAAATGCGTTTTTCCCTGAAACCATAGGGGATTGTAGAGCCACCTAACCTATCAATTTGGTTACTGAAACTTCAAACACCAATCAATACGAACAATATACAGTGCCGCCCCCAAATGTTGCTAAGTCATGCTCAACCACCATCACCTCATACCATCTAGGCCCCGTTTGGTTCAACATTCGAAATGAGCATTGTGGCTCTAAAGTCCCTTGGCCAAATGCAAATGGTGTTTATCAATTTTTTTGAAGCACTTTGGGGAAATGCAATTGCATTTCCCAAGGCCTCTAAAGTCCCTTAGTCCAAGGTAGGTCTGGAGGTACTTTGGCAAATTGCATTTTCGGAATGCTAGTAGCGCTGTTCATGGACCGTTCATCTTCCCTGAGGATCTAGTCCGAAGGCTGGCGACCGCCGCCTGAAGGCTAGGTCGCCTGGGTCGGGCAACCCCCAGGCGGCGGTCACCGGAGGTCGGGTGACCCCCTCAGGCGGCGGTGGCCAGGGTAGCACGACCCAGGCAACGCCTAGGTCACAACCTCAGGCGAGGCTGGCCGGCAGCCAAATCTGGCCGTTGGCAGTTGGCCGGTGGCCAGATCTAGCCGGGGGAGGTTGGCCGGTGGCCGTTTTGGCTTACTAGTGGCTAAGCTCCACCTCAAAAATTTTTTTTTTTAAATATTAGCAAAAGTCCTTTACAAAATTAGTTTTTACCAAACGGTATTTAGATCAAAGTTGCTTTCAAACGTGATTTTAAAATACACATTACCAAACACTACTTGCATTTTGGAAAACCCATTTAACCCAAAGACCTTTGGATTTTACCAAAGACATTCCCCCAAAGTCGAACCAAATAGGCCCCTAGTCTGGCCATCATATATGAACATTTTTTCTTTTTTTCTAGGTGGGGGTGCTCGGCATAGGCTAACAAATTGTATAGACTGCCAAATAACCACTAAATACCAAAGTTGTTGCATATTGTTCCCATCCCACCCACTTCATCTCTTGAAACTTAGTGCTTTGCAATTGTTTTTCTTGGTTTTGCATCAATCCAAATGTTAAGAAACCTATTTGCTAAAGAAATGAACTAAAAATTGGATAATTTGATTTTCTTCCGGAAAGATTGTCCTGAAAGTAAGTATCTTCAAATTGACAGAGAGAATACTATGGAACCATACAGAGGCTCAGTTCATCTTATGGCACATATCTTGCATGCTCAGCCAAGTCAAAATTTTCCCAACTAAGTGAGTAGAGCACTAATCATTTTGCACAAAGTTTTGCATAATCTACCCTCAAAACCATATATCCAAGAGAATCATAACTATGTTATGCTTGCATAGGAGTGAAGAAACTTACCAGCGGTGATATCCACTGATGTTATTTTGGCTTCATGCACTGACAAAGTTTTCACCGGCTTAAAGTCTCGGGCCGACCAGACCTAATGACATGCAGAAACCAGATGTTATAAAAACAATAACAGATTTTTCCACAACAATATAATTAAAGGGCAGAAAGCCAATCCAGTAAAACGAATACCTTTGCCGTAGTATCATATGACGCAGTAACCAGAAAGTATCCTTCTTGAGGCTCAAATTTCACTTCAGATATAAGATTTGCATGAGCAGGAATAACATACAATGACTTTTTCTTTCTTAAATCCCAAATACGACAGGTATTATCTTCACCACCGGTGGCTAAATGATATCCATTGGGTGAAAAGCTGATTCCCAGAATCTGAAAAGTGTATGGAAGAGGTATAAAAATCAATAGATGACAATATATTGGCCGCCAAGCATAAGTCAGTAACAATTCCAGAGACTCACTGGCTTAACATGTCCTTCCAAAGCAAGGATGCTTCTACCGGTGCGGAGGTCCCAAACACGTGCAAGAGCATCCAGTCCGCAAGATGCCACTAAGGATCCATCCTGGTTGAAGTCTATCCCATAAACACTTCTACAATGGCCTTCTTGAAGAAGTAGTTCCTCACCACTTTCTATATCCCACAACCTCCATGTCTTGTCAAAGCTAGTCGTACCCACATACTTCCCTGATGGATGAAATGCAATACGACCAAGGCGATCCAGATGCCCCTCAAAAGTCTTCAGGATAGTTCCTTCAGTATTCCATAACTTTGCAGTCCGGTCAGCAGAAGCAGTTGCTATAAGATTTTGCACCGGAGAAAAGGCCACATCAGTAGCACGTTCTGTGTGACCCTTCAATGTGGACACTTTATTCACTTGAGGCATGCGACATGTGTCCCATAACTTAGCAACTCCACTCATGGAACTAGCAGAAGCAGAAAAAGCTAAGCTAAGTGATTCTCATACAATTGCAAAGTCAATCGCTAATGCTCAAGTCTACTCATGAAATATTATTTGGAAAGCCTGATTCCTAATTCATAATGAAAATGCATAACGAAGTCATGCTCAACACCACTCAGCATGATCAGGGTGTACAGCTATCATATAAAGTCAATGAGATTTCATCCCTCGAGAGGCAATTTGGTTGGTTGAAATGTGGTTCTGGCAGGTGGACAAAGAGCTTCCAATATTCAAATAAGCACTTATGCACTCTAACACGCATGAATCAAGGAGAAGATAAGTAAATTACCATGTGGCAAGCAGCTTTCCATCATGCGAGAAAGAGCAGCCTGAAAGTGGTCGATCATCACCAATCTCACTGCAATGCAAGGACAAACTCTCTGCCTTTTTCAATGCCCAATCTATCTCTGCATCCACGTCCTCATCAGGGTCATCCCTTCTCCTTCTTGCACGTTCAAGACGCAGTGCAGCCCTCGCGATCGAAAATTTTGCAATATCTGTTCTAGCATCCAAAAGAGCTATAGATCCTTCGGTATAGAATGGATACTGAAGCATCTCTTCCTCGACATCCTCCGGAGCAGCGGAAGCAGCAGCCTCCTCATCCTCATGGGCTTTCATGAGCTTCTCGAGCTGTCCTTCAGCATCTAATTTAGCCATAAGCATCCGCAGCCGGTCCCGCCTTTCCATCTCTCTTTCCCCAAAGAGGGTCATAGGTTCTCCGAGCCGGCGAAGACGGGCACGCACAGCCTTATCATTAGTGGGCACCGCCAGAGCAGCACTGCGCCGCTTCATCATCAGATCTTGCATTGCCTTCTCATGCCGCTCCCGCACCAGCCTGCTCTCCTCTGTAATCTCATACTCCGCGGTCGACCCAGGAACAGCGCCTGCACGCCCCGCGTCATCATCGTCGGAGTCCGAGCCGCTACTACTTCCAGCCTCTTCTTTCTTGGGCGCAGGAGGCCTGAAAACGGGAGGGCGGATGGGCAGAGGCGCCAGGGGTCGAAGGACCGGAGGCACTGCGGGAACAGGAGCCACCTGAGGCACGGCGGGAGGCGGGATTGCGGGCGGAAGAACCGGTTGAAGGGTAACACTATCGACAGCAGAAGCCAGAGCCTGACTATCCACAGCGGCATCGGTAGACTCCGCGAGGGCATTCAAATCTTCGAGATCCTCTTCAACACCCATGACAGCTGACGAGACAAGGTTCAAAGCGAGGCCCTCATCACAACTGGAGAGGAAGAAAAAACAAAAAAAAAAAGCACCCAAAAAGCTGCTTCGAGGGTTTCTTCGACGGCCGTACCGAGTTCAGGAACGCTGGGCAATCGACTCAATACAGGTCCAACTCGAATCGACACTTCCAGGCGCGCGCGCGTTGCTAGTAAACAAAAAAACCATACATCAAGCAGAACCCAAGCAAATACACACGACGCCTTAACAACAAGACAGGAAGCTGGTAAGAGATTCGGCCACCCAAAACCCGTCATTTTCAAGAGCAAAATCGGGGATGAGGAAGCAGAAGCTGCACAGGGGAGGAACGCACCAAGGTTCAGGAAATCCTCGTGCAGCCACACAATGCCCTGCTACGCGAGGTGAGAGAGAGGGAGAGAACCTGAAAAGATTGTCACCTGAAGCTTCCTCTCGATCGTCTGGAGTGCGCTGAGAGCGCAGCGCAGTGCAGGAGAACGAGGACGAGGACGAGGACGACGGAGCTCTCCAGCCTCCGACGCGTCGAGCGTATACCAGCTTGGGCTCTCTGCGCTTCTGCGAGGGATCATCAGATGGCGGGCTCGGGCTGAGCATTCTACGCGGAGTTGTAGTTCGGGCCGTTCCGGGTCAATGGTGGGGGGGCTTTGTATGGGCCTGCCGAGGTCGGATCAGGCCCACGAAGGAAGCAACAATTGCAGGCCTAGTTCCAAAAAAAAAAATAGTACCAACTTTATCTTGAGTGACAATTCTGATTCAAATTTTTCTTTGTCTCAATAAAAAAACACCAAATTTTACTCGAGTCTCAAATCTGGCCCCTCGTGATGTGAAATTTTCAAATTGTTCGGCCCAGATTTTGGATTTAAGTGAAAGATTGTGATTTTTTATGAGACAAAAAAAATTCGAGTCAGAATTATTACTCAAGGTAAAGTTAATGCTTTTATTTGGGAATTAGACCGCATTTGCATGCGCCTAACTCTCGTGTGGATCTTAAAGCCTACGAAAGATATCATATGTGTGATCAAGTTGATCAGTTTTGAAAGTAGTGAATTTCACATTTAAATCGCAGCATACTTTGATGCACGTGAATAAGGTGATTTAAAAGTATTCACAAAGGTTAGTCAAATCGAGAATTCGAATGCACGTGTTATAAAATATAAGAGAGCATAAAAGAGTTGAAAGTAGCAGGTGAGAATCTCGACTCAAATTTTTTTCTTTTTTGCGAGAACACTAATAAAGTGATTGACATGATGAATGCGGCCGCGATAATCGAAAATCCCGATGCTTCGGTCTTTTGGGGTCTCTCCCCTCAAAGGATGTAACCTCTAATCGGATATTCTATAGCAGGCATGATCCTCAAGCTGCTAGAGTTGATCGCCGCTTTTGGCTCGTCAAGGGAAAAAAACATTGGGTTATGTAGCACAAACGGTCCCTAAATTTGCATTTAATGTGCAATGCCGACCCGAAATTTTGACCTAATGTGTCAATGTAATCTATAAACTATATGAAAATGTTTATGAGTTCAAGGGTCATATTGAATATTAGATCGAAATTCAAGGTCACGGTAAATAAATTAAAAATTTTGAGAATGACCTTGCACAACAAACTAAATTTTAGGGATTGTGTGTGTCATTTTGTCAGAGGAATTTTATCTTTCGCTGGGAACTGGCAAAAAACATCCTAGGACGAAACGACGACCGAGGACACTAAAAAACGCAAAAAGTTAAAAAAATCTAAGCTTAGATACTCCTAAAAGGTTTAGCATATTCGGTTTTTTCTTTTTTTTTTTTGGTACAATCATATTCGGTTTTTTCCGTCCGTGAGCATCTAAAGAACGGCGATTCTCTAGTACACTTACCCCCTGAACATTGCGTCGACGATCGCCGCTCGCCGGGAGCTCTGCTTCTCTCCTCTCTCCGACGGCCCGATGGCCGTATCGCCGCTGGCGGCTCGAGCCGCAATCCTCTCCTTCGCATTTCTGTTCCTGAACCTGCGTCCAATCTCGCCTTCGGCGGTCGGATCCGATCCCGGCGCGCGCGGCTGCGCCGGTGACTACTACCAGGAGAAGTTCAGGCGCCGGGCGTCGCCGGAGAAGCGCCTCCCGGTGAGGCAGGGGTCGCCGTTCAAGATCGCCCTGTTCGCCGATTTGCACTTAGGGGAGGACGCCTGGACGGACTGGGGGCCCCGCCAGGACGTCAACTCCGTCCAGGTCATGTCCACCGTGCTCGACGATGAAGTTCCCGGTAAGTGCTTGTTCGGATTGGGTTTCGTTTGTCTTCGAGCGCGTTTCGCTTCGTGCTTGGCTCGGCCAGTGATTCGGCGAGTGTAGTGGACAGCCCAGATCCCGGGAATTTGCAAGGATAGTTCATTGGACTCGTGCTTTGAGAATTTGAGTGTGCTGCGGCGGGCGAGCTCAAAACAGAAGAATGCGGGTCGTAAAGAGATCGAATATCGAAGAAAAGGGCATCACTGGGTGAATGGTGAATGACCTAGACCTGCGGTTGATGCGCGTTAATGGTGATCTGGACTGAAGTTGGAAACAATAGAGAGAGACGGCAAAAATTTTTCCACTTTTGACAAAAATTAGGACGCTGCTAATAATTCATAGGCCTTAAGATCGTCAAATTTTAGCTCTTGCCGCTGCTATTTCCGTGAATCAGCTTCCAACCTGCTAAGTTTTGTGCAGGGCTTTAATTCGTGCGTTTTGCGACAGACTTGCCTGATACGTTGCCCCGGAAGCTCTTTAAAATGGGGACCTGTCGTTTGTCTGATCCACATTCTGACAAGACACGTTGAATTGCGTTGCAGACTTTGTTGTGTATCTTGGAGATGTCATTACGGCAAATAACATTCCGATAGCAAACGCAAGCTCGTACTGGGATCAAGCTCTATCTCCAACAAGATCGAGGGGCATTCCCTTTGCTAGTGTCTTTGGAAACCATGACGATGCACCGTTTGTGTGGCCACTGGAGTGGTTTTCAGCCCCAGGCATTCCTTTGATTCACTGCCCTGTTGCAAATTCATCATTTTCAGGTAAACATCGAGGTTTGCTTACGTATGTTAAAGTCGACAATGTTTACATTAAACTTCAAATGTTTCTAATAGCCTGAACGCAAGATCATGGACTGGGATATCTTCACATCGATGTGATAGCTAGCTTGATGGAGTCATTGCATGAACAAAAGAAGCAGAAAGAATTGCTAGTGTAGTAAATAATTAGATATAAAGTTGCACGACACCTACAGTCTTCGGGTCGAATTAACTTGAAAAATGATCTCGTCTTGCAGATACGTGATTTATGTGTTGGGCGTATTTATACATGATTTTTCCGTGTGTGATTAGGAGATTGCAGCTTCAGAGGAACACAGCGTTTGCAGCTCATGAAGAATGAGATAGAGCAGAATGCACTGTCCTATTCTAGTAAGGGTCCAGAGCATCTTTGGCCAAGCATATCCAATTACGTCCTTCAGATCTCGATAACGGATAATCCTCAGTCCCCTGTAGCGTACCTTTACTTTCTCGATTCTGGCGGTGGATCCTATCCAGAAGTAATATCAAAAGCCCAATCTGAATGGTTCAATAACCGATCTCTACAGATCAACCCAGATTCAAGGTACAAAGAAATGATGGCAGAACTTTTATTTATTTCGCATGCACCTATTACTGTTACTCATAAACTGAACTTATCCAGTTAATTTTCCCTGGTTTCCAGGAAGAAGCAATCGCGAACACTGATAATCATATTTCTGTTGCAAAGAAATTTTTTTCCTTTTTTCTTGATAAAGAGATGGAGAAACTGTATTAAAGTAAGCAATTCGATGTTGGTTAGAATATCTATAAACTCTTTCTCCAGTTTTATTATGAAAAACAATTTATCACATGGCACAGGGTACCAGAGTTGATATTTTGGCATATACCTAGTAAAGCTTACGAAAAGGTGGCTCCATGGATCGGTGTACGTAAGCCTTGTGTGGGCTCGATCAACAAGGAGACAGTTGCTTCTCAAGAAGCTGAAGCAGGTATCATGGAAATTCTTGAAAAGCGGCCTTCTGTCAAGGTAATTAATGCCACAAATTGGTTTGTTCATTGATACTTTGACGATCATCTGCTGAGCTGCTTTTATCACCTTGGGTTTTAGGCTTTGTCAACATGCAAGTATTATCTTTAAGCAAGACAGGCATTAAAAACAAAAAAAAAAGCGGCAACGCTAAATGCTTCAACCGCTTTCCAATACTTGCCTGGCTTCTTCTTTGCATTTTTTTCCCGGTCTGCACATTCTTGCTCCAGATATAAATGCATGTGGCTATACACAAGTTGCTCCGGTTTGGTCTTGAGTGCTTTCTTAAGAAAAAGAGAAACTTGCTTGTCAAACTTCTTTTACACCCAGTGGAAGCATATGCCGCCACTTTCATGCATTAAGTTTGAGATACTTGAATCTTAGATAAACATTCGTTATTTCAATCTGATATGAGTAAAAGTGTAATTTTTTGTCACGATGGCAGGCAGTATTTGTTGGACACAACCATGGATTGGACTGGTGCTGCCCCTACAAGAAGCTGTGGCTATGCTTTGCCAGGCATACTGGGTATGGTGGCTATGGCAATTGGGCTAGGGGCGCGAGAATAATTGAGATAAATCAACACCCTTTCTCTATCAAGTCTTGGATAAGGATGGAGAATCACGACGTACACAGTGAAGTCGATTTAAGTTCTTAAAAGCGTTCGATGTACAATGAAAAAAAAAGCCACGTGATAAAGGACAGTGTTCTCATGTACAGATGTGTCTAGCTCTTATAGAGAATGTATAGAATAATAAATTGTTGATTATATCATGCTGGTTACCCATTCATGATAACCTCGATCACAATACATAACCCATTTCGATGCCTGAAGAGTAAAATCCTTGCAATCATTTGCAATTGAGTTCTAACCCTCCAAGCTTAGTGTAATATCAATTCATCAAAGGGCAGAACTAATATCCATCAGTGCAGCTAGGCAATTTTGTTTCCATTCGCACACCCTGCGAGCTTTTGGAACGACGCCGATTCCGATGCAAGGACGGTGATAGGGAAAAATCTAGCCTGCTGTACTGTGGAGGGTGGACTCCTAATATCAAACTGAGTTTCCATGTAGCCACAGATCGACCAAGGACGGTGATAGGAAAAAATCTAGCCTGCTGCACTGTGGAGTGTGGGCTCCTAATCTCAAACTGAGTTTCCATGCAGCCACAGATCGACCACTAGTCTTTGTCTTGTAATAGAGGGTCGTCCTAAAACAAGATGTTGTGCATTATACCTACGTTACAGTTATCAAATTATGTTTTTGGAGGTTGGAATCCATTAATATCGAAGTTTATGATTATGAACATTCACCTGTTTAACTAATAGTTGATCATGTGTGATGGGTGTCGAGGATATACTTTCTTAACTAAATACTCAAAATGAGCACTTTGTCATCTGCGTTAGAGGAAGAATTATGTGAGACTTTCTTGATTTATTGCGATTGCCATTTCCTCTTCTTTCCTGTTTTCGCATGTTACGTACTGCAGCAACTCTCTTATTTTAAGAGCTCACGATAGGTGTGCCCTTATTCCTTAATACAAGTCGGTGTGTACCCATTAGTTGAAATTAATAGGGTATTTTGGCTGTCCATTGGGGAAAAAGAGCCCCCAATGTTTCTCAAGCTCCGGGGTCTTCTGGTCCTCGTCGAACATAGCAAATATGTAAGTTTCGATCGGCTTTCCAGGCTTCTTGGGAGTCCCTTGCTTCACGTGCTGAATCAAATTCGAGTTGTAGATTCTCGCGTTGTCAATGGACGTTGCCTTCCCGCCAGCAGATGGCCAACCGCTCTCCGACACAACCACTTCTAGGGATCCCCCACCGGCTTTCTCTAGTGCAGAGTAAACAGCATCTAGAATTGCGTCAAACAAGTTCCGGTACCCAAGTGGTCCATCTTGCACCACGACCGAGTTCGCCGTGAACAGAGCATAGTCGAGGCGTTCCTGCGGATTGTTCGCATAGCTGAAGTACGGATAGATGTTGACAAGCAAAGGGGACTTGTTGTTGACTAGGAATTGGATTATAGGATCTAGAAGCGGTCTGTGATCGGGCTTAAGTGTGCCCTTCGATGGAGGAGACGATTCTCCTAAGATGATCGTGTCCACAGCTGTGGAAACCTTGATCTGGGCCCCGAGTCCGGCGTTCGAGATGGCAGTCTGGATGTTTCGCATGGCGGGGACGAGAAACTGGGCATTTTGAGAAGAAGGCTGCACTTCATTGCCAACTGCCATGTACCTGAACTTGACATTGCCATAGTTCTTCACATTGTTTTGGACCCAAGTGTTTGCATTGGCTTGGCTAGAGGCAATCCTTTGGAGGTCCTCATTGGGAAGGCCCAGCATGAGCTCAATGTTGGTTTCTCTAAGGGCTTGGAGAGCGGGCTGGTCCGGGCCATAGAGCCGCATCCTGCGGATATTGCGCTGGTTGTAGAGCGCAACCACGTCTGGCCGCGAAGGCAAGTTGCTGCCGAGCATTCCATAGCAAACCCCTATTTGAGCACCTGCATGGAATGGACAGAAGAGTTATTGCTTCAACGTAATTCTAGACTCTTCTTACCATGTGAAAGAAAAGCTTGCAAGATCTAACATCGTTAGTTGAATGAAAGTTGTTGAAAGGAAAAGTGGTCTTTCATACTGTCAAAGCAGGTTTAAGATCTTGTACTTCTGATACAAATGAAGCTTAGTTTTTTGACCTTACCAGCTATGACTTCAGGCATAGTCAATTCAAATAGTTTTTCCGACCCAAAAAAAAATTCAAATATTTTGGTAAGGCTACTTTTTTGAGAGGGCACAGATTTTCCCTTATATATTACATGATTTATAGAAATTCTTCCATAAATTTTCCTTGTAATTTTCTTCATTTGGGCTAAGGGTAGAATAGTAAACCGCCCATCTATATACCATTCCATCCCGTGCATCTTTGATATTTGAACTGGATTTATCACCATTAGTAATGCATAGATTACAATCATCAGCTTTGATGAGAATCTATTTCAGGGCCACAAGATACGACCGCGGGCTGGTTCGGCTCCATTCTATGCATAACACAATTAGCACGTAAATCTATCACCACAAAGAAAGATGCCATGCATTACTTCCCCTTGTAATTGCTCAACCGAGAGGACAGGTCGGTGTAATCTCTATATGTCACCATGAATGTAAGTGATTAACTTGCTTTTATAACTCATCTAGCTACCTCGTAGATCCCAATTGTGAAAGGAGAAAACACGGCACAAGAACACGCACAAAGGATCACAAGATATGAATTAGTAGACATTATAGTCCATTAAGAAGTAAAAAATATTATATCCATCATCTCACTAACGAAATGAAACCATTGGATGATCTTTCCACAGAGAGAGAGAGAAAGAAACGGACCTGTTGTATCAAAGCTAGCTACTAAAAGAGCCAGTGTTAGCATGACAGAGAATATGGAAGATGTGAATGAATCCATTTAAGACGGAGTGAGAAAGTTGGAGTTTGCAATCTCGAAAGAGACTCCTTTTTATAGAGGGAGATGTGCATTGTATCGCTACTTGTGCAGATTTCTGAGTAATGATATGCGAAGACTAAGCACAGTCTCCCTCTCTCCTTCTCCTCGCCACGTACATCTGATCAAGACTTGATCATTTGCCAGGTCAAGTGCGCTCCACCCCAAATGAAGACATATCTCTCTCTCGCCCATGTGATCAAGACTTCATGGTCTGCCAGGTCCAGTACGCAATCCCAATGGAGACATCTTTGGAGTTATCTCCATCTATAAAGTCGAATGGAATTTTCCCCTCCGGCGACTAGGACTAATTCAAAGTCCCACGAGGTCCACTGCCGAGTAGAACTCCAAGCTTTCGTGGCACGAAAATCATTAGGACTTTGAAAAGTTGGCGGAGGCTAGTGCTAGAAATTAGGACATTTTTCCACGAATGGGAAAAAAAAAACACGATACTAGTAATAACACACTAATCAAGACATCATGTTTCCCGCGGCACGGTCTTCGGTTTTGTGCACGCTTACACAGTAGTCAGGCTACAGTAACGAGCTC
Source organism: Syzygium jambos (assembly GCA_031216235.1). Taxonomy (NCBI): domain Eukaryota; kingdom Viridiplantae; phylum Streptophyta; class Magnoliopsida; order Myrtales; family Myrtaceae; genus Syzygium; species Syzygium jambos. The sequence continues at coordinate 24,824,066 of CM062220.1, forward strand.
ATCCTTACAATTGCACGTGGAAACCGAATTCCGTAAAGGATACGGGACTCTCTGAGTAATGCGCTCGTACCCTCTCCACGAGTGTGCATACCCACGACAAAAAGATAACTCCTTGCAGCCTCCTTGTACTCGAGGTGTTTGTTGTGGTTAACTTTTCGATTTTCTTACCGGGACAAGGGTATTGAAAGTCCTAAAATTTATCACGAAAGTGCAATTGAGTCTTTAAATTTCAAAAAAATGCAATCAAGTCCTAAAACTTTCAAAAATTGTAATCAACGGAAGGATTTGATTGGACAAATTTGATAAATTTTAGGACTTGATTGAACTTTTTAAAAGTTTTTGGACTCGATTACACTTTCGTAACAAATTTTGAAACTAGATTACACTTTTTGAAAGTTTTAGGATTTAATTACATCTTTCGTAATAAGTTTTAGGGCTTCTAGTGCACTTATTTCTTTTTTTATAAATTGTTAGAATATGAAAACACATTCATATTGAGCATCTCAAATTCATAATGTTGACAAAAGAATAAAAATCTTAAAGCCATCTAACCCATAACATTTTAAAATCATATTAGACTTTTCCATAATATACTCTTAGAAGGGGTTTTCCACTTTGTCACGACTCAGAGAGTCACGGGTGTATTTATAGTTTCTCAAGTTTTGCTTGAACCAAGAGAACTTTATCTTCATGAATAGATCTCATCAAACAACCTATTCAACCGTTCGTCCACTCCACTGATTCCCTATGGATATTGTTATTTGTATGGTAGGAATTTTAGGCCTGCCACAATAGTCAAAAGCCGTAAAACAATACTGGGATCGGGATTCATCTTGCTATCAAGATTGGACCTAGATTAATGAATTCTAAGGTTGAAATTCAAGCCTTGTGGGCCAATGACATACCGATTCAAGCGCCGTGATTAGCGTCATTGCATTCGGGTCTTACTAATCAAGTGCCATCAATCTTGTCATGGATCTATATCAGCATCAGGGATAGTTAACAAAGTGATCCTATCTAGACAAATGAACTGGTACCATCGATTAAGGGGACATCTTGTCCTGTCCTTCAATTGCTTTTCACTCTCTCTAAAATTTTGAAATCGAGGAAGAGCATATACATCAAGACAAATGAAGAAGGCAACTGCACAGATTTTTATCAGAAAGTAATCAGAATAACTTATTTTATTTCTTTTCTTGATAAGAAACAGAAGGAGCTCCACTGAACTAAAAGAGTACGGAACAGTAACTTGCAAAAAAAAGAAAAAGGGAAAAAGTTCCACTTCATCTACTGATCGACAACTAACTGTCGTACAGAAGTATAAATTCACAAATAATGCAGCGCCAGATGCTCTAGACCAATTTACAACGAAAAAGTTACCTTAATATACCAGCGGCAATTAGATAGTTGCTAGAATCACATTGCCTCGGCAATATCCTGATTGGTGGGCAATCCACAAGCCATGGAGATGAATATCCACTCCTCCCCAGGATGTTAATATAAAAGGGCGCCCCACAACAAATCAGCTTCACTTTTTGGAGCCGATCTTCGACATGCCCATTTTATAAGAATCCGTGCATATGCGAGCACACAAAAATGCTGCAGTTCAATGAGATCATATCTTGTCATTCAATGTCAACCAGCTTCAACCACCAAGAACGGAAAGGCATTAGGCAGGTTGTCCAGGAAAGCTTAATCGCCTAAGGACATGTCATCCTCATCCAACCAAGGACCTAGTGTCATCACTCTTCATTTTCAAGCAGATGACTCCTCAATATCATGATTATCTTTTGAAGGACCCCATCATTTTGAGCCAGATATTCTTCCGCTTCATGTTTAGCACAGAAAAGCTTCCCGTGTATGTTGTGCGTGGATCCTTCTTTGCAGCTAATCCCATGATCACAGGCCAATTCTAAGACCTCAGATTCCAAGCAAAAACCCTTTCCAAACATGATTCCTAGTTCAGCTTTCTTCTTAGCGGGTGCCAACTTATTTTTCACCACTTCCTGGCAAACCTGAAGACCAGTTGGCTAGTGAAATTGCCGCCCAAAAGTAAACATCAAACAGATAATTAGAGATAAATACTATTGGAAAATCATAGTGCAAGAAAATTCTCTGTACAAACAATCTAAGTTAGAAACTAAATTCCGTCAACTAATAAAAATAACACTATGAAAGTCCAAACATTCTCATAATTACAGTTAAGAAAAAAAAACTCCATCTTAAAGATCTTGTTTACATAATCATTCACACAAATATTCAAATAGATCAGCTTTCCCTATCGTGAGGTTTTGGTGGGACCACTGTCAACTGTTCTAAAAGCTTAAGTTGTTCGATGAAGGCGTAGTTTAATATTTAATTACTTTAACACTCTCCTCCATGCTTAGTTTAGTCTTTTTGCCTAGTATTAAGCGTGGACATATTTAATCAAGAAGACAAATGGGGCCTGGAAAAATTTAAACTCAGGACCACCAGCTCTGATACCATATGGGATTTTGATAGAATCATTGTCAATTATTTTAAAAACTTAAGCTGTTAGATAAAGGCATAGTTTAATATTTAATTACTCTAACACCTACAAATCAAAACAATATCGTAATGAGCAAACCCTGTCATACTTCTGCTCCCTTCCAAATTTTGAGAGCCTAACAAAAACATAATAGAGGACGCTATATGCTCCATAAATTAATTCACAGAAATTTGCACTGCCGGATCATATTAATAAATAATACTGATCCCGTGGAAAAAGTACATAGCATTAATTTGAGAAAAATCTTCTACTTCCAACAAATGAGTGAATCCAACTACTAGAGGGAGATTATATATATAGGCCCATTGAAATCCATTTAGTAAATGAACAGGGATACTTATGCACTCTAACACGCGTGCATCAAGGAGAGGATAAGTAAATTACCATGTGGCAAGCAGCTTTCCATCATGCGAGAAAGAGCAGCATGAAAGTGGTCGATCATCACCAATCTCACTGCAATGCAAGGACAAACTCTCTGCCTTTTTCAATGCCCAATCTATCTCTGCATCCACGTCCTCATCAGGGTCATCCCTTCTCCTTCTTGCACGTTCAAGACGCAGTGCAGCCCTCGCGATCGAAAATTTTGCAATATCTGTTCTAGCATCCAAAAGAGCTATAGATCCTTCGGTATAGAATGGATACTGAAGCATCTCTTCCTCGACATCCTCCGGAGCAGCGGAAGCAGCAGCCTCCTCATCCTCATGGGCTTTCATGAGCTTCTCGAGCTGTCCTTCAGCATCTAATTTAGCCATAAGCATTCGCAACCGGTCCCGCCTTTCCATTTCCCTTTCCCCAAAGAGGGTCATAAGTTCTCCGAGCTGGCGAAGATCGGCATGCATGGCCTTATCATTAGTGGGCACCGCCAGAGCAGCACCACGCCGCTTCATCATCAGATCTTGCATTGCCTTTTCATGCCGCTCCCGCACCAGCCTGCTCTCTTCTGTAATCTCATACTCCGCGGTCGACCTGGGAACAGCGCCTGCACGCCCCGCGTCATCATCATCCGATTCCGAGTCACTACTACTTCCAGCCTCTTCTTTTTTGGGTGCAGGAGGCCTGAGGCCTGAAAACGGGAGGGCGGATGGGCAGAGGCACCAGAGGTCGAAGGACCGGAGGAACTGCAGGAACAGGAGCAACCGGAGGCGCAGCGGGAGGCGGGATTACGGGCGGAAGGCTGGGCAGGGTGGGTTGAAGAACGGTAGGCAATCGACGGCAGAAGCCAGAGCCTGACTATCTACAGCGGCATCAGTAGACTGCGCGAGGGCATTCAAATCTTCGAGATCCTCTTCAACACCCATGACAGCTGACAAGACAAGGTTCAAAACGAGGCGCTCATCACAACCGGAGAGGAAAACAAAAGCACCCAAAAGCTGCTTCAAGGGTTTCTTGAACGGCCGTACCGAACTCAAGAACGCTAGGCAATCGACTCGATACCGGGCCAACTCGAATCAACACTCCAGGCGCGCGTTGCTAGTGAAAAGAAAACCACATATCAAGCAGAACCAAAGCGAAACAGACGACCCCTTAACAATGAGACGGAAGCTGAGAAGAGATTCAGCCACCCAAAACCCATCATTTCAAGAGCAAAATCGGGGAGGAGGAAGCAGAAACTGCACAGAGGAGGAACGCACGAAGGTTCAGGAAATCCTCGCGCAGCAACAAAATGCCCTGCTACGTGAGGTGAGAGAGGGAGAGAACCTGAAAAGATTGCCACCTGAAGCTTCCTCTCGATCGTTTGGAGTGCGCTGAGAGCGCCGTGCAGTGCAAAAGAACAAGAACGACGGAGCTCTCCGACGTCTGACGCCTCGAACGTATACCAGCTTGGGCGCTGCGCTTCTGCGAGGGATCATCAGATGGCGGGCTCGGGCTGAGCATTCCACGCGAAGTTATAATTCGGGCCGGGCCGGGTCAATGGTGGGGGGCTCGGGTCAGATAAACTCTTATCTACTCAAAACGAACATGTAGATCCGGCTTGTAGGGGCCCGTCGAGGTCGGATCAGGCCCACGAAGGAAGCAACAATTGCCGAGTTGTCTCTCGGGCCGGGCTAATGGGCAGACCCGGCTCGTACGGTCCTGTCGCGGTCGGATCAGGCCCACGAAGGAAGCGAACGTTTGCGTGCGGCCGACTCTCGCGTGAATCTAAAGAAACATCAAGCCGCCGTCGGATCAGCGCGATGCAGAATCCCGCACGAGGCTCAACAACTACGAAAGACATCGCATGTGCAATCAAGTTTTTTTTTGGTCGATGCATGTGCAATCAAGTTGATCGGTTCGAAAGTAGCGAACTCCATATTTGCACGCCTGATGCACGTGAACAGGACGATTCAAGCACATTCATAAAGACTTCATTAAAAAAAAGAGAAAGAGAAAGAGCATGAAAGAGTTAGAGAAAGTATCGGGTAATAAAGTATTGGGCGGGACGGATGGGCCCGCAATAATGATCGAAAATCCTTAGGCATTAGCATCCTCGGACGAAACGACAACGGAGAACATTTAAAAACGCAAAAAGAGCTGAACATCTAAGCTTAGATACTCCTGCAAGGTTTCGCATATTCGGGTTTTTCGTACGTGAGCATCTAAAGAACGGCGATTCTCTATTACACTTCCCCCCTGAGCATTACGTCGACGATCGCCGCTCGCCGGGAGCTCTGCTTCTCTCCTCTCTTCGATGACCCAATGGCCGTATCGCCGCCGGCGGCTCGAGCCTTGATCCTCTCCTTCGCATTTCTGCTGTTCCTGAACCTGCGTCCGCATCTCGCCTTCGGCGGTCGGATCCGATCCCGGCACGCCCGGCTGTGCCGGCGACTACTACAAGGAGAAGTTCAGGCGCTGGGCGTCGCCGGAGAAGTGCTTCCCGGCGAGGCAGGGGTCGCTGTTCAAGATCGCCCTGTTCGCCGATTTGCACTCCGGGGAGGACGCCTGGACGGACTGGGGGCCCCGCCAGGACGTCAACTCCGTCCAGGTCATGTCCACCGTGCTCGACGATGAAGTTCCCGGTAAGTGCTTGCTTGGATTGAGTTTCGTTTTTCTTGTAGCGCGTTTCGCTTCGTGCTCGGCTCGGCCAGCGATTCGGCGAGTGTCGTGGACCGCCCAGATCCCGGGAATTGCGAGGATAGCTCATTGGACTCGTGCCTTGAGAATTTGAGTGTGCTGTGGGGGGCGAGCTCGAAACGGTTGAATGCGGGTCGTAAGGGGATCGAATATCGAAGAAGAGGGCGTTATGTGGTGGGTCGCGAATGACCTGTGGTTGGGTTTGTGCACGTTGATGGTGATCTGGACTGAAGTTGGAAACGATGGAGACGTTGGAGTTGGCGAATACTTCGGAGACTCTTATTTCTCATATGAAGTATGTCTACGTGAACTTAAAAAAATGGAAATATGAACCGACGACATGTGATCCCAATGGACAGAATGTCAGAGCAAATCGGGTTTTTTCTTTTAGACTTGTGTTTTAAGCTGACTCGTTTATTGTACGACCAAAGGGATTAAGATAGGCTTAGATTTTGAGCCAATTTTAAGTCTTATATATTATATTCGTACGAGAGATCAGAGTGGATGTAGTTATAAACCTAAAATCATAGTAAAATCCTTCTGCTGAACGTAGCCCTATTGTGAAGTGAATCTGGGTAAACTCATGTGTTGATTTTTCTATTATTTGTGTTATTGTTCTGATTCTGTTTAGGATATAACCCATAAGGAGAGAGAGGGGAAAAAGGTTGTTCTTCTTTTGAAAAAATTAGGACGCTGCCACTAATTCATAGGACTTAAGGTCTTCAAATTTTAGCTCATGCTGCTGCTATTTCCGTGAATCAGCTTCCAACCTACTAAGTTTAGTGCAGAGCTTTAATTCGTGCATTTTGCGACAAACTCAGCCTGCTACTTTGCCCGGGAAGCTCTTTGAAATGGGGACCTGTCTTTAGTCTGATCCACATTCTGACGCGACACATTGAAATGCGTTGCAGATTTTGTTGTATATCTTGGAGATGTCATAACGACAAATAACATTCTGATAGCAAATGCAAGTTCGTACTGGGATCAAGCTCTATCTCCAACAAGATCGAGGGGCATTCCCTTTGCTAGTGTCTTTGGAAACCATGATGATGCACCATTTGTGTGGCCATTGGAGTGGTTTTCAGCCCGAGGCATTCCTTTGATTCACTGCCCTGTTGCAAATTCATCATTTTCAGGTAAACATCGAGGTTTGCTTACGTATGTTAAAGACGACAATGTTTACATTAAACTTCAAATGTTTCTAATAGCCTGAACGTAAGATCATGGACTGGGATATCTTCACATCGATGTGATGGCTAGCTTGATGGAGTCATTGCATGAACAAAAGAAGCAGAAAGAATTGCTAGTGTAGTAAATAATTAGATATAAAGTTGCACGGCGCCTACAGTCTTGGAGTCGAATTAACTCGAAAAATGATCTCGTCTTGCAGATACGTGATTTATGTGCTGGTTGTATTTATACGTGATTTTTCCGTGTGTGATTAGGAGATTGCAGCTTTAGAGGAACACAGCGTTTGCAGCTCATGAAGAATGAGATGGAGCAGAATGCACTGTCCTATTCTAGTAAGGGTCCAAAGGATCTTTGGCCAAGCATATCCAATTACGTCCTTCAGATCTCGACAACGGATAATCCTCAGTCCCCTGTAGCGTACCTTTACTTTCTCGATTCTGGCGGTGAATCCTATCCAGAAGTAATATCAAAAGCCCAATCTGAATGGTTCAATAACCGATCTCTATAGATCAACCCAGATTCAAGGTACAAAGAAATGATGGCAGAACTTTTATTTATTTCGCGTGCACCTATTACTATTATTCATAAACTGAACTTATCCAGTTAATTTTCCTTGGTTTCCAGGAAGAAGCAATTGCAAACACTCATAATCATATTTCTGTTGCAAAGAAATTTTTTTCCCTTTTTCTTGATAAAAAGATGGAGAAACTGTATAACAAGTAAGCAATTTGATGTTGGTTAGAATATGTATAAACTCTTTCTCCAGTTTTCTTGTGAAAAACAATTTATCACGTGGCACAGGGTACCAGAGTTGATATTTTGGCATATACCTAGCAAAGCTTATGAAAAGGTGGCTCCATGGATCGGTGTACGTAAGCCTTGTGTGGGCTCGATCAACAAGGAGACAGTTGCTTCTCAAGAAGCTAAAGCAGGGATCATGGAAATTCTTGAAAAGCGGCCTTCTGTCATGGTAATTAATGCCACAAATTGGTTTGTTCATTGATACTTTGACGATCATCTGCTGAGCTGCTTTTATCACCTTGGGTTTTAGGCTTTGTCAACATGCAAGTATTTTCTTTAAGCAAGACAGGCATTGAAAACACAAAAAAAAAAAAAAAAAAAACCGGCAACGCTAAATGCTTCAACCACTTTCCAAGACTTGCCTGGTTTCTTCTTTGCATTTTTTTTCCCGGTCTGCACATTCTTGCTCCAGATATAAATGCATGTGGCTATACACAAATTGCTCCGGTTTGGTATTGAGTGCTTTCTTAAGAAAACGAGAAACTTGCTTGTCAAACTTCTTTTACACCCAGTGGAAGCATATGCCGCCACTTTTCATGCATTAAGTTTGAGATACTTGAATCTTAGATAAACATTCGTTATTTCAATCTGATATGAATAAACGAGTAATTTTTTGTCACGATGGCAGGCAGTATTTGTTGGACACAACCATGGACTGGACTGGTGCTGCCCCTACAAGAAGCTGTGGCTATGCTTTGCCAGGCATACTGGGTATGGTGGCTATGGCAATTGGGCTAGAGGCGCGAGAATTATTGAGATAAATCAACACCGTTTCTCTATCAAGTCTTGGATAAGGATGGAGAATCACGACGTACACAGTGAAGTCGATTTGAGTTCTTAAAAAAGTTCGATGTACAGTGAAAAAAAAAAGCCATATGATAAAGGAAAGTGTTCTCATGTACAAATGTGTCTAGCTCTTATAGAGAAAAAATCTAGCCCGCTGCGCTGTGGAGTGTGGACTCCTAATATCAAACTGAGTTTCCATGCAGCCACAGATCGACCACTATTCTTTGTCTTGTAATAGAGGGTTGTCCTGAAACAAGATGTTGTGCGTTACACCTACGCTACAGCTATCAAATTATGTTTTTGGAGGTTGGAATCCATTAATATCGAGGTTTATGATTATGAACATTCACCTGTTTAACTAATAGTTGATCATGTGTGATAGGTGTCGAGGATAAACTTTCTTAACTAAATACTCAAAATGAGCACTCGGTCATATGCATTAGAGGAAGAATTATATAAGACTTTCGTGATTTATTGTGATCGTCATTTTCTCTTCTTTCCTGTTTCCGCATGTTACATACTGTAGCAACTCTCTTATTTTAACATCATTGAGCTCACGATAAGTGTGCCCTTATTCCTTAATACAAGTCGGTGTGTACCCCTTAGTTGAAATTAATAGGGTATTTTGGCTGTCTATTGGGGAAAAAGAGTCCCCAATGTTTCTCAAGCTCCGAGGTCTTCTGGTCCTCGTCGAACATAGCAAATATGTAAGTTTCGATCGGCCTTCCAGGCTTCTTGGGAGTCCCTTGCTTCACGTGCTGAATCAAATTCGAGTTGTAGATTCTCGCGTTGTCAATGGACGTTGCCTTCCCGCCAGCAGATGGCCAACCGGTCTCCGACACAACCACTTCTAGGGACCCCCCACCGGCTTTCTCTAGTGCAGAGTAAACAGCATCTAGAATTGCGTCAAACAAGTTCCGATACCCAAGTGGTCCATCTTGCACCACGATCGAGTTCGCCGTGAACAGAGCATAGTCGAGGCGTTTCTGGGGATTGTTCACATAGCTAAAGTACGGATAGATGTTGACAAGCAAAGGGGACTTGTTGTTGACTAGGAATTGGATTATAGGATTTAGAAGCGGTCTGTGATCGGACTTAAGTGTGCCCTTCGATGGAGGAGACGATTCTCCTAAGATGATCGTGTCCACAGCTGTGGAAACCTTGATCTGGGCCCCGAGTCCGGCGTTCGAGATGGCAGTCTGGATGTTTCGCATGGCGGGGATGAGAAACTGGGCATTTTGAGAAGAAGGCTGCACTTCATTGCCAACTGCTATGTACCTGAACTTGACGTTGCCATAGTTCTTCACATTGTTTTGGACCCAAGTGTTTGCATTGGCTTGGCTAGAGGCAATCCTTTGGAGGTCCTCATTGGGAAGGCCCAGCATGAGCTCAATGTTGGTGCCTCTAAGGGCTTGGAGAGCGGGCTGGTCCGGGCCATAGAGCCGCATCCTGCGGATATTGCGCTGGTTGTAAAGCGCAACCACGTCTGGCCGCGAAGGCAAGTTGCTGCCGAGCATTCCATAGCAAACCCCTATTTGAGCACCTGCATGGAATGGACAGAAGAGTTATTGCTTCAGCATAATTCTAGACTCTTCTTACTATGTGAAAGAAAAGCTTGCAAGATCTAACATCGTTAGTTGAATGAAAGTTGTTGAAAGGATAAGTGGTCTTTCATACTGTCAAAGCAGGTTTAAGATCTTGTACTTCTAATACAAATGAAGCTTAGTTTTTTGACCTTACCAGCTATGACTTCAGGCATGGTCAATTCAAATAGTTTTTCGGACCGAAAAAAAAATTCAAATATTTTGGTAAGGCTACTTTTTTGAGAGGGCACAGATTTCCCCTTATATATTACATAATTTATAGAAATTCTTCCATAAATTTTCTTCATTTGGGCTAAGGGTAGAATAATAAACCGTCCATCTATATACCATTCCATTCCGTGCATCTTTGATATTTGAACTGGATTTATCAGCATTAGTGATGCATAGATTACAATCATCAGCTTTGATGAGAATCCATTTCAGGGCCACAAGATACGTCCGCCGGCTGGTTCGGCTCCATTCTATGCATAACATATATAATCAGCACATAAATCTATCACCACAAAGAAAGATGCCATGCATTACTTCCCCTTGTAATTGCTCAACCGAGAGGACAGGTCGGTGTAATCTCTATATGTCACCATGAATGCGAGTCTCAACTTGCTTATATAACTCATCTAGCTACCTCGGAGATCCTAGTTGTGCAAGGAGAAAACACAGCACGAGAACACGCACGAAGGATCACGTGATACGAATGACTAGACATTATAGTCCATTAAGAAGTAAAAAAGATTATATTCATTATCTTACTGACGAAATGAAATCATTGGATGATCTTTCCAGAGAGAGAGAGAGAGAGAGAGAGAGAGAGAGAGAGAGAGAGAGAGAGAGAGACGAGCCTGTTGTATCAAAAGTAGCTGCTAAAAGAGCCAGTGTTAGCATAACAGAGAATATGGAAGATGTGAATGAAGCCATTTGAGACGGAGCGAGAAAGTTGCAGTTTGCAATCTCGGAAGAGGCTCCTTTTTATAGAGGGAGATGTGCATTATATCACTACTTGTGCAGATTTCTAAGTAATGACACGTGAAGACTAAGCTGTCTCCCTCTCTCCTTCTCCTCGCCACGTCCATCCTTTTTATAGAGGGAGATGTGCATTGTATCACTACTTGTGCAGATTTCTAAGTAATGACACGTGAAGACTAAGCAGTCTCCCTCTCTCCTTCTCCTCGCCACGTCCATCTGATCAAGACTTGATCATTTGCCAGGTCAAGTGCGCACCCCAAATGAAGACATATCTCTCTCTCTCTCTCATCCATGTGATCAAGACTTCAAGGTCTGCCAGGTCCAGTACGCAATCCCAATGGAGACATCTTTGGAGTGATCTCCATCTGTAAAGGCTAATGGAATTTTCCCCTCCAGCGACTAAGACTAATTCGAAGTCCCACGAGGTCTACTACCGACTGGAACTCCAAGCTATCGTGGCATGAAAATCATTAGGACTTTGAAAAATTGGCGGAGGCTAGTGCTAGAAATCAGGACATTTTTCCACGAATGGGAAAAAAAACACGATGCTAGTAATAACACTAATTAAGAAATCATGTTTCCCTCGGGACACGGCAGCCCTTCGGTTTCGTGCACGCTTACAGTAGTCAGGCTACAGTAACGAGCTTATCCTTACAATTGCATGTGGAAACCGAATTCTGTAACGGATGTGAAACTCTCTAAGTAATGCGCTCGCACTCTCTTCACACGTGTGCATACCCACGACAAAAGGATAACTCTTTGCAGGCTCCTTGTACTCGAGAGGTGTTCAGTGTGGTTAAATTTTCGCTTTTCTTATAGGAACAAGTGCATTGAAAGTCTTAAAACTTGTCATGAAAGTACAATTGAGTCTTTAAATTTTTAAAAAATGCGATCAAGTCTTAAAACTTATTCCGAAAATGTAATCAAGTCCTAAAATTTTGAAAATGTACAATCAAATTCTAAAACTATTCGTAAAAATGCAATCAAGTCTTAAAACTTTCAAAATTTATAATTAACGAAAGGACTTGATTGAATCAATTTGACAAGTTTTAGGACTTGATTGGACTTTTTAAAAGTTTTTGGACTCGATTGTACTTTCAGGGCTTCCAGTGCACTTATCTCTTTTTTATAAATTGTTAGAATATGAAAACACATTCATATTGAGCATCTCAAATTCATAATGTTGACAAAAAAAGAATAAAAATCTTAAAGCCATCTAACCCATAACATTTTAAAATCATATTAGACTTTTTCATATTATACTCTTAGAAGGGGTTTTCCACTTTGTCACGACTCAGGGAGTCACGGGTGTATTTATAGTTTCCCAAGTTTTGCTTGAACCAAGAAAACTTATCTTCATGAATAGACCTCATCAAACAACCTATTCAACCATTTGCCCACTCCACTGATTCCCTGTGGATATTGTTATTTGTATGGTAGGAATTTTAGGCCTGCCACAATAGTAAAAAGCCGTAAAATCATACCAGGACCGGGATTCGTCTTGCTATCGAGATTGGACCTAGATTAATGAATTCTAAGGTTGAAATTCAAGCCTTGTGGTCCAATGACATACGGATTCAAGTGCCGTGATAAGCGTCATTGCATTCGGGTCTTACTAATCAAGTGTCATCAATCTTGTCATGGATATATATCAGCATCAGGGATAGTTAACAAAGTGATCCTATATAGACAAATGAACTTGTACCATCGATTAAGGTGACATCTTGTCCTGTCCTTTAATTGCCTTTCACTCTCTCTAAAATTTTGAAATCGAGGAAGAGCATATACATCAAGACAAATGAAGAAGGCAACTGCACAGATTTTTATCAGAAAGCAATCAGAATAACTTATTTTATTTCTTTTCTTGATAAGAAACAGAAGGAGCTCCACTGAACTAAAGAGTACAGAACAGTAACTTGCAAAAAAAAGAAAAAGGGAAAAAGTTCCACTTCATCTACTGATAGACAACTAACTGTCGTACAGAAATATAAACTCACAAATAATGCAGCGCCAGATGCTCTAGACCAATTCACAACGAAAAAGTTACCTTAATATACCAGCGGCAATTAGATAGTTGCTAGAATCACATTGCCTCGGCAATATCCTGATTGGTGGGCAATCCACAAGCCATGGAGATGAATATCCACTCCTCCCCAGGATGTTAATATAAAAGGGCGCCTCACAACAAATCAGCTTCACTTTTTGGAGCCGATCTTCGACACGCCCATTTTATAAGAATCCGTGCATATGCGAGCACACAAAAATGCTGCAGTTCAATGAGATCATATCTTGTCATTCAATGTCAACCAGCTTCAACCACCAAGAACGGAAAGGCATTAGGCAGGTTGTCCAGGAAAGCTCAATCGCCTAAGGACATGTCATCCTCATCCAACCAAGGACCTAGTGCCATCACTCTTCATTTTCAAGCAGATGACTCCTCAATATCATGATTATCTTTCGAAGGACCCCATCATTTTGAGCCAGATATTCTTCCGCTTCATGTTTAGCACAGAAAACCTTCCCGTATATGTTGTGTGTGGATCCTTCTTTCCAGATAATCCCATGATCACAGGCCAATTCTAAGACCTCAGATTTCAAGCAAGAACCCTTTCCAAACATGATTCCCAGTTTAGCTTTCTTCTTAGCAGGTGCCAACTTATTTTTCACCACTTCCTCGCAAACCTGAAAAACCAGTTGGCCAGTGAAATTGCCGCCCAAAAGTAAATGTCAAACAGATAATTAGAGATAAATACTATTGGAAAATCATAGTGCAAGAAAATTCTCTGTACAAACAATCTTAAGTTAGAAATTGAATTCCGTCAACTAATAAAAACAACACTCTGAAAGTCCAAACATTCTCATAAATACAGTTAAGAAAAAAAAAACTCCATCTTGAAGATCTTGTTTACGTAATCATTCACACAAATATTCAAATAGATCAGCTTTCCCTGTCGTGAGATTTTGGTAGAACCACTACCAACTGTTCTGAAAGCTTAAGCTGTTAGATGAAGGCGTAGTTTAATATTTAATTACTTTAACACTCTCCTCCATGCTTAATTTGGTCTTTTTGCCTAGTACTAAGCGTAGACATATTTAATTGGGGAGACAAATGGGGAAAGAATGGAACTCAGGACCACCAGCTCTTATACCATATGAGATTTTGGTAGAACCATTGTCATCTGTTTTAAAAGTTTAAGCTGTTAGATGAAGGCATAGTTTAATATTTAATTACTCTAACACCTACAAATCAGAACAATATTGTAATGAGCAAATCTTGTCATACTTCTGCTCCCTTCCAAATTTTGAGAGCTTAACAAAAACATAATAGAGGACGCTATATGCTCCATCAATTAATTCATAGAAATTTGCACTGCCGGAACGTATTAACAAATAATACTGATCCCGTGGAAAAAGTACATAGCACTAATTTGAGAAAAATCCTCTACTTCCAACAAATGAGTAAATGCAACTACTAGAGGAAGATTATATATATAGGCCCATCGAAATCCATTAAGTAAATGAACAGGGATACTTATGCACTCTAACACGCGTGCATCAAGGAGAAGATAAGTAAATTACCATGTGGCAAGCAGCTTTCCATCGTGGGAGAAAGAGCAGCCTGACAGTGGTCGATCATCACCAATCTCACTGCAATGCAAGGACAAGCTCTCTGCCTTTTTCAATTGCCAATCTATCTCTGCATCCACATCCTCATCGGGGCCGTCCCTTCTCCTTCTTGCACGTTCAAGATGCAGTGCAGCCCTCGCAATCGAAAATTTTGCAATATCTATTCTAGCATCCAAAAGAGCTTTAGAACGTTCAGTATAGAATGGATACTGAAGCATCTCTTCCTCGACATCCTCCGGTGCAGCGGAAGCAACAGCCTCCTCATCCTCATGGTCTTTCATGAGCTTCTCGAGCTGTCCTTCGGTATCTAATTTAGCCATAAGCATTCGCAGCCAGTCCCGCCTTTTCATTTCTCTTTCCCCAAAGAGGGTCATAGGTTCTCCGAGCCGGCGAAGACGGGCACGCACAGCCTTATCATTAGTGGGCACCGCCAGAGAAGCACCCCGCTGCTTCATCATTAGATCTTGCATTGCCTTTTCATGCCGCTCCCGCACCAGTCTGCTCTCTTCTGTAATCTCATACTCCACGGTCGACCCAGGAACAGCGCCTGCACGCCCTGCGTCATCATCGTCAGAGTCCGAGCCGCTACTACTTCCAGCCTCTTCTTTCTTGGGTGCAGGAGGCCTGAAAATGGGAGGGTGGATGGGCAGAGGTGCTAGAGGTCGAAGGACCGGAGGAACTGCAGGAACAGGAGCAATCGGAGGTGTAGCGGGAGGCGGGATTGCGGGCAGAAGGCTGGGCAGGGTGGGTTGAAAGGTAGCGCCATCGACGACAGAAGCTAGAGCTATTGAGGAAAACTCCTACTAATTTTAAAGTGGACAAAACCTTCCATGATAATTGTAAATCTGATACTTATTCTGAACTATTTTATTTCAGGAATATATATATATATATATATTCTGAAAACTCAGAAGGAAGTTTTTCAGACTTTACAAACTGAAAATATAAGTTCTTTGAAGACCCACATAATCTTTTGTTCTGAGATTCAGACGCAGAAGTTATTCAGATACAGAACAAGAAAGTTCAGATTCAGAAGCTAAGTTTTTCAGAAGCAGATGTACAAGCTGAAATTTTTCAGAAGCTGAGTTTTTCAAAAGCAGACGCACAAGCTGAAATTTTTCAGAAGCTGAATTTTTCAGAAGCAAATGCAGAAGATGAGATTTTTAGAAACAGACGAAGACACAGAAATTCTTCAATCGCAGAACTCAGATCGAAAAATAACAGCTAGTTATCTGACATGGATTTCACAGATGGAAAGTTTTGATTGTTTCAATCTCAATAAAATGATTGACAATCAAACATTACGACAAGTATGCATTACAACGGACAAAGCTCTACTTATGGAAACCAAGATTTTGATTGTATGGGCTACCAGAATCAACGGGATTCAAAATCTGTCATCCAACGGCTACTCAATCCTTATTATACAAATCTGTCCAAGGTGAAGATTGGAAGATGATCCTCTGAAAACTGTCCAACGGCTAGTTTGGAAGTAGAGAAGTATTTAAGGAGATCAACGAGCAGCAGAAGGAAGTGTATAGAATCAAGAATCAACAAGTCCAAAGTCTGAGCATATTCCAATCATTTCTCTTGTCTTTCTAAGCCAAAAAAAAAGTTTAGATCTTGAGGGTTACTTTGTAAGAGTGATTGTGTGAGATAGAGAGTTCTATCATATACGATAGTGATATCACTTAGAATCTATAAATTCCTCTTGATTACTTAGTGAAATTCAACCGGTAGGCTATAAGCATAGGAGAGTAGACGTAGGCTTACTATAAGCCGAACCACTATAAACTTGTGTGCAGATTCTCTTTCCCCTATCTCTTACTTTACATTCTGCACATCAGAACACCTCCTATATAATATGACTTGAATCTGAATTTTATTCAGACTTTTCTGTGATTTATTTTATTTTTGCATAAATATTAAGGGTCTGCATGATAACCATTCTGGTTCAGTCCAGAACTGGTTTTTTGCTCCCGGAATCAGTTTTGGACCAGAAACCCGTTTGGCAACGCAATTTCATTTTTCTATTTCCTGGACAAGTTTGCTTCCAAAACTGATTCTGAAACCAGAAATGAGAACCAAAAAAAAGTTGGTTTTTCATTTCTGGAACAAAAGTGAGAACCATTTCTGAGGAATTCATTTTCTTCAACACACATATTCATATGGAAGTCACGATCTTTGAGGTGAGAAAAAAAAGCAAAAAATCAAAAATTTCAAAACTTTCAGTGAAATTTAAATTTTTTTAGGTACCGAAAAAAATTTAAAAAATAAATAAAAATAAAAAATTTCAAAATTTCACAAAATAGCTTAGAAAACCTATGGCCACCCACTTTGAGCAAAATTTAATTTTTTTATTTGCCAAAAAAAATAATAAATAATAATAAATTCTAAAATTTAAAAACTTCACAGAATATCTTAGAATACATGTGGCCACCCAATTTGAGCGAAATTTTATTTTTTTAGGTGCCGAAAAAAATTAAAAAAAAATTAAAAATCAAAAATTTCAAAACTTCACATAATGGCTTAGAATACTTGTGGCCATCCACTTTGAGTGAAATTTAAATTTTTTTAGGTACCGAAAAAATAAAAAAAAATAAAAAATTTCAAAACTTCACAGAATAGCTTAAAATACCCGTGGCCACCCACTTTGAGTGAAATTTAAATTTTTTTATATGCCAAAAAAATAAAAATAAGCAAAAAAGTAAAAATTTCAAAACTTTACAGAATGACTTAAAATACCTGTGACCACCCACTTTGAGCGAAATTTTATTTTTTAGGTGCCGAAAAAAATAAAAAAAAATTTCAAAAATTCACAAAATGGCTTAGAATACCTGTGGACATCCACTTTAAGCGAAATTTAAATTTTTTTATGTGCCAAAAAAATAAAAAAATAAAAAATAAAAGACTTCACATAATTACTTAGAATACCTGTGGCCATCCACTTTGAGTGAAATTTAATTTTTTTTAGGTGTAAAAAAAAATAAAAATAAGCAAAAAATAAAAATTTTCAAAACTTTACAGAGTGGCTTAGAATACATGTGGCCATTCACTTTGAGTGAAATTTAATTTTCTTTATGAACCAAAAAAAATAAAAATAAATAAAAAATACCATTTGGGCATCTAAAAAAATTTAAATTTTACTCAAAGTGGGTGACTAGAGGTATTGTAAGTCATTCTGTGAAGTTTTGAAATTTTTGATTTTTTGATTTTTTTTGGCACCTAAAAAAATTTAAATTTCACTAAAAGTGGGTGGCCACATGTATTCTAAGCAATTCTGTGAAGTTTTGAAAATTTTAATTTCTTGATTTTTTTTGAAAAAATTCAACAAATTTCCTATTTTCCCGAAATCTAAATTTTTTTTATTTTCTCGACATTTTGATGATTTTTTCTGGAATTTTTCAATTTTTTGGGATTTTCTGAATTTTTTTAAAGATTTTTATGAATTTTTCGGATTTTTTATTATTTTTATTCCATTTCTAAAAAAATGGATTTTTGTTCCTGGAAATAGAATTTTCTGTTGTTTATCAAATGAGATTTTATTTCAGGAAATAGAAATTTTGTGCTGTTATCAAACGGGTTTCTGTTCTAGAAATAGAAATTTTTTGTCATTATCAAACGGGTTTTTTTCTCAGAAACTCATCCAAGAACCAGAAATAGAAAAATCTATTTCTGGTTCAGGAACTCATTCCGGAACAGAATGGTTATCATGCGCGCCCTAAAGAACTGTTTAAGATCACCTATTCACCCCCCTCTAGGTGATCCTTGCTAGCTACATCAATTGGTATCAGAGCAGGTTGCTCATTTTATTAAAGTGTTTTGCTTCTGAGCTAACGATCTACATGGCTAGCTTTGGTGCTCCAGGGCTCATTGAAGATCAGAGCAACAACAGACCACCATATTTCGATGGCAAGGAATACAGCATATGGAAGAATAAGATAAAGGCATTCATTAAGTCAATTGATCATATGCAATGGGATGTCATTATTAAAGGAGTCAACCCAAAGTCTTCAGATTCAAAAGAAAAGGCAGATGCAAGCAAAGCAGCAGATCTTCCAATATATCAAACTGAGATATCTAAAAGAGAAACTTTAGATTCCAAAGCAATTTATTCTCTCTACTGTGCTTTATTTCCTGTTGAATATAAAAAAATTGCTGCTTGTGAATCTGCTAAGGAAATCTGGAATACTCTCTGTATTACTTATGAAGGAACAGATCGAGCCAAGGAAACTCAAATCAATATTTTGTTTGGTCAATATGAATCCTTCAAAATGAAGTCTGGAGAATTAATTGCTGATTTTTATGACAGGTTTACTGACATAGTAAACGGTCTTGCCTATCAAGGACAACCAGTCCCAGATGTATTGAAAGTCAACAAACTTCTGAGAGGACTGACAAATCAGTGGAATAACATCAAAACATCTCTTCGTGAGACACAAAGGATCAAGCCTCTATCAGTGAATGAGTTAATTAGAACTCTTCAATCATATAAGACTAAGAAACGGAATGAGGAGATTGAAACCAGAGGTAATAAGTCAATTGCACTGAAAACTAACATTGATTCCGATGCAGATTCTGAAGATGAAGATGTTGATGATGAAGAACTAGCTCTCTTCATAAAGAAGTATAAGAGAATGAAAATCAGAGGAAGAAACCTCAAAGGGAAGAAGCCTTTTGAAAATAAGAGGTCTATCGATGAGACATAGAGATCAAAGGATATAATATGCTTTCACTGTAGGAAACATGGACATATCAAGCCTAACTGTCCACTTCTGAAAAAGAAGAGGAAATTTGAGAAAGCAAAGAAGGCCTTAAAGGCAGAAACTTGGAGTGACACAGAGTGCGAAGATAGTGATGAAGATATCTCAAATTTCTGTCTAATGGCAAAGTCAGATTCAGACTCAGATTCTGAATTCTGATCCTAAAGTGGAAATCGAGGTAAAACCTTCTGAAATGTCTATTGAAGTATCAAATTATATTGATGAATTATACTTTGAATTTAAGACTGCTCTTAAAAGAATCTCTTCTTTGAAAAAGGAAAATTCATCACTAAGGCAACAGGATATTTCTCAAAAAGAAAGAATTGACTTCCTTCAAAAAGAATTTCATCAAATCAAGGAAAGTCGAGATTTTCTTTCCAAAGAAAATGCTATTTTGAAAAAGGGAATTTCAGAAATTACTTCCAAGTTTTCAAAAGGTTCAGAAACCTTGAAGCATATCCTTTCCATTCAAATTCCTTACTATAACAAATCTGGTCTAGGATTTGCAAGAGAAAGTGATAGCTTGATTGATTTTCCAAAAGTCAAGGAGAGATTAAGACAAAGACCTCCTCGATAAGCTTATAAAAACCATTTCAAAAAGAATTTTATCAAACCCGTTGGCCGAAGTGCTATCAAATGCTCAAATTGTGGAGATCCACAACATTTTGAGAATGAATGTCCTAAGGTCTGGAGACCTATTCGAAGAGATTTTGTTAAGACAGCCTAGACTAATGCTCAAGGACCCAAATAAGTTTGGGTACCAAAGAAAACTTGAGATGTTCTAATTTTTACAGGTAACCACAAAGAGAAAAAGAAAGTAGTACCTAGACAGTGGATGCTCTAGACACATGACAGGAGATCCAAGCATATTTGTTGATCTACACAATCTGAATGGTGGAAAAGTTTCCTTTGGAGGAAATACCAAAGGAAAAATCATTGGCAAAGGAACGGTTGAAATTGGAGGACTCACAATCAATGATGTTTCGTTGGTAAAAGGACTCAACTACAACTTGATAAGCATAAGCCAACTATGTGATACAGGTTTCAGAATCAACTTTCAAGAAGATATATGCTCAAGAACAAGCAGAGATTCTTCTCAAACATTTACAGGAAGAAGACATGGCAATATCTATCTTCTAGATGTCAATCCAAACTTCACTCATTGCTTGATCTCAATCAAAGAGGATAAAGATCTGTGGCACAGAAGGTTGGGGCATATCAGTATGAAACAAATCTCAAAGATCTCAAATAAGAAACTGGTTCGAGGTTTGCCAGATTTGAAATACAGAAAAACAGAGTTATGCAATGCCTGTACTGTTGAAAAATAAGTAAGAAGTTCTTTTAAATCTATACATCTTGTTTCCACTGATTGTGTCTTGCAGCTTCTTCATATGGATCTTTTTGGACCAACCAGAACACAAAGTATTGCTGATAAGAAGTATTGTTTAGTTATTATTGATGACTTTACAAGATTTACTTGGGTATTCTTTCTTGCTCATAAAAATGAAGCTTTTTCATATTTTTCAAAATTTGCAAAAAGAGTTCAAAATGAAAAAGGCTATACCATTTCCTACATTAAAACTGATCATGAGGGAGAATTTAAAAATCAAAGTTTTTCAGACTTTTGTGAGGAAAATGGCTTTCAACACAATTTTTCTACTCCATATACACCAGAACAAAATGGTGTCGTGGAAAGGAAAAATCGTTTCTTGCAAGAAATGGCAAGAACTCTATTGATTGAAAGCAGGATTCCTTTTCATTTCTAGGCTGATGCAGTTTTTACAGCATGTTATATCATTAACAGAGTTTTTCTCAGACCTATTTTTGAGAAAACCCCCTATGAGCTTTTCAAAGGTAGAAAACTTAATATCTCATATTTTCGAGTGTTTTGTTGTAAATGCTTTATTCTTAAAAATCTAAATGATCGCCCTGGTAAGTTTGATGAGAAAGCAGATGAATGATTCTTACTTGGATATTCTACTACAAGCAAAGCATACAGAGTATTCAACAAGAACTCTCAGACTGTGGAAGAATCAATGAATGTGAAGTTTGAAGAAAATATTCAGACTTACAAAAATGAATCTAAACCATCTCCCAACATTCAAGAGTTATCAGAAATTCATCAAGAATCTCCAAAGATCGTAGAATCTGTAGAAGAAGGAAAAGAAGATACAATTCAGATTCAATCAGAACCTTCAGAGTCTACAGATATTCAGAAGGAAAGATTTGACAAAAACTGAAAACATAAATCTAGTCATCCGAAGAATCTCATCATTGGAGAAATAGAAGATGGTATCAAGACTAGATCCAAACACAAGGAGAACATCAGCAACTTGGCATTGATATCAAAAATTGAACCAAAAGAAGTTGGTGAAGTTTTATCAGATGAAAGCTGGATAGAAGCTATGCAGGAGGAACTTCAGCAGTTCAGAATCAATGAAGTATGGGAGCTTGTGCCAAGATCCAAAAATCATCCAGTAATTGGAACAAAATGGATGTTCAGAAACAAACTGGATGACAAAGGGAAAGTCACAAGAAATAAAGCAAGACTGATTGCAAAAGGCTATTCTCAAGAAGAAGGCATAGATTATGATGAAACGTATGCACCAGTTGCAAGGTTAGAAGCCATTCGGCTATTATTAGCTTATGCTTGTTTTCATAACTTTAAACTGTTTCAGATGGATGTAAAAAGTGTTTTCCTGAATGGATATATTAAAGAAGAAGTATATGTGGAACAACCACCTGGTTTTGAAGAACCAAGGAAGACTGATTATGTCTACAGACTCAAAAAGGCCCTTTACGGTCTAAAACAAGCACCCAGAGCTTGGTACGAAAGGTTAAGTAACTTCCTTCTGCAAAATGATTTCACCAAAGATAAGGTTGATACAACTTTATTTGTTAAGAGAAAGGGTAAGGATTTTCTACTTGTTCAAATCTATGTTGATGATATAATCTTTGGATATTCTAACAAATTACTTTGCAAGGAATTCTCTAAGAATATGCAGAACGAATTCGAGATGAGCATGATGGGAGAACTAACATTCTTTCTTGGCTTACAAGTGAAACAAACCAAAGATGGTACATTCATTTGCGAAGAAAAGTATGCCAAGGAGATAGTCAAGAAATTTGGATTGCAAAATTGCAAGAAGATAGACATTCCAATGTCTCAATCATCCAAGCTAGACAAAGATGAAAATGGTAAAAAGGTTGATCAGAAGGTATATAAAAGCATGATAGGATCTTTATTGTATCTTACTGCATCTAAACCTGACATACTTTTTAGTGTTTGTATGTGCGTGAGATTTCAATCAGATCCAAAGGAATTGCATCTTTCTGCAGTAAAAAGGATAATGAAATGCATTGAAACTTATCCAATGCTAGGTCTTTGGTATTCCAAAGATTCAGATTTTACTCTTATTGGTTATTCAGATGCTGACTTAACTGGATGTAAAGTGGACAGGAAAAGTACTACAGGTACATGTTAACTGCTTGGAAATATATTGGTATCCTGGTACTCAAAGAAGCAAAATGCAGTCGCACTTTCTACAGTAGAAGCAAAATATGTAGCGTTGGGAAGTTGCTGTGCACAGATTCTGTCTATGAAGCAGCAGTTGCAAGACTTTACCATTGAAGAATCAAGTGTTACAATCAAGTGTGACAACACGAGTGCTATTAATCTGTCTAAAAATCTTATTCTTCATTCATGTGCAAAGCATATTGAAATCAAGTATCATTTCATTAGAGATCATGTTCAAAATGGCAATGTGAATATTCAATTCATTGATTCTAAGAATCAATTAGCTGATATATTCACAAAACCGCTTGACAAATCCTCATTTGAGTATATTAGAAACAAACTATGCATTACTTATTTATTCTCTTGAAGTGTTTAACAGACAGGAATTTTTCATATTCAAGTGTTCTCGATCTGAACATTTCTCAGACTCTTAAAGAACGGTACATACATAGTTTAAAGTTTGGCGGGAATATTTTTGGCAGGATATTTTCACATTTGTTAATTTTGGAAGCAAATCAGGTACGTATCCCAATTTATCTGATTAATTGTTCTTAAAATATTATCATAATATTGTCGTGATCTCTTATATCTCAGAAAGTTTATTTCCTTCCTAAATGTTTGGGCTTATTTTTTTTTTTTTACTTTCTAAAAGTAACATTCTCTTTCTAAAGCCGTCCTTCTCATTTATAAACCCATCAGTCTCTTTTCAAAACCCTATCAGTACGATCTTTTCCTCTTCAAACCCTCTCGATATTCAGAGATTCTCCTTGTCTTGCTTCTCCAAAGATCGAAACTTTTTGCTCCAGAAGTGATCAAAATGCCGTTCAAAAGAAGATCTTTACGCATTCTGAACCAAGACTCTAAATCTACTGCACCGACGGAGTATATAGAGATCTCAGATACAGAATCGAACCATCGTGAAGACCCTGTTAAAGCGACACCACCTCATCGATCGTCGCCTCCTAAACCTTCTGGTAAAACAGATTTTCGCTTTAAGAGTATTAAGCATGTATGGAATGCCTATCAGCGGTTAAAGAGAAGCAATGCCTCTGCATCGGTTTTGCGTGACTGTCTTAGAGATAATAATTTTTTCTCTGAAGAGCATCTCGCTGAAAGCTACTCTCAGTCTTGTATTAAAATTGATAATGTTCCGACCAGCACTACACCAAAAGAGCCCTCTTCCAAAAAGGGCAAAGAAAAAGTCGGAGAATCATCAACACCCTCTGGCAAAAAATCTGCTCATATCAGCCCTAAAGCTACCAGTGCAACCAAGTTTGTTATTCCTGATGATGATGCTCGACTTTTTGAGCTTTTTGAAATGAAAATAGGAATAGCATCTGGTGTGCCAGGTACAGGAGGATTATTCAAAAGCTCTGAGCATCATGTCTGTTATAAGTTATTTCTTGCTCGAGGGATCATGAACCATAGAACTGTGGATTTCGACTGCCTAGAGAAGGCTGACATTTTAGTCAAGCACCTATTTGAGAAGCTAGGCATTTATGAATTTTGCCTTCAATCTACAAGTGTTTATGCTGAATTAACTGCCTATTTTTATTCCAATCTTTCTATTTTGTCACCCAACTGGATCCAATTCACTGTTGGTGACAAAAAATTCGATTTAAAAGCGGATATGTTGGCAAGAATAATTGGAGCAAAACACTCCAAGTTTACTCCATTGGAAGTAAATTTTGAAGATGCTTCCAAGATTGCGTCTGAAATTCCAACTTTGCTCGAGGATCAAACCGGCATCTCTCCTACTCTGACTTATCCAAAAGATCCGTGATTCTGCACAAGATCATTATCAATTGCTTGAAGCCCAAGGCTGCCTCCAAAACTGACCTCTCCAAATCAGAAATCAAGCTCATATGGGCCATCTTGAAAGGTCAACCTTTTTCTCTTTCTCATATCATCATCTGCCATATGTACAGGGCACTACAGAAGGACAAGGGACAACTGCCATATGGTGCTTTAATCTCTCGAATTTTCGTGTTCCTAAAAATATCGATTCCTGATGAATTGTGCTAGAATCTTGTTCCCTGTATGTTTGTTGAAGAAAAAATGCTCTCCAAAATGAAGCAGTTTGATGATGTAAGGGAAAGAATAAAGGAAAAGAGGCTCATCAGTCTAAAGCAAAATCTGCTGAAAAGTCAAGTGTCAAAAAGACAGGGCAGAGAAAAGGGGCAGGATCAGCAAGCAAGAAGAAAGAATCTCCAATCCCACTAAAGGTATATAGCAAGAAAAGAAAAATTCTTCTGTATGATGAATGTGATGAAGCAGAAGCAGAACATCTTGATACATGCCATGCTGATGCTCCAGAACATGTTTCTGAACCAACTCCAAATGTTTCAGAACCAACTCCTACAGAACATATTTCTGAAGAACAAGCACCTGTTCAGGGGGAGATTCCAAAAGAAGCAACCATGGGATTCGATCAGTCTGAGCCAGTTAATATCCAAGAATAGCTCTCAGGAAATCAGAACATCCTCTCTATTTTGCTTGAGATTAGGGACAAGCAAGCTGCACTAGAACAGAATACAAAGGATCTACAGAAAATTGTTGAGGAAAATTACAACACTCAACGACTCCAAGCAGCAGTAGACAAAGCAGAACTCGAGGAAGCCATTACTATATGCTCATCCAACATGAATAAGGCTGTGGGTCAATGCCGTTCAAAGATTGAGGAGGCTGTGTCAATATTGGACAATTTTCAACTGATTCGTACTCCTTCAAAAAAATAATTTTTTTTAGAAACATTTCTCTCCAAGTCCTTTTTCTTTCAATTGGTCTGTAATATACACTAACATTTTTTGTTAGAATAATTGATTATTGCCTTATACTCTCTATTATTGCTTTATTTTTGCTGATGACAAAAAGGGGGAGAAATTATATGCAAATTTAATATGCAGGTTCAAAGGAAGCAAAGATACAGATATCAACAGAGTTTGTTCTTTCAATTTCAATCTGTGATTCATGCGCTAAAAATGATTATTTCATTCCAATTAATTTCAAATTGATTTAATCTGCAGGAAAGTTTTGTCACCATCAAAAAGGGGGAGATTGTTGAGAAAAACTCCTACTGATTTTGAAGTTGACAAAACCTTCCATGATAATTGTAAATCTGATACTTATTCTGAACTATTTTATTTCAGGAATATATATATATATTTTGGAAACTCAGAAGGAAGTTTTTTAGACTTTACAAACTGAAAATATAAGTTCTTTGAAGACCCACATAATCTTTTATTCTGAGATTCAAACGCAGAAGTTATTCAGATACAGAACGAGAAAGTTCATATTCAGAAGCTAAGTTGTTCAAAAGCAAACGCACAAGCTGAAATTTTTCAGAAGCTGAGTTTTTCAAAAGCAGAAGCACAGGCTGAAATTTTTCAGAAGCAGACGCAGAAGATGAGATTTTTAGAAACAGACGAAGACATAGAAATTCTTCAAATGCAGAACTCAGATCGAAAAATAACAGCTAGTGATCTGGCATGGATTTCACAAATGGAAAGTTTTGATTGTTTCAATCTCAATAAAATGATTGACAATCAAACATTACGACAAGTATGCATTACAACGGACAAAGCTCTACTTATGGAAACCAAGATTTTGATTGTATGGGCGACCGGAATCAGCGGGATTCAGAATCTGTCATCCAACGGCTACTCAATCCTTATTATACAAATCTGTCCAAGGTGAAGATTGGAAGATGATCCTCTGAAAACTGTCCAACGGCTAGTTTGGAAGTAGAGGAGTATTTAAGGAGATCAACGAGCAGCAGAAGGAAGTGTACAGAATCAAGAATCAACAAGTCCAAAGTCTGAGCATACTCCAATCATTTCTCTTATCTTTCTAAGCCAAAAAAAAAGTTTAAATCTTGAGGGTTACTTTGTAAGAGTGATTGTGTGAGATAGAGAGTCCTATCATACACGAGAGTGATATCACTCAGAATCTGTAAATTCCTCTTGATTACTTAGTGAAATCCAGCCAGTAGGCTATAAGCGCGGGAGAGTGGACGTAGGCTTGCTATAAGCCGAACCACTATAAACTTATGTGTAGATTCTTTATCCCTTATCTCTTACTTTACATTCTGCACATCAGAACACCTCCTATATAATCTGACTTGAATCTGAATTTTATTCAGACTTTTCTGTGATTTGTTTTATTTTTGCATAAATATTAAAGAACTATTTAAGATCACCTATTCACCCCCCTCTAGGTGATCCTTGCTAGCTACATCGAGAGCCTGACTATCCACAGCGGCATCAGTAGACTCCGCGAGGGCATTCAAATCTTCGAGATCCTCTTCAACACCCATGACAGCTGACAAGACAAGGTTCAAAACGAGGCGCTCATCACAACCGGAGAGGAAAACAAAAGCACCCAAAAGCTGCTTCAAGGGTTTCTTGAACGGCCGTACTGAATTCAAGAACGCTAGGCAATCGACTCGATACCGGGCTACCGGGCCAACTCGAATCAACACTCCAGGTGCACGTTGCTAGTGAAAAGAAAACCACATATCAAGCAGAACCAAAGCGAAACAGACGACCCCTTAACAATGAGATGGAAGCTGACAAGAGATTCAGCCACCCAAAACCCAAACCCATCATTTTCAAGAGCAAAATCGGGGAGGAGGAAGCAGAAACTGCACGGGGGAGGAACGCACGAAGGTCCAGGAAATCCTCGCGCAGCAACAAAATGCCCTGCTAGGTGAGGTGAGAGAGGGAGAGAACCTGAAAAGATTGTCACCTGAAGCTTCCTCTCGATCGTTTGGAGTGCGCTGAGAGCGCAGTGCAGTGCAAAAGAACGAGAACGAGAACGACGGAGCTCTCCGACCTCTGACGCCTCGAGCGCTTCTGCGAGGGATCATCAGATGGCGGGCTCGGGCTGAGCATTCTATGCGAAGTTATCATTCGGGCCGGGCCGGGTCAATGGTGGGGGGCTCGGGTCAGATAAACTCTTATCTACTCAAAACGAACATGTAGATCCGGCTTGTAGGGGCCTGTCAAGGTCGGATCAGGCCCACGAAGGAAGCAACAATTGCCGAGTTGTCTCTCGGGCCGGGCCAATGGGCAGACCCTGCTCGTACGGGCCCGTCGCGGTCGGATCAGGCCCACGGAGGAAGCAAACGTTTGCGTGCACCCGACTCTCGTGTGAATCTAAAGAAACATCAAGGCGTCGTCAGAGCAGCGTGATGCAGAATCCCGCACGAGGCTCGACAACAACGAAAGACATCGCATGTGCGATCAAGTTGATCGGTTCGAAAGTAGCGAACTCCATATTTGTACACCTGATGGAACAGGACGATTCACGCACATTCATAAAGATTTCATTAAAAAAAGAGAAAGAGAAAGAGCATGAAAGAGTTAGAGAAAGTATCGGGTAATAAATCCCGAATCGGTCGTTTTCTGCTAGAACACTAATAAAAGGGATTGGCCGTGATGTATGGGACCGCAATAATGATCGAAAATCCTTAGGCTTTAACATCCTCGGACGAAACGACAACGGAGGACATTAAAAAACGCAAAAAGAGCTGAACATCTAAGCTTAGATGCCCCTAAAAGGTTTCGCATATTACACTTCCCCCCTGAACATTACGTCGACGATGGCCGCTCGCCGGGAGCTCTGCTTCTCTCCTCTCTCCGATGACCCAATGGCCGTATCGCCGCCGGCGGCTCGAGCCTTGATCCTCTCCTTCGCATTTCTGCTGTTCCTGAACCTGCGTCCGATCTCGCCTTCGGCGGTCGGATCCGATCCCGGGGCGCCCGGCTGTGCCGGCGACCACTACCAGGAGAAGTTCAGGCGCCGGGCGTGGCCGGAGAAGCGCCTCCCGGCGAGGCAGGGGTGGCCGTTCAAGATCGCTCTGTTCGCCGATTTGCACTTCGGGGAGGACGCCTGGACGGACTAGGGGCCCCGCCAGGACGTCAACTCCGTCCAGGTCATGTCCACCGTGCTCGACGATGAAGTTCCCGGTAAGTGTTTGCTTGGATCGGGTTTCGTTTTTCTTCTAGCGCGTTTCGCTTCGTGCTTGGCTCGGCCAGTGATTCGGCGAGTGTCGTGGACCGCCCGGATCCCGGGAATTGCGAGGATAGTTCATTGGACTTGTGCTTTGAGAATTTGCGTGTGCGGTGGTGGGCGAGCTCAAAACAGAAGAATGCGGGTCGTAAAGAGATCGAATATCGAAGAAGAGGTCATCACTGGGTGAATGGCGAATGACCTAGACCTGCGGTTGATGCGCGTTAATGGTGATCTAGACTGAAGTTGGAAACAATAGAGAGAGGGCAAAAATTTTTCAACTTTTGACAAAAATCAGGACGCTGCTAATAATTCATAGGCCTTAAGACCTTCAAATTTTAGCTCTTGCCGCTGCTATTCCGTGAATCAGCTTTCAACCTGCTAAGTTTTGTGCAGGGCTTTAAAATAGGGACCTGTCGTTTGTCTGATCCACATTCTGACAAGACACATTGAATTGCGTTGCAGACTTTGTTGTGTATCTTGGAGATGTCATTACGGCAAATAACATTCCGATAGCAAATGCAAGCTCGTATTGGAATCAAGCTCTATCTCCAACAAGATCGAGGGGCATTCCCTTTGCTAGTGTCTTTGGAAACCATGACGATGCACTGTTCGTGTGGCCATTTGAGTGGTTTTCAGCCCCAGGCATTCATTTGATTCACTGCCCTGTTGCAAATTCATCATTTTCAGGTAAACATCGAGGTTTGCTTATGTATGTTAAAGTCGACAATGCTTACATTAAACTGCAAATGTTTCTAATAGCCAGAATGCAAGATCATGGACTGGGATATCTTCACATCGATGTGATAGCTAGCTTGATGGAGTCATCACATGAACAAAAGAAGCAGAAAGAATTGCTAGGATAGTAAATAATTAGATATAAAGTTGCACGACGCCTATAGTCTTGGAGTCGAATTAACTCGAAAAATGATCTCATCTTGCAGATACGTGATTTATGTGTTGGTCGCATTTATGCATGATTTTTCCGTGTGTGATTAGGAGATTGCAGCTTCAGAGGAACACAGCGTTTGCAGCTCATGAAGAATGAGATAGAGCAGAATGCACTGTCCTACTCTAGTAAGGGTCCAAAGGATCTGTGGCCAAGCATATCCAATTACGTCCTTCAGATCTCGCCGACGGATAATCCTCAGTCCCCTGTACTCCTGTAGCATACCTTTACTTTCTCGATTCTGGCGATGGATCCTATCCAGAAGTAACATCAAATGCCCAACCTAAATGGTTCAATAACCGATCTCTACAGATCAACCCAGATTCAAGGTACAAAGAACTGATGGCAGAACTTTTATTTATTTCGTATGCACCTATTACTATTATTCATAAACTGAACTTATCCAGTTAATTTTCCCTGGTTTCCAGGAAGAAGCAAACGAGAATACTGATAATCATATTTCTGTTGCAAAGAAATTTTTTCCCTTTTTTCTTGATAAAAAGATGGAGAAACTGTATAACGAGTAAGCAATTCGATGTTGGCTAGAATATGTATAAACTCTTTCTCCAGTTTTCTTATGAAAAACAATTTATCACGTGGCACAGGGTACCAGAGTTGATATTTTGGCATATACCTAGCAAAGCTTAAGAAAAGGTGGCTCCATGGATCGGTGTACGTAAGCCTTGTGTGGGCTCGATCAACAAGGAGACAGTTGCTTCTCAAGAAGCTGAAGCAGGGATCATGGAAATTCTTGAAAAGCGGCCTTCTGTCAAGGTAATTAATGCCACAAATTGGTTTGTTCATTGATACTTTGACGATCATCTGCTGAGCTGCTTTTATCAGCTTGGTTTTTTGGCTTTGTCAACATGCAAGTATTATCTTTAAGCAAGACAGGCATTGAAAAAAAAAAAAAACCGGCAACGCTAAATGCTTCAACCACTTCCAAGACTTGCCTGGTTTCTTCTTTGCATTTTTTTCCCCGGTCTGTACATTCTTGCTCCAGATATAAATGCATGTGGCTATACACAAGTTGCTCCGGTTTGGTCTTGAGTGCTTTCTTAAGAAAAAGAGAAACTTGCTTGTCAAACTTCTTTTACACCCAGTGGAAGCATATGCCGCCACTTTCATGCATTAAGTTTGAGATACTTGAATTTTTGATAAACATTCGCTATTTCAATCTGATATGAGTAAAAGTGTAATTTTTTGTCACGATGGCAGGCAGTTTTTGGTGGACACAACCGTGGATTGGACTGGTGCTGCCCCTACAAGAAGCTGTGGCTATGCTTTGCCAGGCATACTGGGTATGGTGGCTATGGCAATTGGGCTAGAGGCGCGAGAATTATTGAGATATATCAACACCCTTTCTCTATCAAGTCTTGGATAAGGATGGAGAATCACGACGTACACAGTGAAGTCGATTTGAGTTCTTAAAAGCGTTCAATGTACAGTGAAAAAAAAAGCCACGCGATAAAGGACAGTGTTCTCATGTACAAATGTGTCTAGCTGTTATAGAGAATGTATAGAATAATAAATTGTTGATTATATCGTGCTGGTTACCCATTCACGATAACCTCGATCACAATACATAACCCATTTCGATGCCTGAAGAGTAAAATCCTTGCAATCATTCGTAATTGAGTTCTAACTCCTCCAAGCTTAGTGTAATATCAATTCATCAAAGGGCAGAACTAATATCCATCAGTGCAGCTAGGCAATTTTGTTTCCATTCACACACCCTACGAGCTTTTGGAACGACACCATTTCCAATGTAAGGACGGTGATAGGAAAAAATCTAGCCTGCTGCACTGTGGAGTGTGGACTCCTTATATCAAACTGAGTTTCCATGCAGCCACAGATCGACCACTATTCTTAGTCTTGTAATAGAGGTTCGTCCTGAAACAAGATGTTGTGCGTTATACCTACGTTAAAGTTATCAAATTATGTTTTTGGGGATTGGAATCCATTAATATCGAAGTTTGTGATTATGAACATTCACCTGTTTAACTAATAGTTGATCATGTGTGATGGGTGTCGAGGATAAACTTTCTTAACTAAATATTCAAAATGAGCACTCTGACATATGCGTTAGAGGAAGAATTATATGAGACTTTCGTGATTTATTGCGATTACTATTTTCTCTTCTTTCCTGTTTTCGCATGTTACATACTGCAGCAACTCTCTTATTTTAACATCATTGAGCTCACGATAGGTGTGCCCTTATTCCTTAATACAAGTCGGTGTGTACCCATTAGTTGAAATTAATAGGGTATTTTGGCTGTCTATTGGGGAAAAAGAGCCCCCAATGTTTCTCAATCTCCGGGGTCTTCTGGTCCTCGTCGAACATAGCAAATATGTAAGTTTCGATCGGTTTTCCAGGCTTCTTGGGAGTCCCTTGCTTCACGTGCTGAATCAAATTCGAGTTGTAAATTCTCGCGTTGTCAATGGACGTTTCCTTCCCGCCAGCAGATGGCCAACCACTCTCCGACACAACCACTTCTAGAGACCCCCCACCGGCTTTCTCTAGTGCAGAGTAAACAGCATCTAGAATTGCGTCAAACAAGTTCCGGTACCCAAGTGGTCCATCCTGCACCACAACCGAGTTCGCTGTGAACAGAGCATAGTCGAGGCGTTCCTGGGGATTGTTCGCATAGCTGAAGTACGGATAGAGGTTGACAAGCAAAGGGGACTTGTTGTTGACTAGGAATTCGATTATAGGATCTAGAAGCTGTCTGTAATCGGGCTTAAGTGTGCCCTTCGATGGAGGAAACGATTCTCCTAAGATGCGCATGTCCACAGCTGTCGAGACCTTGATCTGGGCCCCGAGTCCGGCTTTCAAGATGGCAGTCTGGATGTTTCGCATGGCGGGGACGAGAAACTGTGCATCTTGAGAAGAAGGCTGCACTTCATTGCCAACTGCTATGTACCTGAACTTGACATTGCCATAGTTCTTCACATTGTTTTGGACCCAAGTGTCTGCTTCGGCTTGGCTAGAGGCAATCCTTTGGAGGTACCTATTCAAAATGCCCAGCATGAGCTCAATGTTGGTGCCTCTAAGGGCTTGGAGAGCAGGCTGGTCTGGGTCATAGAGCCGCATCCTGCGGATATTGCGCTGGTTGTAGAGCGCAACCACGTCTGGCCGTGAAGGCAAGTTGCTGCCAAGCATTCCATAGCAAACCCCTATTTGAGCACCTGCATGGAATGGACAGGAGTTATTGCTTCAACATAATTCTAGACTCTTCTTACTATGTGAAAGAAAAGCTTCCAAGATCTAACATCTTTAGTTGAATGAAAGTTGTTGAAAGGAAAAGTGGTCTTTCATACGGTTTCAAACTTATGATTATTGAAAGGAAAAGTGGTATTTCATACTGTCAAAGCAGGTTTAAGATCTTGTACTTCTAATATAAATGAAGCTTATTTTTGTGACCTTACCAACTATGACTTCAGTCAAGGTCAATTCAAATACTTTGGTAAGCCTGCTTTTTTGAGAGGGCACAGATTTTCCCTTACATGTTGCATGATTTCTAGAAATTCTTCCACAGATTTTCCTTGTAATTTTCTTCATTTGGGGTATGGGTAGAATAGGGAACTGCCCATCTATATACCATTCCATCCCATGCCTCTTTGAAATTTAACTGAATTTATCAGCATTAGTGATCCATAGATTACATTCATCAGCTTTGATGAGAATCCATTTCAGGGCCACAAGATACGTCTGCGGGCTGGTTCGACTCCACTCTACTTGAATATGCATAACATATTAAGCACGTAAATCTATCGTGAACCATGAAGAAAGATGCCATGCATTACTTCCCCCTATAATTGCTCAAACGAGAGGACAAGTCAGCATAATCTCTGAATGTCACCATGCATGTGAGTGACTACCTTGCTTATATAACTTATCTAGCTACCTCGGAGATCCTAATTGTGAAAGAAGAAAACACAGCACGAGAACACGCACACAGAATCACGAGATAAGAATGAGTAGACTTTATAGTCCGTTAAGAAGTAAAAAAGATTTGATCCATCATCTTACTGACGAAATTGAACCATTGGATAATCTTTCCATAGAGAGAGAGAGAGAGACGGACCTGTTGTATCAAAGCTAGCTGCTAAAAGAGCCAATGTTAGCATGACAGAGAATATGAAAGATGTGAATGAAGCCATCTGAGATGGAGTGAGAAAGTTGCACTTTGCAATCTCGGAAGAGGCTCCGTTTTATAGAGGGAGAAGTGCACTGTATCACTATTTGTGCAGATTTCTGAGTAATGACATGCGAAGACTAGGCACAGTCTCCCTCTCCGGCACGTCCATCTGATCAAGACTAGATCATTTGCCAGGTCAAGTTCGCACTCCAAATGAAGACATCTCTCTCTCTCTGTCTCTCATCCATCTGACCAAGATTTCATCATTTGCCGGGTCAAGTACGCTGTCCCAATGAAGACATCTTCAGCTGCAGCCGAACGAGATAAAGTTTTCTCCATCTATTAAGTCGAATGGAATTTTCCACTCCAGCGACTAAGACTGATTCAATGTCCCACGAGGTCATCTACCGAGTGGAACTCCAAGCTATCGTAGCATGAAAATCATTAGGACTATGAAAACTTGGCGGAGGCTAGTGTTAGAAATCAGGACATTTTTCCACAAACGGGAAAAAAAATAAACGATGCTAGTAATAACACTAATCAAGAAATCATGTTTCCCTCGGTACAT
Source organism: Syzygium jambos (assembly GCA_031216235.1). Taxonomy (NCBI): domain Eukaryota; kingdom Viridiplantae; phylum Streptophyta; class Magnoliopsida; order Myrtales; family Myrtaceae; genus Syzygium; species Syzygium jambos. Next base: position 24,858,570 of record CM062220.1, read on the forward strand.
GGCAGGCCTTCGGTTTTGTGCGCGCTTACACAATAGTCAGGCTACAGTAACGAGCTCATCCTTACAATTGCATGTGGAAACCGAATTCCATAACGGATGTGAGACTCTGTGAGTAATGCGCTCACACCCTCTTCGCACACGACAAAAGGATAACTCTTTGCAGGCTCCTTGTACTCGAGTTGTTTGCTGTGGTTAACTTTTCGCTTTTCTTATAGGGACAAGGGCATTAGAAATCTTAAAACTTGTCACGAAAGTCCATTTAAGTTTTAAAACTCTCAAAAAATACAATCAAGTCTTAAAATTTTTAAAATGTACAATCAAATTCTAAAACTAATCATGAAAGTGCAATCGAATCCTAAAACTTTCAACAAGTATAATCAATGGAAGGAAACTTTCAAAAAATGTAATCAACGAAATAACTTAATTGAACTAATTTGACAAGTTTTAGAACTTGATTGAAATTTTTAAAAATTTTAGTATTCGATTGCACTTTCGTGACAATTTTTAAGACTAGACAGCACTTTTCAAAAATTTTAGGACGCAATTGCACTTTCGTAATAAATTTTAGGATTTCCAGTGTGCACTTGTCCCTTTCTTATAAACCGTTAGAATATGAAAACATTCATATTGAGCATCTCAAATTCATAAAGCCTCTCACCAAAAAAGAATAAAAATCTTAAAGCCATCTAACCCATAACATTTTAAAATCATATTAGACTTTTCCATAATATGTTCTTAGAAGGAGTTTTCCACTTTCTCACCACTCACCGAGTCACGGGATGTATTTATAGTTTCAAAAGTTTCGCTTCTAACCAAGAGAACTTATCTTCATGAATAGACCTCGTCAAACAACCTATTCGACCATTCGCCCGCTCCATTAATTCCCTGTTGATATTCTTATTTGGATGGTAGGAATTTTAGGCCTGCCACAATAGTCAAAGTCGTAAAATCATACGTGGTCTAGGATTCATCTTGCTATCGAGATTGGACCAAGATTAATGAATTTCAAGATTGAAGTTGTAAAAGTGTAACCGAATCCTAAAACTTTCAAAAAGTGTAATCAATGAAAGGAAACTTTCAAAAAGTGTAATTAACGGAATGACTTAATTAAACTAATTTGACAAGTTTTAGGACTTGATTGAACTTTTTAAAAATTTTAGTACTCGATTGCACTTTCGTGACAATTTTTAGGACTAGACAGCACTTTTCAAAAATTTTAGGACACAATTGCACTTTCGTAATAAATTTTAGGATTTCCAGTGTGCACTTATCCCTTTCTTATAAACCGTTAGAATATGAAAACATTCATATTGAGCATCTCAAATTCATAAAGCCTCTCACCAAAAAAGAATAAAAATCTTAAAGCCATCTAACCCATAACATTTTAAAATCATATTAGACTTTTCCATAATATGTTCTTAGAAGGAGTTTTCCACTTTCTCACGACTCACCGAGTCACGGGATGTATTTATAGTTTCGAAAGTTTCGCTTCTAACCAAGAGAACTTATCTTCATGAATAGACCTCGTCAAACAACCTATTCGACCATTCGCCCGCTCCATTGATTCCCTGTTGATATTCTTATTTGGATGGTAGGAATTTTAGGCATGCCACAATAGTCAGAGTCGTAAAATCATACTGAGTCTAGGATTCATCTTGCTATCGAGATTGGACCAAGATTAATGAATTTCAAGGTTGAAGTTCAAGCCTCGTGGTCCATTGACATTCCGATTCAACCACCGTGATTAGCATCATTGCATTTGGACCTTACTAATTAAGTGTCATCAATCTTGTCATGGATCTATATCAGCATCAGCGATAGTTAACAAAGTGATACTATCTAGACAAATGAACTTACACCATCGATTATGGGGACTTATTGTCCTGTCCTTTAATTGCTTTTCACTCTATCTAAAATTTTGAAATCGAGGAAGAGCATATACATCAATACAAGTGAAGAAGGCGATTGCACAGAATTTCATCAGAAAGTAATCAGAATAACTTATTTTATTTCTTTTCTTGAAAAGAAACAGGAGGAGCTCAACTGAACTAAAGAGTATAGAACAGTAATTTGCATAAAAAAGGAAAAGGTTCCACTTCATCTACTGATAGACAACTGTCGTACAGAAGTATAAACTCACAAATAATGCAGCACCAGATGATCTAGACCAATTTACAGCGAAAAAGTTACCTTAATATACCAGTGGCCATTAGACAGTTACTAGAATCAACATTGCCTCGGCAAGATCCTGATTGGTGGGCAATCTACAAGCCATGGAGATGAATATCCACTCCTCCCCAGGAAGTTTAGTTAAAAGGGCGGCTCACAACAAATCAGCTTCACCTTTTGGAGCCGATCTTTGACGAGCCCATTTTATAAGAATCCATGCGTATGTGAGCACATACAAATGCTGCAGTTCAATGAGCTCATATCTTGTCATTCAATGTCGACCAGCTCCAACCACCAAGAACAGAAAGGCGTTAGGCATGTTGTCCAGAATGGCTCAATTGCCTAAGGACATGTCATCCTCACCCAACCAAGGACCTAGTGTCATCACTCTTCATTTTCAAGCAGATGACTCCTCAATATCATGATTATTTTTTGAAGGACCCCATCATTTTGAGCCAGATATTCTTCCGCTTTATGTTTAGCACAGAAAACCTCCCCGTCTATGTTGTATGTGGATCCTTCTTTCCAGATAATCCCATGATCACAGGCCAATTCTAAGACCTCAGATTCCAAGCAAAAACCCTTTCCAAACATGATTCCTAGTTCAGCTTTCTTCTTAGCGGGTGCCAACTTATTTTTCACCACTTCCACGCAAACCCGAAGACCAGTTGGCTAGTGAAATTGCCGCCCAAAAGTAAATGTCAAACAGATAATTAGAGATAAATACTATTGGAAAATCATTGTGCAAGAAAATTCTCTGTACAAACAATCTAAAGTTAGAAATTGAATTCCATCAACTAATAAAAACAACCCTCTGAAAGTCGAAACATTCTCATATTTACAGTTAAGAAAAAAAAACTCCATCTTGAAGAGCTTGTTTATGTAATCATTCACACAAATATTCAAATAGATCAGCTTTCCCTACAAATCAGAACAAGATCGTAATGAACAAATCCTGTCACTTCTGCTCCCTTCCAAATTTTGAGAGCCTAACAAAAGCATAATTGAGGATGCTATATGCTCCATCAATTAATTCATAGAAATTTGCATTGCTGGAACATATTAATAAAAAATACTGATCGCATGGAAAAAGTACAAAGCATTGGCTCCGTTCGTTTCACGGAAAATAACTTCCCACGGAAAACATTTTCCTTCCTATAGACAAAACTCCTTTACTTTTGAGGAAAATGACTTCCCCTTTCTCAAAAGAGGAAAACATTTTCCGTGATTTCACCATTTATTTTCACTATTTTCTTTTTCTTTTTTTTTCCTTTTTCTTCTTCTTCCTCAGCCGGTTGCCAGCGGCCGGCGACTGGCCAGCTTGAGGCTCACTAGATTCCAGCAAAGTCGAGCCAGCGACCGGCCAGCTCGAGCCTCGCCACAGGCCGGCAAAGCTCGACCTCGTCGGAATCTAGCGAGCTCCGAGCTCGCCCAATCGGCCTCGGGCGAGCTCGACCTTGCCGGAATCTAGCGAGCTCAAGCCTTGCCGGCCTATGGCGAGGCTCCAGCTCTCCTGTGGCCGGTCGCCAATCACCGCCGTGGCCGGCAACCTGCCGGAGAAGAAGAAGAAGGAAAAAGAAAAAAAAAGAAAATTAAAAATATTTTTAATAAATAAAAAGTTATTAAAAATATTGCAAGGAGGAAAATCTTTTTCATACCGAACAACAAAAAATATTTTCCAAGACTCTTTCAGATTTTAGCCGAACACCGGAAAATTGCGTCATTTTCCAGGAAAATGACTTCCGGGAAAACATTTTCTAGAAACATAACATTTTCCGTGAAACAAACAGAACCTTAATTTGAGAAAATTCCTCTACTTCCAACAAATGGGTAAATGCAACTACTAGAGGGAGATTATATATATAGGCCCATTGAAATCCATGAAGTAAATGAACAGGGATACTTTAAGAAATTGAACCTGACTTCGATACCAAATTAGAATATGCAACCTAATAGCTTAGACTATACGGTGGAAGAAGATTACATTTATAAAGACCATGAAAACATGTTAAAGTGGTACAAAATACTTGAAATGTTTCCTTAGGGAAGTAGCATTGCAACAGATAGCATCTTTAATTGCTTTGCAGTGACCCCCAAAAGAAACAGTACCTCCAAAAATCAAGGAAGGTTATCTTCTTCACCAAGACCAAATGGTCATTTACCTTATCGTCCGTTTTAAGCAATCCCATCCTGACCAGTCTCATCCGGACAGCCGCATAGAACTTCAAAGCATTTCCAACGCATGTAACCTCATCTCGATGTCCTCCAAATGTGTGACCATATTTTGGAACTGACCTAACCTGGAATTGAGTGACGCTCATGGTTTAGTGGCCATCATCGTTCTTCCTACAGGAGACAAGTCATCCCATGCAAAAGAAATGGAAGTTAAAATAAACCTGATTCACAAAAACAATGAGAGTTTTCGACTGGAGAAGAGAACAATGGATCTTTCTAAGAGCCTGTGTCATGATTCTTGATTGTATGTCTTTGTTTCTGCAGCCTATCGGTTCATCAATTTCACATTGGGGCACAAGGGCAGCGACCTGCAAGAGCAATGCATGCCACGGGCATATGAAAAGGCATGAAAAAATGCATGGTACTAACACCAGAGAGAGATAGGCCCTCAAAAAGCATGCTACCCTTCAATCACAACCTGTGTTCTCTACGGGGACTAGTATTAGACAACTTTATCAACAAGCATTATCAGAAACCGACAAAAGAAATTGAAGAAATAAAACACTAGAGTTGCTCTAGAAGAATGATGCGTAAAGATTAATACTAAAGGGACATAAAGAGTTATAGTTAAAATAAGGGATAAACAAAGAGAAGAGCCAACCGCTTACGCTGTCAATGACAATGACATCTAGGGACCCACTTTTTGTCAGTGTATCAACTGCACTAAGCAAATTTTCAGCAGAATTTGGACAGAAAAGAAGAAGATTTTCTGTGTTTATGCCCATTGATTCTGCGAGTGATGGGTCGAGTGCATTCTCTGCATCAAAGTATGCACAATAACCTGCTCAAAAAAAGAAAAACTAAAGGAGATGAAGATAACAGTCTCTCTGATGATAAGCCATTCAAAATAATCAAATTAAGAGACTTAAGAGTCAGATACAGAATAGGTAAACAATTGGTTAGAAACACAACTGACTCTGAAAAACGCGAAAAGGTCTCACAAGCTTGCTATCTTCACGGCAGGACCAAGAGAAATCAAAACTTAGCCTAAAAACAGAAGCTCTGCAAGAAGACAGATGCATACCACCAAGTTTCTGTGCTTCTTTAATGATGTGAAGGGCAAGTGTTGTCTTGCCAGATGCCTCTTTCCCATATATTTCAACAATTCTACCCTGAAAATGGAATGGAATTTTTTTTATTTTTGGGCTCAAGGGCATGAATAATCTAAAAAATTCAAAACTTCGGCACAGGCATATCAAAATGTTCAACTCAAACTCTTTATGCAAGAAACAATTGGACATGGAGAATTCATATCCAACAGAAATTAAAAGTTCAATCCTAATCAGCTTAACATAAAGATAATAGATAGTGCTAAAAGCAGCCATAAAGTAATTACCATGGTACTTTATGTTCAGGCAATATGTTACAATGTTGCTCATAAATCACGTCTAAGAGTAGTTCCAAGATTTAAGTTAAGCTTAAACAACACAAGCCTTCTTATCTTTACCAACAATCGATCTTGACAGAAAATGCATTTGATACAATTCCCATAACTAAAATCCGATGTGCAATTGTCAGGAAATCCATGGTAATAGCTATCGCGTTCAACTGGACATAACCATAGCCTTGTGACCAAGTAAATCATTAACTTCACTATCAGAAATATAAGAAATATCTATAATGAATTCCAGTTATAGAGATATTCTCTTTGATTATAAACTTTTATCAAATAATCCTCTGCATGTATATGTTTGCGATGCAGAAATATGTAAGTAAATTTCTGCCTCCAGCCTTTGCTATCTCAATAGTTCCAAATAGAAAGAGGTCCTTACCCTCGGTAACCCTCCAATCTCAAGGGCTTGATCAAGCTTTAAAGAACCGGTAGATATTACAGGTCGACGTCGTGAACTGAAAAATCGCCTCAAAGACAGCATGGATTCCCTACCAAATTCACCTGCAAGGCTTGACAGAGCATGACGTAGGGCATCTTCTCTCTCCATCATCTTCACATCATCATGAAGTCCATCGCATTCAAAATCCAACTCTTCAACTTAAATTGGAAGAACATGCATCAAGTTCAGAAATCAGTCCTAACCACCATCAAAGACCAATTCAGCTACTCAACCAGCAAAAGAACTTTTGCCGGACGTGTTTTCCAAATGACGAAGCATTAGTGCTATGTGAAGTCACATCTTTTCCAGCAGCCATACGAATGAAGAATGTGACTCACAAAGCTAAGAAAGTGTCGTCCAACCAAACAAAACATGCCAGAGAAGCTACCCTGTGAGACAGTTTGTAAAATGCATTTTCAAGTTACAGCATTTTAAGATTGTTGAAGCAGAATCCCATCACCAAATGCCAACAATTCCAGCTAATTTTCAGAACAGTAGGGACATTGTAACTTTACAAATCATGCCACTGAAAACCAGAGCCTTGAAAATTGGGAGGCAGTTAGAGTCAACTCATAATCGGGCAAAAGAGTTAGGCTAAATTTGCGTTCTGACAATTCCCAGCATACTATCATAGACAAAGAATGGAAGCAATAAGATACGTGCATGGGGGAAGAGAGTGAGCCCCAACAATGGCTGATTACCTACAGTGGAAAGGCAGTATGCAGGCACCCTTGTTCTGGAAACTGGATTCCTTCCGATGCTCTGTCGACGGGAGGAGGAGAAAACATCACATAACAGAAAGACCGGGGGGGCACAGACATGCCAAACCAAAAGCAAACAAGCGGGATACCAAAACCCTCTAACTAGGTGAAGATTTCTAAGACAACTGAGGCCTCCGGTTACTAAGAAAAACAACATCGTCCGAGAAAGACAAGAACCCCTGCCCCCGAACACTCCGGCACGAAACGCTTATTCACAAGCCTCCCTCCCTAATGAGTCCACACTCACAGCTACAGAAAAACCGCCAGCTCTCGCTTTCGCCATCCGCGGCGCCTCCCTACGCGCTCGTAATTACCCAGAAAAAGGAAAACAAAAACTCCAACTTCAACCGAGTTGCTTGGTGTCGAGCAACTCACCTGGCCGGCGGCGGAGGACCACCTCAGGAGAGAGGAGAACGAGACACCGCGAGAGGCTCCGAGGCGGAGAGAACGGGAAAGCGGGCAAGGGAGGAACGCCATGGCTCTTCGCCGGCGATCGCAGCGGTGGAAGCGGAGGTGGTTAGGGTTTTCAAATGGCGCGAAGAAGCGCCAATTTCACCACCGTTCGTTCATATAGATGCGCCTCCTCCTCCGGTCTTTCCTCGGCATTTTTTCGTTTCGGTTTCGTTTTTTGCTATCGAACCCTCAACTTCTTGGTATTTATCGTTTTTGCACGGGGAGATTTACATTTTGCCCCCTAATATTTTGGGATTGTGGCAAGTAGCCCCCAACTTACAACTTTTTTTGCAATTTTCCTCTGAATCTTCGAAATTATCCTGGGACAATTTCCTTTTCATATTTATAACCTACCAATCAGAGGCATAGCATTTATAAAAGGAAAAATGACCCATCACGTGGTAATCTATAATATAAGTATTTTGGTGTGGGGAGAGGGAACGTCTAAGGAGTAACATGAGGATAGACCATGTCACATTTTGCGTTGCTCGTTTCCTTTAAAAATTCGCAAAGTTGGCACAAGAGAAATTATAGACAAGGGGCATACAATTACCTTCGGTATCACGAAAGTTTTATTATCATGATGATCAAGTATAGTTATGTCGGTTGACTCCATTCATCGAATAATGCCTAGAGTAGAAGGCAACGATTAAGCACGCGCAGAGGAAGACTACGAGAATTGAAGAGGAAAGGTCCCCTTGGAATGATCATTCAAAGGATAATGCCAAGAAGGCAACGACCCAGCATTTTGCTAAGTCCGTGTCAATTATAAGAGTTCATTGTAATTGCTTCCCGATAAACAAATGTTGACCCCCGAGAGCCCACAGGAATAATGGGCCACTTGTTACGGCTAGTTGAAATGACCAGCGTACTTTGAGAGATTAAAATATACATAATTATCTAAAAAGTCCTAAATTTATTACACTTTTGCTAATTCGGTTCTAAATTTTTCAATTTTAATAATGAAATCCTAAATCTTTCACATTTTATCAATTAGGTCTATCAAGCCAATTTTGGCTAGAATTCACTAAGATGGATGCCGGCTGCCCTATGTGGCACAGCTGGCGCTGACATAAATAATTTTTAATAAATTTTTTTTCCGTTTTTTTCTCTTTTCCTTCTATATTTTTTTTACTATTGTCGAGGAGGGCTTGCTTACTGGGCAATGTCTGAGAGGGCCGCCGAGCCCTCGCTCGGCCTAAATCTGGGCAAGGCAATCGCTGTCTTTGCTCATGACTAGCAAGGCTGGCCTTACATGCGAGCCTCACCTAGAAGGCCATCGCGGTCGCGGACGAGACCAACCTCATCTCAGGTCGCGCAAATTTGGAAATGGTTGAGTGAGGACTACATGACCCTCGCCAGCCTTGCCTAGTGGCCGACGAGCCCTCCCCGGCCACAGTTAAAAAAAAAGGAAAAAACGAAAAATTTCATAAAAACGAAAAATTTCGAAAAAAAAAATATTAAAATATTTCTAAAAATTTTCATCGTCAATGCAGGCCGTGCCATGTAGAATGGTTGACATCAACATCAGTGCCGACCATAACACATAGGATGGTCAATGTCCACGTAAGTGAATTCCAATTAAAATTGGCCGTATGGATTTAATTGACAAATGTGAAAAGGTTGAAGACTCAATTGGAATAATTGAAAAGCTTAGGACTAAATTGACAAAAAGTTAATAGATTTAGAACTTTTTTGATAATTTTCCCAACTCCAAGCGATCAAGGCATGAAAATCATTAAGACTTTGAAAAGTTGGCAGAGGCTATTTCTAGAAATCAGGACATTCTTCTACAAATGGGAAAATAAACACAATACTATGGATGCATTTGTGTGATGGAAAGTATTTTCCCGAAATTAGTTTTCCGAACTTTCATCTGTTTGGTTCGCTGAAAACGATTAGTCAATCGAAAACACTTTTCGGTCAAGAAAAATATTCATACATAAAATTAGAAAAGTGGATTCCTAAATTTAAAAAGGTGAAAACATTTTCCGAAATTGCTCCTCTTAAATATTTCATTTTTTTCTTTTTTCTTTTTTTCTTTTCCTTCTTCCTCCTTCGCCAGTCATCGGGCCAAAAATAAGAAAAAGTACAAAAAAGAAAAAAAAAAGAAAGAAAATAAATAAAATTATTTAAAAAATTATTATTTTTTACTTTCCTTGGACAAAGTCATGAAATTTAAATCATTTTCCAAATGAGATCTAAATGCCTAGAAAACGTTTTCGGGCACATATCCCCAAACAAAGGAAAACTAACCATTTTCTTGAAAAATGATTCTCGGAATGTTTTTCCTTTTCATGAAGTTTTCCCCCGAACAAAAGTATCATAAGGCTCCATTCGTTTCATTAAAAATGTGACATTTATGTAAAATATCTAGAAAGTCAATTTCCAGAAAAATACAATATTTTTCAATATTTGGCTGAAACCTGAAAAATGGGCTAGAAGATATTTTCCACCGTTTGGCATAAAAAATTCTAATTTGATTTATTGGAATAAAATATCAAAATATCGAATTTTTTAAATTAATTTTTATCTTTTTTCTTTTGTTTTCCTTCTATCTCTGCCGGTCACCGGCCACGTCAACGGCACTGGCCGGTGACCGGCCACATGCAAGGTGGAGCCTTGGGAGAGGCCAATGAGCTCGAATTTAAGCATAGATTTTCCGTTGATCGTGAAAATATTTTTGTTGACTCATTTTCCTAAGCGAATTGAACGCCGCAAAATGAAAATGATGCTTTCTGCGAAATGAATGGAACCAAATAATAACACATTTTTCATGTCTGGACATGGCAAGCCTTCGGTTTTGTTTACACTTACACGGTAGTCGAGCGACGATAACGACCTCATTCTCCCGTGACGACTGTGAGACTCTCTGAGTAATGCCTAAAGAGGTTGCTAACGTCAATCGCCAATTCCCACCCCCCTCACACTCGTAGAGACAAACGCCCCAAAGGTAGCTCCTTGCAGGCTCCTTGCACTTGAGGTGTTTGTTAGGGTTAACTTTTGGCTTTTCTTTTGAACTTTCAGAATATGAAAACACGTTATTGTTGGGCATCTCAAATTCATAAAGCCATCTAACTCATAACATTTTAAAATCATATCAGACTTTTCCATAATATTTTCTAGGAGGGGTTATCCACTTCGTCACGGGATGTATTTATAATTTCCAAAGTTTTGCTTCTAACCAAGAGAATTTATCTTCGCGAATAGACCTCGTCAAACAACCTATTCGACGATTCGCCCACTCCATTGACTCCCTTTGGAAAATCTTATTTGGATGGTAGGAATTTTAGGCCTGCCACAATAGTCATAGTCGTAAAATTATACTGGGACTGGGATTCATCTTGCTATCGAGATTGGACCTAGATTAATGAATCACAAGGTTGAACTTCAAGCCTCGTGGTCCATTGACATTCCCATTGAAGCACCGTGATTAGCGTCATTGCATTGGAGTCTTATGAGCCAAGTATCTTTTAGCACCTATTCTTAATTAACCTGCTTAATGGAAGTTATATCTGGCATCGAAAATTGGAAACAGTAAGAGGTTTCACGTCGTGTCACGTTCTGGTCATGGATCTAAGTAAGAGGTATAGTTAACAAAGTGACCCTATCTAGACAGATGAACTTGCACTATCGATTGGGGGATATCTTGTCCTGTTCTTTAGCTGCTTTTCACTCCGGTTTGGTCTTGAGTGGTTTCTTAAGAAAAAGAGAACGTTGCTTGTCAAACTTCTTTTACTTGAAAAATTCCCAGTGGAAGCATATGCCGCCACTTTCATGCATTAAGTTTGAGATACTTGAATCTCAGATAGACATTCGTTATTTCAATTTGATACGAGTAATAGTGTGCTTTTTTGTCATGATGGGAGGCAGTATTTGTTGGACACAACCACTGATTTGACTGGTGCTGCCCCTCCAAGAAGCTGTGGCTATGCTTTGCCAGGCATACTGGGTATGGTGGCTATGGCAATTGGGCTAGAGGCGTGAGAATTGTTGAGATAAATCAACACCCTTTCTCTATTAAGTCTCGGATAAGGATGGAGAATCACGACGTTCGCAGCGAAGTTTATTTGAGTTCTTAAAAGCGTTCGTTGTACAGTGCAAAAAAAAAAGCCACGTGATAAAGGACAGTGTTCTCATGTACAAATATTTCTAGCTCTTATAGAGAATGTATAGAATATTAAATTGTTGATTATGTCGTGCTGGTTACCCATTCATGATAACCTCAATCACAATACTTGAACCCATTTCGATGCCTGAAGAGCAAAAATCCTTGCAATAATTCGTAATTGAGTTCTAACTTCTCCAAGTTTAGTGTAATATCAATTCATCAAGCCGCAGAACTAATTTCCATCAGTGCAGCTAGGCAATTTTGTTTCCATTCACACACCCCCGGAGCTTTTGGAACGACGCCTTTTTCAATGTAAGGACGGTGATGGGAAAAATCTAGCCTGCTGCACTGTGAAGTGTGGACTCCTAATATTAAACTGAGTTTCTAGGCGGCCAAAGACCAACCACTTTTTTTAGTCTTGTAACAGAGTGTAGTCCTGAAACAAGATGCTGAGCATTATACCCACGAAACAGTTATAAAATTATGTTTTTTTGGGGTTGGAATCCATTAACATCGATGTTTATGATTATGAACATTCACCTGTTAACTAATAGTTGATTGTGTGCTGGGTGTCGAGGATAAACTTTTTGAACTAAAAACTCAAAATGAGTGCCGTGTCATATGCAGCAACTCTCTTATTTTAACATCATTGAGCCCACGATAGGTGTGCGCTTATTCCATAATACAAGTCAGTATCAACCCATTAGTTGAAATTGATTGGGATTTTGGCTGTCCATTGGGGAAAAAGAGCCCCCAATGTTTCTCATACTCCGGGGTCTTCATGTCCTCGTCAAACATAGCAAATATGTAAGTTTCGATTGGCTTTCCAGGCCTCTTGGGAGTCCCTTGCTTCACATGCTCTATCAAATTCGAGTTGTAAATTCTCGCGTTGTCAATGGACGTTGCCTTCCCGCCAGCCGATGGCCAACCACTCTCCGACACAACCACTTCTAGGGACCCCCCACCGGCTTTCTCTAGTGCAGAGTAAACAGCATCTAGAATTGCGTCAAACAAGTTCCAGTACCCAAGTGGTCCATCCTGCACCACGACCGAGTTCGCCGTGAACAGAGCATAGTCAAGGCGTACTTCTTGGGGATTGCTCGCATAGCTGAAGTACGGATAGAGGTTGACAAGCAAAGGGGACGTGTTGTTGACTAGGAATTGGATCATAGGATTTAGAAGCGGTCTGTGATCGGACTTAAGTGTGCCCTTTGATGGAGGAAACGATTCTCCTAAGATGCCCGTGTCCACAGCTGTGGAAATCTTGATCTGGGCCCCGAGTCCGGCGTTCGAGATGGCATTCTGGATGTTTCGCATGGCGGGGACGAGAAACTGGGCATTTTGAGAAGAAGGCTGCACTTCATTGCCAACTGCTATGTACCTGAACTTGACATTGCTATAGTTCTTCACATTGTTTTGGACCCAAGTGTTTGCATTGGCTTGGCTGGAGGCAATCCTTTGGAGGTCCTCATTGGGAAGGCCCAGCATGAGCTCAATGTTGGTGCCTCTAAGGGCTTGGAGAGCGGGCTGGTCTGGGCCATAGATCCGCATCCTGCTGATATTGCGCTGGTTGTAGAGCGCAACCACGTCTGGCCGCGAAGGCAAGTTGCTGCCGAGCATTCCATAGCAAACCCCTATTTGAGCACCTGCATGGAATGGACAGAAGAGTTATTGCTTCAACATAATTCTAGACTCTTCTTGCTATGTGAAAGAAAAGCTTGCAAGATCTAACATCGTTAGTTGAATGAAAGTTGCTGAAAGGATAAGTGGTCTTTCATACAGGTTCAAACTAATGATTATTGAAAGGAAAAGTGGTCTTTCATACTGTCAAAGCAGGCTTAAGATCTTGTACTTCTAGTATAAATGAAGCTTAGTTTTGTGACCTTACCAGCTATGACTTCAGGCGTGGTCAATTCAAATAGTTTGGTAAGCCTACTTTTTTGAGAGGGCACAGATGTTCCCTTATATATTACATGATTTCTAGAAATTCTTCCATAGATTTTCCTTGTAATTTTCTTCATTTGGGCCAAGGGTAGAATAGGGAACTGCCCATCTATATACCATTCCATCCCATGCATCCTTGATATTTGAACTGAAATTATCAGCACTAGTGATGCATAGATTACAATCATCAGCTTTGATGAGAATCCATTTCAGGGCCACGTCCGCAGGCTGGTTCAGCTCCATTCTACTTGGATATGCATAACATATTAAGCTCGTAAATCTATCGTAAATCATGAAGAAAGATGCCATGCATTACTTCCCCTTATAATTGCTCAAACGAGAGAACAAGTGTTATCTCTATATGTCACCGTGTGAGGGACTACCTTGCTTATGTAACTCATCCAGCTACCTTAGAGATCCTAGTTGTGAAGGAAGAAAACACGGCATAAGAACACGCACACAGAATCAGGAGATAAGAATGAGTAGACTTTATAGTTCATTAAGAAGTAAAAAAGATTTGATCCATCATCGTATTGACAAAATGAAACCATTGGATAATCTTTCCACAGAGAGAGAGAGAGAGACGAACCTGCTGTATCAAAGCTAGCTGCTAAAAAAGCCAATATTAGCGTGATAGAGAATATAGAAGATGTGAATGAAGTCATTTGAGACGGAGTGAGAAAGTTGCACTCTGCAATCTCAGAAGAGGCTTGTTTTTATAGAGGGAGATATGTGCATTGTATCACTACTCGTGCAAATTTCTGAGTAATGACATGCGAAGACTAAGCAGTCTCCCTCTCTCCCTATCCACACGTCCATCTGATCTTGACTTGCTCATTTGCCGGTCAAGTACGCACTCCCGAATGAAGATATGTCTCTCTCTCTCATCCATCTGATCAAGACTTCGGGCCTGTTTGGTTCAACTTTGAAAATGCTACTTGGGAAAATGCAAATACCTTTGGGTGAAAGCCCATTGGGGAAAGGCAAATGGTGTTTGGTAAAAATATTTTGTAAAGCTACTTTGAGTAAAATATAGTGTTTGGTGAATTTTTTTTGCAAATGGACTTTGAAAATTACCTTATTTATTTAAAAAAAAAACAAAACATATCCATCGCCGGAACCGGCCGCCGGAGGCCGAGGTCAGGCGACCCCGGCGAGCCAAATCCGCCGCCGCCGGCGGTCGCCCAAGGCCAGGCGACGGCCGCCTGGGGTCGCGCGACCCAGGCGGCCGTCGCCTGGGTTGCGCAACCCCCGCCGAGGGTCGCCTGGCCTCGGGCGACCGCCGGCGGCGGCAGATCTGGCTCGCCGGGGGTCGCCCGACCCCAAGCGACCTCGCCGGCCGCCGTCGCCGGCCCTTCTCGTGAAGAAGATGAACAGTGTCAAACCGGAAAAAAAAAAAATGAACAGTAGCATTCCACGAAGGCTGAAAGCCCAAGGCAGGTCCGGACCAGCCTTGGGCTTTCAGCATTTGGAATGCTAGCATTTAGCCAATGCTAGTCCCAAAGCTGAACCAAACACCTCAGCATTTTGGGAAGGGGCTTTCGAGGCCCAAAGGCCCTTCCCAAAGCTGAACCAAACACCCCCGAAGCCAGGTCAAGTACGCAGTCCCAATGAAGACATCTTCAGCTGCAGCCAAACGAGTTGATGAAGTTATCTCCATCTATTATGTCGAATGGAATTTTCCCTCCAGTGACCAAGACTGATTCAAAGTCCCCCAAGGTCAACTACTGAGTGGAACTCCAAGCTATCGTGGCACGAAAATCATTAGGACTATGAAAACTTGGCGGAGGCTAGTGCTAGAAATCAGGACATTTTTCCACGAACGGGAAAAAAATACACGATACTAGTAATAACACTGATCAAGAAATCATGTTTCCTTCCGGGACAAGGCGAACCTTCGGTTTTTTGCATGCTCACACAGGCGACAATAATGAGCTCATCCTTACAATTGCATGTGGGAACCGAATTCAGTAACAGATGTGAGACTCTCTAAGTGATGCCTAGAGAGGTTGCTAACGTTGATCGCCAATTCCCACCCTCTTTGCACATGTATATACACACGCCAAAAAGATAACTTTTTGCAGGTTCTTTGTACTCGAGGTGTTTGCTATAATTAACTTTTGGCTTTTCTTATAGGGACATATGCACTAAGTCTTAAAACTTATCATGAAAGTACAATTGAGTCTTAAAACTTTCAAAAATGCAATTAAATCCTAAAACTTTCAAAATGTGGAATCAAGTCCTGAAATTAGTCGTGAAAGTACAATTGAGTCCTAAAACTTTTAAAAAGTGCAATCAATAGAAGAACTTAATTGAACTAATTTGACAAGTTTTAGGACTTGATTAAACTTTTTAAAAGTTTTAGGACTAAATTATACTTTCATGACAAGTTTTGATACTAGATTGCACTTTTTGAGAATTTTAGGATTCAATTGCACTTTTCATAATAAGTTTTAGAGCTTCCAGTGCACTTATCCCTTTCTTATAAACTATTAGATTATGAAAACACATTCATATTTAGCATCTCAAATTCATAAAGCCTCTGACCAAAAAAGAATAAAAATCTTAAAGCCATCTAACTCATGACATTTTAAAATCATATTAAACTTTCTCCATAATATATTCTTAGAAGAGGTTTTCTACTTTGTTACGACTCACGAAGTCACGGGATTTATTTATAGTTTCCCAAGTTTTGCTTCTAACCGAGAGAACTTATCTTCTTGAATAGACCTCATCAAACAACCTATCCGACCATTTGCCCACTCCATTGATTCCCTGTGGATATTCTTATATGTATGGTAGGAATTTTAGGCCTACCCCAATAATCAAAGCCGTAAAATCATACTGGGATCGGGATTCATCTTGCTATTGAGATTGGACCGAGATTAATGAATTCCGAGGTTGAAGTTCAAGCCTCGTGGTCCATTGACATTCCGATTCAAGCACCGTGATCTGCGTCATTGCATTTGGGTCTTACTAATCAAGTGTCATCAATATTGTCATGGATCTACATCAGTATCAGGGATAGTTGACAAAGTGATCCTATCTTGACAAATGAACTTGCACCATCGATTAAGGGGACATCTTGTCCTGTCCTTTAATTGCGTTTCACTCTCTCTAAAATTTTGAAATCGAGGAAGAGCATATACATCGAGACAAATGAAGTAGGCGACTGCACAGATTTTTATCAGAAAGTAATCAGAATAACTTATTTTATTTCTTTTCTTGATAAGAAACAGAAGGAGCTTCACTGAACTAAAGAGTACAGAACAGTAACTTGCAAAAAAAAAGAAAAAGGGAAAAAGTTACTTCATCTACTGATAGACAACTAACTGTCGTACAGAAGTATAAACTGACAATAATGCAGCGCCAAATGATCTAGACCAATTTACAACGAAAAAGTTACCTTAACATACCAGCGGCAATTAGATAGTTGCTAGAATCACATTGCCTTGGCAATATCCCGATTGGTGGGCAATCTACAAGCCATGGAGATGAATATCCACTCCTCCCCAGGATGTTAATAGAAAAGGGCGCCACACAACAAATCAGCTTCACTTTTTGGAGCCGATCTTTGACACGCCCATTTTATAAGAATCTGTTCATATTCAAGTACACACAAATGGTGCAGTTCGATGAGATCATATCTTGTCATTCAATGTCAACCAGCTCCAACCACCAAGAACGGAAAGGCATTAGGCAGGTTGTCCAGGAAAGCTCAATCGCCTAAGGACATGTCATCCTCACCCAACCAAGGACCTAGTGTCATCACTCTTCATTTTCAAGCAGATGACTCCTCAATATCATGATTATCTTTTGAAGGACCCCATCATTTTGGACCAGATATTCTTCCGCTTCATGTTTAGCACAGAAAACCTCCCCGTCTATGTTGTATGTGGATCCTTCTTTCCAGATAATCCCATGATCACAGGCCAATTCTAAGACCTCAGATTCCAAGCAAAAACCCTTTCCAAACATGATCCCTAGTTCAGCTTTCTTCTTAGCGGGTGCCAACTTATTTTTCACCACTTCCACGCAAACCCGAAGACCCGTTGGCTAGTGAAATTGCCACCCAAAAGTAAATGTCAAACAGATAATTAGAGATAAGTACTATTGGAAAATCATTGTGCTATAAAATTCTCTGTACAAACAATCTAAAGTTAGAAACTGAATTCCGTCAACTAATAAAAACAACCCTCTGAAAGTCAAAACATTCTCATATTTACAGTTAAGGAAAAAAAAACTCCATCTTGAAGATCTTGTTTATATAATCATTCACACAAATATTCAAATAGATCAGCTTTCCCTACAAATCAGAACAATATCGTAATAAGCAAATCCTGTCACACTTCTGCTCCCTTCCAAATTTTGAGAGCCTAACAAAAGCATAATAGAGGACGCTATATGCTCCATCAATTAATTCATAGAAATTTGCATTGCTGGAACATAATAATAAAAAATACTGATCCCGTGGAAAAAGTACATAGCATTCATTTGAGAAAAATCCTCTACTTCCAACAAATGAGTAAATGCAACTACTAGAGGGAGATTATATATATAGGCCCATTGAAATCCATTAAGTAAATGAACAGGGATACTTTAAGAAATTGAACCTGACTCTGATACCAAATTAGAATATGCAACCTAATAGCTTAGACTATACGGTGGAAGAAGATTACATGTATAAAGACCATTGAAAACATGTTAAAGTTGTACAAAATACTTGAAATGCTTCCTTAAGGAAGTAGCATTGTAACAGATAGCATCTTTAATTGATTTGCAGTGACCGCCACAAGAAATAGTATCTCCAAAAATCAAGGGAGGTTATCTTCTTCACCGAAACCAAATGGTCATTTACCTTATCGTCCGTTTTAAGCAATCCCATCCTGACCAGTCTCATCCGGACAGCCGCATAGAACTTCAAAGCATTTCCACCACATGTAACCTCATCTCGAAGTCCTCCAAATGCGTGACCATATTTTGGAACTGACCTAACCTGGAATTAAATGAAGCTCTTGGTTTAGTGGCCATTGTCCTTCTTCCTACAGGAGACAAGTCATCCCATGCAAAAGAAATGGAAGTTAAAATAAACCTGATTCACAAAAACAATGAGAGTTTTCGACTGGAAAAGAGAACAATGGATCTTTCTAAGAGCCTGTGTCATGATTCTTGATTGTATGTATTTGTTTCTGCAGCCTATCGGTTCATCAATTTCACATTGGGGCACAAGGGCAGCGACCTGCAAGAGCAATGCATGCCACGGGCATATGAAAAGGCATGAAAAAATGCATGGCAGTAACACCAGAGAGAGATAGCCACTAGCCCACAAAAAGCATGCTACCCATCAATCACAACCTGTGTTCTCTACGGGAGTAGTATTAGACAACTTTATCAACAAGCATTATCAGAAACCGACAAAAGAAATTGAGGAAATAAAACACTAGAGTTGCTCTAGAAGAATGTTGCGTAAAGATAAATAATACTAAAGGGACATAAAGAGTTATAGTTAAAATAAGGGATAAACAAAGAGAAGAGCCAACCGCTTACGCTGTCAATGACAATGACATCTAGGGACCCACTTTTTGTCAGTGTATCAACTGCACTAAGCAAATTTTCAGCAGAATTTGGACGGAAAAGAAGAAGATTTTCTGTGTTTATGCCCATTGATTCTGCAAGTGATGGGTCGAGTGCATTCTCTGCATCAAAGTATGCACAATAACCTGCTCAAAAAAAGAAAAATTAAAGGAGATGAAGATAACAGTCTCTCTGATGATATGCCATTCAAAATAATCAAATAAGAGACTTAAGAGTTAGACACAGAATAAGTAGACAATTGCTTAGAAACACAACTAACTCTGAAAAACGCGAAAAGGTCTCACAAGCTTGCTATCTTCACGGCAGGACCAAGAGAAATCAAATCATAGCCTAAAAACAGAAACTCTGCAAAAAGACAGACGCATACCACCACGTTTCTGCGCTTCTTTAATGATGTGAAGGGAAAGCGTTGTCTTGCCAGATGCCTCCTTCCCATATATTTCAACAATTCTACCCTGAAAATGGAATGGAATTTTTTTTATTTTTGGGCTCATGGGCGTGAATAATCTAAAAAATTCAAAACTTCAGCACTGGCATATCAAAATGTTCAACTCAAAACTCTTTATGCAAGAAACAATTGGACATGGAGAATTCATATCCAACAGAAATTAAAAGTTCAATCCTAATCAACTTAACATAAAGATAATAGACAGTACTAAAAGCAGCCATAAAGTAATTACAATGGTACTATATGTTCAGACAATATGTTACAATGTTGCTCATAAATCATGTCTGAGAGTAGTTCCAAGATTTAAGTTAAGCTTAAACAACACAAGCCTTCTTATCTTTACCAACAATCGATCTTGACAGAAAATGCATTGGATACAATTCCCATAACTAAAATCCGATGTGCAATTGTCAGGAAATCCATGGTAATAGCTATCGCGATCAACTGGACATAACCATAGCCTTGTGACCAAGTAAACCATTAACTTCACTATTAAAAATATAAGAAATATCTATAATGATTTCCAGTTATAGAGATATTCTCTTTGATTATAAACTTCTATCAAATAATCCTCTGCATGTATATGTTTGCGATGCAGAAATATGTAAGTAATTTCTACCTCCAGCCTTTGCTATTTCAATAGTTCCGATAGAAAGAGGTCCTTACCCTTGGTAACCCTCCAATCTCAAGGGCTTGATCAAGCTTTAAAGAACCAGTAGATATTACTGGTTGACGCCGTGAACTGAAAAATCGCCTCAAAGACAGCATGGATTCCCTACCAAATTCACCTGCAAGGCTTGACAGAGCATGACGTAGGGCATCTTCTCTCTCCATCATCTTCACATCATCATGAAGTCCATCGCGTTCAAAATCCAACTCTTCAACTTAAATTGGAAGAACATGCATCAAGTTCAGAAATCAGTCCTAACCACCGTCAAAGACCAATTCAGCTACTCAACCAGCAAAAGAACTTTTGCCGGACGTGTTTTCCAAATGACGAAGCATTAGTGCTATGTGAAGTTACATCTTTTCCAGCAGCCATACGAATGAAGAATGTGACTCACAAAGCTAAGAAAGTGTCGTCCAACCAAACAAAACATGCCAGAGAAGCTACCCTGTGAGACAGTTTGTAAAATGCATTTTCAAGTTACAGCATTTTAAGATTGTTGAAGCAGAATCCCATTACCAAATGCCGACAATTCCAGCTAATTTTCAGAATAGTAGGGACATTATAACTTTACAAATCATGCCGCTGAAAACCAGAGCCTTGAAAATTGGGAGGCAGTTAGAGTCAACTCATAATCGGGCAAAAGAGTTAGGCTAAAATTGCGTTCTGACAATTCCCAGCAAACAATTTTGCAAGGCATCGACGAAGAACGGAAGCAATAAGACACGTGCATGGGGGAAGGGAGTGAGCCCCGACGATGGCTGATTACCTACAGTGGAAAGGCAGCATGCGGGCACCCTTGTTCTGGAAACCGAATTCCTTCCGATGCTCTGTCGACGGGAGGAGGAGAAAACATCACATAATAGAAAGAACGGGGGGCACGGACATGCCAAACCAGAAGCAAACAAGCACGATACCAAAACCCTCTGACTAGGCGAAGATTTCAAGACAATTGAGGCCTCCAGTTACCAAGAAAAACAACATCGTCCGAGAAAGACAAGAACCCCTGCCCCCGAACAGTCCGGCACGAAACGCTTATACACAGGCCTCCCTCCCTAATGAGTTATGAGTCCACACTCACAGCTACAGAAAAAACCGCCAGCTCTCGCTTTCGCCATCCGCGGCGCCTCCCTAGGCGCTCGTAATTACCCAGAAAAAGGAACAAAAAAAAAACTCAAACTTCAACCGAGCTGCTTGGTTGTCGAGCAACTCACCTGGCAGCCGCCGCCGGCGGAGGACCACCTCAGGAGAGAGGAGAACGAGGCACCGCGAGAGGCTCCGAGGCGGAGAGAACGGGAAAGCGGGCGCGGGAGGAGGAACGCCATGGCTCTGCTCCGGCGATCGCAGCGATGGGAGCGGAGGTGGTTAGGGTTTTCAAATGGCGCGAAGAAGCGCCAATTGCACCACCGCTCGTTCGTATAGATGCGCCCCCCCTCCTCTGGTCTTTCTTCGCCATTTTGTCACTTTTCGTTTCGGTTAAGGCTTTTGCCATCGACCCCTCAACTTCTTGGTATTTATCGTTTTCGCGCGGTGGATTGACATTTTTACCCCTAACATTTTGGGATTGTGGCAAGCAGCCTCCAACTGTCAACTTTTTTTGCAATTTTCCCCCTGAATCTTCGAAATCGGGCACAATCTTCGAAATCGGGCGTTGGCTCCCGCCAAATCTTGCTTGCAACTCCGACCGCATGATTTGATGCAACATTCTTCTAGGGCGAATTGGTTACATATTAAAATATATGGAAATAAAATGAAATGGACGACTCGGTAGTATGATCGATAAGCTATATGTTAATATGCACTTGACATTAACTTGTGTCAAATACTTGCTAGATTTTGTGTCGCATCCTCTTGTGTACAATTCCAAATTGTCACGCTACTTTTCCGTGTGAATACAATTATATCAACGACGCCGCGGGGATTCATTGTAATCGATTTTGTAAAATTCAAGAGATAAATTTCAAAAATTGAAGGTTGCGCCGAATAATTACCCAAATCCACCCATTGCCAAAACTTACATATAAATACCAGCCCGAATCGATGCCATCTCGAAGCTGAACGGGACGGACTTTCTCACGTAAGAACATGGTTTAAGCTCACCATTTTGGGTTTGACCATTGGTCGCCCCTGTGCTTAAAATGTCGAATGGCAGTAGAGCAAAAAGCCCAAGCCACAATCCTCTCTGCGTATTGCAGGCCTGTTCAATCACAAGCCAGGCTTCTCCTTTCTTTTCTCATCAATTCGGCGAGTTTAGCGTTTTTGGGCTCGTAATGCCGCTTTGGTCTTCGAAACCATTACGCTAATCAAAAGTATGGTAATTAAATTAACCGCGCTCACAGCTCTTCGAAATTCGTTAATGGAGTGTCGAATGTTTTCTTTCTCGTGGGAAAACACAGGCTATTCAAGAAGGAAAAGAATCCGATCATCCGGTCGGATTAATGTTTCCTTCATTTCGGGTGATTTCGCCGTGTTAGAATTTTCCGAATAAACACAGGCACGTATGAGGTGGCCACTAAGGTGTGTTTGGTAACCATTTTGCTCTCGAAAATAATTTCTGCTCAGAAATGATTCTTTTTTATTTCATTTCCAAAAATAATTTCTAAGAATTTAAAGGTATTTTGGTAACTGCCCAAAATTCATATAATTGAAATAGAAAATGAACATAAATACGTTTGGTAACTACACAAAATTTCTTTTTTATTAATAATATTTTGAATATTTAAATATTTTTTCTTTATTATTTTCCTTTTTTTTCTTTTTTTTTCTTTCTTTTCCCCTTCCTTGGCCTATGTCCAGGTCGCCGAATCTGGCGAGGGTCGCCCATGCTAGATTATGCGAGGGTAGCCCTCGCCGGCCATCGACGAGGGCTGCGACGCTCTCGCCAACCTTGGCTTGGGGGCCAGTTACCGACGGCCGGCCACAAGTGAGGAAGAAAATCAAGAAGAAGAAGAAAAAGTTTCATTTCTGATTCTTATTTCCATGCATTTTGATTTTGCTGCAAAACTAATTTTAAGAACAAATTTATATAAATTCATACCTGAGAACAAAAAAAAATTTACAATGAATTCCCGTTCCAAAACTAATTCTGAAACAAAAGAATAGAATCGTATTACCAAAACGCAGCCTAACTACCCCCACCAAAACCATCACGAACAAGTCAAATCAAATCAAAACGCAACCTTTTCTCTCTACTGATAGAACTCTCTGCCTCCTCCTTCTTCTTGCCTTCGATTTCGATTCCCGGAGTCGATTCGCGCCGTCGGGATGGCATCATCAACCGCGGCAGCGGCGACCGTCTCCCCGTCTCAGCTCTCCTGCTTCTCCGCGATCGATCGCAAGCTCCGGCTGCGCAAGCTCTCCGCTTTGACCTTCCGGAACCATCGATCGAAGGTACGCGGCCGCGGAATTGTCTCGATTGTGCTTTGCTCGGGGTCGCCGCATTGCGGGGTGTCGCTTGTTTGCTCGAGGGATGCGTCAAAAAGTTGTCTTTTTGGGGATACGCAATATGGGTCGCCGACGTTCTTGATTTTCTTACGTGCCGCCGTAATAGGAGTACCTGCTGAGAATCATGGTATTTGTGCTTGTTCATCGAGTCTCGCGTGCCTTGTAATCGAATTGTGGAACTGGGATGATGCGGTATATTTGTTGATGTTGCATAACTCTTTTGCGATGTCTGCATTATGGAATCAGAATGGTTTTTTCAACTGCATTTCTTGCATTCCCGTACATTGGACTAGCTTTTTGAATCTTTTTCCAATATAGGAAGAGATATTCTTTAAGAATCATCGTTCCGCCGTTAATGGGCGGTAGATATCATTGACCCAATATTTGTGTCTTCATCTCGGGATCTATCCTCGGGTGTTTCAAGCATGTTTGTAGACAGTAGCCAGATGCCCAGGATATCATTAGTGTGACCTGCTTATCGATTCTCTGCAAGACAGCTTTTCATTCTACATAGGGAGTGAAAGTGGAGAGTGTTTTGTGCTATCTCATTGCCTGCTACTTTTTTATGAAGTTCATTTCCGGGATTTCATGTATCAGGAAGTATTATTGTAAGAAGATTGTATCCTACCAACAGCTTTATCTTGGTCCATTAAGGAAGTTTTCAACTGTAAATTCAGTTTAGATATAGTGGAGTCATAATCTTTCTTCCCTTTTTTTCTTTTGCTTCATAATGTTTGTATAATAACTGGAACATTGTGCAGTCATCGATCGTCATGAGTCTTGAAGGACGTGGCCCAGAGACTACTTCCCCTGGCAACAAAAGTTCTTTCAGTTACACAGATGATGCATCAAGATCGCAAATGAACGGGGCAGCAAAGTCATATACATCTATAGAAGACCATAATGCTGAAAATATGGGAATAAGTGAGCCCGAACAGGAACAGGGTGTCGCGAAGCCGAAGAGGGCTGCTAAAATTCATGATTTTTGCCTTGGAATTCCCTTTGGTGAGTGTGCTGAATATGAACTTCTCGTTGCTGATCATCATAAGAACTTGTAACTTCAGGCCTATTTGTAATGCATGCCATCGATCCCCATCTTAGTTCAACACTATTGAACGGTAGTTGAGATTTGTCTTGTTGATTACTTGAGTAAATATAATCTGTCCATCTTACATGTTCAACTTTTAAACCTGTTAAAGTTTGTAATTTGACAGCTTTAGGAGGAAAATTACTCAGGCAATCCTATTGTTTCGTCTAACAGGCGGTCTAGTTTTCAGTGGTGGACTTCTTGGTTTCATTTTCTCCAGAAATCCAACTGCTCTGGGCAATGGTGTACTATTTGGAGGCGCTATACTAGCCCTTAGCACCCTTAGCTTGAAGATCTGGAGGGAAGGAAAATCCAGCTTGCCTTTCATTTTAGGACAAATAGGTACTTGTTATTCTATTAATCCATCCTCGTGAATTTTCATCTTTATATTTATGAGTAGTACAAGCAAAAAGCATATGATAGATAACCTGGAAGTAAGCGTGGTATTTTCCATTTTCTATACCTTGCTTTCTGCATCAAATGGTAAATCTTGTATTCTTTGGACTGTTTTGGGTCCATAATCAGTGTTTATGCACCTTGCATATGGGACTGGAGCTCATTATTTATGACAAGTGAATATAACTACTTGACCAAATGAAGTGTGTATATTGTTATAGCGGACTCAACTGTTGGCAATGTAGAATTTCAGCATGGAAACCTGGTTGTACTTTCACTTTCTGCTGATGGAATTAGTGACAGATTTGAGCATGGCTTCAAAAGGACTGTGGAGATGAAACAGCATGCTTGTTAAAGGTCCTTCTGCTCCTTCAAATGGAGGATTTTCTGGAAGTGAACCTCGCTTGTTTAGGAGATGCAATATTTGATTATCATTGGATCTTTAGGTCTACGTTTTTACAAAAGAATGCAGCTTTTTAACCTCAATTATCTAATTTGTGGTCTTTCAAGTACAATTTTCAAACAATCTAAGAAGAATCTTCTCTCTTTAAATCAAAGCCTGCTAAGCATGACTAGCAATTATGATTCCATTATGCTGATCATAGTAGTTATTGTATGATATGTATAAAGGAGTAGTTGTATGGTCTGGGCACTGACCTGTTGCATAATGTGCATTTGAGTTAATGGACGTCCTTGGTCACAATTTCTGTGTGGAGATCTCTCCGAGATTATCTGTGCTTATTATGCATCTTCTTTTTTCTGTGTGAAGATCTCTCCGAGCTTATCTGTGCTTATTATGCATGTTCTTTTCTCTTGCAGTCCTCTCTGCTGTCATCTTCTGGAAGAACTTTCAAACTTACTCTCTGGTAGGTCTCAAGCACCATACCCTATGATGCTCTTAATCTGTGAAAGTATGATGTGCACGAGCGCATGCCTGGGCATTTCCTATAGATTGCATATAAAGACTCATTGGATGGTTCTTTGTTTTAATACTCACCTCTTCTGTCACGGATGCAGACAAAGAAAGTATTTCCAACAGGGCTTAATGTTCTTATCAGGTACTTCTGTTGTTGCAGAGAAATACTTTGCTTACTAGACTGTGAATTCGGTAAAGTGACTCGTTTGATTTTTCATTTTGTGCATGTAGTGCTGCGATGCTGTGCTTCTATTCGTATGTAATCTTGTCGGGAGGAAATCCGCCACCAAAGAAGTTGAAATCTTCTGCTTATGTCTCGTAGTTACATGGATGCAAATGTTTGAATGAGATACGAGAGGTTAGAATCTTTTTCTTCCTTTTGGGCTGTAATACAGAGGTGTATGGTGAACTGAAGAGAAGTCATGGGTGGATGGGTGAAGCCTGTAATTTCATGTTGATCTGTATCTGTTTACTTACATAGCTCCTAGTTATTTGCTTTTAGAGTTCAAAAGGATGGTTTGCTAGTATAAAGTTATTTTGAGGAAGGAGGACACCACTTAGACTGACTCTTTCTTGTGAACCCCTGAGCCTTGTCAAAGAGTGAAGATTTGGAGGTATAGGGACTTCATGCAGTGTTTCTTATGTAAGCATCTTTGGTGCGGTGTGCCACTGTGGGTAATAACAGAAATTTTTTCTTAACGGTAGTTAACTTCTTAGTCCTTCGTGTACTCGGACCTTGTCACTCTATGTATTAAACTAGAATAAGAAAATGAGGGTGAAGATGTGAAGATCTTCCTAGTTATGGACCTGCTGGTCTCCTACCGGAGTGGTTTTCGCTGATTATTGGGACCTGATCGGTGTGAAGGTTGTCATTATGATAAGTTATAAACTATGCAGCAGTGTAGAATGAAAGCAAAATTTCATTGACACCAGGTTGAAAGGGTATGCTACATTGAATCTTGGATTTTCTTGGGTGCGTTCAGTTTCAAAGAACATCTTTAGTTTGGATTGATATTTGGAAACACAACGAATGCAGAATTTCTGTTTAGACAATCAAATCTCAATACAAGCTGCGGGAACAAAATCATGGCATTTATATTTTTGCTTGCATAGACCGACTTGTTCATTTCACTATTGGCTTTTATTAGCGTAACCGGCCTAAACATGCTCAGTGAAAGCTTAGTGAAAGCTTAATGAATAACTGTGACTAATGGTGACCCATTTGGCGATGCCATCATTTTCGTTTCATTACCAGCAGAGCCAATTTTAACGACTCCTGTGTCGCAGTCGAGCATTTGCTATCAAATATAGCTGCTTAATAGGTGGTTAAAATAAAGGATTGTTTCCATGAGCTAAGGCAAGAGAAAAAATTATGGTTGCGAATCAGATCCATCAAGAAAGGCACAATAATGTAACTAAGCTATTGTCAATTGAAATTATTCATCTATTCTGAGTTAAGTTCATAACTTGTGAGTTACAAAACTTACAACAAAATTTACAAGGAGACTCAAATTTGCGTCTCAGAGACAACTATGTACATCAAAGAGAGAGTTGATCGAGGTAATGGTGTAAAAGTACAAAAGAGGTCAAGCTCATCAACAGGTACGAAAGTTAGAAGAGGTAGCTTATTCTCTTTGTGTACCTTCTGTCCAGCCAAGGCCCGGTCTGCGTACTTCCTCTTGCAATTCCTCATAGTCTCGTGCGTTGCGCAGAGCAGCTTCAAAGTCTGTAGAATCACTAGCAACTGGAAGAAATTTACTTATATCATCTGTGGCCCCAAAACCTCCAGCCCTTTTTACATCATCAGGAATTATGAGCGCTTCCATGTTTACTTCACCAGAAATGTTAGGGTCATTAACAATTGCATTAGGTCCAACAGTTCCCCCAGCTTCTGGATCAAAAACTTTGGCCTTTGGAATACTTCCAGGAGAACTTGGAATGGGATCCGAGACATCCTTATCTTTGATCGAGGAAAGCTGATCCTCCTTAATAACATCAACCCCTTTGTCGATCTTCTTGCTGTTTATCTTATCTGTAGCACCCACAATGCAAAGATTCTCAATTTGGAAGGAGGATAGGGAGACCAAGTCTATACGATTAAGGCAAGCCAAAAATTTACATGGTCAAACTAATAGACCGGACGTGACAATTTGCCAGAAATTCCTTCATCAAATGCGTGTTTTTATTTTCAGTACAGAAAGGTAGTGTAGTGACAGGCAACCAACATAAAGAAAAAGATTGGGCACAGAGGTAGCTGTCTCGACATTCCAGTCTAGAAGTCGGCATGGACTAAACTGCCAATAGCAGGTATTCATTCGGACGGTGACACGAAAGATCTCAAGAAGTCGAGCTACTGAAATCATCAAGTAATGTACTATGAATAACCATAACATCCACTTGCTGCATAAATAGCCCCTCTTACACACATTACAACCTTTCAAAATCTGTCATGGAAAGGACGTGCGAGCACATCCCTCTAAACAGCAGATCTTGTGTGCAAGGGCGGGGCGAGAGTTCCACAAGGGGCACCAAGAGCATTCTTATTATAAAATCTACTCGACTTAAAATTCTCCTAACCCAAATATTTTCCGACAGCAGACGAATTTCAAACAGCTTCTCTGTCCCTAAAATCATATAAGGTCTCGTCATGGCAAAGGAATTGAACATCAAAGGATGAATAAGTTCTTACCCTGTGAAGTTTCCGACCGACTGTCCATGTGAGATCCACTACTTTCAAGCGAAGGCTCGAAAATTTGCGTGATACTTCCTTAAGCAGTCCTCCAAAACTTGCCTGGGAAAACCAAACAAGAGAATAAAGATACTAATGAATTTGCGGGGACAGAAACTTTGCCCAAAATGAGCATGATAAAACACATCACCCAGAAAAGCATTGCCGGAGCAGCAGACGAAAGAGATGTAACTATGATCTTCTGTTCTAGAACTTAGTCGATCTGGTTCGAACGTCGACCTGGTTCGAACGTCGACCAACAACGCGAATTCGTCTGCTAATAAGTCTATGCTATACCTAAGAGCTGCATGTCCGGAAGCCAAAACCCATATGAGAGAAAACAAAAAGCCAGATACAAACTCCACCAGATGGATACCGATAGAAACCAACAAGCAGACGACCCTTCCTTCTTCCGGAACAGAGCACGCCCGAGCAATCTCACTCCGACTGTTTCGCCGTACGAACTTGAATCGCGACGGGATCCGGGGCATTCGTATTGATCGCAAAAGCGGACAAAGAAAGGGGGCGGGGGAGAAAACGACAAGTTTCACAGAAATAGTCTCTAGATTTTCCGATGAACTCTGTCGGACATCAAAACATAGAGACAGAATCGAGACATGTCGCGTTCGAGAAATCTAGCAGAACCGGCGAAAGAGAGCGCACCTGAGCGAACGGGACGCGATCGAAACAACCAAGTGATAAGAGAAAGAGCGAGTGTTTTCTATGCATGCCGGTAAGAGCAGCTTTAAAGCTTAAATTCGGGTCGGTCCGGTCGATGAAACACGGGCAAGTGTTCGGATCTAGACGAGGACCCATAGCATGATGGTTAGGCCCGGCCCGACACAGCCTGAGACCTGAATTCTAAAGGGATCAAGACACAAATGGTGCATTCAACGTTAACATTTTTATATAATCTAGGGATCAAATTAAATATATATCAAAACTTTAGGGACCATATTGAATAATTTAAAAGTTTGAAGATCAAATTATACATTATGCTAAAGTGTAGTTCAAACACCGCATTACATATTGAGTCAAAATTTATGAATCGTTTACGTCATTTTCTCAAAAAATAAATCATTTTCCCTAAAATAACGAAAACACTTCCCGAATATATCGTGTTCTTACCTTCGAACCCCACTATAAAAGAGGACGCTTTCCGGTTCGTGTCTTTGTCACGCATGTCAAACTGGAAACAGAGAACAAGAAATCCGAAGTGACCAGATTTGTAATATCTAATTTACTAACTGGCTAAGTAATCTCGATTGAAAATCATCAGCTGAACTTGCATTTGATTGAAGTTCCGTGAGATCGATCCCTGAGCAGGGGCGATCGGATATGTCCTAAACCTCGCTCAGGACATCCCGCGTCGCGGACATGCAGGTTAAGAGCCATAGATGATGCCTTCAAGAGCGCATCGGAGACTAATAAATGAAAACTGAAACGTATGATCATAGGATTCAATCCATGCCATATGAAAGCCTCGATAGACCTTCGTTAATACAGAGCAAATTCGAATCACGTTCCATTCTCGCTTGAACAAAATATTCTAATGGCCAGAGCAAAATTGCAACTTGGCATCTGTCAATACAAATAATCAACAAGGACTCTTGGTAAGCAAACGTGAATGATCTCTCACAAATTTCAACTTTTCTCATCTCTCACAACAGAAGCTTCCTTTGGACAAAAGCTTAACATAAAAAGTAAAAGACACCTTAACCCTTAAAAAAAGAGTTACTACTCAAAATCTTCAGCAACCAAAGTTACCGAGCAGTCTGTGTCTGTGCGTGCTCCAGAACCTGAGTGACTAGCTTGTAAGTGCGCCCTGAGAGTGCCTTCGTATGGTCTATCAGTTGTTCATACCTGCAGGAAAGGATAAAAACAAAAGTGCTTATAAGATCAGCATACTTAATTTACCGACGTGGAGAAAGAAAAGACACCCAAGTGTGACACGAAAAGGTGGTGGTTGAGATATCATATCGATCAACAAAAATTTGTGAAGAGATTGGAATTTGTAGGCAATCTTACACGTTGGGGTTATTAGGTTCTATGAGAATCGTCCCCGATTTGGAATCAATCTTGGCTTCGAGTTTTGAGGTCCGAATAAGATTGACAATCCATCTCTCAGCCTCCTCATAATTCAAATTCAGTTTCTCCGCAAGGACCCTGCAAATAAAATCCTACAATTAGAACAGAGTCTAAGAAGCCTCTATACGTGGTATATAATTGGAAACCATGCATCAGGTGTTTCAAGAACAGAGTCTAACAAGTCCATCACAGCTATTCCTTTCATGTAGAAAACAATTTTGGGTCGAACAATCTTCAAGAAAACAGTAGAAGCAAATTAGACGTGTTAAGGTCCCCAGTTGTTATGATATTTAACTGGTGTATTTTGCTATCACAAGAGTTGCATGCGAAATTGATTTAAATCAAGACAACAAGAAACTATATTCTCCCCCAAGAAAAACTTGCATGTTTGAATAGGGTCAGTCCAACTACTATAGAGCTGAATGCCACACATTTTCCCAATTTCTTTTTAAACCGCTTGCAGTGGAGATGACCACATTGCTACTTGCTACCTCTTCACTCGAATGATATCATATGAGAACCGTCATGGGAGGAGTCTCCTAACTCTATGTGGTATTATCACTCAGACAAGACTATGAGAATAAAATGAAGTCGCATTGGATGCCCCAAAACGAGCTTCCGAATAAGAGAGCTCAAAGCAATATCAAAGATTTTCAAAACGCTGTGAAAAGATTAACTTCAAATTGTCTGTTAAGTTAAATCTTCCTTCTAAATAGGTAATCATGTGACTTGGATGATTTCTCCCTTTCAGATTATGACCTACATTCTCGAACTGCAAGTGTTGAGCAAGCAATAAGGGCACCTAACTCACTACTAGCAAGAGAAGAAAACTTTGATTCATGTTATCATATGTTCCTCATTTACCAATTCTTCCAAGGGTATGCTCCACGCATGAATTGCCAAACAATGGCAAAATCAGCAAAAAAACTAAAAAATAGGAGAAATAAGATGAGTAATCAATATCCATTGCCATGCCAACTATTTCAAGCAACCAAAGAGAGATAGCAATCCCTTCACATGGAACTACATTATACATTCTGTCACCACATACATACCCCATATCGATTCTTCTATGTATACGGCAGTAGGTCTCGAATATGAAAAGGCGGGCATTTTCTAGAAACTCATCTCTCAATGGCACACTGGAAAAGTTCCCTTCCTCGACTCTTTTTCCAAGGAAAGGGTCATTCAAGATCGCCTGCAGAGAATGACAATTAGTAAGGCCACAGTCCAAGCTACAGCACTTCACTTCTGAACATGGTACAGCAGAAAGAAGGCTAAGTGAAATTTCAAAGACCACGCAGCATATCTTTCCTATTAAAAACAGAATATCAATTCCCCCTTCCCAAGACAAAAAGAGGATTTAAACTGAAGCCTCGCATCCACCTTAATACTGTGAATGAATCAAGAGTAGTATCAGGACAAAAAACTTACTTCTTCACACTCTCTCATTTTCTTTTGTGCACCATCAAAGTCGTAATTGACATAGACACATGCTAAAAACTCTGTGATTGGATCTTTGAAAGAATACTGCTCTTGTTGAACAACCCTGATAAAATCCTTGAACTGAGGGCGTCTTCTTTTGTTGATGATAAATGCAGTGGCCAGATAACGTAAAAGATGGGGAGCATTTGTCTGAATGGCATTCAAGTACCTGCAAAGAAGAAAGTCAAATTATTTTCAGACAAACTTATTCAACAAGATCGCGATAGTGAATACGTATTAATACAACGCCACATGAAGAGCATGAGTGACATCTTGGGCAGAAACTTTTCCTAAGGCCTAATGCATAAAAGATGAAGATTGATCAAACAGGGAAATAAAGAACCATACTTGTCCTGATTAAACAGATCAATGATCTGAGTCCTCCCATTCTCATTGTTGAAAAAGATGAAGAGACTCCAATTCATCAACCATATCCTGCTTTGCACTTGGTTCAGAGGGGACGAAAAATTCTGCAAAAGAAATCAGCATGAACAATTTGAACCCGGGCTCAATAACAAAAACTAATCTATCAATTTCACCAAGAAAAGGATTATTTGATCAATTCTGAATACAACAGTCGGGTATGCAGCCAAAACCTTGGAGTCTATGATCTCCTTCAGACGATTAAGTTCATCGAGAGCAATATCCCAGTTTTGCATCAGAATCTCGGCAGCCAGCTTTCCCCACAATGCACTTAGACTCCTTTCACTGTTTGTGCACAGTTCCCTGTACTGATACAAATAGTCGGCAGCACCTGAGTAGTTCCCGCATTCGAACTGGAATTTGGCATACTGATACAATGCCTCTATCTGCTCTGGACCGATCTGGCAAACCGCACCGCCAAGTACACCAAATTCATATCATAAACTTACCACAACAACATAAGCAGAACAACAAGCAGTATAACCAAACTCGAGAAATCAAAATACTGCACTTTTGGCTTCTCGAACAAGTGCACATCACTGCACATGACAAAGCAATGCGTACGAGGGGCTAATGCAGAACAACTCCTTCAATATAATCGATAGTATGACCTTGCACACACCAAACACTTAGTGACTTTACCTGATATCGATCGTTGAGCATCTGGAGATTGTAGCTCTTGTCGGCCCTCAGCTCCTGGACGGAGCTAGGGTTCAGCAGGAACGTGACGAGGGGCGCCGCCCCCTCCTCCAGCGCCTTGAGCCTCGCCACCACCTCCGCCCTCCTCTCCACCATATCTACACAATAACAAACGCGCGCGCGCGCGCGCGCACCAATCAAAATCGCAGACTCGCTGTATAAACCCTAGCGCTCGGGCACAGAAATCAACAAAGAAAAAACAAGGGAAGAACAAAAACCACCGACAACGAAGAAAGAACGGACCTTGAGGGACGTCTTCGGTGTGGTAGAGGCTCTTGTGGATGTCCATGGCGTAGTCGACCATGTTGGTCTGGCTCAGGAGCTCGATCTTCGACTTGAGGATCTCCTCGTCGGGGTAGAGCTGCCGCTCCTGGAGGAACTCCAGGATGGGGAACACCAGGTGCCGGTCGAGGTTCGGCGCGATGCGCGGCGTGAGGTCGTACGAAGCCATGGCTGCGTCCCTCTCCTTCGTTCGACCGACGGAGGAGGAAGGTGAGGATGAGGATGAGGAATAGGAAGAGTTTGGGGTTTCCGTGTAGCTTTTAGGTTTTCTCCAGATCTCCTCCCGGGTCAAGTACTATAAATCGGATCCGAGACGTCCGACCCGTGAACTATAAGTGATACATCCATCAGGCATAGGAATTACGGGGAAAAAATTGGGAATGGGAATGATGGGAAAAAATAAGAAGTGGATGTGAAAAATACTTATAGTTAATACCACGAAAAAACTCAAAACTGGTATACTTGTGACAATTTTACCCCGAACTATTTTTTTAACCATCATAAACCCTACATTAGTACACTTGTGACAATTTTATCCTAAACTAATTTTTTGACCACCAAAAATCCCAAATTGGTGCACCTGCGATAATTTTACCCCAAACTAATTTTTTAATCATTAAAAACCCCAAACCGATACATTTATGACAAATTTACCCTTCGTTAAATTAATTAATATCACAAAAAATTACAAATTGATAAACTTGTAACAAACAGAGGGGTAAAACCCCAAACTAGTACATCCGTCAATCACCACGCCTCATCAAACTTAGTAATTTGACAGTAAAATTTAATGAAAATTAACAAAGGGTAAATTTATCATAGGTGTACCAGTTTTAAGATTTTTGTGGTCAAAAAATTAGTTTGGGATAAAATTGTCACGAGTGTACCAGTTTGGGATTTTTGGTGGTCAAACAAATAATCTGGGGTAAAATTGTCATAAGTATACCGGTTTGGAGTTTTTTGTGATCAAAAAAATAATTTGAGGTAAATTGTCACAGTTGTACAAATTTTGGATTTTTCATACTATTAACCCATAAATTTAAGGTCTTTACCAAAAAAAAAAAACCCATAAATTTAAGACCACCACTTTAAAGGGAAAGTAAATATTCTTGTACGACTACAATCCGTCCTTTCATGCATCAATATTTAGCATTAAGTTGATTGGTAAGCAGGTTTCGGGTCGGGCTCGACAGTCGTGCTTAAATGAATCGAGCTCAATCTCGAGCCTGAAATCATGTGAAAAAACTGGAAAAAATTTGTTAGGTTTGGGAAAAATAAGTTCAAGAAAGAATCTCAAAATTTAACTGCTTACAATATATTGCTATTTACTTTTTTTTCTTACGAGTTACAAATGATGCTAACCAATTCATGCTATCTCCAAAATTACCTTTAATTTGGAAAACTTATTACTCGGGGCAAATTTACTAATAAATTGGTAAGAGATAAATTATTTTCTTAAGTCTTTAAACTTACTAACCTAGATAAGAAATTTACTTCATATAATAAGTAAAACATTATTTTTCAAAAAATTACTAACTAACATTTATAGTGCAATCATTACCAAAAAAAAAACATTTATAGTGCAATCAACAACTTTGCATACTTAAAAAAATAAGCAGTCTTCTCATATTTGTGAATAGTTGTCATTCAAGAGGATTAGTAAGTTTCGAGATAAGAAGAGTAATTCTCAAGTAAACCCGCCTGATCATTACACGATCCCAAACCAAACCCTGCCTTAGGATAACAGCTATAAGTCTAATCTAAACCCGAGATTTTGAGCCTTAAGAACTACTTATTGATTTAAATAACATTATACTTTGATAAAATTCATAAATGAGAGCTACATTTCATTGATTTGACATGGATCATCTATCCTGCAAGTTTTTATGTGGGTATCTTGACCATCGATGCATAATTTATCTATGCAAATTGACAATTAAAACCCAATTGAAACACCAATGAAAGCATCATGCAAGATTGAGAATTTTCATTCCAATTCCAACTTTGCCATTTATTTCTTTGTCTTGTTAGAGTCAAAAGCAAAATCACAGAGCAAGCACTCTACAAAAAAATTTATTTAAATCAACAAATGTCTATTTGTTTTCCTAAGAAAAGCAAAATTAGTAAAATTTTCTTCACCACTTGTAACTTTGTATTTGTATTTCTTCTCTGAACTTGCTTTTTTTGAGATCGAATGACAGCGCTTCGCACGCTGTGGAAATGAGCTACTTCTCTTTGATCAACAGCCAATATCAATGTTAGGGAATACCTGGGAACCAGTTTAATCTAAATTTCTTGATTAGTGAAAAATTGATGCATTTAACGAGGTAGTTCGTCACATAAATTATGCACCGCACAGTACAAGATTGTTTTGTGCTAAAACTTTCGCAAACTTTAAGAATGAGGGCTAGTTCCCAAAAAAAACAAGACTAACTTTATCCTAAGTGACAATTCTGGCCTAAACTTTTTTTTGTCTCATATAAATACACAATTAATAATCTAAGCAGTAAGTTTTCTGAAGATCTTATTAAGGAAAACCTAGTAATTATGTGCGCTAATAAACTCGGCCACGGATCCTCAACATCCTGGAATCTGCCATTCCCTTATCACTTGCATACAGTCTGATTTTAGACTTATCTTCACCAGGGCATCAGATGCGTCGTCACAGTAGTGCAGAGAAATATACAAGACTAGGAATGGCCATAGAAGCACTGCAGCACCATTTTTGGCTGGCCGCAACTGTTCCAGATCAGACAGAGAGAACAACTTTCATGGCAACAATCAGATCGAAGAAAGTAATGATGTATTATCATCCGAGGACCAATTCAACGACCGATTCAACACCCGTTGCCCTTTCTGTCCGTCCGTGTTCTAAAGAGGAAGGGCATCACTCGAGGCCCTTCTGACTTCTTGCGAATGTTTTATTAAGAAACGAAGAAGAGTGAATAATGGCATTGGCAAGCCCTTGGAGAAGTAAAACTACATTGAAAAGTTCGAAGCTTATTTGACTGAAGCAAACGTGACACTATACCAGTTCACTGGGGGGAAAAGATACCACAGACGGCGAAAACTACTTGGGAAACAACAACGATACTGCCCGAGAACCATATTAAGGTCTCAAACTCAAGCAATAAGGAAAGGCAACACAGTCAGCATGAAGCCCTCGTAGTTGAAAGTCGCCGAGCCCGAGTACATGGGGTCCCTCTCCTTGAACTTCTCGGTCAGTCCCTGCGCACATCATGTGAACAATGAGGATCAATAAGATAAACTCTCACTCCTTCGCATCTGGTTAAAACCACTTTAGACATCAATCAAAACTCAATTGAGGCAAACAGCGAGTGCCCGCATTAATATAAAAGCTTTATCTTCTGAGCTAAAAGCGAAGAGCCCAGGTAAGAAACTTGCGGCGTTTGATGCCAGTTAGGCTAAAAATTATGAAGCGAAAGCAAAGTCCAGTGCGTAAACCCAAATAGAAATTGGAACGAATGGTTATATGGAGCGAGAACTCTCACCTTGACAGTAAGGCAGCACCTGCATAAAAATCAAGCAAAGGAAATTCAAGCATTGGTTAGCGAGCGGCGACAACAGGGAAATCCAATCATTTACGGGGCACAAACTCATGACATAGTAGGAACTAGGCAGACACTAGGCACGGTACGCACTCGATGAAGTTGTCGTATTCGATGGCCCTGTTCTTGCCTCCGCTTTTGTCGAACTTGGAGACAAGTAAGTCGAGAACGACGGGCGAGACAGAGAATCCCAGACTCAGAAGCGCCTCTCTCAACTCGTTGGCATCGATCTTCCCACTCCTATCCCTGTCAAATCTCTCAAATATGCCCTGAAGAAGTTGGTAACAGCATAAATTAGCGACGCCGGAAGCATATGTGGATATCTCGTGCCGTTTGAGATTACAAATGGATAGCTGCAGATTTAGGATTTTACTCTCCAGTTCTGGAGACTGTAGAACACCTGGGTGAATTCCTTGGGTCCTGCCACAAGATGGAAAATTTGTAAAGGGACGTCATCATAGGTCATCAAGATATAAGCATGGTCACTTTATGAATCGATGAAAACTCGAGCATCTCAAGACGAGTACCGTAAAAATCAGATCCAACAGAATCGCAGATGAAATGATCGGAGCTTCACCTCTTTCGGTGCTCAGCTATAGCCTATACACATCGATCATGATTGGTATAAGGATTTTGTATATCCAGTTTGATGTTCCCGTGCCGCGAGCGTACGCCGGAGCGGCGCTCCGTAGCCGTTGTTCGGCGGCGCGTTCGGGTATATCCTGCCATTTTGATTGCGAGAGAGTTCACGGCGCGGAGAGTGTCCGTGGAGGGCGAAGGCGAACGTGGCGGGCTTGGACAGAGCGAAACGGTGGCGTATTAAGTAGTGTTCAGATTGGCTGGGGACTAGGCTCGCGATTGGGGATTATTACGGTTGTGCCTCTCGAGTCAATTGCATTTACTTGGTTAGCCGGTCAACGCGTTATTTAAAGTGCGAGATTGGTCCGTCGCTGGTGGATTGCAACGACGGTGCCGTTTTGCTAGTGAAGCTTTCGGTACGGACAGGCGTCTCTCCGTGAAATCATCGCAAAAGATACCGAAACGAGCGTCGTCGCGCACAAGGCAGGGCAAAGACTTTACCAGCGAAACGACCCTCCAAACCCCCAAATCAAACGGCGAAAAAACACGCCCCTCATCCACAAACCCTCGCGATCGATCGAGCAAAAAGATGGAGATGCCAATCGACCGGAGAAATGGAGAAGAACTCACCGATCTTCCTCGCGTTGGTGTTGGTGAACAGGTACATCAGCAGGTGGACCGTCCTCATGCTGAAGCTCTGGTTGTACGTCGACAGCGCCCTCTGGAGCTCCTTGTCGTCGATGAGCCCGCTCCCGTCCTGGTCCGCCATCTGGAAGCACGCCACCACGCTTGGGTCCGTCCCCGGCGGGAACTGCGACGGCATCAGCGCCGCGAACGGGTTCCCGTACCCAGGCCCCGGCGGGTACCCCCCGCCGCCCGCCGCCGGTGGCGGGCCCGCTCCGTAGGGGTCCTTCGGGGGCTTGTCCTTCGCCGGCTTGTCCGCGGGGTGCGGCGCGCCGTAGGGGGCGGACGGCGCCGCGCCGTAGGGCTGCTGCCCGTACGCCGGGGCGGCGCCGTACGGTGGCGGTGGGGCTCCGTAGCCGTAGTTCGGCGGCGCGTTCGGGTGTCCGGCCATTTCGGTTCGCGAGAGAGTTCGCGCGTGCGGAGAGCGAGTGTCGAGAGCGATGGGGAAGGCCGTGCTTCGGCAGCGGAGCGAAGTGGCGACGCATAAGTAGTCTTTCGGATGGGGGACTAGGCTCGCGATTGGGGATTATTACGGTCGTGCCACTGACGTGAATTGTATTATCTTTGGTTGGTTGGTCAACGTTTTGTTTAAAAATGCGAGAAATCGATATAATTAGTAAGGAGGCGGACCGCATGAATGTTTTCATTAACGCAAGTTGGGGTATTTCTAGTAAAATAAGGATGTTTTTTTACTTTTTACAAGGAGTCAAGTTTTAATTTTTAAATGGGAATTATCATAATATGGAAAGTGGTTTAGTCATGCAAATTTGAAAAGTTACGTGAAGTCATAGATCACGGGCGTGAAATTTATTAGGTAACATGCCACCCCTAGATTTTATGGGTTCTCTTTTTGACATCATAGTATAAACGGTAATGTTCTTGTGCGTTCTTTTCATGTTATCTAAACCTAAAAGTTTCACGTATATAGTGCGGGGGTCGTGAGGCCGCTCTTAATCGCCTGGATACAGCTCAATGCGACGTGGATCATCCGAAGCGCATTAAATATAATAAGATTTGCAATCGAAGCTCCTCAAATAGATAGATGAGGCGATTAGACGAGATGATCTAACTTGCTCATTCATTGGATTTGGGATGGCTCCTCTCTTCTCTGCATACATCCCTAATCAATATATGGGCTATGAATCACTATCTCCCGAGTATATATACATATACTTAGGGTATCTTCTATTTGAGGAAAGCTATCAATGTTAAGCAATTGATTAATTCTGTTGCTACTTCTTGTAATGACAAACTAGAGATTATTTTATAGTATTTCCACATATTGGTGTGATTTCGAAATGAAATCGTGAGATATCCTAGATAAAAGTGAAAATTGATATGCTGCACGATTACTTGACAAAAAATAAGATGGGAAACGGTTTAGAAAAATTGAAATGTTGTTTAACCGAGAACAATAATTTTCGCGAAAAATTGATATAGCAAGGTATCCATATTGTGGGGCCAGAAGTTGTTGCGCTAGAAAATAGTTTGTATGTTCTTAGAAAACATATGGAAAATAAATTTTTTTACTGAAAATAGCACGTAAATACAGACGTTATATATAACTTCAATTCGAATAAATACTCTCGATACTTTATTGAAAGCATGGAGGAGAGGAAAGACTAGAGGAAATTTATAAATTTCCACCATTTTCTCTCGAAGACACCTTTTTACATGCACATTGGAAAGTCCCCACCATTTTATTGTCAACGCTTATGCATTTCTCTTGAGGTGCGTTTGTTTCGCGAAAAATTAATAATTTCAGATATATTCTCCTAAAAATTATTGCTTATACCGGTTACATGCGAATTTATTGTTCACGACAATATTTAGACTTAAATTGTTGTAAAAAATAAAAATATTTTTTATTGACTAATTATGTCAAGCGATATAAATAATTATTTTTAGGAAGATATTTTTTTAAATCATTTATTTTTCGCGAAATAAATAATATTATTATAAATTACCTTATGTCATTGTAAAAATCATTATCTAGGTTCAAGAAAATGGGGGAGAAACCACAAACTTCAAGCATGATTAGCTAATTGCGATCCACATTTTGCGGCGCCTCGCTCGGCTCCTCCCTTCCCACATGACTCTCTCTCTTCCTCCCTCTCTCTCTCTGTCTCTCTCTTCTGGGTCTTAGCATCGGGCTTTCATCAGTTGGCTAGCGATCAAAGTCAACTCCAATTATCCAGATATAAAAAGAAAAAGTCAACTTGCTATCGGTGCCATTACTATGTACATCACCCTCTTTTATGTCTCACCCTGTTATCAAATTTTTTGTTTGGTCGAATCCCTCTTGTCAATTTAATAATCAAAATTTATACACTCACAGATCAATTTCTACTATGTACATTATCCTCCAAGGATAAAAAAGAAGAAGTCAACTTGCTATTAGCAGCATCACTATGTACACTATCCTCTTTAAGTCTCACCCTCTTATCAATTTAATAATCGAAATTTATACATGCTCGAAATGATGCTTATTTGTACCAATCTAAACCCAAGCTCGTCTAGAGCAGATCGATCGCAATTTTCTCATATTGAGAATCGACTGGGGATCTGAACCTTTGCCCTCAGCACCTGCCAAGACTGAAAAGTCAATTCCGAGTGTGAAAGCTGCGGTAAGAAAGTGGCGAAAGTGAAATTACGAGGACAAGAATATAGCTTCATTCAAATTTCGCGGTTGATCACTGCCGTTGACTTTTCAAAGTTTCGTTTGACTAATTATGGATCCTTCTATTTCCTTCCAGCACAATATCAACAAAAAAAACATAATTCTTTTGATAATCATATAAAACGATTTCAAAGATCTTTTGTCAAATTTGTCCTTATTCATTTGAGGTTTTCAATACTATTAAAAGGGCATCGCTATCGTACATATATCATTGAAAATATCATTTTCAAGGAATTGATTGTACATAATACGAGGGAAAGCGGCATTTTAAGAATTAGTAAATTTTTTTATTTGGATGTTTAACTAGTGCCCTTGGCCTTGAGGCGCTCGTGAACAAAATCCTAATGAGAATATTACTCTCGAACTTAAACATATTCTAAAACGTCCTAAAACTATCTCAATGTTCTTTAGCGACGACAATTGCTTTGAGAATGTAATATGTCTGCAGCTGTGGAACTAGTTTTAGACCTGAAAAGAAAAAAAATCAATTCCAAGTCTAAGTCGGCATGAGTTGTTGAAACATGGGTTTAAGATGACTCGTACCTAGACCTGTCAAAATGGGTCATAAACCCATTTCTTAACCCATTTATTAGTAAATGGGTCATAAATGAGTTAGTTATATTTAGTAAATGGGTCATAAATGGGTAGAAGTCTTATATTAGTGTTAAATGGGTCATAAATTGGTAGCAAATGGGTCATAAATGAATTTACAACTGATTTAAACTCGACGCATTTCTCTCACACTCATTCAATCTTGTACTCACTCATCCTGCACTCTCATTTCAGCTTGGGTATGAATTTTCCTATATTTAATTAAATATGGTAGTATTTTAGCAATATGGGTCTAATCGGGTATGGGTTGGGTATGGTCGGGTCGGGTATGGGTCAACAAAATGACATTGCGCATAAATTGGTCATAAACGGGTTAATGGGTCAATTTGGGTCGGACCATTTATGACCCGACCCACCCATTTGACAGTTCTACTCGTACCCATTGGTGCACTCAAGGTTTGCTTAGATGGGTGGGAAAGTTTGAATTAATCGCTGGCTGATGAAGGGCTGCTATGAAGTCAAATTCGGTTCGCCGAATCGAGATCTCGCTTAGTCATCGCCATTAAAAAGGAGGGAGTAATTATAGCATGCATCATCGGCATTTTCACGCACCACTGATTTGAGAGAGCGGATACTTACAATCTTCATATCAAGAGCGAAAAAGATGTCCGTGTAAAATTTCTTTCCACCAGCTATGTATGACTTGCTTTTTCCTAGAAAAATATGCCTGCTTTGTAGACCTGTCAAAATGGATCATAAACCCATTTCTTAACCCATATATTAATAAATATATTATAAATGGGTTAGTTATATTTAGTAAATGGGTCATAAATGGATATAAATCTTATATTGATGTTAAATGGATCGTAAATGGATCATAAATAAGTTTACAATTGATTTAAACTCAACGCATCTCTCTCGCCCTCACTCAATCTTGCACTTACTCACTCTGCACTTTCATTTCAGCTTGGGTATGAATTTTTTTATATTTAATTAACTATGGAAGTATTTTAGCAATATGGGTATGATAGGGTATGGGTTGGGTATGGATCAATAAAATTGCATTATGCATAAATGGATCATAAACGGGTTAATGGGTCAATGTTGATCGGACTATTTATGATCCAATCCAAATCCAACCCGACCCACCCATTTGACAGGTCTACTGCTTAGTATCTGTTTGGTAAATCTTTCTCATTGCAACTTTAGCTGTGAAAAGGGTGTTTGGCAAACATCTCGACCTACGCAACACTTCCGAAACTACAACTGCACAACATACAAATACCACAGTTTTTCTGAAACTTTGAGATTCTGCAACTTTAAAACTTACGTCTCTAAACATATAAATCACCGCACGTCACGAATGTAGTTCCAGCACAAATAGCTAAATTTGTCGACGGCTATACCAAACAGACTTATTAGTTTAAAATATTACGGCTCAAATTTACAGAATTGGGTCACATAACGGGAGCACGTTCATTTGAATTGAGCTAGTTAAACTTATATAATGGCCATGGGGGAAAATCTCGTGCAAATTGCATTTTCCCCCGTCAACTTGGAATATTCGAAAGTGAATTTATAGCTTTTTCAAAATTTTCGAGATGTTGTGTATGTAGTTTTTAGAGTCGGCTTCCATACATAAGATTAAGGCGTGCATTTGGCAAGTTGCCGAACAGTAACAATTTTCGTTCTTTTGTTCTCAAAATCAGTTTTAGAACAGAAATCCATTTGGTAAATTTTTTTCCTGAGCACAAAATTGTCAAAATTTGTTTTCAGAATCGAGAAGCAAAAAAAAGTAATTTTTTGTTCCCAGAATCAGTTTTGGAACAAAATCAAGAATCGAGAATTTTTTTTTCTTCTTTTTCTTCCTAGCCTGTGGCCGGTCGCCGACACCGGCAACTGGCCATGGCCAAGGAAGGGGAAGGAGAAATAAAAAAAAGAGAAAGAAATATTAAAAAATTCAAAATATTATTAATAAAAAAAATTTTATGCAATTACCAAACCCATTTTTGTTTTTTTTATTTATTTCAAGAATAGAAATTTTGGGCAGTCAAATGCTTAGAAATTATTCCTAGGCATGAAATAAAAAAGAATCATTTCTGAGCAGAATCAACTTCTAGGAACAGAATGCTTGCCAAACGCACCCTAAATATACCTTTCCTATTTCCATGAAAGCCTTGCCATTAAGCCCATGATCGGGTGGATTCACCAAATTATTATTTTCTTGTGGCTTGACTTCAAAAACCCATTGGGGTATCACACACTGTCATGACTCCTCCGTCACCACTGATCTCCGCCGCTATCACCACCGCAAACACTGTTATATCCATCGTTTGGTCGACACGGTTGGTGCACCTATCCTGCCAACACCACCATTACAAAATTAGGTTTGCAGTGCCTTCAACCTCTTGCTCCTCTCCTTCAATGCAATTTTTGCAGAATAGTTAGAATTAGGGAAATTGACACAAATAGTCATTGAACTTTGACTTAATGTGCAATTTGACCCCTGAACTTTTAATTTGTTCAATGTAATCCATGAACTTTAGTC
Organism: Syzygium jambos; assembly: GCA_031216235.1. Lineage (NCBI taxonomy): Eukaryota > Viridiplantae > Streptophyta > Magnoliopsida > Myrtales > Myrtaceae > Syzygium > Syzygium jambos. The sequence goes on from CM062220.1 coordinate 24,902,945, forward strand.
TAATGTTCAATGTAATCCATGAACTTTCAATTTGTTAAATATGATCCCTAAACTTTTGGTATATATTCAATATAGTCCTTGCACTTTATAAAAATATTCAATATAGTCCTTCCATTAATTCAAGTTCAACAACTATTGTGCATTTTCATATAGTTTATTGACTAAATTGAATATCTACCAAAAGTTTAGGGATCACATTGAGCAAATTGAAAGTTCAGGGACCACATCGAACGTTAGGCTAAAGTTCAGGGACTATATTGAATAAATTAAAAATTCATGGATCAAATTACACATGGAACCAAAATTCAATAACTGTTTGTGTCATTATCCCTTAGAATTAAGTAGTGGGCAGTTACTTTTGTGACATAGGAAAGGGTTATTAATGTGAGGCGAAGGAATAAAACTTTTTCCATTATAAAAAAATAAATATGGATATAAATAGATAGATAGGTAACATGCATGCACTCGTCATTAATTAAAAAGGAGAAAAGAATAAAGACACACGTGCATAGGGATAAGTACAGCGCAAGTGCTATAACTTTTATACGGAGGACACTTAAGTGCTATAACTTTTTTTTGGCTTGCTTGAGTGCCATAACTTCCAAAAAAAAAGATTACTTAAGTGTCATTTATGAGCTGGTCGTGAGATCCCAAAACCGCGGCTTTTCCGATCCAATGGCAACCTTCCCAGCGAGGCGAGCACCACCAGCTTGAAGAGGGAGAGGTTGGTCATGAGGGCCCGAAACCACGACTTTTCCGGTTGAACGGTGATCTTCCCGATGAGGCGAGCACCACCAGCTTGAAGAGGAGGTGTCGGTGAATCATTCCATGGCCTTCGTTCGTCTCGAAATTTTCGTTTTGGCCTCCGTTGACGAAGGTAAAAATGCTTCGTAGTCACACAAATTGATGGTGCTCGCCTCACCGGGAAGGTCATCGTTCGGCCGGAAAAGCCGTGATTTTGGCCTCTCACAACCAGCTCGTAAGTGTCACTTAAGTGATCTTTTTTTTTAAAGTTATGGCATTCAAGTGAGTCAAAAAAAGTTATGACACTTAAGGATCCTCCGTACAAAAGTTATAGCACTTGCGTTGTACTTACCCCGCGTGCACATGTCTCAAAATGGATTCCGAAATCAACTAAAGAAAAGTTAGAGCCATAAACACCCAAAAAAGCTACTAACTTTAGACTTCCTTTCTTTTTTTTCCTAGCACTCGATTTTAATTCGTTTTAGTCATACATAAATAACAACGAATGGTTCTTTTTATTCACTTATAAAGAGGACTAAACGAATGACCGCGTTTAATTAACAATAATGATGCGTTACTTAGATAAAAGGTACTTTCGACATTATTATTAGAAGTTATTTTATTTTTCCTTATCAATCCATCAGCATGTCTATTTATGAGGCCTCATTTTTCTTTTTCAATAGTACCTCACCAAAGCAGGGGCCCACTTTGGATTAGATCCTTGGTGGTGGTTACCGAAGATAAGCATGGGGAGCGAATTTCCGACTAGGCCACTCCGTCTGTCCAGGTATATACACTTGACGAGCTGACATGATGCATTCTTTATTTTTAAGTGCTGGTGTTCGCACACTTAGCTCCCCCCAATTAACGAGTTCTTCCCTAAATACCCTCGTAATTTACATCCCAGAATGAAGATGAAACAGTTTAAGGACTTACTTAGGTCCATACATGTCTATTTATAAGGCCGAATTTTCTTTTTCATTTTTTAATTTTATGTTTACGTTAATCGGTAACATTCATTTATAATCAAACTTAAGTTTATATCAAATTGTACTACCTTTCTAGTACCTTAAAAAAAAAAGGAGTTCACGACTCCGATATTATTATCAAGTGTCCGCGCTAATATTTTCACATACCATTAGTCTCCGTCTAACTAGAACTTATAATAGCACCCCATTTGTTATTTTGTTATTTTATAATCCGAAATAGATGATTATTTGGCCGGCCTTGTTTACTATGTAAAAAAATGTTGAAACTATCTGAAAAATGAAAACTACAAAAACAGATGCAAAAAAATAAAAAAAATATAAGTTCCTCATTTCATTTGTTGATGTATTTTTCCAAAATCCCAAATCGTAACAATATTTGCATCAAGCCCCACTCATCAATCCCGATTTCATCCTCAAATAGTTTCCTATTTATAGAAACACCGAATAATCTTTCCGTCGAAGTCAAACATATCTGTTCTAAAAATGGGATTGGAGATTTTCGAATCTAAGAACCCGTCCCTCGGCGCATGTTTACAACCGTGGCCCATTAATGAACATTCTTGCATAAACCAGAGCTTTATGCATCATTGGATAATTCCCATCTAAGAGTGGATGTGCCGTTGGATTCGCTCTGTTCACAATATGTAATTATGATTGAAATCCTAAATACTAACAATGGTTTGACTCAGACCCCACTCGCTCTTTTCGTAATCCCATTTCATCCCCAAATAGTTTCCTATTTGCCGAAACACCGAATAATCTCTCCGTCGAATTCAGACATCCGTCCCATCCGTCGGCTCACGTTTTTTTGCATGCTCCGGAATTTTATGCATTGTTGGACGACACTCATCTAAGAGTGTGGAGGTAGTCATGGCCACGGGCCGGTTTTGGCCCAGAACCGGCCCGGGCCAAACCCGGGACTGGCCCGCCGTTCGGAATCGGAACCGGCCCGTGGTCTACGGGCCCTGTTTCGGTTCCAATAATTTTGGAACCGGTGGTTCCGGGCCCGATTCTAAAGAAAAAAGAAAAAACCTGCTGCTGCACAACCCTTACCCCCACGTTCCCACCCCCACCCACATTCACGCCCACCTCCAGTCCTCCTCCTCCAAATCCCTCCTTCCCCCCTCTCCCCTACGCCTCCTTCGGTATTCCCCTTTTCTCCTCCGCTTGCCCTCCGTCTTTCCAGATCTAGCCCCGTCACCGTCACTGTCGCCGCCATTGCCCCCGCCCATGGCCGCAACCGCCGACGCCGATGCCCTCTCCTCCTCCCCCCTTGCTACCTTGTGCCTCACTCCCTTTTCTCCTCTGCTCACCCCCCGTCTCTCTAGATCTGACCTCCGCCGCCGCTGCCGCCCATGGCTGCAGTTGTCGACACCGACGCGCCCTCCTCCTCCCCTCCTCACGACCCCGCCCAGCCCCCCAAGGAGGAGGACCCCCTGCTCCTCCTCCTCATCCCCGTCCCCCTCCTGGCCCCCTCCTTCTCCCCCTCGCCGCCACCCCCGTCTCCCGCTTCATCTCCTCGCCGCCTTGAACCCTGTCTCCGCCACCGTGGCCATGGCCACGAAGCCCGAGCGGCGATCGACAGAGGACCAGGCCTGCAATTTTTATTTTATAATTTATTTTATTGATTTTTAAATTACGAACCGGAACCGGAACCAGAACCGTCCCTTGTGGTTCCGATTTCGATTTATACATGGCCATGAATTGGAACCTATGGTTCCTAAACCGTGGCCATGTCTATGTGGAGGTGTTGTTGTATTCACAGTAAGCACTTATGTGTGAAATTCAGAATCCTACCAATAATTTGTCAAACTTCATTTACTTTTTCATAATCCCAATTTCATCAGCAAATAGTTTCTTATAGTCAATGTCTCCTTTTTAAAAAGAGCAACACTACTTCCACGTCCATTCTGGCTAAGACCATCGTTTTTCAAGTAAAAAGACTAAAATACCCTTATCTCTTTTCAATTTATCATTTCTTTGTTTACGAGGCTGATAAAAAAATTGACTATATTTCTATCATCTCTCTCTTCGGTTTCACAATATAAATGCCCGATTATACCCAACAAGATATCATCTTATCTTGTATTGTGTTATCACTTTACCCAGAGGATATTGTTAATTTCAATGTTTTAACAACAAAAAGCTATGTAGAAGAGTGGAAATTTTTATCTATGACAGCTTATGAACACATAATTTAATTGCTTATATTTTATTAAATAGCTTGAGCGAAATCATATTTCAAAGTTTAAAATTAAATTTCAATCTAATTATCTGGTTGATCATGGTCAAAAATGGAAAAAAATTGATAAAAATATGGAAAAGGTCAATTTTTGGAAGCACAGTCAAACGCTAAACATGTTTATATTTAGATCATATCAAAACAAAAGATAAGCCCACAAAGGTTAAAAAAAAGGGGGGAACTTCTTGCTGTTCTTCTTCTACCACGAAGAAAGTAATTGATATAGATCATTGTTTCAATCTCATAGCAAGAGGATCAAAATTTTAGAATTTACATGAAAAGGCGAGTCCGAAAGTGTAGCTAGATTTTCACCCCCATCTTGCAATTTAGATTAAGATGTGAAAAATTCAGAAGAAAGTAGAAAATAAGCGATGTTCTTAAGAATCCACAAACATAATCCATAAAAACACCCACACTATCAAGATTGACTACATAATTAGATTGAGATTTAGTTGAAAATATAGATTCACTCAAACTATTTGAATAAAAAATAAGTAATTAATTATGTATTCATAAACCATCATAAATAAAGGTGTTTAACATTCACCGTAGCTTTTGTGATTGAAATTATAAGATCACAAATTATAATTAACAATCTTCTCCGGGCAAAGTTATAACACGATGCATGATAAGATGATATCTTATTGAGTGCAATAAGATTTTTATATCGTGAAACTGATGAGACAGATGATAGAAATAAAGTCAGTTTTGTTGATTAGCCTGATAAAAAAAGAACAAATACATTGAAGAGAAAGAAAAAAAGGGTATTTTAGTTAACTAAAAAATGGGTGTTTTAATCAAAATGTGGACGAAATGAAGGAAGTCCTCAACAAAAGATGGGATAAGGCACTAAAAGCTCTAAAATTTGTTGTGACAATGTAGTTAAATTCTAAAAGTTTTAAAAAGTATCATCGAATTCTAAAATTTTCAAAAAGAGCAATTTAGTCATAAAATTTATTGTGAAAGTGCAATTGAATCCTAAAAGTTTTAGAAAGTGCAATCAACAAAAAGACTTAATTTGAAAAATTTGATAAGTTTTAGAACTCAATTGCACTTCGTGACAAGTGTTATGAGTTAATTACACTTTTTAAAATTTTTAAAACTTGATTATACTTTCATGTAATCCAATGCATTATTCTAAAAAATCGAAAATATTCGAAATTAAGCCTCCACCTCAACTCATCTCCGGGCGCACGTTAACGCCGTAACCCATCAGGCGCATGTTAGCGCGCTCCCCCCACCTTCGCCCCCAACGCTTCCGACACCGTCCCTGTCTATGGCTCTCCTCTTTCCGCCTCCCCGCCCTCCCCCTTCCCTCCCCTCGCTTCTTCCTTCGCGAACTTTCATTAGGGTTTCTTCCGCTCTCTCTCCCCCTCCATCTCCATCGTCATTGACGACGGCGGATTCCCGCATGCGGCCGACGGAGCGCGGCCTTCCGCTCGCCGGCGCCGAGTCATGGACCACCGGAGGCACACCAAGGACTCGCTCTCCTCCTATTCCAATCTCTTCAACCTGGAGGTCGGTCCCTGCGCTAGCCTCGCCTCGATTTTCGTCCGCGCTTTAGTCCCGTTCGATTCTTAGTTATTTTCGTCGCGGCGGTTGGCGTGCGCTCGTTAGGCGAGTCCGATTGGTTTTGAATTTGATCGAGTCGTTGGACTTTGGGGGGGGGGGGGCTCGCTTTAGGTTTCGTGCGGTGTTTTTTCTCGAAGCTGCGGTTTTGAGTTTTGCATGGCGAGTGAAGCTGATTCGGTGCTTTTGATTGTGTGCAGCCGCTGATCAGCTATAAGCTGCCGCAGCGCGACGACGATTTCGACTACTATGGGAGCAGCAGTCAGGACGAAAGCAGAGGTAGCCAAGGTAATCGAGACTCTTACATCGCCTGTTCCGGTAGCCTCGTTCTTTTTAGCGTGGCCTTGGAGTTCCATGCCTTAACGAAGTTGTACTCTGCAGTCCGTACGCACTGAGTTTCTTTTTTCAGGGTAGAATGGTTTGGCGGGGACATAGTTTGAGGTAATTGACGTTGCTTTACTCCCAAACGGTTTTTTCTAGGAGCAGCATTGCGACTACAAAGTAATGGTACGATGTCTAATAAGAAGAAGAAGCGGTCTTTTAATAGCGAGAACGAAGATGGAGACAGTTATTACGGAACAAAGATTACGGAAGATCATTACCGAGCAATGCTGGGGGAGCACATTCAGAAGTACAGGAGGAGACCGAAGGATCATTCATTGCTTCCTCAACTAGCAACAGTAGGGGTTTCACTCCCAAGGAGTAATAATTCTGGCTCGAAAGCACATAAATTGGCAAATGAGCGGCGTGTAGGCTTATATGACGTGGAAACTGAACCTGAATGGGCCAACGACATCAATCTTCATAAGGATAGGAATAACCAGAATACCAATGTAGCTCCCGGTAACAGTTTAGAAAGGTCTGCTTTATATATATAATTATGTATATATGTTTTATCTGTCTTTTTTCTGGTCTGAGATACAAAGCAAATACTTAAAGATGCTTATCTTTTAATTCTCGTGCCTGTTGGCAGGGTGGTATATGAACCTTCATTTTTGGACATTGCTGATGGCATAACATATAAGATTCCCCCAACTTATGATACATTGGCAGCTTCATTGAATTTACCAAGTTTCTCAGACGTCACGGTAGAGGAATTTCACTTAAAAGGTAGCTTGGATTTGGGTTCCTTGGCAAAACTGATGGCCAGTGAGAAAAGGCTTGGGCCTAGAAATAGAGCTGGAATGGGAGAGCTCAGACCGCAATATGAATCACTTCATGCTAGATTGAAGGCGTCTAATGCAGCCCAACCGTTCAGTCTTAAAGTATCAGATGTTGGGTTGTCCTCGATTCCTGAAGGAGCAGCTGGGAACATAAAGAGGTCTATTTTGTCTGAGGGAGGTGTTTTGCAGGTTTATTATGTGAAGGTCCTGGAGAAAGGAGATGCATACGAGGTATGCAAATGACAGATGTGGTTACTGCGAACAAATTAGTGATTTTTTGGGGTCTTATATGTTATCATTGCTGGAAGAGATGTGCAGGACTTTGAATTTTTTTTCCTTTTTGCCAAAATAACTAAGTTATCCTTCTACAGATCATTGAAAGAAGCCTGCCCAAAAAGCCAAAACTTGTAAAAGACCCTTCTTTGATTGAGAAGGAAGAAATGGAAAAGATTGGAAAAGTTTGGGTGAACATTGTCAGGAGAGACATACCAAAGCATCATCGGATTTTCACGACCTTCCATAGGAAGCAACTTAATGATGCCAAGAGGTTCTCAGAAAATTGTCAGAGAGAGGCATGTTTATGAGACTTTTTTTTTATCAAATAATCTTCTTTGCATTTACTGGGGAAAATTCAGGCACACACTCACATCTGATGCTTCAGTCCTTTCTGATTAATCGGGTTAACAAGAGATTTCATAATTGAACTTTCTTTTGACAGGTCAAAATGAAGGTGAGTAGATCACTTAAGTTGATGAGGGGTGCTGCCATTCGTACAAGGAAATTGGCTAGAGACATGTTGCTGTTCTGGAAGCGAGTAGATAAGGAGATGGTATGGCACATACTCTTTCCTGTAGTTTGTTGAATTAAAGTACAATTGACTGGTTCTTTCATGATATTTGTCTAATAATCATTTAATCTCTAAGTGTGAAATCTCACCAACACATGAAAAAATTTCTTGTTGCACTTTGTTGAGTAGTGAAAAGATTGTACCTTGTGGCTCAAGTTGAGCTGAACCTCATTATTTTTCTTTTTGACAAGTAACTTCCTTGCATTAACAGAATTATGTTTTGGATGAATCCGTCTACAGAATCATGTGACAATCTCTGTGGGAAGTCAAACCTCCTTGATTTAGTGTTAGCTCTCTATGTAAATCATCTTCCTTCATTTTAGAGGCCATTTTGTTTCTTTGACCTCTTTAATCTGCTGTACTTCTCCAACTAGAAGACAAAACCACCAATTACCCAAGGATGAACCGCAAGGAAAAAAATAAAAGGGAAAGAAGAGAGAACAGAAAGCAGGGGATAAGTAAACTAAATACGAACCATTACAGATTTGGCTTATGATCGATGCGCTTCTACCTTCTAATAATAAAATTTTATTTGCATGTATGGGATGCCAAAATTTTAATTTTATAATTGTATTAACAAATGCTTTAATGTTTGTTATTTTCAGTTATTAGTAGCTTCCTTGTAATTCTTTTTCTCTGTATTCTTAGTGAATTGATTGAGCTGAAAGTTCATTAGCTGCTTGCTTTTGGAATATGCCGCTGTAGTTTGACTGCTGCCCGAAGTTAAATTTGGCAAGATATTGGAGAGGTCCAATTTTAGAGATCCAATTTTATTATAAGTCCAGCTTCAAAGCAGTTTCTTTGCTGATAACTATAAGAAGACTAGCTTTTAATGTTATGTTAATCCTTATCCATGTTTACCTTCTCTGATGGCCTACAATTTCTTCTTTCCCTCCTAGCTTTTAATGATATTTTGTTGTCATGAAGAAGTTGTGGGTCATCTTGTTCAGGAATTAGGTTCTTTTGTATGTCCTGGATTTTGCTGGTTCATTTTATAAGAGTCTCCCTGAAGATGACAATTGTGATGTAGTTGTTTGTCGTGGATGTGTGTTGTGCTTACAGTTTACCTGCTTTACAGGCAGAAGTTAGGAAAAGGGAAGAGCGAGAAGCTGCTGAAGCCTTGAAGCGTGAGCAGGAGCTTCGAGAAGCAAAGAGACAGCAACAAAGACTTAATTTCCTTATACAGCAGACAGAATTGTACAGTCACTTCATGCAGAATAAGCCAAATTCACAGCAGCCTGAAGCTTTTCCTGTGGGCGACACATCGGTAAATGATCAAGAAGCACTACTTAGTTCTTTGGATGTCGGGCCTGGTGAGGATGAAGATCCTGAAGAAGCTGAATTGAGAAAGGAGGCTCTGAAAGCTGCTCAAGATGCTGTCTCTAAACAGAAAAGGCTAACTGATGCATTTGACACCGAATGCTTGAGATTGCGCCACCCCACTGATTCTGAGGTGACTCTGCCAGATACCCTAGTAACAGGATCGAGTAATATAGATCTTCAGACACCGTAAGTATTTTTTGTCCATCCCTCTCGGACAGTTAATAAATATTGTTATGAATTACATGCTTCTTGAGCATAGATACTTAGCCATTTGGATGCTTTGGTGTCTGCAGCTCTACCATGCCTGCTATGTCAACTGTTCGGACCCCAGAGTTATTCAAAGGCCGCCTTAAAGAATATCAGTTAAAGGGCCTTCAGTGGCTAGTCAATTGTTATGAGCAGGTCATTAGACAATATCTTGTGAACATTATATCACGCTTTACATTAATTTCAGGTCATTTATCAAGTTAGAATATTTTTAGGGCCTGAATGGCATACTTGCTGATGAGATGGGTCTTGGGAAGACTATTCAAGCAATGGCATTCTTGGCTCATCTGGCTGAGGTAACAAAAATTTTGACTATTGTATGGCCTTGGTTATCCTCTCCTTTGCTATTTAGTCAAATGAAATGGTGAATTTCCTACAGGAGAAGAATATATGGGGTCCATTTCTTGTTGTTGCACCTGCCTCTGTTTTGAATAATTGGGCAGATGAAATTAGCCGATTCTGTCCTGATTTGAAAACTCTACCTTACTGGGGTGGGCTTCAAGAACGAACGGTACTCAGGAAAAATATCAACCCAAAGCGCCTTTATCGGAGGTAAATGCCTTTTTTTATGCCTTCTAATTACCCCCTTTTATACCAGTTGAAGGTTTACAAACATAGTTTGATGGCTTTTATGTCGGATATGTTTGTTCATGGTGCAATTATTGTCATCTAAGATCATGTCCAGTTTATAAAGGATATGAATAATTGTTGTAGAAAGTATCCTCGATCCATAAGTTCAAAATGGCCGACTTTTGAGCTGATGTATCTGTCTTGTCTTTTACATTTTCTGTTTGCTTATGTGATTGTTTAGTTCTTCTGTATTTAGGTGCAGGAAGCCAATAGAAGATTGATTTCTGAGCTCCCCCCCTAGTGTTTAGGCAACTGTGCAATATAAACTAACTACGTTTAAATTCCATATAACGAGGAGTGTTAGACTAGCCAACTTAAAAGTTTTTGGTATTAGGTGAAGGTAGATTGCAACCATATCAGGTTGTGTTAAACCTTGTAAGCAAACAATGTGAGATAACACTTAATACCCCTTGCAAATTAGTACAAAGAACGCTCATGGAACAGAAAAATGGGAAAACCACACTCGAAATTAACTTAGATGGAGCATGACGATTGAAACCAGGCTTTGATATCATTAAAGATTATCTGACTCAAAAGCTCAAGCGATTAGGTGGAGGGAGACTACATATGCAACGCCACGATATGCCTTATAACAAGTGATGTGGGATAACGTTAATAGGAAGAATAACTTGTGCAAGCAGAGAATTAGGAAAATTTATATACCCAGAACCTATGGTCACTCTAATTCTGTAAACTGAGTTCCATGATATGGAGTTTTTTTATCAGTTCTGATTCCCTTTTTGATGCCAGGGATGCTGGATTTCACATTCTCATCACCAGTTACCAACTGCTAGTCTCTGATGAAAAGTATTTTCGGCGTGTGAAGTGGCAATATATGGTATTGGATGAGGCACAGGCAATAAAAAGTTCCAGCAGGTTTAAGTTTGATTAAGATTAATTGTTTTTCCTTCACACATTGTGCTTTCATTCAAGGACCAGAGTTCCCCCTCGTCACTCTCTCTCCCTGTCTCTCCCTCTGTATTTATTAAAGCATACATATGTTCACACATACACATACATACATAGATGTTGATGTGCTTACATGCTGTTTCCATGTGCGCCTTAGACTGTCCTGTTAGACTACATGCTAACATGCACATATATAAGTGCAGACAGATGCAGTAATTTTCCGGCACTTTGCGAAAACTTGGGAATTGTCTTTGTTAGTCAAATATATAAAGCAGCAACATATCCAAATACAATAGCTTTTATAATTTTTATGGGATATAGACAATTTGAGTTATATTCTTTCCTAAAAATGGGTTCCACATCCTTTAGAGATGGACTTTAAGCATGTTGTTGTCTGCTTATTTTCTGTTTTCTCGTATAATTGATATCTTCTCGGATATTTTGTTACAGTATAAGGTGGAAGACACTTCTCAGTTTTAATTGTCGGAATCGCTTGCTTCTTACTGGCACTCCAATCCAAAACAATATGGCTGAGTTGTGGGCTCTTCTGCATTTTATCATGCCTACCTTGTTTGACAGTCATGAACAATTTAATGAGTGGTTCTCTAAAGGGTAATCATTCTCCTGAAGATCGTCTTTACTATATGAATATGTACTTGTTGTCTCATAGTTGTTACTAGGTTAATCTGTCTCTTTTGTTTTGTTTCAGAATTGAGAACCATGCCGAGCACGGTGGAACTCTAAATGAGCACCAGCTCAACAGATTGGTAAGCACGTTTTGTCTGCAATTTACTTGGATTGTGAATTGAATTAAAATTTCTTGTGTGGCTGTCAATTCTGCTGCAACTTCATGCTTTGCATAGTTAATTCTGCAGACTCACCCAAAAAAAATTGTTTCTTATTGGACTTTGCTTTCTTTTCACGTGCAAGTTTTTTTTTGATCGATTCACGTGCAAGTTTAGCTAATGCATTTACCTGGCAACTTTGAGCTTGGTGTGAAATTTGCATAACCTCCAGAACTAAGTCAATTGGAGCTAAATTTATTGCTGTTATTATTTATGGCATAGGAAGCTTCTTATGATTCTTCAGGTAGTTGTTTAGTTGGAGCCAATGACATCTTTATATTCTCTTCTTCCATCCTGCATGATTTGAGCCCCTTTTATGTGTGTGTCTCATAGCAGAGTAGCCATTTTTTTCTTCTCTGTACTTAAGGAGTAATAATGTCTGCCTGCTGTGCCTTTTCTTCTTTTGTGAATCGTAAACTCTGTGCAACTTGCCATGCATATCTATCTTATTGTATTCTTTATAAGAGGATATGGCGAGCCTTATTAGTATTTTAACACAATCATCAAAGATTCAGCAGAGGGGGTCATAACATGTTTGCTTTATCTTGGGACCATTGTTGAAGTTTTCAGACTGGGAACAGAGAAATTGTAGTTGTGTTCTTTGAAATTCCTCTATCTTGTACTGTATGCAAAGGTGGCTGTGAGCCTGGGACCAATCTTTTGTTCATGGCTAAGATGTTCATATTGTCACAATATATTCTTGCTTAATATTGTAATCAAAACGGGTCAAGAGTCAGAGAGTTCACACTTCTTTGCTTTTCTGACTTGTGATATAATTGCTTGGGTGGTCAGCATGCAATTTTAAAGCCATTCATGTTGAGGCGAGTTAAAAAGGATGTCATCCAAGAGCTGACCAGAAAAACAGAGATTACTGTGCATTGCAAGTTGAGTAAGCGGCAACAAGCTTTTTACCAAGCTATCAAGAACAAGATATCTCTCACTGAATTGTTTGATGGGAGTCGTGGACATCTCAATGAGAAGAAAATCTTGAATTTGATGAACATCGTCATCCAGTTGAGAAAGGTACTTTTTTCTTTATATGCCTTTTTCCTCTCGTTTCAGCACCATCTGCAGATATGAGGAGGGGCATTGTCTACTTTTAATAGCTGGCTGAGGCTGATGAACCTTGTTTTTGTAGGTCTGCAACCATCCAGAATTGTTTGAAAGGAATGAAGGAAGCACATACTTCCATTTTGGAGAAATTCCAAATTCTCTTTTGCCTCCTCCTTTTGGCGAATTGGAGGATGTACACTACTCAGGAGGCCAAAATCCAATAACATACCAGGTACTCTTCCAAAGCTGTGTGCTCTCATAGATTTATTTTTTGGTCGAAACTCTCATAGATTAGATGATACAGAAATATAAATGAGTGAACTAAAAGTATGGTTCAGAGCCCAATCTTATGTACAGACGGATATTCTAAGTCTGGCTCTACGTTTTGCCTAAAAAAATCTTCTCCTATCGAAGAAAACATCGATTTGCAGCTTTGGAGTTCCTATTAAAAAAATCTAGAGGTTTACCTATTTAGTATGTGTATCTAGAAGAGTTTTGCCTTTTTTGCGTTGGTCTTCTTCATGTCTTTCACAGAATTGTTTGAATTGAACTGCTGGCAGGGCTAACTGCCTTAGTGTACATCCATTCATTAATTTTTGACGTGTCTGAAATTATCTTATGATTACAAGATGGTGCCAGCAGTCTTTATATTATGTTGAGTGATGTTGGTTGCTTCAAACTTGAGGAACATGGTCAATTCATCTAAAAGCTTAAGTTGTTAGATGGGGTTGTAAATGATTATTTAAGTACTCTAAACTCCCCCTCTTGCAAGCTTGAATTTGGAACAAGAATGAAGTGGAGATTAATTATAGATGGGAAGGAAAATAAGTAGCTTGATGAGATTTGAACACAGTACTGCTGTCACTGAGCATGTTGGACAGAAAATTTTCCCCAAAAGTTTAAGCTATTTAAAGCAGGCCAGGAATGTGTATATAACATATCTCTCAACCCTAACTCTCACGTGTAAGTCAGTCCTTACATGTGAAGCACAGGGCGGGGGCTTAATCACACCAAATAGACAACTAAGACTGGACAAAAGAAAGAATAGAATGAGTAATTGATGGAATGAAGACAAATGGGAGTATGAGTATTTATGCTGTTTATGCTTTGATACCATGTGAAAAAAGACTATATCCAACTCATATAGAAGCTTAATTTATCAAATGAAAGCTTGGTTTAATAATTGTATCTTTGACGGCTGTATGATATATTTATAGGACATAGTGCTTTGTCCCTCTAGCTCATGCCCATGGGGCCGTATGAGCTTAAACTAGAGAAAGAGGACATCTACATAGTAGATTAATGGTTATTGTTTAGAATTTTCCGTAATGAATATTTACTCCGAAAGAGAAGAGTAGTTTGTGACTCTATAAATATGCAAATGATTGTCACATTAACAGTGCACAGTTTTTTGTGCTGAAGCTGTTTGATTTAATTAGGGAAGCACATTGATGTAATAAAAATGCTTTCTGGAAAACTTAAAGATCTTCCCCTAGCACCCTCAGGACGATCAATGGGTAATTGATAGCTAAGCAGTAATGGAGCTTGTTTGAGTGCACAATTCTTTCATACAAATTTTAAGAAGACATTTTGTGTGAGCTTCTTTGCAACTTGCTTTAGTGTATCGTAATGAAATTTCTGGGTACTGCCTTTACTCGAGTAAACTGACTTCCTTGTTTGGCTGGACGCTATCTGGCCAGGATACTTAATGGACATAAAATAATGTGCACCCATGCATATTGACTATATATATTTATATAATTTGTATGAGAGAGAGAGAGAGAGAGAGAGAGAGAGAGAGAGAGAGAGAGAGAGAGAGAGGTGACATTCATCAGTGCTTTCCAATATTTGTGTAGTCCTCTTCATTTTTAGCTTGGAAACCTATGTTCCTTCTGTTTTCTTGCAGATGCCAAAACTGGTAAATGAAGAAAGTCTACAACACTCAGGAATGCTTGACGCTTCTGTTAGGCATGGTGTATGCAGAGAGTCCTACCAAAAACTTTTTAACATATTCTCCCCCTCTAATGTGCATCAATCTACATTTTCAGAGGAAAATAGCTCAAAGGGACCATTTGTTAAAAGCGGTACTTTTGGTTTTACCCGTTTAATGGATCTGTCCCCAACTGAGGTTGCATTCGTCGCTACTGGTACTTATATGGAGAAACTGTTATTTTTCATGGAGAGATGGAATAGTCAGCTATTGGATCAAATGGTGGACTTTGTAATTGAAACCACAGATGATGACATGAGATGCAATCACCTTGACAGAGGAAAAGTGAAAGCCGTTACAAGAATGCTGCTAATACCATCAAGATCTGAAGCAAGCTTGCTTACGAGGAAATATGCTACTGGTCCAGCTGATGCTCCATTTGAGGCTTTAGTTTGCTCTGATCAGGATAGGCTTCTATCCAACATTAGGTTGCTGCATTCAACACATGCGTTTATTCCCCGAGCTAGAGCTCCTCCGGTATGTTTTTATTTATCAGTTCCTGTTATTTGATCTTTCAATCTCATTTTTTGGCATTCATATTTTACTGACTTCTTTCCACAATAGATTGGTGTCCAATGTTCGGATAGAAACTTCACATACAAAACAATCGAAGAATTACATCATCCTGGCATCAAGAGATTGTTCTTAGGATTTGCCCGCACATCAGAGTACAATGGACCAAGAAGGCCATTTTGCCCACCTCATCCTTTAATTGAAGAGATTGATGCTGAGCTACCTATCACACAGCCTGCTCTTCAGCTCACATACAGAATATTTGGTTCTTGTCCTCCCATGCAGAGCTTTGACCCCTCGAAGTTGCTTACTGTAAGCTATATATTGGATGCACCTATCTGTTGGCATTGATATATTCAGAAATTTTTGTATGGACAGATAATCTGATTGCTTGACTGTCCATTTGAAATTGGATACAGGATTCTGGTAAGCTCCAAACATTGGATGTATTGCTGAAGCGTTTGCGTGCAGAAAATCATCGCGTCCTTCTGTTTGCTCAGATGACAAAGATGCTCAATATTCTTGAGGTAATGTTTACATTCGATCTCTTCTGTTCCTTGGTCGGTCAGGATCCTATCATTTTCCTCAAGTTATCAACCTCTCCATTGTGGTTTGTTATACTCAGTATAATTATGGTGAATTGTGAATGCATTTGATCATCCTTATTGGCGTACATTGTTCACCTAATGGGTCGCCTTTCTGAAGTGTCTTTACTTGCTGATGACTTGCTGAAGCCAAAGTAGTGAAATCGGAAAATGTATGGTGATTCAGAGTCCTGGATCCGGATTTAGGGGAAAAATTGCAATCCTTGTAGATATCCAATATCATTTAGTAAAGAGGCATAGAACCGACTGTCCTTCTATAGTTCATAGTGTTCCCTTCTTTTTCTTTCTTTAGGACCATATTAGTGTGCCTTTTCATATTTGTTATTCTTCCCCTCTTTGTTGCCAGATAAGTCTTTGCATGTGATTCCCAGTATCAAGTTTCACATGTTGGTGAATCTGTAAGTCTAGAAAGAACAAAGGGCAAAGCAGTTGATGTCACTTATGGGGTGCAAGTTCCTGACCTGTCACTCTGTCTTTCCTTAAGTGTGACCGGCATCCCCTATATATCCTCTATCCATCACAAATCACACTGCCTTTCCTCTCAAGTGGCCATGACAACACCCGCTCCTCTCTCTCTCTCAAAAACGTCTTTTGCCAACAGTAGTCCTTTGGCACCAGGAGATGCAAGGTGGTAGTGGAATACAAGTGCACTGTGCAGATTCAGCAGTTGCGTTCCCTTTCGAGCAAGATATCTTCAGCCTATTGATCTCATGAATATTGGTTTCAAGTTTCTCTCTGGTTTGCAAAAGTTCTTCTAATCCATTGACTCAAATTGCAGATTTTGAATTGTGGTCAATACTTTTAGGGATACTGACACAAATAGTCCTTGAACTTTGGCTTAATGTGCAATTTGATCCTTGAACTTTTAATTTGTTCAATGTAGTCTTTGGACTTTTGGTACATGTTCAATTTAGTCCCCGAACTATATGAAAATATTTAATGTAGTCCTTCCATTAATTCAAGTTCAGGGCCTACAGTGAACATTTTTATATAGTTCAGAGATTACAATAAACATGTACCAAAAGTCCAAGGACCACATTAAATAAATTAAAAGTTCAAGGACCATATTGAACATTAGGCTAAAGTTCAGGGACCGCATTGAACAAATTAAAAGTTCAGGGACCTAATTGTACATTGGGCTAGAGTTTAGAGACTTTTTGTGTCATTTTCCCATACTTTTAACGAGTAATGGTAACTTTTATGTGTGTTAGTATGTTTATGCTGAGTTGCACTTTTTGGTTGACTTCATAAACATGCTGATAAGTCATAGATCTGTGGAATTTCCCTCTATTTGCTTATTGCTTTCAACACTCTGTTAGAATCATTTAGGATAACTGGGCAGGTCCGACTTGTCATTGATTCATTTTCATCACCGTTCTTCTTATTATTTTTGCTTAATTAGGTGCTTAAGTGCACGATAGCATCGTTGTTCTCTTATTATAGGGAGAAATGGATTAGTGGTGTATATAACAATATTTATCACGAGTGGATACTTCTATTGATCAGATTCGTTTCGAGCTGGTTATCTGACATGCCACATCTTTACAGGACTATATGAATTACAGGAAATATAGGTACCTAAGGTTGGATGGATCCTCCACCATTATGGATCGACGAGATATGGTCAGAGACTTTCAACATCGGTAGGGACTTTAAAATGATGTTCTGACTCACTTTGTCTGCAATTCGAATGATGTTTTGTGTGCGATTCCTTGTTCTTTGGAAAATTAAGTTGTACAGCTGTTGTTAAATCGTTTTATTTCTCTCGCAGGAATGATATTTTTGTCTTCTTACTAAGTACCAGAGCTGGAGGACTGGGAATTAACTTAACAGCGGCTGACACGGTCATATTTTATGAAAGTGATTGGAATCCAACACTGGATTTGCAGGCGATGGATCGAGCTCACAGATTGGGTCAAACAAAGGATGTTAGTTGTGAAAACTCTCATGGCCTCCTTTTAATTCCAGATGCTTATTTCTTCATTTTAGTACCCTGTCTTAGGAGTACATCTTTGCCGCTGCCCCTTCCAGAAAAGAACCCTCCTTTTGTAGCATTCAAGTAACCTTGGAAATGCATGCAAACAGTCAAAAACCATCTGTGCTTGCTGAAGATGGTGTCCATTTGGCCTTTATGAAAACGTTTTGTGATATGCCTGTTGATTTTGGATTCTATCTTCAAATGAAAATTTCAGTCTTGTCTTTGTGTTGTAGGTTACTGTCTATCGGTTAATCTGTAAAGAGACAGTTGAGGAGAAAATTCTTCAAAGAGCTAGTCAGAAAAATACTGTTCAGCAGCTTGTCATGACAGGTGGTCATGTCCAGGGCGATCTGTTGGCTCCTGAGGATGTTGTGTCATTACTTTTGGATGATGCTCAATTGGAGCAAAAACTAAGAGAGATTCCACCACAGGTTGGAATAGAACATCTATCATTGTTGTCTTTTTCGGACTTTAGTTGATGCAGCTTCACCTGTATCCTGCGTTTGAAAGAAATATCCTAATGAGATGGAGAAAGCACAATATAAATGAAGCTTGAGTGTTGCAAAGGGTGATATATTATCTCATTCCATTGTCAGGTTAAGGATAGACAAAGAAAGAAGCAGCCAACAAAGGGCATCCGCTTAGATGCTGAAGGGGATGCGTCTTTGGAAGACTTAACAAATATCGCTGCTGAGGGTGCTGGAAATGAGCCCAATCCTGATGCAGACAAACCAAAGTCCAGTAGCAAAAAGGTATCGTCACATGTATCATCAATTTATTTTAAGAGATTGAGATTTACTCTGCGAAACTATCTAAAAGAGAGGCATGAGGCAAGACTAAAGGAGCGTAATTGTGTGATCTAGGGTAAAATTGTTGAAATTTGTTATTACCGGTGTAAAACCTAGACTTTTGAAATTACTTCCGTGTTTGTGCAAGCTCTTGGTCTAATTAATGAAACTATGTCCCCGTTAGCACCAATTGGGATGGGCATTGGTATCTGAGGTATTCCATTTCAAGTTGTTAGCAGGAGGGGAGTAGCAACACCCCTGGGGAACATTCTCTAGTTGTGGACTGAGGAACTGAAAATTTTGAACTTAATGGAAAATTTTTGGTAATAAACTGTGGATGTAAGATGTATATTTTATGCTAATAGTGATGTGTGATATCTGCTGACATGTACCCCGTTCTGAATGTTTTATTTCTTTGTTTGTTGCACACTCCACGTGTGCCCCCACTTTTTCATGCACATTTATCGTGAGGGGTCGGTGAGTTTGAAGGGATATCGTGCTAGTGCAAGCTTTTATATTATGTCTCCCTAGGATTAAAGGTGGTTCTTGTGTATTAATTGCCTTGTTGTTTACCCATCTCATTTATCGTCAATGTACATACTAGCTTGATTGCTGCTGTTGCACTGTTTTTGTTTGTCTTTTTACCTTATTTTGCTGTGAACTTTTTCGCTGGTGATTATTTTTTGACTCTCCGTGCTTTTTGAACACTAGCATGACTTGTAAGGATGGCGTTGATAGCATCCTCTCTTTCTCCTTTTTTTTAACTTGCTCTGCTGGTAATGCAGAGGAAACCTGCTGCCGATAAGCAAAACTCGTCGAAGTCAAGAAACCCGCCTAGGATGAATGAACATAGCTCATCGCCCGCAGAGTATCCTTTTGATGACGGCTTACAATATAATGACCAGCAATCACAGAAACCGAAGAGACTAAAGAGGCCTAAGAAGAGTGTGAACGAGAATCTCGAGCCTGCGTTTACTCCTGCGCCCAACATACCTCCGGAGCAGACCCTATTTCAGTCTATTCAGGAATTTGGTTCCAGTGATCCCAGTACATGAACACGTGACAACTTGTGACGTGATCATATAAAGGAATCATGAGTTGTATAGTTATATCCGCTCCCACTGGCTGACCTTCCACATCGCGAAAGGCATCGAGTGCTGCTTTTTGGCTACTTCACGGCATCGGGGAAGAGTGATGAGATTTGAGGGAAAGGCAACGTCCGACCTGTATGATTTTTTTGTATAGTTTTCGGCAAAATTGTCGTAGATCTACTGTTTATGGATAGCTTGTATAGGCCAGAGTTTATCGAGCGGCAGAGAGAAACATTTGTACAGGTCAAATCCCATTTATAATGGAAAGTCCTGTTCGGAAGAGTCTCTGGTCCCTCTCTCTCTGTCCAACAAAAGCTGGCTTTCATGAAAAGAAAGTCTTTCAGCGAGCTCATTTTGTTCCTTGATAGACTTACCCTCGAGCGCTGCTAGTTTGAGGAAACCTTAGGTGCCGAATCCACCAAGCATTCCTGGGGAGAGAAATGCTTAAGTGTATTAAAGACAATAAAATTGATAAACTAAATTTTATAGTACGACATATACAGATATTGGAAATATTACTTGGTACTTCTGGTCTATGTTAGCCAACTCTGCGACCGTCGGTCGGTCGTTAGAGGTGTTTAAAATGTCCTGCTTATTTGCCATTTTTTCTCTGATCAATCTTACTAGATTCGGCGGTGCCATGTTTCTCTCTCTTTTGCCCCAGCTTCACCTTGCCGAAAAAACGAGGCATATTGGGGGTTGATGGGATTGAGAAATGAAGCTCGGCCCGAGAGAGAGAGAGAGAGAGAGGCGGGACAACAAATGAAGAAAACAGGGCAAAAATGCAAATGGCAAAGGACCCAAGTCACGGGACAGGACACGGGGACTGAGATTGAGACCAATGTTTCGAGTCCTTTCGTGGGTACACTCGTGTTAATCACCGTTTTGGGAAGCTGGCGAGCTTCCAAAATATTTATTGCCCTTTGGCACCCAACTCTATACCCAACTAATCCGTTCATTTCATTCAATGCCTCTCTCTCTACATGACTCCAGCTCACCAGTTCCTCGTTTCAAGCTTTGTGAGCTTACATGCAAATCCTCTCGTGTTCACAGTGACTCGCTCGAATTCACAGTCGCAGTCACGGCCTTGTCATGCGCCTCAGCTTTTAGTTTGGTTCTTTGCCTTCTGGGTCCAGCAATGGAGCTTTTTTGAACGACGGAAGAAATGGTCAAGTTTGTAAGTGGGGAGAGTGTTGTTACGATCACAAGTAAACGGCCCTTTATTGGACGGCTCCGCTTTGGAGTTGCCGACACGGAAAGGTCGGTCTTTTCCCTTTCCGGCAGCATCTTAGTGGCATTTTGGGGATTTTCATTGGGCTTTGTAGGTGTGGGTAGATGAACGAACTTAAGAAGACGGAGATAACGAAGGCGTGTGGCAGTTCGCTTCATCCGCTGAGAGATGATGGACTCGAGCACATGCACTTAAATATTCTGTGGAATTGTTCTCGCCATGAGTAAAATGCCTTGAATTCGAGTAGCGGAAAAGAAGAAAAGAGAGAAAAACTCCGGTTTGGGTGGCCAGAAAATCTGAGTGGAAAAAATGCAGAGTTAGTTTGAGTTTTGGTGAAGAATATCCAACCAACAAGATTTCATTCTTCTGATGAACGGCGAAGCTCGGAAAAAGTGGGAGAAGTTTGTGGGGTTTTAAGCTGGGGGTTGTGATCATTCATTTAGTGGAAGGTTGTGTTGAGAGAAGCAGCTGCATAAAATCAGGTGGGTTTTGTAGTGTCTGATTTTCGTGGGGTTTATGCAACCATCATAACAATAGTAAGAAGTGGTGAGACATACAAGCATTACCCGGGGCCACGCCTCTTCAATATCGCTGAAGGTTCTTAGGGATTAAGGTGGAGCTGGTATTGTTGATCTGTTGATTTTGGAGTTGTATTAACTCTTCGGAAGAAAATGGTGGGTAGTGTTGAGAGGGTTGCTCATAATGGGTACTCGAATGGGTCCATTCACAATAATGGGAATGGTTTGGAGGAAAAACTCGATGAGCTCAGGCGTCTTCTCCTCAAAGCCGATGGTGATCCGTTGAGAATTGTTGGTGTGGGGGCCGGTGCTTGGGGCAGTGTTTTTGCAGCTCTGCTTCAAGATAACTACGGCCATTTTCGTGACAAAGTTCAAATCAGGATATGGCGAAGGCCTGGTCGAGCCGTGGATAGAGCCACTGCTGAACATCTTTTTGAGGTCATAAATTCAAGGGAGGATGTCTTAAGGAGGTTGATACGACGCTGTGCGTATCTGAAGTACGTTGAGGCTAGACTTGGTGATCGTACTCTATTCGCTGATGAGATTCTGAAAGATGGTTTCTGCTTAAACATGATCGATATGCCTCTCTGTCCCTTGAAGGTGGTCACTAACTTGCAGGAGGCCGTTTGGGACGCTGATATTGTGGTAAACGGGTTGCCTTCCACGGAGACAAGTGAGGTGTTTGAAGAGATCAATAATTATTGGAAGGAGAGGATCACGATGCCCATCATTATTTCTCTGGCGAAGGGCATAGAAGCTGCATTAGATCCTGAACCTCATATTATAACTCCCACTCAGATGATTAACCGTGCAAGTAAGAGTTGCATCTTTGCAATTAAGAAATTGTCTATCAGTTCTCTCTTTCTCTGGAGTGCATTGTGAAGGGGGTTTGCTATCTTGCTGCTTTGTGTGTAGAAATCTGTTTGCCATATTCAATTATACTTTTGGCTGCATTTTGAAAGATGAAGAAACCTGAATCCATTGAATGGGCTGTAGAGTTAAACGAAGAAACCTGAATCCATTGAATGGGCTGTAGAGTTAAACGAAATAACACGTCATTGGATCTTAGGGATATTTTCAATCAAAGGAGTAAAAGAATTAATTCAAAGTGAAAAAAGTGACAAACATGACGAAATGTGGGCTTCATCCTAGTCTAGCCAACTTGCTTCAGCAAAAACATAGGAAGGGAATCGTGGAAGAGAATATTTAGAAACTCAGATTCATATTCTGTCTGTTTAGGACATTGATGAGTGCTTCCCTTCCAACACTAAGCATCATCACTTGACAATTTGTGTTTTCACTCCATTCACCTTTTGCATTGAAGTTCAATCTTGCATATTTCGTTGCTTTTACAAATTGGTGGTTGCATCCATCTGCTTTCTAAGCATTTATGTTATCCGCATGCTTGGCAGCTGGAATCCCCATAGAGAACATACTTTATCTTGGTGGACCCAATATTGCTTCTGAGATTTACAATAAGGAGTATGCAAATGCTCGAATATGTGGATCTGACAAATGGAGGAAGCCTCTCGCCAAATTTTTAAGACAACCCCATTTTACAGTGTGGGACAATAGTGATCTTGTCACACATGAGGTCATGGGCGGCCTCAAGAATGTCTATGCCATCGGAGCTGGTAATTTGCCAATAATCCAGTAATTGTATATAATGCGATCATGTCCATAACATTATCATATCTTATATATTTGTTTTGAGAACCTCCGGGCGTTTTGTTCCTTCCGTGCTGAAATTTTCCAGGAATGGTTGCTGCTCTTACCAATGAAAGTGCTACAAGCAAATCGGTGTACTTTGCACACTGTACATCGGAGATGATATTCATAACCCATTTGTTGGCAGAAGAACCAGAGAAATTGGCGGGACCTTTGCTGGCCGACACGTATGTGACATTGTTGAAAGGTCGTAATGCATGGTACGGGCAAATGTTAGCCAAGGGGCAGCTGAACCTGGACATGGGAGACAATATCAGTGGAAAAGGAATGATTCAGGTGTCCGTATTTTGCGACCTTACGGTCTTAATGCAATTGTCAGCTTACACATAACTGTGGTGATTTAGTTCATTTATTAGTTCCCGTAGGTTGTGTATTATTTGCCTAATTTCCTTTTGTTAGCATGTTTGATCTTACACTGAACTGTTGCCGACTTCGTTATGTTAATTGCAGGGTGTCTCAGCTGTTGGCGCCTTCTACGAACTATTGAGCCAGGCGAGCTTAAGCGTGTTGCATCCCGAAGCAAAGAAGCCTGTTGCTCCCGTTGAACTATGCCCGATCCTGAAGACACTATATAAGATTCTGACAGTGAGGTACTTTCTGCATTGCTATTAACGCCTAGTATATATTCTTATCTTGCAAATCAATATCAGCTTACTCTCGCGCATATATGCTAATTCATTTCATTTTGCAAGCCGACTAATCTTACTTCCCTCCAATCATTGAATCCCTTCTATGGAAATCATTTTTGTGTGGTTGCCATTTGCCAGGGAACAACCTGCTCGAGCTATCCTGCAAGCACTGAGAGACGAAACCTTGAATGATCCTCGCGAACGAATCGAGATTGCACAGAGCCATGCTTTCTACCGACCTTCGCTTCTTGGTCAGCCTTGAGCAGCTTGTTCTTCCGAGAGAGCAATAATAAGAAACCAGCATCTTACTTGTATGTGAGACAGAATCATAATGGGTTTATAATGCACTACAAAAAAACTGTAATTTAGCTACAACATATTTGCGACGACAACAGTATCGTCGCTAATTAGCGACAACAAAAGGCAAATAGTCGCTACGTGGCGACGAAATTAGCGACCAAGTTAATTTCGTCGCCAATTACCGAAAATAGCGACGGCAACAGACAATTAGTCGCTAATTCGTCGCTAAATAGCCACGAGATAAAGATGTCGTCGCCAATTTGTGACGATCACGCTTTTCTGTCGCTAAATAGCGACTACATTCAGCGACGGCATTTTTATCATAGCTAAGTAGCTACGAAAATACTAGGTAGTCGCAAAAACACAGTTTAGCGACGCATCGTAATTACTTCGTCGCTAATGTGATCTAATGTTACATTTTACGTTTCTTGATCTCTGGACAGTTTAGCGACTAAGTTGTCGCAATCTCGTCTCAAATTAGCGACGATATTAGTACCGTCACTAAATAGCTACTATATTTACCTACGACTTGTATTTAGTCGCTGAATAGCGACTATCTTTAGCGACGATTTAATTATTGGTCGCTATTTAGCGACGAAATAAATATAGTTCGTCGCTAAATGGCGACTAATGGTGTGTCTAGTCGCTAAGTTGCAATATCTGAGTTTTGCGACAGATGTGTTAGCGACGAGTCAGTTTGTCGCTAATTGGCGACGAATTGGCATATGTTTCGTCGCTAATTTGGCCGAGAGCTTTACAATTTGCATTCGGGGACATCATTAGCGACGGATCACATATCTTCGTCGCTAATTGGTGACGGGGAGCGCATGTCGTCGCTAAAAGTGGCCATGAGTAATCATAATATTTGAAATTGTAGCGACGATGCTGTCGCTGATTGGTCGCCAAATGTGGCCGAGTTATGGATTTGATTCAGGCGTTTTAGCGACTACTTGGTCGCTATACCGTCGCAATTAGCGACGGAGGTTTTAATTGGTAGCCAATTAGCGACGATTCGTGGCTATGCCGTCGCTGAATCACGATAACCTAAGTTCGAAATCGATTTTGCCCAGTCTGTCTCTCTCTATCTCTCCTCTACTCTCGCTCTCCCTGTGACCTCCGACGCCGCTCGATCGCCCGCCGCCGCTCGTCCGCCCGCTCCCCGCCGCTCGTCCACCCGCTCGGCTGCCCGCTCCCCGCCGCCCGCTCCTCCGCCCGCCACCGACGACCGCTGTAAGTTCTCGGCCCGAACAATCGGTTTTTGATCGGTTCCCCTCCGCACCGCCGGTGTGCAAGTCCTCTCCCTCCGGCTTCAATGGCCGCCGCAGGAGCTCTGGCGTCTCGCTCTTGTTGAACAACATGGCCTCCCTCTCACGCGCGCGCGCTCTCTCTCTCTCTCTCTCTCTCTCTCTCTCGTGGTTGGGTTGTGCACTTTGTTCGATGGTTTTTGGCTTTTTTGCTGATCTGGGTTGCCCTTTCCTTGTGTTTCTTGAACGTTGGAGTGATAAAGCTACACGCTTGCTTTAAAAGTGATTTTCGGTTGTGAATGTTAGTGCAATCTGCCTGGGAAGTGGATCGAGAATGTTGGACTTGTTGTGAGCGAGCGAGCGAGCGATTGCTTCGTTCAGTGTTCAGTTGAATGTAGTGCGAGGGAAGTGAAAAAAAACGGTTCGCCTGATTGAATGCTTAACCACCTCTGCTCTGCCTGCTTAATTTGCAATGCGTACGTGTTTTGCGGGGCCATGCGCTTCCTTTAGCTCGAAGCTTTTTTTATCCTCGACGGTTTTTGGATCCTCAGCTGTGCAAGTAATTTTTGTATCACTGGTTGGTCAATGTCTCTTTCTGTCCTTAGTGCCGAGTGGCGTGCCTTTGTTCGGATTTTTGTATGTTACTACTTTAAAAAATATCACACTGTTCTTTCGTTTCATAGTCATTGTCAGAGAGCTTAGCGTATGGGTAGTTTTATTCGAATCTTTAACTTGGCTCAAGTCATCTTTCCTGGATTCTTTAGATACAATTTTAGAGTTCGACGTCCTACATTTACTTGACCACAGTCTGCGGACGTGGACTCATTGTCTCCGCATATTGGGAATGGAAGTGATGGAACATGATTCTTTGTAAGTCCATTGGTTGTGGTCTGAAATGAAAGATAAAAAGTTAGGCCAAAGAATATAATTAGAAAAAGTCAAGCTAGACAACTAAGATGGCATGCTAGAGCTTCCTCATGATATGTGGATACTGATAGTTATAACGATGAAGATTCTTGAGTCTAGTTCCCTAGCAATGTTCCTTCTTTACCCTATGGGGCCTGTATTCATGGACTAGTCATTTGTGAAGGCTGATTTTCTTATCAGGAGCACTACTGTTTCCCAAAGATAGTTGTCCATCTATGAGTGATGACTGGTTTCCTTATCTTACATGTGAAGTTAACCTGGTGCCTATTTGTAGGGAAGATATTCGCCGGAAAGTCTTCTTAGGATTCTGACACCTCATCCATATCCATAGCTACATCTGAGAGAGTCCTTGTTCCTGGTGGCTACAGTGATGTCCCTACTTCCTCAATAGGTCAAGTGGAAACTTCAGAAGCAGTTACTGATTCCCAGGTTCGTGATCAACATGCTAGTCCATTTTGAACGTACTGAGTAATCGGAACCTCGTTAGAATGCTTTTTTTTTGCCATGCATCTTAATGCATATGGATGTTAGAAATTTGTCGAAACAAATGAGAGGTGTGCACTTGAGAATTCTGAATTGATTAAGAATGCCCTCTGCCATTTCAAAGTTAAAAATCATAATATCTTACTCAAAGTTACCATTTACATCTCTCTGTATGAACTGAGTTTTTGTCATGCATAGTGACTTGCTGTCACTCCTGCAAGCCGTACGTGTCTTGGTGCAGGTTTGCGTCTATGGGCGTAGGTGGGTGCATGTGGACGGGCGTAGTTGCGTAGATGTGGTAGTGTTCATTCTCTCATGTTGTTGCCTGAGCAGGATCGTGTGTCTGTCGTCCATCTATGGGCGTCTCTCCTCTTTGGAGGAGAGACTAGATGCCATAGATGCCAGAGATGAGGCAATGCGCATCATGCAACAACAATTGAGTATGCTAATGAGACAACAGCATGGTCAGCATTCGCAGCAAGACGATGAGGATGAAGCAGCCGAGCAGACTGGACTTCCACCGGCACCCCCACCCGATGAAGACCATGAAGAGTAGATACATTTGCTGAACATTTTTGATATGTGCGAATGATAATTGTTTAGATACATTTGCTGAACATAATTGCAATATATACATTTTAATTTTTTTGATATGGGTACTTTTCTTAGATATTTACTTGTTGCTTCTATATTTCGTTTTGCGTTGAATGTTATGACTTATCAGGTAGAACTGAAGAAAACACAAAAAATACATATTAATCGTTCAAACAGCTTTAGCGACGCTACGATATACTATCGTCGCTATTCTGGACGATTTAGCGACGAACAGTTGCGTTTGTCGCTAAATGGCGACGAATCGGCGACTACCTTGTCGCTAAAAGTGGCCGAGTCATACCCATTCTGCATTCGGGACAACGTTAGCGACGGACAATCTAATCGTCGCTAATTAGTGACGGAAGAACACATTGTCGTCGCCAAAAGTGGCCGAGACCTATTAAATTTACATTCGGGCACTTTTAGCGACGGAAGAAAACATACCCGTCGCCAAAAGTGGCCGTGATCTATCTATATAAATGCGGGACATTGTTAGCGACGGCCACTGTAAGCGTCGCTAATTAGTGACGGTAGATCACAGTGTCGTCGCTAAAAGCGGCCGAGTGATACCCATTTTGCATTCGGGACAACGTTAGCGACGGACGATCTAATCGTCGCTAATTAGTGACGGTAGATGACAGTGTCGTCGCTAAAAGTGGCCGAGAGCTATAATATATATATGCATTCGGGACGTCATTAGCGACGGGGGATAGAGTTATCGCTAATTGGTGACGGCAGTAGACATTGTTGTCGCTAAATATGCGAGACTGAGTTCCATGCATTCTGGACATTTTTGCGACTACAAGAAAAATATCGTCGCAAAAATTTGCGACAATCATACTCTTGTAGTCGCTAAAATATTAGCGACGCCATGTGTAGTTCGTCGCTAAATGGCGACTAATGGTGTGTCTAGTCGCTAAGTTGCGATATCTGATTTCAGCGACAGATGTGTTAGCGACGAGTCAGTTTGTCGCTAATTAGCGACGAATTGCCATATGTTTCGTCGCTAATTTAGCGACATGGTTTTTCGCAACGAAATTTTGTTCGTCGCAAAAGTCGTCGCTAAAAAATTTTAGCGACGAAAATTTGCGGTTGTTCGTCGCTAATTGTCGTCGCTAAAATGCAGTTTTTTTGTAGTGATGGACTTTGAATTGATACATCTGTATTTTGATCAACTGGTAGCTCTTACCTTTTAGCTAGAAGTGGCTGCACAGCCTTTATGCAGGATTTTGCAAGTCTTTTCAAACACTCCTCAAATTACGATGGCACTTTTATCTCCCTGTTCTTAATGATTAAATCTGCTTAATTGGTCGGCTTGCATTACTTTGATCCTAACAGAAGGACCAGAATCAAGATGGATCCAACCGGATCTCACTTCTTACTCAAGCCCTCTCTAGTCTCATTGACTTTTTCAAGTTGGGGGGTTGTTGGGTAGTGACTGAGATATGGCTTCAAATTTAAGAAAGAGCTAATTGATAGGAAAGAGTTGAACGAGCCAAATGTTTTGAGGAAATGGGTTGGCTGAGCGGAATCAATTGAGTCATTTTCATTCTACCCGAGACACTCAGAAAAAACAGTTTTTGATTCTCCAGCGAAGATGTATCATCTGTCGGATCCTCACTTTTGAGGCCGGGCGAATTTAGGCATAACTAAGCTCAGCTAGTCTCATGACCAAACTGCAAAACCATCATCTCGTGCCGCAAATGACCTATGAAATGAGCAACCGGAATCCTCCGAGAGCACCTAATAATTTTTTTATTATCATAGGCTGTCGTAGTAGTAGATGACCAGTAGATCAAGAGAAGTGTTGTCTAGGAAAGGCGAACTCTTTCCAATGGGTAATATTTAAATCGCGCAGTTTAAGATTTAACTCATAAGACAATGTGAGTGTTAAAAAACAGAATTTCTCCGTGCTCATTTCCACTCGGGCTGAAAAATTGCCATTAAAGCTTAACCAAATGGAGCCTGCAGGCCGCGCTTCCTGCTTACCTCAAGTCAAAAACTGAAAGCTGGCTGAAGGAGTTCTAGCTGCAAACTCTGGCTGATTAATGACCGGTAACATTCTTTTACACAGACAATATATGATGTTAGCATAATTGAAAATTTCAAGGTCGATAGTGATACCACCTGCACTTTGTCAACATTTGCGAACGAAACATACATACTCCAACTCCTAGACAGCACATTGTTTCTACTTGCCCAATTGTACGAAGTGTAAAAGACAAGTGATCCTCCCATCATTTCCTACATGCTTACTCTTTCAGCACGTGTATACCTATTTTATGTATATCTGAACAACAAGTGTATTAAAGCTTTTCTTACTAAATTACCTATTACTCTGTATCACGTGATGTATGATTTCTCGCCGTGGTCCTTTGAAGATGGAGCCAGCCTGTAACCCACACGGATCAGCACGGAGCTTTCCAAGGTGCGATTGAAGTTGCAAGAATACCCACAAATGTGCAAATACAAGCTGTAAGCACATAGCAGATACAAACCATACTCAACAAAATCCGCACCTGTAATCTAGCAACGACCCATTTTATTAGCTATTTGCTCGACCAGCAACTTTTTTGTAAGCTTATAGTAGTTTTTGAGTTTGTGTTCCTTTGCGATGGCCCTCAGATCATTTAACTTCAAACTCTCCAAACTGACTTCAGCAGGGCGCTGCAATATCCCCAGCTCATTGTCTAAATCATCTGATTTCTCATGTTTGATCATCAGGGGTTCGGCCTTACATCGAGGACCAGATACTTCTGCTTCTAAGTCGCCCATTTTAACATGTGCATGGGTAACCCTCATGGAAGTTTGTGTGTTTGATGTCTTCTGTCTTTTCCTTTGTTGCTGAGAAACCAAACCTGCACTAACATCATGTTCGACAGCAGGATGTTTGGCTTCAGAGTGGATCGCAAGAACAAACTCCTTCAAAATCTTTCCAGTCAAAGGCTTCTTTACATTGGCGCACTCATTAACAATTCCGAACATCCATCCCCCTATGGTGTTTGAAAGGGATGCACTTGGTGCAATTTCCACTCGCTGCAATCTTTTAGAACTCAATACGTTTTGCTCTATTTCCCTCTTAACCTTCTGCTTCTGTGGCCTCTTTGACTGGATCAAGTTGGATCTAGCTACAACAGAAGCATCATCCTGTAATTTGACTGCAGTGGAAACTTTGTCTTCTTCCCCAGGATCTGTCTTCATCACATGTTCACTTTTCCGGTCCTCTAGCTCTACCATTGAGTTCAAGGCAGAACTTTCAGTGTCAGGATTTCTGTTTTCCCCACTAACAATCAGAGATGAGCTGGGCAAGGTCTGCTTCTCGGAAAGAGCAGCCTCTGGTTCTTCCTTTTCATCTTTCAAGGCAATTTTTAGCATTTGATCGCTATATCTTGGCCCTTCCTCAGGATTTCTGTCATTTTCTGGAAGTGCTCCTGTTGCAGTGTTAGATGTCTTCGTTCTCCTATCGCAGCCACCATCATGAATAGAAGGATCTGGAACAGTATACTCAGTGGTTGCATCTGGAGGCTGGTCATTGATATGAATAATTGTGTCATTGATGGAGTTGATATTGCGTTTAAGTGCTTTTCCGAGAGTTCTGCCCGTCAACTTCCCAAGCACAATGAAAATGATGGAGGTACTTCACTGAAACAAATGAAGAAACGAAATTCTTACCTCATCAGATTTCATGGTGCTGTCCTGCGGCTTCAAAGGCTGATTTAACATTCTGCTCCTATCTATAGCACTACCATTTCCATGTTCAACATCATCACTAACTTCCAGTTTAGGCTCACACATCTTAACCATGTTCCCATCGCAAGTAGTTTCATCTCTTAGAGCAGACAAACTGGAGCTTTTGATACTGGTACTTGGGGGCTATGGATAGCAAGAATAAGAAAAGCAGAGGTGAAAGTCAGATAGGCGAACAATTCCTGTAGCGTTAGAATCAAACTAAAAGATGATTCAACAATGCAACAGTGCCATGATTTGCACATTTGAGCTGATATCAAACCTGAGTGGAGAACTTAAGAGTACGTTTTTTAGGTAAGTAATCTAAATGCACATTTATCTTGTGAAGAAAGAAATAATTTTATTTTCCTCAGACTCGTTTGATGATTTTAGGGCTGCTACACTGCAAA
Source organism: Syzygium jambos (assembly GCA_031216235.1). Lineage (NCBI taxonomy): Eukaryota > Viridiplantae > Streptophyta > Magnoliopsida > Myrtales > Myrtaceae > Syzygium > Syzygium jambos. The sequence continues at coordinate 24,934,281 of CM062220.1, forward strand.
CAGTAACGGAACTATATCCAACCTCTGAAATCAAAGCTTTGGGATGAGGTTCCTCCCATTGTTTCTCGTCAGTATTGTAATGAACAGATGAATCATTTACTGCATCTGTACTGGAACTTCCATCAATTGTTTGCAGAGAAAGTTCATGCTTCTGCGAAAAGCAGTCATCATCAGTCACTCGATGAACTAGATAACAGTAAGAAGCTGCTGGTAGCTCTATCAGGAACACACAATGAGTATACGACATACTTTTTTTGGTCAAAAGTATATGACATATTCACATATGTTAAGAGCAGCAAAGAGGAAACTACAAAATACAAAGGCAGAAATAATTGTCTTAAGATATTTCCTCATGCTTTGCCCAAAAGAGGTGCCGTGTCAATGCATTAATCGTTAGATGTAAATAAATATGTTTAGAAGCAAGAGACTACTTCTTGAAGACATTCCCTCAGTCGTAACAATACAACAGATGTAGCCCAATTAAATATTTATAAATTGATCACAAGAGGGGGATGTTTGCAGGATTTCTGATGTTACTTGTCAGCCACTTACAGAAAAGACGAATAGGTCAATAGGGTCAAAAAGAGGATGCCGGCAAGTGATTTATTAAACTCAACAAGCTTGCCACTCTAACAAAGAATGCACACATACTTCTGATTAGTATAAAAGGAAGATTCATACATGGTATTGCTTACTGCTACACAGAAACGTGGATATCTCCTAACTTAATCCATGAAGGAAAAAACAAGAAAACTGTTAAAATTACCACCAATGGTGGATTTGCCGATTTTGAGGACTGTTCGTTCTTTCGAATCTCCAAGCATGGAAGAATCAATAAACAAAAGACGACGATAAACCTAATTATTCATGACATAGGAACTGGAAGCAATTGACAAAATGAATGCCACACTTCAATTTGTGAATGGAAGCAGTTAGCCATTGCATCTTTGACAAATCAATCTTATGTCAACTATTCCTTTCTTCTCGCGCTCTTTGGGTCTAGTTAGGAACATCAGATCCTGGTGCCACAATCACAGGTTTGGTTGCCATTAGAAGTACAACGATAACAATTCAAGAGCCAAACCTGGCTCTTTTCATGGCAGTAGCTCCCGAGTAGAGCCTTCACCATGTCATGCATTCTTTCAGCAGGTTCCTCATTCACATTTGAATGAGCACCCGAATCATCTTGATCTCTACATCCCAGCCACTTCAGAGATACATGAAAGTAATCAATCTTTTCTTTCAATGCATTGCAGCATATGTTAGGCCATTCTTCATATTCAACACACGCTAGTTCACTTTGCAGGCACACCAGAAGCTTTTCTAGCTCATCAATTTCGTCATCAGCCTTCCTCACCAATATTTGCAGCACTTGTACACAAGCCATCTCATTTGCTGCATTCCCTTCTAGTACATCTGCAACCAGCAGATATAGTTGGAATCAGAGGTCCACCATTACTGATGACAAGAAAATCACTGCCAGGACATGCAGAGAAGACAAGGACGAAAACTCACCAACACCATAACCTCCGTGGAAGTCATGTTGACACCCACATTGCATGTCGATGCTGCTCTCTGGTGCAACTGTAGAGACATAATTGAATCATAAGAACGTGATGGCACACACAAGGAGCCTTGATATTGAAAAAATAAAAATGAACTAAGTAAAGAGCAGGAGAACCTTGGATGTGGGGTGGATCCCAGAGATCCCATGTCATAATCTCGTGACCGTTTATCCTGGAAAGTTTGCAATTTACCATCAAATCTTTGTTCTTAACAATACCAATCCCGAAACTGACATAGACGAAGGTTCATGAGTCAACATATACATGAAGATGTTTACGCGAGCTTACAGGTGTAGACGACATGCTATAGCAGCTATTTGTGGGTAGACTGGGCATGGGAAACACTCGTGGACATTGTACAGCTAGAACAAACAATCGGTTTTTCATGGCCATTGAATGGAGAGGCAAAGAAATTTATCCATGGGCTATCAAGAAAAGCACATAAAAAAGCAAGAAATGTGCGAAAAGGAAAAGAGAAAGGAAGAGAAATACCCAGTCGGCTGCATCAATACTGAACGTGAAATCACCCACCCGAGCAACCAACACACGCAGGAATGTCACTTTAACAATAAATTAAGGACATGAACATTCCATTCGATCGATGATGCGACCCAGCCAGCAAGACAAAGTTAAAGCGTCGCAGTCGAAGCAAATGGATGCTGAAAATTACGAACTCGGAATCGCCGAGGTGAAACTCCCGAAAACTCGATCGAACAGAAATGGCCAAAGGAAACGAGAGCGACCCGGAAGACGAAGAAGAAGAAGAGAGATCGCGGGGAAGTACGGCGAGTTCTTGTCGTGAGGCGCAATAAAAGAGGCCGCGCCCGCATCCTTACCAAAAAAAAAAAAAAAAAAGAGGCCGCGCCCGCGGTGCGAAGAAGGTGCAAGATGACGTAGACTCTGCTCGTAGTGGCAGCTTCTAAATTTGTCGACGGATCGCGACAGCTAACGCACGCCATTACGCGGTCAATGAGGCAAGAAAAGATTACGCGAATCCTCCGTGCATGTGCGGGTCGCCATCCTCTCGCCGAAACAAGAAAAAAGGGTCACGGAAAGAAACGAAACAGGGGCAGAGACAGAGACGGAAATGAAGGATGGCAGCACCCCATCGAAGACGACGAAGCGAGCGAGAAAAAGATTGGCGTGAAGAAGCGGGAGAGATGGAGGACCAAGAACGGAGCGTGAAGCAGCAGTACCTTGAAAACGACAGAGAGAGAGAGAGAGAGAGAGAGAGAGAGAGGCCTGCAAGTGAAAGCGACCGACGACCTGCTCTGCTCCCGCCGTTCTTCTCTTCTCGACAGGACAGGAGGGAGAAGAGAGACTGCTGCTGACTGTACTGAAGAAGGTGGCCACGAGAGAGAGAGACAGAGACGGAGACAGGGGTGGGGCCCCACTTCGGATCTCCTTTTTGGACACGTAAGCAGCCTACGTGGATGCCGCGAGGCCTCGTGGAAACAAATCTTTTGAGAAACGCTAACGATTACGAACGGATCTTTTTAGCTTTTTCGAAAGTTAAAACATAATTTGTCGCTTGAGACTATCATTTGAAGTTGTTAAGGAGGAAATTCTTTTATTCGATGATTAATATCACGAAAAACGTTAAATTAATATATTTGTAAAAAATTTATCTTAAATTAAATTTTTGATCATAAAAAATCTCAAACTGGTACAGTTACAATAAATTTATCTTAAGTTAATTTTTCGATTATTAAAAACTTCAAATCGATACATATTTTTTGATTTAAATTCGAATAGCTAATTTCTTTTTTCAATGACACATGTAAAGATATGTTTACAAACACATTTCGATTGCAAAAGCGCAATTCACCAAAACTAGTTAACAATCAAGTTTTATTCACTTAAGACCAAAAAAAAAAAGTTTTATTCACTTGTGTTATTCAACTCTGCTCGCACACTCTCCACGTGATCAACTCTAGTTTTTGGATTTATTAAAGAAAGTTTTGGTGACAAAAGATTAGTTTATTTAAGAACCTAATGTTTGCAAACAACTAAATTGCAAAATCAATCAAATCAGTTCAATCGGTATAGATCCCTTTCGCATCATGTGAAAAGATCTATTAGCACTTTTGAATCTTTTATTCGTCCTTTTCATAATTGAAAATTTTCTTACATCTAATAAATAACAATCACGTTATACTAATATAAGAAACATAGAGCAGCATTTTTTAGTGCCACCCAAAAAACGAGTTGCGACTCTTTCTATTATTTCTTCCCTTCTGGACTCTTTTTCATTATTATTTCACTACCCTTTTTTTTTTGTAATTTCCCATTTGACATATTATATTTTCTATTGGATGTGAAAAATACACAGGACTACCACAGTTTAACAAAAAATTAATTTCCTTGAGGTATACACCATAATGTATTAAAGTATTATATATATATAGAAAAATAAACAGTATGAAAATAAATCTAATATTCATCTTAATAAATACCGAGGAGCAAAATCCGCCGCCACTCCTTCCACGAGCGCTCGAGGTTCCGGCTTTCTTCACCGGCGCTCGGCGGCTCCGCACGGTGGCTCCGGCGCTCGACAGCTTCGTTCCTGGTTCGTCCTCTCTCGTTGCCGATTCCGAAGGGTATCTCTCGGAGAAACCGATCGATCGCTCGCGCTGCGAATGCGGCGATGATGCGATTCGGTGCTGCTTCGTCAATCTCGTGCGCCACGATCGTCTGCGACGACGCAATTCGGCGGCTTCGCAGTTCTTCTGCTCTCCTCGAAGTTTGATTTCGCTTCCATCTCTCCGAACCGGGTTTCGAAAGTCGGTTTCGAATTTCCCGCGGGCACGAGTGACTGGACTTGATAAACGTCTGCTGGAAATTTGAGGCAAACCGCAAGAAGCTGAAGGTAATCTTTCTGAGCGGTTTGACGATACGCTGCTCGATTAGTCGTCGGTTTGCTGGAAATGCTTGAGAACTTTCAGTATTTGTTGGTGTAGAGATTGATGGAGTAACGTTTGTGATGCTGCCTTTCATGTGTTATGTTTCGTTGTGAGACCGAGGGTCGGTTATGCGTAAATCACTGAGGGTCTGAAGTGTTGATCGATGATCTGCGATGATATTGTTGTGCCAGTGTTAGTTTTAAATGAAAAACTGCTTTGAATTCGTGGTAAGGTTCAATATTCTCGATGCACGCCAACTGTTTGTTGAAATGCTCCTCAAATACAGATGTGAAATAGTTCACATTTTTGATGACCTACGTACATTTCAGTGTAGTATAATCATTTGGTTAACAAAAACTCGATTCCATCATTGTTTTGTCATGGTTGAAATCGAATTCTAAACTTTTTTTTTCTTCTCTCCTTGCTTCTCGGTTGTTGTTGTATCTGCTGCGTTGGGTCTCTCTTTGGTGACTGCCCGTGACAAATGTTATTGAATTAAGCCGATTCTTAAGAACGTCCATACATCAAGATATGGTGATTCTCTATCTTGCATTTTTCTGGTTAGTGGCTGTGACTGGTGAGTGTCCAGCAATGAAAATTGAAGAGTTGTTCAATAACTGAAGCTTTTTAGTGAAAGTGAATGACAATGGTGTTCAGTAGAGATTGATGGAGGAGAGGTAAGGACAGCATCTGTCGTTGGCTGATGATAATAGGTGATTGATGGCGGGGGTATATATGTTCAGTGTACTGACACTTTGGTGATAAGAGGTGTGATTGTTGGTGTTTTGAGGTGGTGAATTTTGGTTGTGGCTTTATGTGTTCTCGGTTCACTAATGGAAGACAATAGATATATAAAACAGATATAAAAAAGGAAATGATAAAATAGGAGCAGTAGATTTGGAATGTTGAGGATTGTTTCAATGGTGGAAATCGGTCTAATCTTTAAACTTGAATTGGTTTAGGTGAGTTCCTTTTTACTGCTAATTTGAATGCAGTTGTTTGTGAGCTTTTTTAAGAAACAAACCTTGGAGTGCTGATCTTGGCGAGTTGTTCTCAGCTTAGGGAGAAAGCAAATGGTTCCAAGAAGAAAGAGAGAAAATAAGGAATAACAAGAAAATGGGCTTTGAAGGTTTAGAACTCTAAAGGGGCTCCGTATAAAAGCCCGATCATATCTCTTGGCCCAGATTTTTTAAACCATGTTGGACCATGTTCGGATTGGGCTCAACTGCCCAACCTGAGTCCCCATTTTCTAGAAATAAAAAATAAAAAAAATCTCAAATTAAAAATTTGGAAAATTGGTTAGAAAAAAAGACATTTATTAGCTTGTTAGATTTTAGTATTGGAAATTTTTTAGTTTCATTTGGATAGGACACACATGGCTTAGGAAAATTCATGATTTTCTCTAGTTTAGTTTTAGGTAGATTAGTCTCTTAAGGAAATTGAATTTGATTTGGGCTAAGCTCATGGAGCTTGCTGTCCCGGGGCTTACTTACAATGTTATATTTCTGCATGACTTGTATTGGGTTACTTTACTGCACTTCATCTTTTTACTCTCGTGATAATACTTCCATGTCATTTCTTTGATTGTGTTTCTTATGTTTTTTTAGCCTATTTGGACGGTTTAGGCCATATACTAGGATCACAATAAACATGGACACTTAGTAGACAAGAACTTTAGGACTCATGATTGGATAAGAAGACTGCATGTGCACCTTAGTTGACAAATGATCGAGATTAGGTACCGAAAGCGCACTAGTTAGATGACTAGTGTTAGTCAAGTCCCCGCCCTTAGATCTCTAGTTACGTAGGAAGTGAGGTATATTCCCATACCTCACTTGGTTTCTAGCCTACTCCAATAGGCTGGTGGTGAATCCTCATATAGAATTCTCATAGGGTTAATTGAATTAAAACGAAAAATCCCAATGTTGCGTGAGGTAAGGGTTTGGGAGAATCTGCACCGAACGGGGACCATTGGTCCTAACTTGGCATTATCTCTAAACCTGTCCTTTTCCCTGACACCTGTATCGCAGCAAAACGAAATCGTTCCCTTTATTTTTCACTAATGAAGAGAGAAGTGTGTATAAAACTGTGAGAAATGATAAGGTGATCATCTTCCCTTATGAAAACACTACTCGACTGGCCAGCCTCTGTACACTATTGAAAGACTCAGAGAGCACACGGCTGCTTTTAGATTTTTAATTAGGAATTTGTTACTAAAATGTGGAACCAACGTTGATGGGTAGTATTTGAGGTTGGACCCTAGACAGCAAACAATAGGTTTCAGCTTGTAGAAAGTGGGAGCTTGTGACTTACACGAGGTGGTAGATTGTGTGAGAAAAAAGCTCGTGGTTTCGCTCAAAAGCAATATAAACTGCACTATAGCATTTCTTGGTTTCATCTGAATCTGTCTCAAGCATTGTTTTCAAAATCCCCAGTCATTCTAAATTTTTAAATTTGATGGTTTATCTCGAATGGAAGGAAAGTTGCAAAATGATAGAACTGGTATAAACTTTTTATTTGAGCTCCAGAACTGGTGTAATTTTCTCCAAGATGATTTTCTGAATTTTAGTAGAAGCTATAGGAACGTCACTGGTAAATGTGCGTAGATCGGACAATTGAGAGTTGTTCATTCTAAAAGCTACATTGACCTGCAGACTTTAGTATCTCATCCATCATTTGTCTCACACTGTGTCTCCTTTTATGTTTCCTGAATGTCAGTCCTCAATGTTTGTTAGCTTTCCTTTCGTTCCCCTCTCAAGAAGTATGTCCGATTGGTGTTTCATTACTTTATTTTCATTCTTTTTGCCCTTAAACTGCTTTGCATAATTTAATGGGATGCCACTAAATTGAAGAGATTATATTTGTTTTGAACTGTTCTCTTCTGCAGCTTCCTTAACGAATAAGGTCCAAAATGGAGTGCGATGATTGGGACAGCCTGTCAAATGACTCTGAGTTATTGGAACAAGACTTAAAGGATGAAGAGGAATGTAACTATACATCCAACTCTTCGTCCAAGTTGCAATTCAGGTCAGTTACTACAAGAAATGGCTTTTCCTTGATACTATTGAGGATGCTTTTGAATTGATGATCCATGAAGGCGTGTTTTACAGGAAAGTAACTTCTGTAGCTCGGTGGAATAGTGGGGTTGGAATGGCTGAGGTGGTGGAAAGGAAGGGTCAGTTATGGACAACAACTGGCTTTGTCCGTAGTGGGAAGCTTTACTGCTCAATTGAAGAGACTTTGTAGGTGATGCATGAGGCATTGCCAATCTACACTGCTTTGGTGGTGCTTTGATTTTCCGCTTCTCTATTCCACATTGGAGAGACTTTAGTTTTTTCTCTTGTCAACTAAGTGGACTTTTAAACTAGAAATTTTGATTCTTAGATTCATAGACACCTATTGATTAGCACACATTTGCATAGTTAAGAAGTAGATTTGCCCAGTTAACTTGATGTAAAATTGTTTGTTGATCGATTATTTCTCCTTTTTCTTTTTTGTAGGTTCTTGATGGAAATAGGGGCTTTGCTTCTTTTGAGTGAGAATGATGAATCCATCTCCTTGGAAACTATGTATCAGCAACTAGCAGAGGAGAAGGATGGATGCTGTTGGGAGCTTTATGAGGTCTATAAACACCTGAAGTCGCTTGGTTACATTGTTGGTCGGCATGACATTCCTTGGTCTTTGAAGAGTGTCAAGAGAAACACTGGCACAGTTTCTTCTGAAGGTACTTCAGAAAGCCTGGAAGTGCACTCACCTCAAGACTGCGATTCTTTAATTAAAAGATATATAAAGATGGACTTGAATGAACTGAAGCCAGTATTTGATGTTTATCTCCCAAATGGAAAGTTCAGAAAATCTTCACCTGGTGATCCAAGCTACGTGCTTTGCTTAATCAGGTACCAATTTATCAAGTTGCTATAACTCACATCTTTTTCTGAGGAAAGCCCAGCATAAAGCTCTGTGCGTCGAGTATTCTCTCCGAAATATAAGCAGATAATTGAAATTTCTCATCACATTGATTGCCAATGCAAATTATTGAAATTCAATATGCTCTCCCAGGACCCGAGTCCTCATTCCTGGGTTTTGTTGCCGATGTTTCATTAATATAAGTTGAGAACATACCTAAGTCCCAAATTCTGGAGAGAAACATATAATATCTGGAGAATTTGTTTTCAGTTAGTGAATCAAAGTGGTTGAATCAGCTTATCTTGAGAAAAGAAAATGAAATTCTGCTAAATCTTGTTGCTCAGGAGTGTGTAAGAACTGGGTTAATCAGTATATTATCAGAATAACTTTTAGGGTATTGTCAATGCTTCTGTTTCAATCTTTTGCAAATTGGCTACTTGCAGAGGCCAACCACCAGCTAAAATAGAAATTGAAGCTCTTGAAAGACAATGTGGAGACATTCCACTGAAATTTTGTCTGGTGGAGCAAGGGCGCGTCAGTTTCTTTTCCTTCAGCAAAGTGGAGCTTCCTGTCCTGCCCTGATAAATGTCTGTACATGCAGCTCCATAGATCAATTTCATTGGAGTTTCTTGACACTCTTTCAGAACGAAGGAGATCTAGATTGGAGACTTTAAATGGAGGTGAAAGCATGAGGTCTCTTTTCCCTCGAGCCTGGAGTACTTTCTGTGATTGTTCTACTCATAGTTACTATTATTATTCTTGCAGAAACCGGTGCAAATTTTGACGGAACGAATGTGGGTCAATCTAGCAGCCGAATGATATTTGGAAACAATTGCTGAATGATTGATTATTCAGTTCTCTTTCGGATCCCGTCTCTGCTTTCACTTTCCCCAAGAATTTGCTCCCAACTGTTTGAACTTTGAATGACTGGGCTGATATGTTTCCTCTCCCTTAACTTTGAGTCAATCGAACCTTTTTCTGTTTAGCATTGTACGTTTGTTTTGTACCTCTGTGAAGGAAACAAATTCTAGAAAGGCCAGTTGGTAAATTGTATGGGTATGTTGGTTTTCTTGGTTACACGATGACGGAATATCGTAGAACTCTCTTTGATAGCATCTTTGAGGGATTATTAATAGTTTGTTTTTTAAGGTTCATAAAAGAGCGTCTTTTTCTTTTTTGTTATTTTTATTACAGAAACCATTTTTGGCCATCAACCTACCCCGTTCTACTTTAAATGTGCAGAAAGATTAAAAGATAAATCTATGTTATTTCTAGCTCTACTTTTGTATTTATCTTGAATGGATTATTTCAGTGGGAAAAACAAAATTATTTAGTAACCTTGAGATAAATCAGGTCTGAAATTATCCGAATATAAGCTATGGTTTGACTCATGGCACTCTCTTGGTCCTTTATTGAACAAGTTCCCTGGAAGGATCGTGTGCAATTCAAGTTTAGGCCAAGTTTGTAAGGTCTCGAAAGTTATAAAGGGCTAGGACTGGTTTTGGCCTTCAGCCAGATCTGACGTGCTTTGGGATATACAATTTGCTCTCTCTGCAATACTACACCCTTACTCCAATATCTCTGATGAGCTTGTGGGGTTTCCTAGTTCTAGTGGCCTTTACTTTTCACTGGTGATCAGGAAACCTGGTGCTTGGAGTGCTGAATTTGGTTGGATACATTCAATGGGCCAAAGGCATATCTTTCCTATCTTGTTATCCAAGCTTTTCTTGGTGTGCTACTGCTGATCATCTTTGGATGGAAAGGTATAGAAGACTTCATAATGATCATGTTGTCTTGGATGTTGATACTGTGTTCGGCCGTATGTTTAGTGACGCAAGACTCAGGGTGGAGTCGATGTAAAGCAAAGCAAAGGTCCAGTTATTTCATAAGCAACTCCGTGAGAATTGGGTTCTATAGTTTGGTAGTTTTCAACTGTTGGGCTGCTGTATTGGGTTCTATAGTTTGGTAGTTTTCGGAAAATATTTTCCGTGGGAGAGAAAGTTGATCGCCGGTCACCGCCATCGGCCGCCGGCCGCCGCCGGACGCCGCCGAATCGGCAGTCGCCGAACACCAGAAAATATTTTTCGAAACTTTTTCAAATTTTAGCCGAACACCAGAAAATTGTGTTTCAGGAAAACATTTTTCAGGAAAATGATTTCCGGGAAAATATTTTCCAAAAGGAGAATGCTTTTCGGCAAACGTACGAAGCCTTAATTAGGGGTCGATTTGATCACTTATAGAATTTCTTTTACACTGACAGTACATGACATAATTAATTTTTATTTAATTATCCACAACGTCACTACACATATTATTTAGAAAAAAGAATGACAATAATTGTAAGATGGTCGCTCGCTGGTTGAAATTTCCTAGGGTCTAGAGATAATTTTACTATTATATTAAGAGGGTAGCTGGTTGGACTTATTATCCTACTTGGATGTACGTCATTCAATTCATAATTCCACCTGACTCCCCAATTCCATGGTCAAGCTAACTTAGTGAAAATCCACAGATTCCATCTTAACTTAAACTAAGGAATGGTCTCATCATTGAACATTGTATTCATCATTATATAGGAAAATTCTTCAGTAACCGACGATGCATGAACCGTTCACACGGGACCGCTCAATCTCACTTTTTAACCTCTTTTTGTTAATCACAATTATCACTAACTCAAAACCAAAAATTTCTTCGAAAAACTAATTGTTTTTCAAAAAAGGCGGGCCACAAGTGACTGTCAAAATCTGGCTGCTGGAAAATGTGTCAATCTATTTCTTTTTTTTTTGAACAGCTGCATGTGTTCCTTGATTTTAGGAGTCGGGAGCTTGGCGGGGCCCCTCGTGAGCCCACTTGAGAAAACCCCGTAAACCCATAAATCCCCTTATCCGGGGGAGGGGAGTTCCAAACGCCTCATTTCAACGCGGGAACGGTGGCCACTGGGGCAGGCCCTCAGTAGTTTCAATCTATTTAATCACAATTATATTAATTTGGTACTTTAATTTTGAATTTTCCCTGATTTAGATTTTGCAACCATGCAAGTAAACATAGTTAAGTTTTACTCTACGATTACTGCCAGGAGTAAGACTTTTGCGCATTAATGCATACATCGTCTCTGTGTAGAAGTTAAATCCTTATTATATTCTATTAACGGGAGCTTCGATGTGAGCGCGTACCCGGTAGTTCAATTTTCTACCTGGTGCATGAAGCACGAGGGTTCAGATTAATCTGCTATTGAATTTTAAAGTACAATACTTTATTTGAAGGAAGTCTTGCACATGTTTTCGATACGTACTTGACAACAACTGTCTAATCCAAGAGCCTAGGATAAATCAAGATCTTGATTCTTAATAACTTTTTGAATATCTATGGAAAAACGGTCGTGTGAACTCATTTCATTATATCAAGCCAATTACATATTGAGAATATAAATTGAACCCATATTAAACCTCACCAAAAACACAAGCTCTTATATAATTTCCATATAACGGTTGATTTTTGTTCATCAACTCACTCGAACAAAGAGTTCATACAAAATGTTCTCTCTCCCCCTCCGCTAATTATGATTCATTGTTAATGCGTAAAAAAACAAGGATAATGGATAAATTACTATCTAGAGATGTGAGCTATGAAAGAGTCCAATTCGGCCCGAGAAAGTCCGCCCTCGTCCGTTGAACCCCGGACAGCCGCCCCTAACTCAGCCGCCCTCTTCCTCATCTCCTCCCCTGCCTCCGATGCCATGAGCGCCTTCACGGTGCCTTCGACAGTGGATGACTTCACAACGTCGTCTTGGCTCGTCCAATCCTTGACAGTAAGTCCAATCTTGAGGACTCGTGTGATCAAGACAGCATTCCAGGGCTGATCCGAATGCATGGGCCATGCGAGGATCGGCACTCCCATGCTGATGCTCTCCATGCAAGAGTTCCACCCGCAGTGGCTCAAGAACCCGCCTGTCGCAGGGTGCCCCAAGATCTCCAGCTGCGGTGCCCAGTCCCTCATCACCACGCCTAAATCTCGAGTCTCCACCATCTCTTCGAAGCCTTGGGGCAGTTCGATTTTCCTCGCCTCTCCTCCTCCGCTGAAAATGTCCACCTTATCAGCTTCCCTCAGTACCCAGATGAACTTCTGTCCACTGCGTTCCAACCCCATCGCGATCTCGCGGATCTGCTCGTCGCTCAGCACCGTCGTGGTGCCGAAGGACACGTATATCACCGAGCTCGGTGCTTGCTTGTCGAGCCACTCCAAGCACACGTGAGCCGATCTTCTTGACCTCTTTTCGGGTACTTTGACCGGGTTGAACGGCCCGATTGCCCAGTGCTTGGTCATGGTGCCGTTCGTTGCCGCACTGGCAAATAAGTCTACGTAACGGTCTTCGACGACCCTGCACGTGTTGTAGATGCACCCCGAGCTGAACTTCTCGAACTTGTCCTCCGACGCGACGAACTTCAAGAACTCGTCGGTGAAGGAGTCCAGGAGGGACGGGAAGCGCTTGGAGGAGATGAGCTCCGCGATGTCGACCTCCACCTCTGGTGGGGGGGCTATCCCTCTGCTCTCCCACACGTACCAACAGAGCGCGAACGCGGAAACCGTGTAGACGATGTAAATCTCGGCGTTGGGGACCGAGGCGGCGTCCTGGACAACGGACGCCATCAGCGAGTCGTTGACCACTATGACCCGCCTCGACCCCGAGGACAGGGAGCGGACGAGGTCGGCAACAGGGCTGCGGAGCGATGAAGTGGTTTCTAACACAGGCTGGAGGTGGGAGGGAAACTTGTGAGGGGAATTAGGGCTGGGGGCGGGGGAGAGGAAGGGTGGGGTTGGGAAGTCGTGGAAGTGGATGTTGCCGGACGTAGACGAGGGCGGGACATGGAAGCGGAGCTTGGCCTGGTGGTTGTGGGAGGCAGAGCCGACGTAGTGGACGGGGACACCGTAGGAGGCGATGAGGTGGGCAAGCTCGAGGAGCTGGTTGAGGTGGCCTTGCGCCGGAAAAGGCACCATGATCACCACCACTGATCCTGAGACGTCTTTGATTTTAGGTCCGTTTGGTTGCTTTTGGACAGGGTTTGGGTCTTGCTGGTGTTGGTGGGAGGACATTGCTCTCTTTTTTAATTTGGCTTAAAGAGAGAGATCAGAGATGAATGAAATTTGGTTTGGGGTGTGTTTGAGGGGTTAGCTCTAGGTTTCCTTAAATAGGGCATGGAATCCGAAGACAGGATCGTTTTGACTTTTCTTTGTTAGTTTCTTATTTTTCGCTTCTTCATATTTCGTGTTGAATTGTCTATCGAGAAAGTGCTGCGGGTGGCTCTAAATTGACCCCTGAAATGGCTTCATCTAACCCCTCAAGGATCAAAAAGACGTAATTATCTGACTTGTGGATCTCATTCCTCACCTTCATTTATCTCCACAAAGTTCACCCGCTCGCAGCCATTTTGTTTCTTTATTTCCTTCTCTTGATAGTGGCCCGAACACCCCCTTTCTTTTTGTCGTAAAGTTCTAGTACGGATCAACAAAACCTGTGTTTGTGAGCCAATGTTGAGCCCTTCATTGAGACATTGATCGAAGAAAGTAGCTTGATAAAATCTAATGAAAACTCATGAAGAGAGAAGCATAAGATTTGGTAGAGAAAAGAGGTGTTTTTTTTCCGGGGCTCGTTTACTCGAGAGGAGAGAGAAGGAATGGTGTCTTATTGCGCAGCGAGGAAGAGGTACATGAATAAGTTTATGACAGCCAAACAAGCATTCTTGGTCTCGAAAGAGTTCATAAAAGCCAGATAGGCATTCTCGGTCTCGCATTCCATGTACCTCCGAGCGCCACACAGCATCAGATCCGCCCTCCGCTAGTTCACCAACGATGAGACCACCCTCCACCTCCACCGCTGTCCCACATCACTCGTCTTCTCTGATACCCTCTCTGCCACAGTCGACTCCAACCCCTCAGTCCCAGCTTCAACATCTAGACTTCCAACCCAGTGACCACCTCCCTAGCCTTGTCACCTCCACCTCTCCGTCATTTAAGAATTTCCCCCCTATGTTTTCCTTTTAGGAAATGATGTTATTCTTTATTTGACTTTGCAACCAATTACCGGATCAATCAACACCATGAACAATACAGCTAGACATATAATATACAATAGCTACTCTCATAACCAAAGTTAACTCTCACTGAGAGTCTCTCAGCATGGAAGTCATCAATAGGGTCGCAATTGAAGAATGTCTAATCACAAAACATCTCCAGTTGCATCACATCCTCTTGGACCTTGGAACACCAATTAAACAGCCAAAAGGATTCTGGTTGATTGACCTCGACCCGAGCACTGTAGGCTCTGAGCTTGAAAGGCAAGATTTGGCGGGTGAGGGCAGAGGTGCACGCTAGGAGCAAGGAGAGAGGGGGAGAAAAGGACAGTGATGCAAGAGCTGATGAGAGATAGAGAAGGTGGACAGTGGGACCCATGATTTGGGTGATTCCATTCTTTAAATTTTCCAAGGGTGGATTTAGCACAGCCATATGTTATTTACGAAAGATTATCGTATATATACAGCTTAGTTTACCATTGACTTAATGGATAAAATTAGTGTTACGAAAAATTGAATCACACCCATTTCGTTTTCGATGAAATGGACTATGGGTTTCATAATTTTTTGAGACGTGTTTGATTAGGTCTATCACAATAACCTCTTGTTATTGAACTCTATCAAGAAATTATACATAGCTGTTTTTCTAAAATCCTTACAGTTTTGGAGAAAACGATTTAGCTTACATGGTGTGAAATTTCAAAATCCTAATATTCTCTCTTACTATTATTTTTGGTCGTTCGACTGTCTTTGATTGTTTGTCTATTCATGTGGCTGTTCAAAGTCTCGTATTTTCACGTTCAGGGGTCGACTGTCACGCGAAGGAAATTTTTAAAGAAATATATATGTTAAATTAGCTTACATGTCCTAAAATTTCAATCTCATCGAACAACGGTTTGTTTAACATGCTGTCAAAAAAAAAAAGAAGAATAAGAACTTACGAAGTTTCGTCATAACCAACCAAACAGAGAAATTAAGATCGCGTTACTGTACTCTATACGCCTACATGTAATAGGGTAATTATCAGGGCTCGAATGCTGAGGGGCCTATATTAGGGTTCACATGAAACCACATATGCTGAGAGCTTTGAACATCTTTGTCGTGTTAATAGTTAGGATAGATTGGTCGGCATGCCCAACACTTCTTCCATTTCATGACTTGCTAGGCCTGCAATGACCTGGAAAAATGACAAGTGGATAATAATTTCCGTTGATACCAGAAAATTCTCAAGTTTCTGACCGTCATCTCGGACTAAATATGACCGAGCAAGACATGGCTAAGGTAGAATTTGCTAAGTTTTTTTGGTCGGCGACTATGGGCAATCAACAAAGACGATGAGCAGTTGCTGATAGGTGAAACAAGAGAGAATCACTGAGCGTCCAGCCATGAGTGTCGGTGAATGGGACTTAGTTTAGTTGACCAAAGAAACGAAGCTGAAGTAAAGATCGATGATCCAAGAATAAGACGAGTGTTCGAGTAATGAAGCCAACAAGCTCGGGCGCAGCCATTACGATCCAGTCAATCATCGAGCCCACGCAATCATTAGATCATGGAGCCATGAATCTCGAAAGCCACGAATAACAATGGCCGGGAAACATGGGCTGTTGTAACCATCAAGAAGAGGAGTTGCAAGCAACGGAAGTAATCATTCATGTGGGGCAAGTGGTGATTCCATGATGTTCCATTAGTGGGTCTTTTAGTAACTGTTTGTAAATGAGAAATGCTTATGTGACGATTTTTAATCTACTTTGGATCGACAGCTTGTTTTGGATCACAAAAAAAGAAAAGACAAATAATTAGAAATTGTTGTGGAGTTCACTATTTCAAGAATTTGTGACTCACAACATATTGTTACTCTTACAGTAGCCCAAATACTATTATGCTAGCAAAGCCCTATGTACATATATATATTGCTAATCTTTAGGAGTCATGTAGGATGTTATTTGCTTTCTTTGTAACCCTTGTTAACTACCGGTAGTAGTATAAATGCTTGACTCAGTTTGTAGAAAGGATCGTCCATCAGTCAATAAACATAAGTTGTTCAATTTTATCTTCATGTTATCTTTACAATCCAGTACCATTTTACATGGCTGGCCGCCATTGCCTTCAGGCTTTGTACTTTTAATTTTCTCATCCAGTCGTGTTTCTAGTCTAAGAATCAGCAAAGAACCCCTCGTATCCTTTGTCAGTTGGTTGATCGATTGATCCTTGCAAAGGTGATTTATCGACATTTTTCGGCGAAACAATTTCAGAAAACTTGTGAAGGGCCAAAAATCCGTCTCTGACATCAGCAGTTCATAACTCTCTCTAGATAAGGTAACAACGTCCAATAAACACACACAAGTCCGTTCCAGATTTGCTCATGACATGACTCAGAACTGGTAATCTCGAAAAAACTTGAGCTCACGTGAGTAGTGAACCATCTAGACTTATGTCGAACAATGCTTGCGTTAACTAAATGCTCTCTTGTATGTTTCCTAACGTCTCATAAACTTGCTTAGGCACCAGCATATAATCCAATTTTCCATCCTTAAAAAGCCAGACAACCGTTCTGTACCTCCTAATTCGATGTATTTTCATACCATGTGTAATTACTTAAGTGCGAGACCGTTTACACGCATATTTAGGTAAAATTAGAGTATACACCGCCAATAATGCAACAAAAAGTTCTACAGGAGTGGCTTGATTGGGATTCTAGCTTATGGAAATTTGTTTTACAGTATATGATATAATTAATTTTTATTTAATTATCCACAACGACACTATACATATCATTAAGAAAAAAGCATGATCATAATGGTAAGAGGGTCGGTGGTCGAAATTTCCCAGGGTCTAGAAGAAATGACTATTATATTAAGAGAAAGGCTGGTTGGACTTGTTATCCTTGGCGAATATATGTCATCCAATTCATAATTCCAACCAACTTTACGATTCCAGGGTGAAGCTAAATTAGTGGCTACTGGCCATTTAAACTAAGAAATGGTCTCATCATTGAACATTGTATTGTCATTATATGAGAAAATCCTTCATAATCCGACGAGGCAAGAACCGTTCACATGCGGGACCACTCAATCGCACTTTTCAACATCTTTTTGTTAATCGCAGTTATTACCAACACATTACCAAAAATTTCTTAGATAAACTAATTGTTTTCCAAAATAGGCAGGCCATCGGTGATTGTCAAAATTTGGCTGCAGTAAACATGTGTCAATCCATTTTTTTTTTAAAAAGTCACGTGTATACTTCGATTTTGCGGCTCCATTTGAGGAAACCCCACAAGCTCATAAATCCCCATATTCGGGGGAGAGGAGTTTCAAACTCCCTATTCCCATGTGAGAATGGTGGCCACTAGGGCAAGCCCCTGGTAGTTTCAATCTATTTAATTACAATTATATCAGTTTCATATTCTAATTTTGAAAATTTCCTGATTTAGATTTTGCAACCATGCAAGTAACCATAGTTAAGTTTTACTCTACAATTATTGCCAGCATTAAGACTTTGGTGCATAAATGTATACACGGTCTTTGTATATAAGTTAAATCCTTATAATATTCTATTAACGGGAGTTTGCTGGTGAGTGCATGCCTGGTAGTTCAATTTTCTACCGGTACATGAAGCACAGTAATTTAGATTATTCTGCTATTAAGTTTTAAAGTACAATGCTTTATTCCAAGGAAGTCTTGCGCATGTTTTCGATTCGTACTTCAGTCCAAGAGCCTAGGACAATTCACGACCTTGGTTCCTAATAACTTTTTGAATAGTTATGGAGAGAGGTCATCTAAACTCGTTCTATTAGATCAAGTCAATCACATATTAAGAATATAAATTCAATCCATATTAAACATCACTAAAAACACAAGCTCTTATTTAATTTCCACATTTCTATTGATTTTTGTTCATCATATCACTTGAACAATGAGTTTATACAAAATGTTCTCAATCTCTCCCCCGCTAATTATGATTTATCATCAATGCGGATAAAAACAAGGATAATGGAGAAAATCTATCTAGAAATGTGAGGGATGAAACAGTCCAATTCGGCCCGAGAAACTCCGCCCTCTTACATAGACACCCGGACAGCCGACCCTAACTCAGCCGCCCTCTTCCTCATCTCCTCCCCTGCCTCTGTCGCCACGAGCGCCTTCACGGCACCTTCGATAACAGATGACTTCACGACATCATCTTGGCTCATCCAATCCTTGACAGTAAGTCCGATCTTGAGGACTCGTGTGATCAAGACAGCATTCCTGGGCTGATCCGAATGCATAGGCCATGCGAGGATCGGCACTCCCATGCTGATGCTCTCCATGCAAGAGTTCCACCCGCAGTGGCTCAAGAACCCGCCTGTCCCCGGGTGCCCCAAGATCTCCAGCTGCGGTGCCCAGTCCCTCACCATCATGCCTAAATCTCGAGTCTCCACCATCTCTTCGAAGCCTTGGGGCAGTTCGATTTTCCTCGCCTCTCCTCCTCCGCTGAAAATGTCCACCTTATCAGCTTCCCTCAATACCCAGATGAACTTCTGTCCACTGCATTCCAACCCCATCGCGATCTCGCGGATCTGCTCGTCGCTCAGCACCGTCGTGGTGCCGAAAGACACGTATATCACCGAGCTCGGTGCTTGCTTGTCGAGCTACTCCATGCACACGTGAGCCGATCTTTTTGACCTCTTTCGGGTACTTTGACCGGGTTGAACGGCCCGATTGCCCAGTGCTTGGTCACGGTGCCGTTCGCTGTTGCCTGTGCTCTCCCACTTGAACCAACAAAGCGTGAACGCGGAAAACGTGTTGAAGACGTAAATCTCGGTGTTGGGGACCGAGGCAACGTCCTGGACCACAGACACCATCAGCGAGTCGTACGTGGACCACCACAACCCGCCTCGACCCCGAAGACAGGGAACGGACAAGGGAGGCGACAGGACCACGGAGCGACAAAGTGGTTTCTAACACAGGCTGGAGGTGGGAGGGGAACTTGTGCGGGGAATTAGGGCTGGGGGCGGGGGAGAGGAAGGGTGGGGTTGGGAAGTCGTGGAAGCGGATGTTGCCAGGCGCGGACGGGGGCGGGACGTGGGAGCGGAGCTTGGCCTGGTGGTTGTGGGAGGCGGAGACGACGTAGTAGACGGGGATGCCGTAGGAAGCGACGAGGTGGGCGAGCTCGAGGAGCTGGTTGAGGTGGCCTTGCGCCGGAAAAGGCACCATGATCACCGCCACTGATCCCGAGACATCTTTGATTTTTGGGCCGTTTGGTAGTTTTTGGACATGAATCTGGTCTTGTTGGCGTTGGTAAGAGGACATTTTTTTTCGTGGTGAGTGATTTTTTTTGCTTAAATTTGGCTAAAAAGAGAGAGATTAGAGAAGAATCGAATATGGGTGTGGTGGCTGGAGAGGCAAATATTTCAATTGGAGTGGGTTTGAGGGGTTTAGCTTTAGGTTTTTACTTTTTATAACTAGGGAAAGGAATCCGAAGACATGATCGTTTTGGCCTTTTTTATTAGTTCTTTTTTTTCTTTTACTTTTTTTTTATTTTATGTAGAACTGTTTATCAAGATGTGTTATGGGTGACTCTAACCCTTGAAATGCCTTCATCCACCCCTTGAGGATGGAAAAGAAGAAATTATCCGACTTATCCATCCCTTTCTTCACCTTTTTTTTTATATCCACAAAAATCTTCATGCTTCACCCGCTCACTTCTATTTTGTTTCCTTATTTCCTTCCCCTAATAATGGTAGGCAAGGGGGCCCTCCTTTTACTTTTTTGTTTTAAAGTTGCTATGACTGCGTTGAAACAGAGTACGTGATCTACAAAACTGTGTCTATGAATCAATGTTGAGCCCCTCAATGAAATTGCCGGTGACATTCATGGAGGAAGGAGCTTGATAAAATCCAATGAAAACCCATGAAGAGAAGAGAATAAGAAAAATTTGGACGAGAAAAATGGTAGTTTTTTTTTTTGGGGGGGGGGGTTGTTGCTCGAGAGGAGAGAGAGAAGAAACGATGTGTTGTTGCAGGGTGAGGAAGAGGTACACGAAACACTGCGTGAAAGTGAGACAGGCATTCTCAATCATAAACTCCATATACCTCCGAGCGCAGCACAGCACTGGATCTACGCTCCATCAGTTCACCGACGGTGAGACCACCCTCTACCTCCACCACTATCTTGAATCACTTGAGACTGTTGCTACCCTCTCCACCACACCCAACCCCACCCCCTCTCAATCCTAGCTCCAACACCTAGACTTCCAACCCTATGACCACCTCTCTGACCTTGCCGCCCTTATCTTCTTCACGTTACGTAAGACGGTCAACATTTGTGTCAGCAATTTTCTATTAAAATTGACTAGATGGATTAAATTAACATGAATCCAAAATGTTTAAAATTCAATTAGCAAAAAAATAAAAATTTAAAATTGAATTGACATAATTATAATAATTTTAAGACTTTTTTAATAATTTTTCCTCAAAGAAAGTGTGGGGCAACTTCCACCTGCTCCAAGATTACGAGCAAGCGTGTAAAACAAGAACATGAGAAGACCTCTCGGAGACCTTCTTATTGGGTCTGGGACAAAAATAGGTCAAGAAAGCACTCACCTCACCGCACATCAAGATAAAATCCCACATCAGCAAAGCAATTCCCTTTCCCTCTTTCTGATCTTTCTATCTTGGATAGAAAGAATCGTGACGTACAGCTCTTTAATGTCTTTCTATAGCTTGCCGATTCTGCAGTATTAATATTTCCTATCTTTAGCAACAGATAAAGTCATAAAAGCCCCAGAAGGTCAGCAATCATCGTACCATCCATCATTTCTTAACTCATATAGCAAAAGTAGTCAGCGATCACTTAAGCTTCCACAGTCAAGTTGATCTCTGACCCCGCAAAATTCAACTTGTTTGTATCATGGATTGTTACGATTGCTATGTATGCATGGATAAGCATTTCAATTCAATTTTTTCCTCCCTTTTGATCCTTCCTTTTGCCAAGGCCACGAAAATGGCACACCCAAGATCACCATAATCAGAAATCGAAACACGATGATGGAGAAATTGTTGATTCGCGTACCTGGTTTGGAATCCATCGAACTTGACGCGGAATTAGCGACGGTTTCCCGAACACGAACTCAAGTTCTTCTCCCCTATCCCTTCGTTAGAACACTGGCCTAATGAGATTGCCACTCACGAGAAGAAAGTTCTCTCTGAATCCGTATGTGAGTTAAAATGTGCATCATCAGGTTAGGGGAGGGACTTGAGCGCTATTTATAGAGTCTTCGACCACGGGCCCTCTCATTACGGGCCGGGCCGTACTCGGCCCACACCAGCCAGCCCCATATTAGACTTATTAAGAACCCATATATCTTACCTTTATTAGACCAAACTAATTCAGTCAATTTCAATTAATAAAGCCCACATTAGGAAATTCTTACATTCTCCCACTTGGGCGATATTAATTGAAACACAACTGTGTGCGCACCCTTATATTGGTCTAGAGATTATTCTTAATAGTCAATCCGATCCCATAAAGTCTCGAACACCGAATCATGGCGGTAACTGCATGTACTCACGCAGAGCCTTCCATGGTCACGAGTGCTTTCAACTTTACTGATATGGATTCAATATGGTAGTGTGTCAAATGGACAATACCTTATAATGAGTGATACTTCATGTGCTATCCATTTTGTTAGTCCAAATTCTCTCTCCTTAAGTGTCACAAAACCTAGTGTGTCACCAGAGAATATCCTTTATGGTTCCAACGAACCTTCATATGTCTTAGCTTGATAGTTAACTGTACTTTATGTGTAACAAGACATATTGTTAAGGCTAATACCAAGAATGCCCCATAGCCTGTACTCAAGGTTTACACAATGCCTCGAGATTTTCATCGAATATATGTACTCAACTTGATAAATCTACATTCACAAATGCCTCATTGAATGCAAAAGAGTTGATACATATTCAAATATTACAAAAATGTAATGAAATCATATACAAACTTCATAAGAGCAACATAAAACTAAACAGCTCCCACTAATTGACAGTATCCCATGATACTCCTAAGCCCATATTAATGACATGTCGATCAAATACACAAGGGCGAAGGCCTTTAGTTAGCAGATCTGCAATCATATCATCTGTTGAAATGTGCTCTACTGCAATGTCACCATCCTGAACTTTTTCCTTTATAGTCAGGTACTTGACCTCCATATGCTTAGACCCCTTGAGACCTCTGTTGTTGTTAACAAACAACACTGCAGAGTTATTGTCACAATACAACTGTATGGGCCTATCCACAAAATCAAATACGGTCAACTCCTTAATGAGGTTTCGGAGCCAAATTGCCTGAGTAGCGGCCGAAAAGCATGCTACAAACTCCGCTTGCATGGTAGAGGATGTCATTGATTTCTGTTTCTCACTTTTCCATGATACTGCACCTCCTGCTAACTTGAAGATGTAACCTGTTGTCGACTTCTTTTCATCCTGACAGCCAGCAAAGTCTGAATCCGAATACCCAACTAGCTGTAGGTCCTGAACATGTCTGTAGATCAGCATATAGTCTTTTGTCGTTTTTAAGTACCTCAAAACCTTATTGGCAGCAACCCAATGATCGTGTCCTGGATTTGACTGATATCTGCCTAGAAGTCCTGTTGCAAAAGCAATATCTGGTCTAGTACATACTTGAGCATACATGATACTCCCAAGTGCACTAGCATAAGGTACATTCTTCATTTGGGCTTTCTCAAAATCTGAATGAGGACATTGTGACAGACTCAACTTATCACCTTTACAGATAGGAACAATTCCTGGCTTACATTGCTGCATGTTGAATCTTTCTAAAATACGATCAACATATGCCCTCTGAGATAAACCCAATAGTCGGCGAGAACGATTCCTATGAATCTCAATGCCAATGACAAAAGACGCCTCACCAAGGTCCTTCATATCAAAGTTCTTTGACAACATCCGCTTTGTCTCATGCAGTAAACCAAGGTCACTGCTCGCAAGCAGGATATCATCCACATAGAGTATAAGGAAAATGAATTTCCTCCCACTGACCTTGCAGTATATACACTGATCTACTTTGTTCTCAACAAAACCAAATGAAGCGACAACACTATGAAACTTCAAGTACCATTGTCTAGAAGCTTGTTTGAGACCATAAATAGACTTTTTCAGTCTACATACAAGCGTCCCTGAATCATTTGCTGCAAAGCCTTCGGGTTGCATCATATAGACTTCTTCATTAAGGTCTCCATTGAGAAAGGCAGTTTTAACATCCATCTGGTGTAACTCCATATCGAAATGAGCTACTAATGCCATGATCACTCTGAAAGAATCTTTAGAAGAGACCGGAGAAAAAGTTGCTTCATAGTCTACTCCTTCTCTCTGAGTGAAACCCTTAGCTACCAGTCTGGCTTTAAACTTCTCAATCTTTCCTTTGGAGTCCCTTTTAGTCTTATACACCCATTTGCAGCCAATAGGTCTATGACCTTCAGGTAATTCAACAAGTTCCCAAACTCCATTATGCTTCATAGACTGCATTTCATCTCTCATTGCATCCAACCACAGTTCTGACTGAGGACAAGAAACAGCTTCCGCATAAGTCATTGGATCAGCCACAGAACCGATATCGTAGTCTTGCTCTCCTATATAGACTAAATAGTCCGGTGGTATAGCTGATCGTCTCTCCCTAATGGATCTCCTTACTGGAGCAACAACAGCCTCATCCTGGACCTGAGAGCCTTGAGGAACTTCATTAGGAGCTGTCTCGACAACAGGATCCCGAGCCTCAACAGGTTCAGTCTGTGGTGTGGGAGTATCCACAATTATCTGTATGGGAGGAGATAAAGATACAATATTACCCGCCGTACTATTATCCTCAATAGTCTGTGAGCAGCTACTTTCTTCGGCCACATCAAACTCCAAAAACTTAGCTGTCTGTGATTCCACAATTCTTGTACCTCCATTGGGATTATAGTACCGATATCCCTTCGAATGATCCGGGTAAGATACAAAGTAACACCGAGTGGTTCTGGAGTCCAACTTACTTAATGTTGGATTATACAACTTCACTTCTGCAGGACATCCCCAAACCTTAAGATGGTTTAAGCTAGGCTTACGTCCAGTCCATAACTCAAAAGGAGTCAATGGAACAGCTTTTATAGGTACACGATTTAGAATGTACAAAGCTGTTTTCAAAGCTTCACCCCACAGAAAACCAGGTAAATTAGTCCTACTAATCATACTCCTCACCATTTCCATAAGAGTGCGATTGCGCCTTTCGGCCACACCATTTTGCTCAGGACTCCCAGGCATAGTAAACTGAGCCACTATCCCAGAATCCTCTAAGTATTTGGCAAATGGCCCCTTAAGCTGTCCGGCATCGCCATGCTTGCCATAATACTCTCCACCTCGATCAGATCTAACAACCTTTATGACCTTTCCCAACTGTTTCTCGACTTCAGTCCGAAAAATCTTGAACTTATCAAGAGACTCGGACTTTTCTTTAATCAAGTACAGATAGCCATATCGAGAATAGTCATCAATAAATGTGATGAAATAAAAATTTCTACACAAGGTTGCCGTATAGGGTCCACTTATATCAGTGTGAATGACCTCCAACAGGTCAGAACTTCGGACTGCAGTTTTCTTCCTTATCTTGGTCATTTTACCTCTACAACAGTCTACACATGTCTCTAAGTCATCTTTAAGAGCAGGCAGGATGTTAGTCTTTATCAGCCTTTCTACTCTATCCTTAGAGATATGGCCAAGCCGTTTATGCCACAATGTATAAGACTGTTCCTTAGGTAATGGTCTCTTAGAAACAACCTTTTCAGCCGTATAAGCGACGTATATGTCATTGGGAGACAAACACAATCTGTACAATCCGTTGGACATATAACAGCACCCAACCTTATTTGAATTAAGAGACAAAGAAATAACATTGTTCTTGATTTCAAAAGAGTAGCCATACATGTCCAAACACGATACGGAAACTAAGTTCCGTCTAAATGAAGGTACATAGAAAGTGTTTTTCAACATTAATCTAAAACCAGAGTCTAGAATCAAGATTACATCTCCCACAAACACAACATCAGCTTTCTCGTTGTTTCCCACAGTGAGTCTTGATTCATCCTGATTTGGCTTCCTCCGGTTTATGAATCCCTGTATGGTAAACGCAACATGATTAGTTGCACCGCTATCGAGCCACCAAGAACTGGATGGTGCTTCTGATAGGTTGGATTCACAAACAAGTGCCAAAGAATCATTACCTGTAGGCTCACGTTTGGACAACCAAGCTTTGAACTTTCCACAGTCCTTCTTTATGTAACCTTTCTTCTTACAAAAGAAGCAATGGCCACCATTCCTTTTGAAGGATGTTTTCTTTGGACCCATATTGTCAGATTGACCGGTAGTGTCATGAGTACCTTTATGAGTACGATTTTTGAACTTCTTATCCTTTCTTTTGTGAGAACTAGAAACATATAAGGCCAGATGCCCTTTTTCCTTCTTAAGTTTCTCTTCCTCTGCCACCACCCTTGCTATCAAGTCATTAACTGACCAAGTCTCATCTTGGGAATTATAATTTGTCTTTATAATCCCAAAATCAGGTGGAAGGGTGTTTAGGGCTTGATGCACAATGCAAGCATCAGGAATGGAAACATTAAGAGTTTGAAGCTTTGTCTTTAGGTCTACCATCCTAAGGACATAATCTCTAACCCCAGCAGTACCATCATACTTCATATTGAAGAGCCTTTGAAGAAGTGTACCAACCTCAGCATTAGATGAAATACGGTTTCTGGCCTCTAAGGCTGCCATCATTTCCTTAGCAGTACAGTCAGCTGGCAAACCACTTTTCAAGTGTTCTTGAATGGATTTCTTCATTGTCAATAAACAAATCCGATTGCTCTTTTCCCAGGCAGCATAGTCCATTTTCTCAGCTTCAGTACTGGTGGCCATGATATCTGCCGGCTTATCCTTTGTAAGAGCAATGTGAACATCTGCCAGCTCCATTCCAAACAGAAAATCCTTTTTCCATTTCTTAAAGTTCAACCCAGTAAGGACCTCAATTGAAATGGAATTGCCGTTTACAGAAAAGGTGACTGGAAAACAAACAAACAATACAATTAGCATCATGTGAATACTTATATAGAGAATTACATACATCATCACATAATCACCTTTGGGCAGAAAATATGACATGCAGTTGTACATTCTCCACATGACAGCGGCCATGAGAACATATTTTAATCTTTCGCGAAATCACCACCTTTGGGTGTATGAACCACTAAGATCAGTCATTTCTCAAGCACATGCTATACATGTACCCCTCCATGAACTAACACAAGATCACCTCCTTTGGGAGTATAATCACGTAATAGACCAGGAGACATCCCACCACAATATGAGACTGATATCTCTCAAACCCAGTCAAGTGTGCCACTTTGGCGGTCACAACTCAACTGAATCCTTGAAAATCTCTCATACCAGGGATATAAACTTTATGTATCACATTTACTATATACATGTAATGCTAGACGTAAAGACAGGGGCGTATGTCTCTGAAATTACATGTCATGCTAATTATACTGTTCCATTCATTGATAGACAATGAATTACACTCTACACAGTCCTTATGTGGTGATATACATGTGAGCTACTATATGTATTTCCGAAACCATAGAGAAATACAAGAAAAAACGCAAAAATACCCTAAAAATACGCGTACATAGGGTTCTTTACGTATTTTCACATCTGTAAAAGCTTCAAACATGTAAAATAAATACACCACAATGTAGAGCTTCTCAATACGAGCGCGTCGATACCAAGATCGTCCAAAACGGACGTCGGACGCGCCCTCACGCGCCACCGGAAGGCGCGGCGCGTGTGCGCGCGTTCAGCAGGTCAAACCGGTCCGAACGGCCGGTCCGACCGGTTGACCGGTTCAACCGATCAACGGTCAACGGCCCGGTCCGACCGGCTGACCGGTCCGGTCAATGGTCGGGTCGGGTCGAAAATCCGGGTCGGGTCAACAACCGGGTCGAGTCAGGGTCAGGATCGGGTCGGGTCAGGATCCGGGTCAATCGGATCCGCGCCCGCTGACGTCAGCATACGGTTACCGGTGAAGAAACGCGCCGGTTCGGCACGGCCGCGCGTGGCCGTCACGCGCCGCCGCGCCTAGGGCGCGTGCAGGCGCGTGACGGCGCGTCCGGCCTCCTCCGGCGACGTGCCGCCCACCGTTTTTCTCGTCTCGACGAGTAGATTCCAAATATGCAATAAAATTTAACTTTTATCCGATAAAAAATTTCGAAACTGGGCAAAAACCTCTCGGTCAAAACGAAAAACGGTTCTAATCTGCATGTTTTGGTTCTAATCTATGGCAGGCTCTGATACCAAATGTAAGGCCACGAAAATGGCACACCCAAGATCACCATAATCAGAAATCGAAACACGATGATGGAGAAATTGTTGATTCGCGTACCTGGTTTGGAATCCATCGAACTTGACGCGGAATTAGCGACGGTTTCCCGAACACGAACTCAAGTTCTTCTCCCCTATCCCTTCGTTAGAACACTGGCCTAATGAGATTGCCACTCACGAGAAGAAAGTTCTCTCTGAATCCGTATGTGAGTTAAAATGTGCATCATCAGGTTAGGGGAGGGACTTGAGCGCTATTTATAGAGTCTTCGACCACGGGCCCTCTCATTACGGGCCGGGCCGTACTCGGCCCACACCAGCCAGCCCCATATTAGACTTATTAAGAACCCATATATCTTACCTTTATTAGACCAAACTAATTCAGTCAATTTCAATTAATAAAGCCCACATTAGGAAATTCTTACAGTGCATGTATACACTTCCTTTGATAAAGTTGGTCCTAGCAAAGGGCAGATAAGTTTTCTGACCAAAAAAAAAAGGGCAGATGAGTTTAACAGAAATTGTTGACAACTTGCTTTCTCGTTAAAAGATTGCGTGGAGATCTATGAGCAAAGCCCGCGTAGATATGTTGATAATCGAATCACAAATTAACCAGGAGTTCTTTCTAATCGAGCAACTTAGAAGAGCTCGAAAGTGCATTCTATCTGGTGGAAGTATGGTTTTGCTGAACTGTTTATATAAAGTCTAACTACCCCCTCATCTTCTAAATTCAAAGATTTATATGGTTCATCAATGTTGCGAGACAAGGTGTTAATTTATTTCTTATCTTTTGCATTGGATTGATTAAGCGCAAAGTTTCCGAAGAGACTCTATTATGTCGACTTGGGAAAAAAGCTCATGGTGCAACTTACGCCCTAACTTTAATGAACTTATAATTTAAGACTTGACTTCTTTTATTTTTGCCTTAGTACAAAATACTCATAAGGTTATCGTATGTTCTTTTCACGAGCAGTCTCGTAACGTTTAAAGTTCTTTTTTTCTATGCTGCTGGATGGAACTACACGATCATCATCAATCATCGACAAGAAACCAAAATCGAAAGAGACAAAATTTCTCAAGTTGCCTCGCGGTTGCGATATTCTCTTTGGTCCAACAGTGTTATACTTTCATTTTCATGGACAAAAGGCTTGGCGCTCCACGAGGCTATGCAGACGCAGCTCTACGACAATTTCATGCAATAATGTCATCATGTTCACACCAACTTTCCGCCCTAAGACTGTCCTAAAGGGACAAAGGTAACGTTAGCAAGATGTTTAAATAGCTAATGAGATTAGGGTTCGCAAAGTAGTGATTAGGGAATGATTTTGATTAATGATTTTTTAGTTCACCCATCACTGAAATCACGGGACTTCTCTCTAACTGCTAGGAGTAATCGAATTAACTAAGTATAGTTGACTAGCAAATCGTACATGCAAAAGGATCATTATTGTGTACCCCGGTAAAACCCTACTTCCATGTACTCGAACAGCCGAACTGCTTGCACACGAGTTAGTGTTTAACGAGAGAAAGATTCATGTCATGCAATTCCAATATGTTTCTTTAATTTAACTACACGCATAATGCTGTTTTATGTTCTTTCTCCTGTCGAGCAGTGTTATTATGAGGAGAGGGATGGTGAGAAAATATATAATTTCAAGGCTTATCAACTCCGATATGATTAGTCGAAAATCGGCTATCATACAGCAGCTAAAACCTAATTTCTGTTCACAAGTCACAAGTATCAGACATGATGAAGAACTTAGCTTGAAATAAAGCGACAATCCCAAATAAACGAGAGGCCAAAGTACGATCCGTTTTTCCGATGTGCAACATTCATGTCCCCAGATAATCTACCGGAATGCGAAAGAAGAACTGAAAATCAGCAATGAAAAAGAAGCAGATAAAAGGCAACTTTGATTCAGAACCATATCTTGATAAGGCAGCGATAAAAGCCACCCCTACACACATTAACTTTGGAAAAATTGTCCAAAAAATCATAAACCTATTGTACTTTTGTCAATTTAGTCATAAACATTTTAATTGTGTTGATTGAGTCCTAAACTTGTTCATATTTTGTTAGCTGAGTCCATGGGGCCAATTTTGGCCGGAAATCGCTGATGTGGATGCCGGCCGTCCTACGTGACACGGTTAGTGCCGATATGGATAATTAATAAATGGAAAAAAAAAAGAGAAAAGGAATAAAAAGTAAAGAAGGAAAAGAGAAGAAAATAAAAAAAAGAAAAAAATATTATAATATTATTAAAAATTATCCATGTCAATGCCGACTGTGCCACGTTGGCGGCTAGAGTCCAAGTTAGCAATTTCTAGCCAAAATTGGTCAGATGGACTCAATTTGAAAAACGTGAAAATGTTTAGGATTCAATTGGCAAAATTAAAAAGGTTTAGGAATAAATTGGTAAAAGTGTAATAAGTTTAGAACTTTTAGGACAATTTTCCCACTTCCGACATATATCCCCCCAGGAATCTTAACTTTTCCATACAAGCTAAAATAGTGCCGCTTTTGCAGAGACAAATGCAATTCACACATCCACCGTCAAGCACATGGACTTGGGCGTCATTCTAGTACATTCATGTCAAAGGTCCAAGATATGCTTCATCAAATGGAGAGAGATTACTGTGAATATGGTTAACTATTATCGGATACATCATTTAGGGTTTTGGTCTTCATGAGCAAACCCACACATGATTAAGCAAACGAAGAATTGATCAAGAGGTTATCCTGAGTTCTCACAAGTAGAGATGAAATAGACTCGTCGTGATCTACTACTACTACTACGGTTAACAATTATCGGCGGTATGTTTAGTGATGCAAGATTCAGGGTAGAGTCTATGTAAAGCAAAGCAAAGGTCCGGTTATGTCATAAGCAACTTCGTGAGAATTGGGTTCTATAGTTTGGTAGTTTTCAACTGTTGGGCTTGCTGTACTGGGGCCAATAGCATCAGCATTTGCCTCCTGCTGTAATCCTTTCATGAGTAGTAAGGGTATGCGAACGATCTGATTTGACCCTATGTATCAACCAAACTGCATAGATTGCAATGATCTGGAACCAATACTAACCAACTTGGTAATCGAGCCAGGACCAGCTTGTTTGTCATCTCTAATTAATCCCATGTCTCCATGTCTACGCACTCCCAAAAAAGAAGAAAGGAAGCAAGCCCCAATCATATAGGCCTCTGGACTTTGTGAGTTGCTCTGACTTGAATAGAACAGTTTGCAGGCAATCGGTGGGATATAAACAAGGGACTTTCACTGGTTCCTAAATTAGAAGTCCCACAACAACTGTTCTTTGCCTCCATATTCAATATATTTTCATATCATGTGTAATTACTTAAGCGGGAGACCACATACAAACACATATCTAGGGAAAATTAAAGTATACACCGCCAATAATGCAATAAAGAACTTTACATGAATGGCTTGATTGGGGATTCCAGCTATCAATTCTCCCACTAACCATTCATTCAAGGGTCGATTTGATCGCTTATATTATTTTATTTACACTGACGATATATATAATTAATTTTTATTTAATTATCCATGACGACCCTATATATATCATTTAGAAAAAACATGACTATAATTGTAAGATGGTCGGTGGTTGAAATTTCCCAGGGTCTAGAAGAAATTACTGTTATATTAAGAGGGTGGCTGATTGGACTTATTATTCTTCGCGAATGTACGTCATCATTCCAACTAACTTTACAATTTTATGGTCAAGCTAAATTAGTGGCCACTGGCCATTTAAACTTAGAAATGGTCTCATCATTGAATATTTTATTCATCATTTATGAGAGAATCTTTCATAAACCGACGATGCACGAACCGTTACCACTTAATTGCACTTTTTAACATCATTTTGTTAATCACAGTTATTACTAACACATTACCAAAAATTTCTTTGAAAAACTATTTATTTCTCAAAAAAAGGCGAGCCATCGGTGATTGTCAAATTTGGCCCATCATCAGCTCACCAAAATAAGAGCGAAAAATCACGCCCGCAGAACATCCAAAATACATCACTAGTCCGATGATGTTCCTGCAGTTTGTCGGCTGCTGATTAAAAATATTTTCATGCTTTCTTCGTCCATCCAAGAACCATAGGAACACAACCTGATGACAAATACTCAGAACGACCGAGCGGATTGCCAGAAGCAATAACACAGAAGAACGGACCGAAAAGAGCGACAAGGATGCGGAACTCAACACAAGAACGAGGGATATGGTATGGAGATGACAAGAACAGATCATTTATCATATAATGCTTCAAATTTACGCACACCCAGAAGTTGTTTGATAAACCTCGGCTAATAGCAATTAGGGGTTAGAAAAGGGGCAAATGGCAATTAGGGTTTTGAAGTTACAAAGAGAGACGACAAGCATCATAAGTGAGCGAGGCTTCGAGAATAGCGTTGCTGCGAGAGTCAACAGAGACTAAGAGAGCGACTTGTGAGAGAGAAGAGGAGAGGGAGGTGAGGCCGTGAGTCTATGACTGTGAGGGAGGGCCGAAGGCTAGCCGCAACTGTGATGCAGCCGCGATAGAGGGCCGAAGGTGAGAGCTCAGCTAAGGGCCTGTTTGGTTCGGCTTTAGGGGAATGTGTTAAAATATGTCTCGAGTTTGAGCCCATGAACAAAACCCGATATGAGATGAATTATTATTTGTGAATGTCTTGAATCGAGCAAGCTTCGGACCTCAAATTACGTATCTTGTGGAAAAGGAAATATTCCCACGATTGAAGCAAAATTGGGCCAAAGGAAAATAATTTACTTTCCTGATTTATGCTGAAGTCGGTCAAACAGAAGAAGAGGAAAGCTGATTTTGTTGACCGCCCATTAGGATTGCATGGTTTCCTTCTTGTCCAAGCTGGAGTCGGCCACGCATATTTTTTTCTTGGGGTATAAAATATTAATTGTGGAGCTGTGGGGTAGCTCTTGAGGCACAGAAGACTTCTTGAAGCGCCGCGGTTGAAGT
The DNA here is from genome assembly GCA_031216235.1 of Syzygium jambos. Classification (NCBI taxonomy): domain Eukaryota; kingdom Viridiplantae; phylum Streptophyta; class Magnoliopsida; order Myrtales; family Myrtaceae; genus Syzygium; species Syzygium jambos. The sequence goes on from CM062220.1 coordinate 24,967,116, forward strand.
GAAGACATTCGCGAGTGCTTGGCGGTGGGTGTTTCCGTGGATTCTCGTTCGTGAATTATATCCAAGAAGAATTAGTGTTCAAGCGTAAATCTTGTGTTAAGATTTGTGTACAATTCTTTTGCGAGATTGAGAGATTATTTCGTGAGGAATTGTGAGGCTAAACACTGCGTGAGTTATTGAGTGTAATTGGGGCTTGGGAAACACTGAGAGTGTTTGAGTGACTCGAGTGTAGTTGTAATCTCCGTTGTATCGCTTGATCTATAGTGGAATTCCGTGCTGCTCTCCCCGTGGATGTAGGTCACTACGACCGAACCACGTAAATCTGGTGTCTGATTTATTTTCTTATTCTGTCAAATTTATTGTTCGATCGCTTGGCTTCCGCAACAATTGGTATCAGAGCTTGGCTTGGCTGAGTTGAAGTGAATCGATGGCGATAGAAGAAGGAAAAGTGAGAATCGACAGATTTGATGGGAAGGATTTTGGTTTCTGGAAGATGCAGATTAAGGATCAACTATATCAGATGAAACTGCACGTACCCCTGTCTGGGGAGAAGCCAGAGACGATGAAGCAAGCTGATTGGGAATTGCTGGATAGACGAGCTTTGGGTGTTATTCGGCTGACGTTAGCTCGTAACGTCGCGTTTAACATCGTGAATGAGAAGACCACTGCGGGTTTGATGAAAGCCCTGTCGGACATGTACGAGAAGCCCTCTGCGATCAACAAAGTCTATTTGATGCGACGTCTATTTAATTTAAAGATGAGCGAAGGTGCGTCGGTTGCTGATCATATTAATGAATTCAATGTGATCGTTAGTCAATTGAGTTCAGTTGATATTGACTTTGAAGATGAGGTACGTGCTTTGATTCTATTATCCTCATTGCCTGATAGTTGGAATACTACTGTTACTGCTGTTAGTAATTCCTCTGGGTCGACAAGTTTGACGTTTGATGGTGTTCGAGATTTAATTCTGAGTGAAGATATCCGTAGAAGAGAATCTGGCGAACATGTATCTGCTGCTTTAGTAGGTGAAAATAGAGAAAGAACTGGTACACGTGTTAGCAGAAGTAGTATGAACTCGAATAGACGAAGTCAGTCTAGAACTGGTGATGTTGTTTGTTGGAGCTGTGGCAAGAGGGGGCATCTTAGAAGGGATTGCTTTAAGCTGAAAAATGAGAAGGGTAAAGGAATTAGAGTTGAATCTACGGATGATGTTGCAGCTATAGCTGATGGTAATTCGGATGATGCTGATTATGTCTTGTCTGTCACTGATGATTCATCGTTTGATGGATGGATTATGGATTCTGGTTGTTCTTTTCACGCTACACCAAACATGAACTGATTTACTACTTATCAGTGCACAGATAGTAGTAAAGTGCAATTGGGGAACAATTCTGAATGCGATGTTATTGGTGTTGGTGATGTTAGAATTAGAATGCATGATGGTATCGTGTGGACATTGACTGGAGTGAGGCATGTTCCAGAGTTGAAGAAAAATCTAATTTCTTTGAGTGCCCTGGATTCAGCTGGGTGTCGGTATTCTTCAGAATGTGGAGTTCTGAAAGTTCTTCGAGGTGCCTTGGTGATAATGAAAGGAATCAAGTATAATGGCCTGTATGAGCTTCAAGGAGAAACAGTGACGGAATTCGCTGCGGAGACGTCGAATGCATCGGTTCGAAAGTCTGAATTGTGGCATATGCGTTTGGGGCACATTAGCGAAGAAGCCTGAAGGTTCTAAGTGAAAGAAATTTGCTATGTGGTTATGTGGCTAACGAATTGAATGTATGCAGGTGCTGTGATTTAGATCAACGGCGGAAAGTGCAGTTTAGTACGATTGTCAGAGAAACCACGGATATTGCAGAATTAATTCACTTGGATGTTCGCAGGTTGTCGCGGTTTCCTTCGAGGAAGAGTGTCAGATTTATGCTAACAGTTGTTGATGACTACTCGAGGAAGACGTGGGTGTTTGTGCTAAGGCACAAGTTTGATGTTGTTGTCAGGATCAGGCAGTTGAAAGCTTTGATCGAAAAGGAGACTGGTAAAACGATCAAGCAGGTGCGGACTGACAGTAGTATGGAGTTTTGCTCGATGCTGTTAAACAAATTCTGCATGAAGGAAGGCATAGTGAAACACCGCACTAGTGTCAATGAACCACAACAGGTTGCAAAATTGATGAGCAGAACATTACTAGAGACGGCCCATAAAATGCTCTCTAGTGCTGGTATTGCTAGAAGGTTTCTAGCGGATGCGCTTAGTACGGCGAGCTACCTGAAGAATAGATCTCCATCGACTGCGATTGAATGTCGGACTCCCGAAGAAGTGTGGTCAGGTAACGTTGCTGATTATTCCGTTCTTAGAATATTTGGTTGTCCAAGTTATGTTCGAGTTAGTGATGGTAAACTCGATGGAAGGACAAGAAAGTGCATGTTCCTAGGTTATGCACAAGGTGAGCGGGGCTATAAATTGTGGTGCCCGGAATTAAATTCACCTGTTATCAGCAGAGAAGTTACATTTGATGAGTCTCCAGTACTTCTGGCTAGGAGTGTTAATAGCAGTGTTCATACGGATCTGAATGGTGTTCAGCTTGAGGTGGAGTTGCAACCAGAAACTCCTGAGGTAGCGGATACTAGTGAAATAATCGACACGGATGGTGCTTATAGCGAGGTGGAGCCTATTGAGCCAACAGTTGCTGTAACTGCTGATATTGATAAAGTGCGTATTCAATCTTCCGATAGATATGGATGCAACAATGGTTTTGCTTTATCTGCGATTGAGGAGGTTGTGTCGGAAAATCCTTATGGAGTAGTTAAAGGTGCATGTGGAGTTGGTATTCTGATAAGGTCCACGGCTATGGCGAAGTTCAAGCGAGGCTTGGACTTGAAAGACATCTGTGGCGGTTGAACCCATTGGGGGCTGTGGGAGAGTAGTAGCGAAATTCGGATTTTATCAAAGCGATTGTTACTTGGCTCAAACGTCGAGCCAAGGTGGAGATTGTTAAAATATGTCTCGAGTTTGAGCCCATGAACAAAACCCGATATGAGATGAATTATTATTTGTGAATGTCTTGAATCGAGCAAGTTTCGGACCTCAAATTACGTATCTTGTGGAAAAGGAAATATTCCCACGATTGAAGCAAAATTGGGCCAAAGGAAAATAATTTACTTTCCTGATTTATGCTGAAGTCGGTCAAACAGAAGAAGAGGAAAGCTGATTTTGTTGACCGCCCATTAGGATTGCATGGTTTCCTTCTTGTCCAAGCTGGAGTCGGCCACGCATATTTTTTTCTTGGGGTATAAAATATTAATTGTGGAGCTGTGGGGTAGCTCTTGAGGCACAGAAGACTTCTTGAAGCGCCGCGGTTGAAGTGAAGACATTCGCGAGTGCTTGGCGGTGGGTGTTTCCGTGGATTCTCGTTCGTGAATTATATCCAAGAAGAATTAGTGTTCAAGCGTAAATCTTGTGTTAAGATTTGTGTACAATTCTTTTGCGAGATTGAGAGATTATTTCGTGAGGAATTGTGAGGCTAAACACTGCGTGAGTTATTGGGTGTAATTGGGGCTTGGGAAACACTGAGAGTGTTTGAGTGACTCGAGTGTAGTTGTAATCTCCGTTGTATCGCTTGATCTATAGTGGAATTCCGTGCTGCTCTCCCCGTGGATGTAGGTCACTACGACCGAACCACGTAAATCTGGTGTCTGATTTATTTTCTTATTCTGTCAAATTTATTGTTCGATCGCTTGGCTTCCGCAACAGAATGCATTTGGGAAAATGCAAATACCTTTGGGTGAAAGCCCATTGGGGAAAGGCAAATGGTGTTTGGTAAAAATATTTTGTAAAGTTACTTTGGCCAAATTATAGTGTTTGGTAAATTTTTTTTTACAAATGGACTTTGAGAATTATTTTATTTATCAAAAAAAAAACAAAACTTACTCATCGCCGGAACCGGCCGCCGTCGCCCGAGGTCAGGCGACCCCCGGCGAGCCAGATCCGCCACCGGCGGGGGTCGCCCGAGGCCAGGCGACCCTCGGCGGGGTCGCCCGGCCGCCTGGGTCGCGCGACCCCAGGCGACGGCCGCCTGGGGTCGCGCGGCCTAGGCGGCCGTCGCCTGGGGCCGCGCGACCCCAGGCGGCCGGGCGACCCCGCCGAGGGTCGCCTGGCCTCGGGCGACCGCCGGCAGCGACGGATCTGGCTCGCCGGGGGTCGCCCGACCCCAGGCGACCTCGCCGGCCCTCTCCCTCGCTAGCCACCCTCGCCGGCCCTCTCCCTCGCTAGCCACCCTCGCCGGCCGCCGGCGCCTGCCCGAAGAAGATGAACAGATTCCAGCCCTAAAAAAAAAAAAAGTGTGAACAGTAACATTCCGAGAATGCTGAAAGCTCAAGGCACCCTAAGAGGTGCCTTGAGCTTTCAGCCTTGAGAAGGCCAATATTTGGCCAAAGAGCTTCCAAAATATTTTGCCAAACACAAAATATTTCTCCCAAAGGGCTTTGGAGGCCCAAAGCCCCTTTGTAAAGCCGAACCAAACACCCCCTAAGAGGCGACACAGAGTGGGATGAGGCAAGAGAGTGTTTTTTTTTTTGGTAAAAAAAAAGTTCCATTCATATCTCAAGATCTCAAGATAATAAATAAGATGTTCAAAACAAAGCAAATCCAAACGGCAAGGTAGAACAATAAAGGACAAATTGTTATAATAAGCACATTCTCATCGCATAAAAACAAATCTGTCTCAGCATCAAAACAGAACAAATTGCGGTCTTATTCAACCCATTTTTTGTGTATTTATACTGGTCCGGGTGATCTGGATGGGCGGTTCCATACCTGAAACCAGGAACCCTATCGGTACTCACTAATTCTAGTTTTCGATTCTTTCGCACATCCCTAATCTTTACATAGAAGTTAAATCCTTATTATTTTTTATTAGTGGGAGTTTGTTGGTGAGTGCATGACCGGTAGTTCAATTTTCTACTGGTGCAGGAAACACAATAATTTAGATTAATCTGTTATTAAATTTTAAAGTACAATACTTTATTCCTAAGAAGTCTTGCACATGTTTTCGATAGGTACATTGATAACAATTGTATAAATCAAGAACCTAGGACAAATCAAGACCCTGGTTCTTTATAATTTTCGAATAGTTATGAAGAGATAGTTATCTGAAGTCGTTCTATTAGATTACATCAAGCACGTATTGATAATACAAACTGAATCCATATTAAACCTCACTAAAAACACAAGCCATTATATAATTTCAATATTACATTCATTTTTGTTCATCAAATCACTCTGACAATCAGTTTATACAAAGTGTTATCTTTCTGTCCCCCGCTAATTATGATTCATCATTAATGCGGAAAATATAAGGATAATGGAGTAAATCTATCTAGAGATGTGAGAGATGAAAGAGTCCAACTCAGCCCGAGAAACTCCGCCCTCATCCATGGACCCCCGGACGGCCGCCCCTAACTCAGCCGCCCTCTTCCTCATCTCTTCCCCTTCCTCCGACGCCATGAGCGCCTTCACGGCACCTTCGATCGTGGACGACTTCACGACGTCGTCTTGGCTCATCCACTCCTTGACAATTAGTCCAATCTTGAGGACTCGTGTGATCAAGACAGCATTCCTGGGCTGATCCGAATGCATAGGCCATGCGAGGATTGGCACTCCCATGCTGATGCTCTCCATGCAAGAGTTCCACCCACAGTGGCTCAAGAACCCGCACGTCGCAGGGTGCCCCAAGATCTCGAGCTGCGGTGCCCAGTCCCTCACCACCACGCCTAAGTCTCGAGTCTCCACCATCTCTTCGAACCCTTGTGGCAGTTCGATTTTCCTCGCCTCTCCTCCGCTGAAAATGTCCGCCTTATCAGCTTCCCTCAATACCCAGATGAACTTCTGTCCGCTACGTTCCAACCCTATCGCGATCTCACGGATCTGCTCATCGCTCAGCACTGTCGCGGTGCCGAAGGAAACGTATATCACCGAGCTCGGTGCTTGCTTGTCAAGCCACTCCATGCACACATGAGCCGATCTTCTCGACGTCTTTTCGGGTACTTTGACCGGGTTGAACGGCCCAATTGCCCAGTACTTGGTCGCGGTGTCGTTCGCCGTTGCGCTCGCATATAAGTCTACATAATGACCTTCGATGACCCTGCAGGTGTTGTAGATGCTTCCCGAGCTAAACTTCTGGAACTCGTTCTGCGACGCGACGAACTTCAAGAACTCGTCGGTGATGGAGTCTAGGAAAGACGGGAAGCCCTTGGAGGAGATGAGCTCCGCGATGTCCAACTCCACCTCCGGAGGGGGCGCCATCCCTGTGCTCTCCCACAAGTACCAACAGAGCGTGAGCGCGGAAACCGTGTTGAAGACGTAAATCTCGGCGTTGGGGACTGAGGCAGCGTCCTGGACCACGGACGCCATCAGGTAGTCGTGGACCACTACGACCCGCCTCGACCCAGAGGACAGTGAGCGGACGAGGGAGGCGACGGGGCCACGGAGCGACACAGTGGCGTCAAAAGCGGGCTGGAGGTGGGAGGGGAACTTGTAAGGGGAATTAGGGCTGGGGGCGGGGGAGAGGAAGGGTGGGGTTGGGAAGTCGTGGAAGCGGATGTTGCTGGGCGTGGACAAGAGCGGGACGTGGGAGCGGAGCTTGGCCTGGCGGTTGTGGGAGGCGGAGCCGACGTAGTGGACGGGGACACCGTAGGAGGCGACTAGGTGGGCAAGCTCGAGGAGCTGGTTGAGGTGGCCTTGCGCCGGAAGAGGCACCATGATCACCACCACTGATCCCAAGACGTCTTTGATTTTTGGTCTGTTTGGTTGCTTTGGAACATGGTTTGGGTCTTGTTGGTGTTGGTGGGAGGACATTTTTTATTTTTAATTTGGCTTAAAGAGCGAGATCAGAGATGAATCGAATCTGGGTGTGGCTTGAGAAGCAAAATTTGGTTTGAGGTGGGTTTTGAGGGGTTAGCTTTAGGTTAAATAGGGAATGGAATCCGAAGACACAATCGTTTTGGCCTTTTTTATTGGTTTCTTATTTTTCACTTCTTCATATTTCATGGAGAACTGTCCATGGAGATGTGTTATGGGTGGCTCTAAATTCACTCCTAAAATGGGTCCATCCACCCCTAGAGGATAGAAAGGACGAAATTACAAAACTTGTGGATCTCATTCATCACCTTCATTTATCTCCCCCAACTCTCCGTGGTTCACCCGCTCACCTCATTGTTGTTTCTTTATTTCCTTCTCTTAATAATGGCCGGCAAGGGCGCACCTCCCTTTTCTTTGCTTTAAAGTTGTTCTAGCTACACTGAAGCAAAGTACGTGATCAACAAAACTATATCTGTGAGCCAATGTTGAGCCCTCACTGAAATTGCCAGTGACATTGATGGAGGAATTAGCTTGATAAAATCCAATGAAAACCCACGAAGAGAGGAGAATAAAATTTGAATGGCAAAATGAGTGCTTTTTTGGGACTCGTTACTCAAGAGGAGAGAGAGAAGGATTGGTGTCTTGTTGCAAAGCGAGGAGGAGGTACATGAAGAAATTTGTGAAATCCAGACAGGCATTGTAGGTCTCGCACTCCATGTACCTCCGAGCGCTGCACAGCACCGTATCGGCCCTCCGCTAGTTCACCAATGGCGAGACCACCCTCCACCTCCATCACTGTCTCGCATCACCCGTCGACGCTACTACCCTCTCAGCCACGCCCAACCCCTGCCCCCACCACCCCACCAGTCCCAGCTTCGACACCTAGACTTCCAACCCTGTGACCACCTCTCCGGCCTTGCCGCCCCTTTTTCCTCCGTCATTTAAGAAGTTTTCCCCGATGCTTTCTTTTTAAGGAAATGATGTCACTTCATTTGACATTGCAACCGATTATCGAATCAATTCTAACACCATGAACAATACAGCTTGACAAATAATATATAACAGTTATTCTAACAACACGAGTTAAACTCTCAACATGGAACTTAAAAATAGAGTCGCATTTAAAGAACGCCCAACCACAAAGCATCTCCAGTTGCATTACATTCTCTTGGACCTTGGAACACCAAGCAAATAGCCGGAAGGATTTTGGTTGAATGACCTCGACCCGAGCAGTGCAAGCTTTGTACGCACGATGGGCGAGGTTTTACATGCGAGGGTAGAGATGCACACGAGGAGCAAGGAGAGAGGGCGAGAAAAGGAGAGAGATGCAAGGAGCTAATGAGAGATGGAAACGGTGGGGAGTGGGACCCATGATTTGGGTAATTTCGTCCTATAAATTTTCTAGGGTTGAATGGACCCATTTTAGGATTGGATTTAGCACCACCGTCTCATTTACGAAAAATTATTGCATGTATACTGCTCATTTTAACATTGACTTAACGAATAAAGTTATCGTTATAAATAAACGAATCGCATCCATTTTTTTTTTCATGTTATCTTTACACTCCACCACCATTTTACATGACCAATTGTGATTACCTTCAGTTTTCGTACTTTTAATTTTCTCGTCGTTTCATTTCCTGTCCAAAAGTTAACAAAGGACCTCTCATATCCTTTGTCGGTTGGTTCATCGATCCACCCTTTCAACGGTGCTCTATCAACACTTTTCGGCAAAACAATTTTAGAAAACTCATGGAAGGGCCATGAATCCATCTCTGATGTTCATAACTATCTCTACATCCGGTAACAACACCCAATAATAACACACAAGTTCATGCAAGATTTGCTCACGACATGACACGGATCTTGTAATCTTGAAAAACAAATTGAGCTCACGTGAGCACTGAACCATTTAGAGTCGGTGATCAAACCATATGTTGACGAATACTTGCGGTAACTGAATGCTCTCTTTTATGTTTCCTAATCTCTCATAAATTTGCTTAGGCACCAGCATTTAATCCAATTATCCCATCCTTAAAAAGCCGGACAAGTGTAATCATATTGATTTTTTATTTATTTATCAAAACATCCTATATTAGTAATTTACATGGATGACTATCGCATGTATAGCTAGAAACATATCCTCTGCGCTCGATCTCATATGATCTCAAACATTGATGTTTCTGATGACTTTCTACTTCTGGCATATAATTCCCCCAAGAATCTCGATTTTTTCCATTCATGCTAATGTAGGAGAAAACATTAGGTACACAAGTGATAGTGCCCCTTTTGCAGAGAAAAATGCAATTCACACATGCACGTCAAGCACACGGATTCGGTCGTCGTCCTAGTACATTCATATCAAATCTCCAAGATTTGTATCTCAAATGGAGAGAAATTACTGTGAACACGGTTAACTATTTTTCGGATTTCCACGATACATCGTTTCAGGTTATGGTCTTTATCGGCAAACCCGCACATGATTAAGCAAACGGAGAATTGATCGAGAGATTATCCCGAGTTCTCACGAGTAGATATAAAATACCGTGTCATCTTGATCTACTACTCCTACGACAACAACATCAAAGGACGACTCTCTTGTTCATTGGGTGGTTGGTCACTTTCTGTGGCCACCAAATTGTTAATCGTACCAGTGCCCTTGATGCCGTCGGCGATTCTCTAATGATATATGTTTGTCTTTCATTTTCATTTTATCCTTTTGAGGTTCTCTGTGATTAGGGACGGAAGTATGACCTCTTTCCTAATGGGACAAACGGGACAAACTAAAGAATTGGTCATCAGTCCCCAAAGATTCTATTGATTTTGAGTATGTCATAAGGGCTTTTCAATGACGCCAGCGCATTCCTTAAAGATGCCGATTACGCAAGAAAATTGCCAATCTAGTGGACAAGCCTACAATGATCTACAAGTTGCTGATTTGCAAGCCTATTGTCGAATTCCAAGTCTAATCGATTACGACACGTCCAGAGTTTCTTCGCATTTCTTGAAGGCCATTAATTTAGTCTTTGGAACTAGTGAACTATGGAGACTCTCGACCGAGTTGATTTTTTTCTCATATTTTCAAGGTTTAATAAATGTTGTTCAAGTTTCTAGAGTCCTTATTTAATTATAGTTATTTTCTAGTAAAACTAGTTTTATCTTTCTTATGAGTCTTTTGTCATTCCAAAGAGTCTTGATAATTACTCATGCTTGGAGGGTTGTTCCATGTTCATCTATATAAGCATGCTATGATGAATAAAAGAAGAAGACTTGATTGATTCATAAATTATTTGAGCCTTTGGCTTGAGAATAAGAATTTTTTTTTTATTTTATTCTTATTCGTTAGGTGGATTCCTACAGGCCTCTTAAGTTAATTACCTACGAGTGATAAGCAACATATCCATTTAAGTTCTCATTTGTGTTACCATCTATTTCTCTATTCTCTCCGGCATCACTCAAGCTAGTGCTTAGGTATCAAAAGAGAACGGTAGTTTCTGAAAGGAGTGGACGAGGGGTTACTTTTTGGGAGGGTCAATGGGATATAAGACCCCATTTTTTGGTTTTAGGGGCATGTTTTGAAAAGCAAAGATGAGATCGCGGGCCCCACTTTTCTTTTAATAACACAGATGCGGATGTAGACAGATAGATGTGGATATTTCTTTGGTACCCCAAGCATGTGCCAAGACAAATTACAAGCTTTTCGAATCCAACGCTACAAAAACATCATGTGTAAATTAAGACCAAACGATGAGGTTGAACATCACGTGCAAACGCAACGTCCCTCCATAGGGTCCAGATCATCTCATGCGCGCACGCTCTAGAAATTGATGGCTAATGAGGTAAGCATCGTCCGACCAGAGTATGGCTAATTCCCTACGTCGGCACATCGATCCGACAGGATCGGGTGAACAAAGCGAGCGTGGTGTCCAAAACCCAGAAAAAGGATCACTCGTATGATTCTCACCAATCTCACAGAAATTGTTAACGTGCACAAAAGCAAGGGACGTGTTTCATCCACATAACGTGACACTCCTTAGGGTTTTCAGTACGTTGACCCGAGTACAAGCTGATATTACCCCCACAAGAATCATCATTGTATCATTGGAGTTCCAAAGCACTGATGTCGTTCCTAACGACGGATGTTGACACCTAAATTTTGGCTAACCATTTAAAATAAATTGCACAAAAAATCAGGGACTAAATTTTAGCCTCTCAACAAAAATAATTATAATATTGCATATAGTTTTAGGAGCGTTCATCATATTGTTTAATTCTTTCATTGCATTGGACCGGCAGTGGATGATCTTGAATGAGTAGTTCTAAGCTTAATCAAATTAATTGAACTAAGCACGCAGTGATGAAAATTTGGCCGAACCCATCATTCATGTGCTCTGCTCATGTGATACTTCAAGTTAAGAAATATAGAGAGCAATATTACCACGATCTTGAGGATTCGGCCACAAAAGGGCAATATCCTGGGTATATATATTCAGCCAAGTGCAGCTTGCAATGAGTAGAATATATATTCACGCGGTTGAATGAAAGAGGGAAAGAAATAGGGACGGATCACTAAAACATGAGAAGTCAATTGTACTCATGGGAAAATATATCTTCGGCCGTGTGCAAAGTATAAGAAGGGATATATATATATAAATATTTTAAAAGGGGAAATAGATAATGATTCTTTCCTTGATCAGGTCGGATGGCTTTGCATATGAAAAGGGGATACAAGTTCAGAGGAGAGGGGAGAGGCCACACAATTCCATACACGGCCACACAATTCAATAAGTCTTTTTTGGTGATTGCATGCTATCATCGAGCCTCCTTGTTTCGTCGTGCCAAATCCTTAGCATTGCTCCCACGAGCATCCTTGCCGTGAGCACACCGCCAATCACTGAGCTCGAGCCATCCATCGTTCAAATTCGAAAATGTCACACGTGCAATACTTCGAATTAGGTAATATGTTATCCAATTCAATTCTGATATATTAAGTTGCCTAATTTGAGTTTATTGTGATATCAATTATGTCTTGTCGATTGTTGACACCTATTTTTAATTTGACCAAAATTAATTACACAAAATTTAGAAGTTAATTTTCTTTAATTCCTAAAACAAAAAAATATTTCTATTTAAATGCATTGTAAATAGAAATTAGACACATTTTGCATTAATAGGGTCTATTAGAGTTAAAAATTTTTCAAAAAAAAAAAAAGAATTTTCGAGTTGGGCCGAGTCGGGGCCGGGCCGACCTGGCCCTTTTCTTTTTCCTCTTTCTCCCCCCCCCCACCCCACACGGGCCCCCTGGCCCGTTCCCTTTTCCATTTCGTTTTCTCGCGCGGCAGCCCGCTTTTCTTTTTTTCCTTCTTCTCCCCCCGCGCAGCTGGGCCTGGCTCGGCCCGGCCCTTCTCCTTCCTTCTCCCCTCATCGCTCTCGCTGCCCTCTTCTCCCCTCTTCCCAACGGCAGCGTGACGCACGGCGGCGCTGCTCCTCGCCATCGCTATCCGGCCAAAGCAGAGCCGGATGAGCACGCCAACGGGACTGGCATTAATTGCTAGTCCCATCTTTCCCATTTCCTGGCTCCCTTATCTCCTCCTCCTTCCTCTTTGCCTCTGTTTGAATCGGCCCCCCTGCTCTGCTCTGCACCGACCTGCAAATGGCCACGAAGTCATGGGGTGGAGTAGGCCGGTGCAGGCCGTCGTCACGCTGACGCAGAGAGGCAGAGAGTGAGCGACGTCGTCTATAAAAACCAGAGAGAGAGACTGAGAGGCGGTCGGCCATTTGAGAGAGAAAACGGAGCAGAGAGAGTAGAGAGAGAAAAGGGAGAGGAAGAGAGGAGACCCGAGCTTTTGCAGGTCCCCGTAGCCACACCGTTGCCCGCAAAGCCACCGGAAAGCCATCCCGAAGCAGACTTGATCGGTGAGTCGTCCCCCTGGCCCGAACTGCTCTGTTCTCCCTTGTTTTTGCTCCGGGTTTGGCTGGGACCCCCGCCGGCCGTTTCACGCGAGTCCCGGCCCATGCCGTCGTCCCTCGCCGTTCGTGCGTCGTTGCCAAAGGTAGGTACAGGTCTCCCGAGAACGGCGGGGCCTTGAAACAGGTCAAAATCCCTTTGTTTTTGCTGTGTTCCCCATCTATTTGATAAAATGCCTCAAAGAGGCCGTTTTTTTTATCATGTCGCCGGTCGGCGAGTGGTGGTCGAACGGCGACCCAGTTTGTGGTGGTTCCAAATGCCGGATTTAGGGCCGGCGCCGGCCTGGGTCAGCCGGCGGAAGGCCAATTTTGGCTCCGCCGACTTCCCCACGTGTTTATACACGCGGGGGTGACCCGAGTCAGTTCCGACCCGGATCAACTGACCTGACCCGAGTCAATGCCCCGGGTAGGATCTGTTGACCCGGGTCAGTTCCGATCGACTCAGATCGGCTGATCCGACCCGGGTCAACGCCCTAGTCGGATCCATTGACCTAGGTCGGTTCCGACCCGGTCCGGATCCGCCGACCCGGTTCTTTATTATTATTTTTTTAAAAAAATTTTAAAAAATATATAATAAAATATTTTTTTTCTTCTATATTATATATATTTTTCGAAAAAAAATATTTTTTTAATTATGTGATATATTTGTTATTTTAATTTATTATGGTATTATTATGTAAGTTTTTGTTTTGTTTAAATTAGACAAGCCTGAGATTGCGTAGTAGCGTTTTGCATGTTTTTTTATTATTACCGTTGTATTATTATGCATGTTTTTAATATAATTACATGAGCTATCGTGTTTTTGAATGTCATCTGACTTAGTTAGGGTTAGAACCTTAGGCTACAGGAATTGTTGTGTTTTTTACTTCTAATCGTTTTTTATTATGCATTCGCTTGATCACCTCACATGTTAGGAGAAATATCCTAAAATCAATTCAAATTGCATGACAAATGTTTTCAAAAAATGAATAGGGTGAAAAGGTACCGAAAGGGCATTAGTTATTCAACTAGTGTAACCAAGTCCCCGAACTCGGTTAATCTCTGGTTCGCAGGAATAGGATGATTCTCCCATTATCTTATTTGGGTTTCTAATCGATCCACCCCAAATCGATTAGTGGCGACTCTTTGGTATAAACCATTTGCATGTTAAATACTTAACCCTAAATCGCGATGTGGTATGGACTTGGGAGAGCCCGAGTTAAGTCCTGAACTTAGACTTAGCATGTACCAGGCGAGCCCCCCTTCTTTTTGCACATGTTCGATAAAAAGGCTCGGAAGGTCGGTTGCGACATCGATATTTTAATATCCAAAAATATTTCGAAGCCCGTGATTTGGGAAATTTTCCTAATTTCACAACGTGCATATGATTGCCAGTCCAATTTCATGCTCGAAATATGACTCGCAATCGCCCGAAAAATCGTTAATCCAATCTCCTGCCCGAGATACAATTCACGGTTGCACAAAAATTTGATCGCTAGTCCGATCTCATGCCCAAGATACGATTTGCGATTGCACAAAAATTTGGTCAATCCGATTCTCATGCCTGGGATACGAATTGTCAATTTATTTTCCAAATTTAAATGGATATGGATGATATCTTGGGTGATTGGATGCTATCTTTGATTTGGGTTTCATCTTTGTGTTGATTTGATTTGATTTGATTCTATTAAAAAATCCCAAAAAGATTAGATAGGATCAAGGTAAATTTTTCTAGATAGATCGCATGCTAGGTTAGGATTTATCTAGTCAAGATAACATTCCGATTTAAATTAGGATTTGGCCTAGTTTAATTCCTAAAATGAATTGGATAATATCTTGCACTAGATATAAATTTTCATTACTTTATAATTTTGTATTTCAATCAAAAATACAAAAAAGGTATCATCCACATGTCATATCGATTAATTGCATCATGCTTGCATCATCACTACCATTTCATTACTTCGTTTCACGTATGCTACGTCGCATTGTCATATTGTCATGTCATCATGTATGCGAAGTCATCACTTGCATGTCATTTAGTGATTGTATGTTAAGTTCATGAAATTGTATGCTAGAATAGTTGCATATTAATTTTGCTCATCATCAGAAATTCATATCGAGGTTCATTGCATGCCATATCAAAGATAGTTCATTTAATCGTCATTAGAATTAGGACATTTAGGTAAATTGTGTCGCATGTCATGTTAGACAAGTAGCATGCATCGCATATAGTTTAATTTCCACTAAATAAGAGAAAACTCCAAAAAATACGTTGAGTGAAATTGCGTGTTAATTAGAAATCATATTATGATTTTTGATGTGATTTCTAACTAACATTGCAAATGCTTTCGTTACTCCAAGGTAAGTATTATCTTCCCATGCGATTTATTTATTGCTTTGCTTTATTGGGTGTTTCATTAATGGTTGCGCTCATGTATGATCACCTCACATGTTAATAAATAGGTTTAAAATCAATCCAAGCTGCTTGCAAATATTATTTTTTAAACAAAAGGGAAAGGTACCGAAAGGGCGTTAGGGTAATCTAGCATAATCAAATCCCCGAATACATAATTTCTGGTTCGTAGAAGTAAAGTAAATCTCCCAATACTTTACTTGGGTTTCTAATATACCCACCAAAAATAAATGAGTGACAACTTCAAAATGAGAAGATCTTTGCATTTTAAATAACTTGAACCTAAATTATGAATTGATGTGGGCTTGGGAGAGCTCAAGTTAAGTTAGGCTTAATAATCCATTAACCGAACTCCTAGGTGGTGCACTGCAAGGTTAGGTCCCTACAACAGAGGATCTGAAAAGAGGTGCGGTGGCCCCTTTGTCCTGGCTCTTCAGCAGAACCACAAGGACTACTTTCAACTCCCAACTAACGGCAAAACTCACAAGCGTTGACCTCAGCAAAATCCAATGCATGAAAAACCCCCCGGGACAAACAGTCAACGATGTTCAATGGAGTTGCATTTTTCTCCAAGGAAGTACTCCAACAACCTTTGACTGGTGAGTTACACTCCGCATGTGTAAATGTATTATTATGAATTAGATAAGGATAACATTCGTAGTTGTAACGTACTAATCAGAGATTTTGTCGGAAGAAGTCTCATCCAATAGGGATAGAGAAAATTATGATTAAAAATTGAATGAAACAATTAAAGAAAAGGGAAAGTGAAAGGAAGATTTCAAATTTCGAGTAAGAGCATGTGGACCGATATTGACATTGTTCCTCGTTACCGAATGCCGTCTATGAGTGATAGGATTTTGGTACGATTTCCTTATAGCTCTCTCTTGTTGCTCTTAGTCTGATCACAAAATAGAGTTCTATTAAATTACTGCTGTTTCATTTACTGTGAATATGATCCATTTCTGTATGCATACACATTCACACAAAAAGACACAATATAGACATCAAGACTCGAGAGCAGCCATTTGGGAAAAAAATTTCAACTTAATTAGACAACTTATGTAGACAATAGAAATTCCTTTGCCTGATCATCAAGCATATGACATCATCGTTGTTAACTGTAGTCCCATGTCGATTAACTATGTGATTATAATATTCATTATATGCATGCAGTTTTTAGCTTTGGGTTTTGATATTCTAACATGGTGTCCTAGCACAAGTCGAGAGTTTGAATTCTAGCATTCTCATCTCGAGCCCGCGGTAGGTTCACAATTACAGACTCACGCCAAATAGGAGCCGTGTCCATTTCAGAAATAATCGAGCTGAGTCATACGCGTGTAAATGGGAGTCGGCTTACACGCGAGGGGATGTCAACTATAATCCCCTATCAATTAAATACATGGTTATAACGTGCCTTACATACTTGTAGTCTCCATCTACCTTATGGCTTAAGTTTTTGGATTGGACATTTTAGAAATCATCACAACATGCCACTCTAGGCTTAGCTAGATGCTCCCGATTAGAAAGAAAATGCAGTGAATCCATCCGATTAGAAATGTCTAAAGATTACAAGCCAAATGAACTGAAAAACATTGCTAAATCCTGTTTGTCGAAATTTTCAATTTAATATCATTTGGCCAATAAGATTCATCATTGTTTATTAGTACGAGTTTTACGCCACCACGCATCATAACTTACATTCGTCATTAGATTGAATGTATAGATAGAAAAGAGAACCTTATCTGGGTTGTTTACCATCGTTATCAATTGACGGTACAATGACAAACATATGATCATAGGACAATTTATCGAGTAATAAATGTCGGCAGCACCAAAGAGGTGTCGCAGAGAGATCAATGTTTACCATACAATTGATAGATAAAGATGAGAACTAATTTATTTTTATCTTATTTGCCCTCGGATATTAGTCCGAAGGTCAGGTAATTACCAGCTTAATGATTTTGGATGGGCCTCTGAACGTGTTTGCATACGTCCTCGACAACAACTGTACAGTCTTAGGAAGTCTCGCACGTGTTTTAAGTACGTCGTCTCCTTTGAACGTGCTCATCATGCACGTCCTTGACAACTGCATGTTTCTACAATCCAGGATAAATCACGATCTAGGTTCTCCGTGACTCTTTGATTACTTAGTTTTGGAGCGGTGGTTGCTTGAACTCGTTTTACTAAATCAAATGAATCATATTTCCAGAATATATATGAATTCGCGTTAAATCTTACTGAAGTTATAGACTCTCGTATAATTTCTGCATTATGATTACTTTTTGCATTGAATCACTCGCACACTTGGTTTATATAGAATGTTCACAAGAAAATGGGAGAGAATTTTTCTAGAGATACGAGCAATGAAAGAGTCCAGCTCGGCCCTAAAAACTCCGCCCTCGTCCATTGACCACCGGAGGGCGGCAGCGGCCCCTAACTCTGCCGCCCTCTTCCTCATCTCGTCCCCTTGGTCCGACGCCATGAGCGCCTTCACGGCGCCTTGGATCGCAGATGACCTCACGACCTTGTTTTGGCTCATGCAGTCCTTGACAAAAAGTCCAATCTTGAGGAGTTCAGTGACCAAGACGGCATTGCTTGGCTGATCCGAATGCACAGGCCATGCGAGGATCGGCACTCCCATGCTGATGCTCTCCATGCAAGAGTTCCACCCGCAGTGTGGCTCAAGAGCCCGCCTGTCGCAGGATGCCCCAAGATCTCGAGCTGCGGCGCCCAGTCCCTCACCGCCACGCCTGAATCTTGTGTCTCCGCCATCTCTTCGAACCCTTGGGGCAGTTCGATTTTCCTCGCCTCTCCTCCGCCGCTGAAAATGTCCGCCTTATCAGCTTCCCTCAATACCCAGATGAACTTCTGTCCACTCCGTTCCAACCCCATCGCGATCTCGCGGATCTGCTCATCGCTCAGCACCGTCGTGGTGCCGAAGGACACGTATATCACCGAGCTCGGTGCTTGCTTGTCGAGCCACTCCATGCACACGTGAGCTGATCTTCTCGACTTCTTTTCGGGTACTTTGACCGGGTTGAACGGCCCGATTGCCCAGTGCATGGTCTCGGTGCCATTCGGGATTGCGCTGGCAAATAAGTCTACATAACGGCCTGCAATGACTCGGCATGTGTTATAGACGCTCCCCGAGCTGAAGCTCATGAACTCGTGCTGTGACGCCCTGAACTTCAAGAACTCGTCTGTGAAGACGTCCAGGAGGGACGGGAAGCCCTTGGACGAGATGAGCTCCGCGACGTCGACATCCTCCTCCTGCGGGAGCGCCATCCCTGTGGCCTCCAACGTGTACCAATAGAGCACGAACGCGGAAACTGAGTGGAAGATGTAGTTCTCGGCGTTGGGGACTGAGGCGTCGTCCTGGACCACAGACGCCATCATCGAGTCGTGCACCACGATGACCCTCCTCGACCCCAAGGAGAGGGAGCGGACGAGGGAGGCAACGGGGCCGCGGAGTGACGAAGGGGCATTGAACGCTGGCTGGAGGCGGGACGGGAACTTGTGGGGGCAATTTGGGTTCGGGGCAGCGGAGAGGAAGGGCGGGGTCGGGAAGTCATGGAAGCAGATGTCGCTGGGCGCGGACGAGGCTGGGAAATGGAAGCGGAGCTTGGCCTGGTGGTTGTGGGAGGCGGAGCCGACATAATGGAAGGGCATGCCGTAGGAGGCGATGAGGTGGGCGAGCTCGAGGAGCTGGTTGAGGTGGCCTTGCGCCGGGAGAGGCACCATGATATCACCACCACTGATCCTGAGACTTCTTTCATTTTTAGGCCGTTTGGTAGTTTTTCGATATGGTTTTGGTCTTGTTGGTGTTCGGGGAGGACATTTCTCCTAGGGAGTCTAATTTTTTTCAAAATGGTGTTGGCTTGAGAGGCAAAATATGGTCTGTGGTATGTTTGAGGAGTTTGGTATAGGTTTTTATACTTGGGAATGGAATCGCAAGATGGGATCGTTCTGACCTTTCTTATTAGGTTTCTCTCTTTTGTATCTCATATCAAATTGTTCGTAGAGATGTGTCATTTATGAAAAAATTATCGTATACATACTGCTAATTTTACCATTGACCTGACGAATGAAGTTACTATTACGAGAAAGTAAATCACATCCATATCTTTTTTGATGGAATGCAATATGGGTTTGACTATTTCTTAAGATGTGTTGGATTGGATCTTTTATGATAATCTCCTGTTGTCGAACTCTATCGGGAAATTGTACATGAGGCGTTTTCTTAAGACTCTTATTTTTGCAGAAGACGATTTATCTGATATACCATGAAAATTCGGTTACTATTATTTTTGCTGGTTCGACTGCCTTTGATTGTTTGTCTAATTAATGTAGTAATATCTGACCAAAAAAAAAATAATGTAGTAATAACCTGGAAAAATTGACACATGTTGAGTGCAGGGTTTTACGACCTAAATCCATCGCTGATGTTAGCAGTTGTAAAAATCTCCACACAAACTAGCAGCGCCAAATAACACATAAGTCCGTTCAAGATTTGCTCACGCCGTGACTTGGAATTCGTAATTTAGAAAAAAAAAAAATAAAACTGATCAACCAGACTCAGTGACGATAGCATCTAAAGCATCAAGCCTTGTTGACGAATGCTTGTGGTAACTAAGGATGCGCATGGCAACTTGCCAAATAGTGTTTGATTCTGTTCTTTTGTTCCCAGAATTACTTTGGGAATAGAAATCCGTTTGTTTAATTTTTTGATTTTGGGCACAAATTATTGCAAATTTGTGCCCAGAATCAGTTTTGGAGCAGAATCAAAAATAAAAAAAAAATGAGCTACTTGATTCTAGGAACAAAAATGAGAATCAGTTTTTTTTTTCTTCTTTTTCTTGGTTTTTAATATATAGCTTCTAATATCCGGCGCGAGGGCCACTCTTATCGTATCTGGCGAGATTAAAATATATCTAATAAAAAATATTACTAATAAAAAAATTTTATCGGCCATGGCCAGCAACCAGGCCATGGCAAAAAATATATAAAAAAATTTTTAATAAAATTTTTTTATTAATATTAATAAAAAAATATTATTTATAAAAAAATATTTATAAAAAAAATATTTTACCGGCAATGGCCAGCTACTAGGCCATGGCAAAAAAAATAAAAAAAATAATTTCAATAAAAATATTTTTTTATTAAAATATTATTAATAAAAATATTTTACCGGCCATGGCCAACGACTAGGCCATGGTGAAAAAAAATAAAATAGTAAAATATTTTTAAAAAAATTATTAATAAAAAATTATTTATAAGAAAATTTTTTACCGGCCATGGCCAAAAAAAATAAATAAATTATTTTTAATAAAAGTATTATTAATTAAAAAAAATTTTACCGGTCATGGCCAAGAAGGAGGAAAAGAAAAAAAGAAAAGAAAGAAATATTAAAATATTTAAAATGTTATTAAAATATTATTAATAAAAATAAATTTATGTCGTTACCAAATGCATTTCTGTTCTTTTACTATTTCAGGAATAAAAATTTTGGGCCGTTACCAAACACCTTCAAATGCTCAGAATTAGTTTCCGGGCACAGAATAAAAAAGAGTCATTTCTAACCATAATCTGTTCCCGGATACAGAATGGTTGCCATGCGGCTGTGCATAGCAACTTACCAAATAGTGTTTGATTCTGTTCTTTTGTTCTCAAAATCAGTTTTGGAATAGAAATCCGTTTATTTAATTTTTTGATTCTGGGCACAAATTCTTGCAAATTTGTGCCCAGAATCAGTTTTGGAGCAAAATCAAGAATAAAAAAAAAAGTAGCTTCTTGATTATGACAAAAATGAGAATCAGTTTTTTTTCTTCTTTTTCTTGTTTTTAATATAACTTCTGATGTCCGGAGCGAGGGCCACCCTTATCGTATCTGGCGAGATTAAAATATATTTAATAAAACAAATTATTAATAAAAAAAATTTACCGGCCATGGCCAGCGACCAAGCCGTGGCAAAAAAAATAAAAAATATATTTTCAATAAAATATTTTTTATTAATATTAATAAAAAATATTTTTAATAAAAAAATTATTTATAAAAAAATATTTTACCAACCATGGCCAGGACCAAGCCATGGCAAAAAAAATAAAAAAATATTTTCAATAAAAATATTTTTTTTTAAATTATGAATAAAAAAATTATTTATAAGAAAATTTTTTATCGGCCATGGCCAAAAAAAATATAAAAAAGTATTTTTAATAAAAGTATTATTTATTAAAAAATATTTTACTGGTCATGGCCAAGAAGGAGGAGAAGATAAAAAGAAAAGAAAGAAATATTTAAATATTTAAAATGTTATTAAAATATTATTAATAAAAAGAAATTTTATGTCATTACCAAACACATTTATGTTCTTTTACTATTTCAGGAAAAGAAATTTTGGATTGTTACCAAATGCTTTCAAATGCTCAGAATCAGTTCCCGGGCACAGAATAAAAAAGAATCATTTCTGATCAGAGTCTGTTCTCAGGCATAGAATGGTTGCCATGCGTAACCTAAATGCTCTCTTTATAATTCCTAACCTCGCGTAAACTTTCTTAGGCACTGCCATATATTTCAATCATGCCCATCCTTAAAAGCCCTACAAATTTGGTTGGGAAAAGTACAAAAAAAGTTCTAAACCTACTGTATTAGTACCAAATTAGTCATAAATTTTTCAATTGGGCCAATTTAGTCCAATTTATATTGGTATCAATTCAATCCATCCAGTCAATTTAGGCAGAAAAATACTAACGTGGATGCCGGTGTCCTATGTGGCACTGCCGACAGATGGTTGGCACTGACGTGAAATTTTTTAATCACATTTTAATAATTATTTTCAATTTTTAATGTTTTTTCCCCTTTTTTTTCCTTTTCCTCCCTTGGGCCTGTGGTCGGTTGCTGGCCATAGGTGATGCCTGCCCTTGACCAAGTCACGAGGGTCCAAC
Organism: Syzygium jambos; assembly: GCA_031216235.1. NCBI lineage: Eukaryota > Viridiplantae > Streptophyta > Magnoliopsida > Myrtales > Myrtaceae > Syzygium > Syzygium jambos. Next base: position 24,989,274 of record CM062220.1, read on the forward strand.
CCTCATCATATCTGGCAAGGGGGATCCTCACCTATGGCTGGTCATTGGCCATGGCCAGGTACCAACCACAGGTAAAGGAGAAGGAAGGAAAAAGAACAAAGAAAAAAAGAAAATTATATTTTTAAAATATTAAAATATTCAAAAATTTATTAAAAATTATAAAAAAAATTATCCACGACAGCACCGGCCGTGCCACATAGAACGATCGACGTCCACATCATTCATTTTCAACTTAAATTAGCCGGATAAACTAAATTGATACCAATGTAAAAAAGTCATAAACCTATTACATTGATATCAATTCAGTTCTAAATCTTTTAATTAGACAAATTTAGTCTTAAACATTTTCACATTGGTACCAATTCAATCCATCCAGTCAATTTAGATCGAAAATTATTGATGTGAACACTGGCAGTCCTACATGGCACGGCCGGCGCTAACTTGGATAATTTTTTATATTTTTAATAATAAATTTTCAAATTTTTATTAATTTTTTAAAAAAAATTCCCTTTTTTCCTTTCTTTTTTTTCTACCTTTTCTTTTTCTTTGGCCTATGGCTGATGCTTAGACATGACTGACAACTGGCCACAAGCAAGAGCCGTGATGCCCTCACCATATTCGATGAGGGTCAGGCCCTCGCTAGAGGCCGCAAGGGCAACCCTTGCTAGATTTGGCAAGGGTCACTACGCCCTCACCGGCCCTCACCTATGGCCAGTCATCGGCCAAAGGAAAAAAGAAGAAAAAAGAAGAATATATTGATAAAAAATTCAAAAAATTATATAAAAAATTTGTCAACGTCAATGCCAACCATGCCACATTAGATGGATGGCATCCACATCAGTAATTTTCAGTTTAAATTGGTCTAATGAACTCAATTGGTATCAATGTGAAAATGTTTAAGATTAAATTGATCTAATTAAAAATTTTATAGCTGAATTGATACCAAATATAATAGGGTTTTAAAATTTGTTGGTACTTTTCCTGATAGACGTTGGATTTTTCTTTGGTACCCAAACATGTGTCAATAAAGAGTGCGTGAATTGTGCTAGACATGTGGTCTTCTCGAAGCAACGTTTTCGAATCCAACATGACAGATATCATGTGCAGATTAATGCCGAAGGATAAGAATGAGCATCGCAGCGCAACACAAGTCCCATCAGAGGGCCCAGATCATCTCCTGCGCATATGCACTAGGATATTGATGGCCAACGAAGTGGGTAGCGTCGGACTACAGGTGGGTTATTCCCTACGCCGCCACGTCGATCCGACAAGATCGTGCGAACAAGGCGAGCAGGTGTGCAAAACCCAGAGAAAAAGGAGCGCCTGTCCTAGTCTCATAGATGTCCCGCCGGTCTTACAGTCGTGCACGGAAGGGGATATGCATAAGGGACAAAAGCGGAGGACAATCTTCGTCGGCAGAACGTGATGCTCCTTAGGGTTTTCAGTACGTTGATAAGGACACGGTATAAGCTAATCATCATTGAATGAGTGGAGTTCCAAAAGACTGATGTCGATCGTAACGCCGGAGGATCTGAAAAGAGATGCGGCGTCCCCTATGTCCTGGCTCTTCAGCAGAAATACGAGGACTGCTTTCACCTCCAACAAACAGCAAAACTAAAACAAGCGTTGATGTCGGCAAAATCCATTTGCCTGAGTAGCCTCCAGGACAAAACAGTCAACACCGCTGAATGGAGTTAGCATTTTCCTCCGACTCTAATTAGAGGAAGTCCTCCAGCAAAACCTTTGATTGGTGAATTATAATCCTCAAGTATATATTTATCATTATAGATTAAATGTGGGTAGCATTCGTATTTGTAACCCACCGATTAGAAATTTTGTTCAAAGAAGTTTCATCTGATAGGGATATATATGATTAAAAATCGAAGGAAACATTTAAGGAAAAGGGAAAGTGAAAAAGGAGGATTTTGAATTTCGAGTAAGGTCATTTGGACCAATATTGACATTAGCCCTCGTTAGCACACACCGTCTATGAGTGATAGGATTTTCGTATAATTTCCTTTTAGATCTCTGTTGTTCCTCTTAGTTTAATTATATAATAGAGTACTATCAAATTGCTGCTGTTTCCTTTACTGGGAATATGATCCTTTTTTTGTATGTACATATGTTTGAATTCAACAAGGTCCTTGCGGCTTTGAAATGACCTTGAGAAACACATAATTTATACATCCACACTCAAGAGCTGCCTTTTGGAAATAAAATTTTACAATTAATTAGAGGGTATAAGTAGACAATTCAAATTGCTATGCTTGATTATCAAGCATTTGACATCATCATTGTTAATTGTAAACCCAATGCAAGTAGTTTTAAGCTTTAATTGTAAACCCAATGCAAGTAGTTTTAAGCTTTTGGATTGAGCATTCTAACATGATATAAGAGGACAAGTCAAGAGTTTAAATATTAACACACATATCTATCTCACAATCGTGGTAGATTCACAATAACCCGCACACAAAATAAGAATTGTGTCCATTTCACAAATAATTGAGCTAAGTCGTACACGTGTGGGTGTAATTAAGAGACGGTTTACACACGAGGGGATGCAAGGGGGGTGTTAGCCGTAATCACCTGTCGCCTAGATACGTAACGTGCCTTACAAATATGTAGTCTCTCCACTCAATGGCTTAAATATTCAAATTGGACATTCTAATAATCATCACAAGTTGCGCAGGCCTAGCCAGATGCAAGCAAATAAAAAGAAAAGGCAGTGAGTTCATACAATGAGATTTGTCTAAAGATTACAAGCTAGATGAGATGAGAAACACTCGTAAATCTTCTTGGGTGAAATTTCGAATACAATATCGCTTGGCCAAAAAGATCGGTCATAGTTAATCAACACAAGTTTTATGCCGCCACGCATCATAACTTGCGTTTGTCATTGGATTGAATTAACAAAAAAAAATGGTAGAACCTTATCTGGGTTGTTTACCGTCGTTAACAATTGATAGTACAATGACAAAGACATGATCATTCAACAATTCATAAATTACAAATGTCGGCAGAATCAAAGATGTGTCGCATAGAGATCAATGTTTACCATACAATTGATAAATGAAGATGAAAATCTACAATTTTTGCACTTGGATATTGGTCCGAAGGTCAGGTAATTGCCAGCTTAATGATTTTGGAGGGGCCTTTGAACGTGTTTACGTACTTCCTCGACAACAGCTGCAGATTAGGTCTTGCACATGTTTACATCCCTGACAACAACCGCATGTTCCTACAGCCCACGACAAATCACGACCTAAGTTCTCCACAACTCTTCGAATAGTACTTAGGTTCTGAACTCGTTCTACTTCAAGTCGATCATATATTAAAAATATATCTGAATCCGCATTAAATCTTACAGAAGATACATGCTTTCATGTACTTTCTATATAATGATTGCTTTTTACATTGAATCACTCGCAGACTGAATTTATCTAGATTGTTCTCTCTCTCTCCCTCCCCCGTTAACCAAGATATATCTTTAATGCTAAGAACAGAATAAGAAAAAGGGAGAGCACTTATCTAGAGATATGAGTGATGAAAGAGTCCAACTCGGCCCGAGAAACTCCGCCCTCATCCATTGAACCCCGGACGGCGACCCCTAACTCCGCCGCCCTCTTCCTCATCTCGTCACCTTGCTCCGACGCCATGAGCGCCTTCACGGCACCTTGGATCTCGGATGACTTCACGTCCTTGTTTTGGCTCATGCAGTCCTTGACAATAAGTCCAATCTTGAGGACTTTGCTGATCAAGACAGCATTCCGGGGCTGATCCGAATGCATAGGCCATGCGAGGATCGGCACTCCCATGCTGATGCTCTCCATGCAAGAGTTCCACCCGCAGTGGCTCAAGAACCCGCCTGTCGCAGGGTGCGCTAAGATCTCCAGCTGCGGCGCCCAGTCCCTCACCACCACGCCTAAATCTCGAGTTTCCACCATCTCTTCGAAGCCTTGGGGCAGTTCGATTTTCCTCGCCTCTCCTCCACCGCTGAAAATGTCCACCTTATCAGCTTCCCTCAATACCCAGATGAACTTCTGTCCACTGCATTCCAACCCAATCGCGATCTCGTGGATCTGCGTGTTGCTCAGCGCCGTTGTGGTGCCGAAGGACACATATATCACTGAGTTCAGTGCCTGCTTGTCGAGCCACTCCATGCACCCGTGAGCCGATCTTCTCGACTTCTTTTCGGGTACTTTGACCGGGTTGAACGGCCCGATTGCCCAGTGCTTGGTTGTGATGCTGTTCGCTGTTGCACTGGTAAATAAGTCTACATAATGGCCTTCGACAACCCTGCATGTGTTGTAGATGATTCCCGAGCTTAACTTCTTGAACTCGTGCTGCAATGCGATGAACTTCAAGAACTCGTCGGTGAATGAGTCCTGGAGGGACGGGAAGCCATTGGAGGAGAGGAGCTCCACGATATCGACCTCCTCCTCCCGCGGCAGCACCATGCCCGTGGCCTCCCACTTGTACCAGTAAAGTGCGAAGGCGGAAACCGAGTGGAAGACGTAGTTCTCGGCATTGGGGACTGAGGCGGCGTCCTGGACCACGGACCCCATCAGCGAGTCGTGGACCACGACAACCCGCCTCGACTCCAAGGAGAGGGAGCGGATGAGGGAGGCGATGGGGCCGCGGAGCAACGTAGCGGCGTCGAACGCTGGCTGGAGGTGGGAGGGGAACTTGCAAGTCGAATTAGGGTTCGGGGCGGGAGAGAGGAAGGGCGGGGTTGGGAAGTTGTGGAAGCAGATGTCGCTGGGTGAGGACGAGGGCGGGATGTGGGAGCGGAGCTTGGCCTGGTGGTTGTGGGAGGCGGAGCCGACATAGTGGACAGGGATGCCGTACGAGGCGACGAGGTAGGCGAGCTCGACGAGCTGGTTGAGGTGGCCTTGCGCCGGGAGAGGCACCATGATCACCACCACTGATCTTGAGACTTCTTTCATTTTCAGGCCGTTCGGTAGTTTTTGCACGTAGTTTCGGTCTTCTTGGTGTTGGTGGGAGGAAATTTTTCGTTTTATAGTGTGTTGTGCGCTTTTTTTTTTCTTTCAAAATTTGGCTTAGAGAGACACAGATCGGAAATGAATCAAGGAAATTTGGTTTGGGTGTGTTTAAGGGGTTGGATATAGGTTCATATAAAAAGGGGAGGAACCCCACGTTCCTAGAATGCGTTTGAAAAGTTAGATATACATTTTTGTACACAGGGGGATGGTATAGGTTTATTATACATAGGAAATGGAACCCCAAGACGGGATCGTTGTTGGGGGTGTGATTGAGGTATTAGGCGTAGGTTAATTTATCTAGAAGGATGAAATTCAAGACGGGTTGGTTCTGATCTTCGTTATTAGTCTTTCTTTTGCATTTCGCACTCATGTTATTTTGAGAAATGCCGTATAAATATCGTTTTTTCTCAAGACGTGTACGGTTGGATCTGCTGAGATAATTTCTAGCTATCGAATTTCATTAAGAGATCCATTTGTCAAACCATTAAAAGTTTCGACTTTATCTAACGTAGCGCGAAAATTCATAAATCCCTGCATTCTCTCCTACTGATGCTTTTTTCATCTGCCTGCCCGTGATTTGTTTTGGGATCGAGACCCGGACCTCGTGCTCGCGCATCTCGAAGCGCCGTCCCTCTTGGATTTATGCACTGCAGAGTCAGAACGCTCGCGGTGGCTATGGATCACGATCGCCGTTAATAGTACAGTGTTAACAACATAGGTACACGTGGGTGGACTCATGGAACCTATCTAGGCTGCCCCTAAAAATGTTGTCTCGCTAGTGGGGGAGAGAGGCGGCCGAATTCGAGGACCGAGACAACTGAGGAGAAGAAAATGGAACAGAGATGAAACGGGACCAGAACGAAAAGCGGTCCAGCGGGACCAGAAGGAAAAGCGGTCCAGTGGGACGGCCACGTCCAACGTGGAGACGAACCGAAATCCGGAATAATTCATGGACCGTGGTCCAAATATAAGACAGGTGTCACCTCGATTTGGAACTTCATTTCACCTTCTAGTAGGCCCATCAAATAAATGGGTGGGTCGGATCAAATACAGCGTGATCTCTGACTCAAATGTATTCATTTAACGAGTTTTAACATATTTTCATACAATGCAAATTTAGTAAATCATATCCGATCCAATCCAAACTCAACCCATAACCCAATTTACGAAAACCCATTAAAAGTGTGATCTCTGACTCAAATATATTCATTTGACAAGTTTTAACATATTTTCATACAATGCAAATTTAATAATTCATATCTGACCAATCCAAACTCAACCCATAACCCAATTTACGAAAACCCATTAAATTGAAGTGAGATTGCAAAATGAGTGAGTGCAAAATCGAATTAGCAAAAGAGAATGAAAAAAAAGTCATAAAAGTGAATTGAGTCTATGTCAATTATAAACCCATTTATGACATTTGTAGCTCATTCATGACCCATTTAACAAACATATGATATTTAATCTCATTTATAATCAATTTACTAAATGTAACTAACTCATAAAACAATTCAACTTATCATATATGGGCCTAGAACCCTATCACAGGTCTACCTTCCAGTAGTCCCATCCATGGAATTGTCACCCTAAATATATATATATATATATATATATATATATATATAGAGAGAGAGAGAGAGAGAGAGAGAGCTTGCTGTCACACGTATTCTGTAGTCGAGGGCCAAAAAGGACTTCTCGAACGCAGCCTTTCGACATTTGAATTAGAAAGTTTTCAATATATCTTGCAATAATATAGAGTGAAAGAATTAAGAACCACCATATTCTTTATGACAAGAATTACAAATTCGAGATCGTTCAGATTTCCAAAACTGACTGAAAGTTATCCAATGTTCATTCCGTTTGTATAACTATAAACACTCAAGGACTGCAGAGATTCTTTAGATCCTCTTCCTTGGCGTACCAGCTTGGTATTATCTTGGAAATGTGAGGATACAGATCCTTGTAGGAGTTCCTAATTGTCCCCTCAGCGACTCCAGTGGCAAGTGATATGTCTGCATAAACATTCGGTTATTTATATGCGCGTGCTCTTTCAGATGGCATTTCTATATGCACCTTGATAATTGAATATGGAAACCATCACTTAACTTTCTCCAGCATAATAAGTTTGTATTATCCGGTTAGTATATTTGACAGGATTTATTAAGTAAATAACCGCTTGTCCAGATCTAACTTCACGATGTATCCATGAACAATTAAGATTGTGAAACCGGATTCATTAAGTAAATAACCACTTTTCAAGATCTAACTTCACGATGTATCCATGAACAAATAAGATTGTGAAAACATGTGTTTAGTTGTTTGGACCAAATAGGGTTGGAGAAATTAAAACCTCGGAGAGGCTTCTTCTCATCGGAGAGCTGAGTAATAATGTAAATAACAGCTGCTGCAATAGATATGGGGCTCCTCCTGCAAATCAGGGGACAAAAACAGAAAGGAGAATAGATTCAGCACTAAAAAAGGGAAAAACAGTAAAGCATACGTTTGAACAAAACTTGGAAAGTAATCCTTATACACAGCAGGCCCACATTGAGGACCCTGCTAAAATCACGATGTCTTTCAACCTTCAACAGAAGAAAGATGAAATGTTGTCAACCAAGTATTGCAGTTTTCAACTCTTCCTCCAGCTTTACCATTATAATTCCAGTCGAGAAGAAAATAACCACCAATATATTCAGGTAGCCACTAGCCAAAATGGTAATCCTGATAACAGCTGTCAATGTTTCTCAAGTCCCCATTGAGTTAGGGTGGCAAGACAAACCAGAGCAAAGCACCATTACCCTTTAATGGTGTAGACTCCTATATCCTTAGGAGCCATGATATTGTGCTCATGTTCCACCGTGAAAACACCCAAATTTCTACCACTAAGGATCCAATTCAAAAGAATAATTACATGACCAGCTCATTTTTGTGGCAGCAACAACAGTGTTTATAAGAGTTTGTTATACCTTTTCCATTGTTCTTTTGAATTCCCTATGATACGGTTTTGTTTTCTTTTACACTTCCTGTGAAAAACAGTCTGCATTGTATTATTCTTCTCAGAATGATTATCAGATCGTCATTATTAATTCTGCAAATGTCTCCACGTGTAGGATAGTGGATGCACGAGTTCTTCTGAAAAAAGGGCAACTTGTGCGATGAGCTGGAAAATAACAAGTAGTACCTTATGTCAAACTCTTCTGACTTCTGCACAGATTCTTGAGCAGCTTTAACAGCTTGGTTGTTCATCCCAACATTGGAACAAAAACGCCTCTTAAAAATCAAATTAATCTCAGTGTCAGAGACCGAGAGAGAGAGAGAGAGAGAGAGAGAGAGAGAGTGAGAGTGAGAGTGAGAGTGAGAGTGAGAGTGAGATCATACAGATCAAGATGGAAACTCGGAAAGAAGGATAAGGAGGGATTTTACCATGAAATCCGCAGCATGTATTGCTCCCATTTCTACTGACTGTCCCTTCTCTAAACCCAGTTGCTTCACAATGTACTCTTTTGCCCGACCTATTTCCTTTTTTGTGGCTCCATTGGCGACAGAGCAAATTTCTAGTGGAAAACCAGATTCAGGGACACGGACACATGGAAGGGCTATATCAACAGGAAGCTTCCGGATATTAGAAGAATTAAGCCATACCCTTTACAGTGCGTGGCTTGTCTTCTTGTCGACAAGCAATGTAAAGGCAAGCAGCCAACAGAGCGTCTTGATTTCTTCCTCTACTAGACTTTTGATCTTCTACTTTTTTGAATATCTCATTTGCCCGATCCTTCATTTTGAGAAAAATTGCCTTGTCAAATATGGATCAGCAGAAAATATACTTCCATACAAAAGAGATACACACATGAACGGTAAGAGAATGTTCCTAAGTCTATACATGTCCTTACTTACATCAGAACTTACAACATACACCATCAACAAAGGATTACTAAGTAATTGATAAACAAAGGTAAGTCCATAAAAAATAGATGCAGGACAAGTCAATCACTGCGAATAGGTACAGCAAATTGCAAAGAGATCTTCAGTAAATAAACACAGAGTGACACTTGAACAATAAGGACTGAAAGGAAGGAGTGCCACTCCCAACAACGAAGAAGAAGAGTGTGAAAAAGTAAAAGTTAAACAATCTCATTCAAAGCACTCTATTGTTGCATAAATAAAAATGCCCAGGTTGTAGTCATAGAGTATCCACATGCAGTAAATACTTCACAATGGAAAATCAGAGAGCTAACAAAAAGGTCAGGAAAGAAGTGTCAACAGTCTCATCTCCTGCATGTAGGATTAACCATGCGGCTGCTATCCATTATGAAAGATAAATGAGATATAACTCGATCGACTTATATATATATTGCTCATCAATCCAACATTAAGGAACCAAGAATGACAAGCGGAAACGCCTTTTTAAAAGAAAAGTGCTTCTGGAATATTTGTCAGGCTTTCCGCATGTTGATATTAAAAAATTGCAAGATCCAGTTGTGCTTAAGGAACCAAGAATGAAAGGCAGAAATGCCTTTTACCAAGAAAAGTGCTTCTGGAATATTTGTCAAGCTATCCACATGTCGACATTAAAAAATTGCAAAATCCACTTGTGCTTCTTACAACCAATAAATTTACTCATTGCCTCACAGTCAAGACACAATCACAATCCCAATCAGGGTGTCTTTTAAAGCTCTGCTTATGTCAATTTAATGATTGACAAAATTCTTCTAAATATCATATGTAGTTCTGTCAATTCAAAAAACCAATCCTTCTTAATCATGAGTTCCAATAATTTCCATCTATTGTGTCACTAGCAAATACCAGAGAACGATCATACAGAATGTATAAAATGGTATGTGATTAAATTTCAGAAGAGCAATTGCCTCTTCCCAAAAACAAATGAGAATGCTAATGTACTTCCCATTACATCTGACAGGACATTATTTCAATATTTCCTGCCATAACTACCTGTAGCATATAATGCAACTATGCATTTAAGTTCTAAATTTGCTGTTTCCTATACAAAAGAGGACCTGTTGTTTGTGTTCAAGGAAAAGTCTTTGCTTTATAAAAAGCCCAAGTACCATTATTTCACCATTGCATATCACATAAAACTTAAGAAATTAAAGGCAAAAGCGTCTGCGAGAAGCATATGAGCATACAAAGCTACAAGGACTCTTTCACATAGGTTGGCAGAAAACAACCGAGTTCCTCTAGTATTCTAGCTGGATGTGTGCATATCCTATCTATTGCTGATAGGTTATAAAATGATACAATCAAGAATCCATCTCAAGGGAAGATTACACTAGCGTGAGTAAGTGGATGAAAGTCAGGATAATAGACCCGTAGGCATGATACAGAATGAATGACCCCAAAAAAAATTATAAGGAATGATAGCATACCTTGATGGTTGCAACAAGGCCCAACCTGAAAGCAAATAAGCAATGTAAGGGACATTAATGGGAAAATAAATCGTGAGTTTGAACTGTGTTATGCAGTTTAGATTCTTCTATATGGCGAGTACAACTAAAATGTACCGCAGTGGCTATAGCAAGCAAAGAACAAACTCATTCTCAGTAAATATTTGTCAAACTCAAAAGCAATTCGCTTCACAGCATAATATCTATCAACTACCAAGTAGAGGTCCAGAACATGTAGTCATCATCTATAAAATAATGAAGATCCTAATCCAATATAACATGGTTACATTTCTATGCCATGATCAAAATGAAAGAGAAACCACTCGGATATAACTAACCAAATCAAATCAAAGTTCAACCCCGTTCCCCTCTTTGGCTAACTCTCACTTACATAATCGTGTTTCAGCTATCAAAAGCCCTTAACCTAGATCACTCGCCACAAAGTAAGCTGCAACAGCAATCCCAAAGTATCTTAATCCTAGTTAAATCAATTCATATTGATCACACAGCGAATTCCTACATCTTGTGATGTCAAAGGCATTTCCAGCTCTCGTTTCCAAAATACTTTGAGTGGGTTGAGATATTTATACTCGAATAGATGCAAACAGGCGAAAAAGCTACAGCCATCGAATAACTAAGAAAGCCCCATCCGTCGCCCACGCTTCAAGCTAAATCTACCAGGAATATGGACAAGAAAACCATGTACAATTCAGGTTGCACAACCCCTCATTTTCCCGCACTTCGCAATCATCTCCAAAACCAGAGCCCTTCTCCCACACAGGAAACGGCTAGCGCTCGAGCTCCCGCGGCGCGAGAAGAGAGGGGCTCTCACCTGTCGGACATCGTGGCGATGGTCTTGAAAGCGAGGATGAGGCCGCGATCCGGATTCGAGCCGCGGTTCTGCCACCGGCCCAGCGACGACGAGAGGAACTCCCCGGAGGTCCCGTTCGGCTTCGCGATCACGGTGGAGAGCCCGCCGTCGGTGAGGAGCGGGTTCGTGGGCCCGCCGACACGGACGGGGTCGTTGTCGCCCGATTCGTTGGCGAAGGTCCTCCACTCGGAGGTCTCGTCGATGGAGTGCGACTCGAGCACGAGGCCGCACTCGGAGCACACCATGTCCCCGGCCGAGTGGTCGAACACCACCTCCGTCTGCCGCTTGCAGTCGGTGCAGAACGCATCCGACATCGTTCGGAGCCCCCGGGGGAAGGAGGAGGTACCGAATCGGGCTCCGCCGTCCGATCGTCCGGAGGGTTTCGTGGAGCTCACGTTCCGACGATCGTTCTCAAGCTCTTTTGATGGGGGCGACGAGGCGAGAGACGCGGCAGAGAGATCTGCAGAGCGACGCAACGGGGAGCGGAGGAAGGGAGGAAGGAAAGGGGGTTACGATGAAGTGGAGAGAGGGGTGGGTGGGTATTTATAGAGGTGTTGACTCGGGCTTGGGACGGTCTCGTGGTGCTCCCGGCGTCCGGGGTGAGTTGGACAAGGACGGTGTTTGGCGACGAGGATAGTGGCGGACTCCGTCCGGGTCGGGGTCGTGCTCCTGTTCCTGGATAGGGATAGAAGTTCCCGTGGGCCCCGTCCTCCACCAATCGTTTTGATCGTGAGAAGTACGGATTCCGTCGCGCGGGGTTGCGAAAGTACACGGGATTAGGACGGGACGTAAACGGGACGGGGATGGGATTATCTCTATATGCCGCCTCTTGTTTGGTAGTGAATCGAATACGACGTTTGGATACGAATGCGTATTTTACGAGTTACGTGATTGGTTGCATTGTGTCGTGCGGATATGGTGAGCTCACGAAGACAAACGAATTTGGAACCGAAAAGAAAACTCGTATTATTTATTGCACGGTCCTACGATCATGGCCCACCAAAGCGAGCGTCGCGACATTAATTTCAGCGTCGCCTCGGCCTGAAAACCGCCTCGCGGCAAATTATGTCCCCCGCCCCCACACGCTCACACAGATCGCGTCGCGGCGATGTTGATCAAACCATCAAAGAGATCGACCTAAAAACCCCACATGCATTCTCTCTCGTACCGAACACAAGCCAAATAGATCGAGTTGACTAGGCTTAAGAAATTTATTTAAGAAAAAAACCCGCTAGGTTATTGGAAGGTATATCCATCGCCGCAGCTCATGTCAAGCTACGTTATAACTAAAATCAGAAAATTCAATTTTCGTATAGACGCTGTGGAAACGAACGGTCTTGTCCATTACAAGCCACCCCGCGTGGGCTTCAAAGTACCAAACAAGAGCCCAACAAAGCGCCTTGGTAATAGTTTGTACAGATAAAACTTGGGCCAGCTTGGTACAACAAAATGAACCATTTCATGCCAGCATTTGGGCTTTAGCTTTGGGCTGGTCGTGTTGAGATGTGCCTCCAGCCTGAGAATTTATAACCTTATAATGGTCCGCGAAGGCAAATTTTATAGTGAAAGATTTCTTTGCAATTGCACTGCCCGTATTGTTTACTTTAGGGCTCCATTCGTTTTCGCCGAAAAGTGTATAATTTGGAGCAGATTTTTCAAGAAATGATTGCATGTATCGCTTGAAATAATTAGTCAATAGAAAATATATTCAGTGTCGACAATAATTAATTATGTATATACATTTTCATGGACGATGAAATTATTTTTTATTTATGTATTTTTACAAGTAATAGGAGCGATTATTTTTAGGAAAATATTTCTCAAATCATTTAATTCTCACGAAACAAGCGGAGCTCTAAGACTTCAAACCGTATAGAGTTCCTAGAGAAGCCACATGTCAATTTCGACTCTTCATTAGGTTCAAACTTATAGGTGGTACAACGACACTCGACGTTCAAACCAAGTGAACATAAAAAACCTGATTGTGAACTTCCTGAAAAACTCAAGTACATAATCGACCAAAGTAAATCTTAAATTCTCGATTAATCAGTGGCCGAAATTTAACACCCTATTTTTTATACTTATCCTGTTATTTCTTTCGGTACGACAAGATATGACGAGGCTGAATACGGAATTCCTCCTTTAATTGACGTGCATGGTCGCATGCTATTGCTGCTCCTCTTCTCTTCCAAGTTCTTTTCACAGATTTGGAACAAAAAGGATGCTCGTCACTCGTATATATCTTATGCGCCGCTTCACTTAGATCTCCTGGCCAAAATCTGCAGATCCCAAGGAGCCCGTGGTTGTTGCAGAGACGCACGGCGATGCGGAAGCAAAGCTTTACGGAAGTGGTCGAAAGAAGACGGGCGTCACCCGGTCAGCCAAGCACGTCTGAGCTTTTGGGGGAGCTGCGAACGAACGAACGAACGAGCTTCCGCTCGATTCGTAGAACGGGCCGCCGGCCACGGATTCATTCACCGCTTGATTAAGCACGAGCTTCGAGCCCATGAAATTCGGGACATTGAGACCAACCGATTGAAGGTGTTAATCGAGTCGGAAAAAGCAGTAGCAGAGAGCCACGAATCAAGGGCGATCTAGCTCGCATCCGAGCGGAGGGCGAGGCCCAAAATCAAAGGGACAGCTTCCAAATCGATCAGGCCTGCAGATCACATGTCCCTTAAAGTGGGGGTGCGGTCTAAAGTCATCCCGTGATAAATGCTATCTTTGTCGAGTCTTGTCCACTTTGCTTTTTGACTTTGGTCTTGACTCCATGAGTAAGCACGTCCGAGGCAGCCGCGCACAACGTGGGAAAAATGCGAATGCCAACTCAGCTTTAAATTTTTTTAATTTTGTCAATTAGTATGCGAAATTCCATTAGATAGCAGATGAAAGAGCTACTGTCTAGAAGGGGAATTATCCTATTGCTACGAAATCTGGCCAATTGCTAGCGTGACGTTACGCGACATGGAACAACTGACTATGATTGGATCGTCACATTAGCAATTTCCGAGGAAAAATAGATCGAAAGGGCTACATTGGAATTTTGCGCGAAGATTTACGACGAAATTGTCAAAATGGAAAAGTTTCGGACTTAACTGGCATTTGTATAATAGGATTAAGATTGATTAGACAATTTTTCAAGTTCACGGCAACGGAGACATGAAGAATCTGTAGACAGATGGTGTCGACTTCTAAACTCATTACTCATCAACCATCGGCTGCGGATTAACCACGGGAATGTTCATATTCCCTCGGGATCTTGGTATAACATCATTTTGAACGAGGAACTGCCATTGATTGGATTATTGGAGAGCGGTAAAATGTTCTTATAGATCCGCATATCCACACCATCACGGACCGCGAGGATTGAAATTGACCCATCGTGTAATTTGTCTTGCTTGACATTGATCTGGAGCATGCGGCTCTAATTTGAGGAACATGTCCTAGTGACAAGATTTGTGCCGAAAAAGACCGAGATTACGTCAAGCCCAAGGCCATAGAGAGAGAATAGGTCTTGTTGAACGACGGGTTGCGGTGAAGAGTCCGTGGATTTGTTCGTGTCCCGCCCCGTGTGCCCAAGTTCCATCTCTCGCCGAAATTCACAAATTGCGGATTTTACCCGCCACATTCATGGCGGGATCGATGTGCGGGGTTCTACGGGCCGGTGAATTGGCATTTACCGATAAATTTTAATCGAAAAGGTCAAGAAATTGAAGACACGGAGCTTTATCCCTCTCATCGGTGGCCTTTACATACGCATGTGTATATGTAGCAATGGAATCCAAGGTTGCCTAGCCTGGCCGGATGCACGCGCCGTGCGCACGTGACTGAATCTGGCCCCTCGGGGCGGGGGGTTCCGATTCAGATGAGTCGGGTCGGGTCCTTCGGATGGAGCCAAAAAGGGTATCTCGATATTTTCGTCCAACGGTCAAATCCTGCGAAAGCTCCACGAAATGCGATGTCTCCCATGAACTACCCGAGACGACCCTTTCTCAGTTGTCGCCTTTGGGAATGCAATGGTATCTCGTCATTCAAGTTAATCTCTATAGGGAGAGAAGTTCCAAGATGAACACTAGCCCTGTTTCTTCTTTATTTGTTATGGGATTTTGTCAAACAATACCTGTAGGCACTTGTTGAGAAGTCATTTTAGAGTATGTTTACAAATTCTTGGTACATTTGTCTTTCTCGTGATCGGGATATTCAATGTTTTCGGATTCAGGATATTCCGTGCGAAGTATGCTCGACACCCGTTAATGAGGTTATCTGCTACTTATATTGAACGTCCTTGTCCGAGCTCATTAGATTCCTGCAATACTCAAATGAAGAAAAGTGTTGTGGATTGGAGTTCACGGGAGTAAAAAAACCGAAAGATTCAAAGCGTGCTTGGTTTTTCCAAATGGGCGAATGTTTTCCGGCTCGCTAAAACTCGCTTCGAGAATTCATTTGAGGTTAATGGGGTCTATAATCTTGATTTCGCGATTCCCGATGTCATCCAGACTTATTTCGAACCGGCACAGGTTAGTATATATCATGCAATTATCTTGTTAATTTATGCTCCATTTGTTTCATGAAAAATGAATAATTAAGAAAATACTTTTCAAAAAAATTATCCTCTCGTATCGCTTAAACCGATTAGTCAATAAAAAAATTACCCATGATAATTACATCTAAATATTTTCGTGAATAATAAAAATATTTTTCATTCGTATATTTCTATAGACGAATGAGCGATCATTTTCGAATTATTTATTTTTCGTAAGATAAACGTGATCTTAATCGCCATTTTATTACTCGGATGACCAGTCCCGTTCACTTGCGGTCGCCGCCTCTAGAAATAGCTGACGAGAACTCCGGCTTCTTCTTTCCCCACCGGGGGATTCGTTTGAAATCTTGCACATAATTAATTAGCATTTAATTAAATTAATCAATGAATTGCAGAAAAAGCTGATGGCGATTAGCCCGTTCCAACCGTGTTCAATGACAGGCTAAGCTGTCCATTCACGATAATCAAAAGTCTAAACAGGTGGCCGAACCCACCCTCCAATGTTCCTCCTCCTACGACCAAAAAAAAAAATATTGTTCCTTCTCCTACGACCAAAAAAACAAAAAAAAAAATTGTTCCTTCTCCAACTTAATTTTAATTTCTTTAATTTTATTTTTTTTCCTAACATACGTATGGTCAGAATGCCGATGGAATGATGTTGATTTTTCACCGTCACCCCCCCCCCCTTTTTTTACATGTTTAAATCGGTTTTTACTAATTCCAGCTAAATTGCGTAACATCAATATTCCCAAAATATAATATATGCTCCGGTCAGAGCTTTATTATATAGTTTGGACCATCACGACCCTACGTAAGCATATCGCTTGATCAAATACAGTGGCCTTCGGCTGTGGACACTTCAACCATAAGAAATTCTAGGTTCCATCAGTAATAATAATAATAATAATAATATTATTATTATTATTACTATTAAGGCTAAGCTTGAAAGGGAGACATTCTCGTGGTGGAAAGAGTTTAGCTTTTTTTGACGTGACGAATTGCACGGGGTACTGCTAAAGTCGAGAATTAAAATAGAATAGAATAAAGAAGTGAATAAGAAAAGTTTGAAGATAGATCTACGGATGTGGATGCTGCTTCACTCCACATTATTTTGCTAGGCACTTGTAACTGTCTAGATTCATTTTGTCCACTTAGAAAAATTATATATTAAAAGTTAGCACGGAATCCTTCATTCTTACTTAAACAAATTGATATTCCTGGCTTTTTATAAATATGCAATATTTTTCATCTAGTGCGTACAAATAGTTCACTTCATCTATAGCAAATAGGGCAAAACTAGGGGTCTGTTTGTTTCGCGGAAAAGGAACGCTCTGAAAAGTATTTTCCTTAAAAATGATTGCTTATATTGCCTATAAAAATGAATGAATAAAAAATATTCATCATCTGTGTATATATATCAACTGTCGTCTATAATGAAAATATTTTTTATTGATTAGTTATTTCAAGAAATACAAGCAATTATTTTTAAGTAAATATTTTCCAAACCGATTATTTTACGCGAAATAAACGGAGCCTAGGTTAAGATGTCCTCGTACATCGTCATCGACCGTGTATCTCGAGATTGAGCAACCTTGCACGACACATAGTCAATCTAATAACTTGATTTTATGTGCCACGCATGTGTGTGTAATTTTTTTTTTTTTTGGAGAAATTTACGGTGTCTCTAGAGCACTTATCGAGTTTCGTTGACGTACTTTGAAAATATAAAATCGCCCATTTCCAGTAATTAATCTTCTACATCATGTACTTTTCCAATTATCAAAGCGTCTCGAAAAGAGATTTTTCTTCTTCTTTCTTTGGTAAATTTAATTAGTGCTCTAGGGCAACTTGTAACAACTAAGATAGCGCATATCACACGGAAGATACATATGACGATGGAGGAAATTCGTGATATGTGTGACCTTTCGCATTCGAAAGATAAAGGCTTGATAAAAAAAATGTAAATTGATTATTTGGTTAATTAAATTGAAGATTAAAGCGATTCTTGAAGGGTGGGGACGAATTCAATTGGCATCATCAATTGGCGTGAAGCATGCGAATTACAAGATTTCACCATCCAATGAACGCAGTACCTAATAAGTCAAATTAAATATGTCGCAACCATGCCCATGTGAAATTCTTTTTGTCATTCCCACACAAAAATGCTGGACTTTGCATGCATGATGCCAATTTCTTCGAGAATTACCACATCGTGCGCTTCTTATATTATATTTGTATGCTTATTTATTTATATAATCTATTGTCCCAATGCTGCCTCTTTTTGTCCGTTGCAAAAAAAATTCGAAGAATATTATTCTCCGTGCAATAAAATTAACCAATCTTAGCGCGTTCTTGGGTGCATTTCAAGCAATGTGGATTAATGGCTTACTTAAATAGTTACGTGTAGACAAGAGAGTCGGGACTTTCTTGAGTTAGCTGCGAATTCGTGCATTTTCCTTAATGATATCGACTTCGATCTAGACACAGGAAATAGTATTCGGTACCTCGACCGTTTGAAGAAATTGCATTGATGCTGCTGCTTTGAGCAAGTCGAATACATTTTTTTTGGCTTGTGGCTTTTGGACTGTGTAGAGAACTACTCCTTTTCGTAATATACCTTGGTCGGTTATGTTTCTGATAACGTATACCGCAACACCATATCTTGTTCCGTCGTATAAATGTACATGATAACTTACATCAGATTAACATGGATTACCACGCAATGACACGTGCCATTATTTTGTATACCGTGATAAGGTCCAGTTTACTAAATCCAAGTCTATCCTAAGTTAAAAAAAGTTAACTTTTGCTGGTGGGAAAAGCAATTTTTCACATGTTTATAAATGAGTATTTTTTTTTTGGTCAGAAATATAAATGAGTACGGCAACAATAATTTGGCAAAAAGAGCAATCGGGGGGTAAAGTATGATTTAATTAATTAATTAATTTAGACTATAATGTACTGTTGGCCATTAACGTTGTCAAAACCAAGATGATAACCACCGAAAAGATTATAGAAATTAAAAAATAAGAGCGTGGGAATCATGCGCTCTACACCTTTTCCTCTGTCGACGATGTAAATTTCCTTTTGAACATTTCTAAAATGGAAAACCGCATCGGTATAGTCTCATTTCTTTCTTACGCTTTGTGATTTTTTTAATAGTATAAAAGCCTCGATCATAGAGTCGAAAAGCGTAATTTTACGGTATAGTGCTTCGGCCAAAAGTCACCGCACAACAAAAATGCAAAGCCACAGGCGGATCCAAAAATGTCAAATAAAAAAGAACGATCTTTGCGAACGTATTTCCGAGAGAAAAACAAATATATATTCAACATCCAGAAAATGAACCATGATCAAATAGCCGAATGTTCTAACAATCAGGCTGCGGACCATGCGCCAAAAGTTCCTTTCATGGAGAATTGTCAAAATTCAACGCACTTCCTCACCAAGAAAAATAATAATAGAGGAGGATACGCGTGTATTAGACTCAAAAATCGAGATTTATCCTAATTAAAGTATTCGCGCGCTCATAGACCGACGTATAAAGAGGGTTATCCATCAGAAGCGTTTTTCAAGAATCCTGGCAAAATAAAAATTATTTATTTCTCGGGTATGATGTGTGGTATTAATTAATTACGGTAGGTGTTTTCAATACGCCTCATCGAAAAGGGGCATCCCAATATTATTGCAATAATTGGAGTTTTGAAAAATAAAAAAAAAAGGGGGGCCAATTGCATTTCGGTTGCACCTAAAGTCAACACGTATCGAACTCAAAATTTATCGCAAACGCAAGCATGCGTCGCAATCGCGATCATTGCGCCGGTCAATTTCGGGCGGTCGTCGAGCCGTGCTATAGCCGCTGCCCGCTCGCGGGGTTCGAATTGGTCGCCAGTTTTTCAGAAAACGAAAGGAAATGGTTAATTGATCGTTCTCGGCGGCCAAGCCCCTGCTCGCGCTTTCGAGAAAAAAAAACAAAAGAAGAAATTTCGTGCTCATGATCGCGAGGGAACTCGCACCGTCTTGACTTGCACCGGTCAATTTCTACCAGCAAACTTTACTTTCAGGGGCGAGCGATTTCAGGTTCCGTGGAACCTGAAACCTTCGGTCTAAAGATGTGACGCGAGTTGAAAGATTCGAACTCGCGTTAAGTAGGTGGGATCAAAGGAGTACCGCCAGTTGCATCGCACCCCGTGAACTCTTATATGCCGATTAAAGTCTTTAGGACATATGGGTCTCGGTGGTTTGTGTTAATAAGCAATCGAAAATAAGTAAATCACATGCGTTGGTACTTTTTTCCGTCCCCATAATAATATATATTTTTAGGGACTTAACCACTGTCGATAAAAGGAGACCCTGATTCGTATGAACGATGCAGAAGCCAACGCAGCAGTGCATGTTCTGTCGTAAATTAACATCAAAGCGTCGTGAATTCCACACGCGTTGCTAATCAAAGAATCGCTCGATGCTTTTCCTGATAAACATGGTGGTTTGATCGTGAATAAGCGCGAAACTTGGCGAGTTCCGATGCTTCACGTCAACTCGTGACGAAAGGAACTGAGCCGACTTTCCCTTTCGTGAGGGGCATCTTATTCCATGATGCTGCATTTACCGTGTGGAGAAGCTAACGCGACAAAAGTTGCTGGATGAATATTATAATACCAGCTGTCGCGGACGTGTTTTGGCCGACTTGCTTTCCTAACATGAGCTGCCCAAAAGTTAGGTCCAGAGAGCAAAAAATGCTTTTCGCTCGAATTATTATTACATCCGAACCTTCTCATCTTCCCCGGACACATCCATTACCAATGAGGACAGTGTGTAAAATGTCCGTTTAAGCACGTTATAACCATGTCATTTAAGCTACGTAGGATGTCAAGAATTGAATTCTTAATCCCGTATTTTCCGATACCATGTTAGAGAATATCTAATCTAAAAACTTAGGCTTTTAGTTAGATAGAGATTACATGCGTAACGCGGTGACATCATAAGCAATGTGAGATTACAGTTAACGGGCAAAAAAAGATGACTAGGCCATCCGAACCGGAGAGTTTAACTTGAAAATATAAAGAGAACCAAAGCTTAACCATCTTTAGCAGCTTAAAACAACTTCAAAAGCTAGAAAAAGTGAAAGGAGAAAATGCAAAAATAATAGCTATATGTCTAGCCCTCATAAGTATATTTTAATCAAAATCGATGAGTAATAAGATAAAATAAAAATGGATGAGTAAAAAGAGGGGAAAAGAGCGCGTGGAGGACCGAACTAACGAGTTCGTCAAAGGGCGGAGCCAACCCGAATACACCGAGTCTGCACTTCTCCTTCACACGCCATTGACCGGTTTGGGACATTCTCTCTGTATCTTCCCCCGCCTTCGTTTGAGGGCTCAACTTTGAAAATACTATTTAGAAGAATGTAAATATTTTTGGGTGAAAGCCCATTGAGAAAATATAAATGATATTTGATAAAAATATTTTATAAAGTTACTTTGGTCAAAATACAGTGTTTGGTGAATTATTTTTGCAAATGGACTTTAAAAATAAAAAAACCTAACTTACCCTTCGTCGGAGCCGGCGTCGGCCGGCAGGCCGCCGGCGAGCCAGATCTAGCACCGGCGATCGTCGCCTGAGGTTGGGCGACCGCCGGCAGACCAGATCAGGGGCCAGCGGCCGTCGCCCGAGGCGGGGTGACCCTCAGTGAGGGTCGCGGAATCTAGGCGACCGACGCCTGGGTCGCGCGACCTCAAGCAGCCGGCGCTTGGGTCGCGCGACCTCACGCGATCGCCTGGGTCGCGCGACTCAAGCGGCCGGCGCTTGGGTCGCGTGACCCTCGCCAAGGGTCGCCCGGCCTCAGGCGACGGCCGCCAGCCTCTTACCAGCCCGATTTGGCGCCGGCCGCCTCGCCAGCGTCCCTCGCCGGCCACCTTACGAAGAAGAAGATGAACAGTACACACGAGGGGCAAAATCGGAATAAGCCAAAATAACTAAGGGTAGTTTGGGAATAAAAAAATTGGGTTCAGCATTTGCCAAATGCCGGACCAGCTTTGGGCTTTCAGCATTCCAAATGCAAACATTTGATAAATGCTGATCCAAATGCTGAACCAAATGGGCCCTGAATGGACTTCGAATCCAGTCCATGCCTCGAGAATAGTCCCGTCATTTATATTTCGAATAGTATTGACCCACATGATTTTGTAAAGAAAAAATACCATCAACAACTCTAAAGTATATCACTTGTGATAAATTTACCATAAACTTTTTTTTGCGATATGAAAAACTCTAAACTATGCCATTTGTGATACATTTACCTTGTAATACTTTTTCCAAGGGCATTTTCGTCTTTTTCCTTTTTATGTTTTTTTTCCTTTCTTTTCTCTTCCTTTCGCCGGCCTTGGCGCAGGGCTGCCCTCGCCATATTCGGCGAGGGTGGCCCTCGCCCGGTGCAAGCAAGGGCAACCCTTGCTAGCTTCCTTTTGCCATGGCCGGTGGAGGAAAAAGAGAAGAAAGAGAAGAAAGAAAAAAATGAAAAAAAATAGAAAAAGAAAAAAACGAAAATGTCCTTAGGCAAAAGTATTGTGAGGTAAATGTGCCACAAATAATATAGTTTGAATTTTTTGATGGCGTTTTTCTTTTTATAAATTACACAACATTTTCTCGTGGTCTAGAGGAAAACGAAGAAAAAAGGCCCCGGTGTACAATTCCCTGAACGACATGTATAGATGTCGACGCGACCGTAACCATGCACGCGTCCTTCCATAATTCGTCCATGACATATCGTAATACATCACGGACATTTGAAAATTATTACTAATTTCAATAAGCTTGGACACCTTACACAAGGGAAGATCAGCTCATAGAATCACAGAAAACCCACACGCATTCTCTCCACTGTGAATACTGAACATCATTAATGGACGAAACGAAGCTGCTTGGTTTGGAGTTGTTCGCATTGCAGAAGGTTTTTGACTGAACGAGCGATGCAGCGAGAATATACATAATCCCTGTTCGTACGCGTTGCCTCAATATCGTCACACGCTCTGTCTCTCTTTCTCTTCGTATTTGACAGCCCTGAAAAGGCTCTGCCACCTTTCAACAGAAGGTATAGAAAAGCGCTTCCCCCATTTGCAGTTTCCCTTCGCTCCTTCCTCTCTCTCCAAGCACTACAAAAGAGAGAAGAAACAAGAAAGGAGCTCCCTTGAGCCTCAAAAAGCAGGACTCGGTTGCTATCTCCGCTACACATACAACCCCCCTCTCCCTCTCCTTCTTCCTTTCTGTGTGGAAAACAACCCCTATTGAGGAAATCCCTTTGTAGCCGCTCTCAGTATTCCTTCCTCGCGTGTTTCTCACAAATCCCAGTTCGGTTCGTTTCGTTTCAAAACGCGAGGCTTTGTGCATCAAGGCCAGGCAAGAAGAAAAGAACTGTTTTTTGTGTTTTGTTTTGTGTTTGTGAACGAACTTTCTGGGGATTCGAGAGAGATGGTGCACCACCAGAGGTTCCATCAGTGGAGGAAAGGCGAAGCCCATATCTTCGACGACGAAGAGCATGGCTTCGTCGTGCTTGACTGCGCGAGCTCCGGTTTCAAGAGGAAGAAGCCCAAGCTCTTCTACCTCCTCCTTATCTCTCTTGTGTCTTGCAGCTTTGTGTTGTTGGTCCCTGAGCTGTTCGGTTCCAGTAGCCTCTCTCTCTTGTGTAAGCTCTCTCTCTCTCTCTCTCTCTCTCTCTCTCTCTCTGGGTTTTGCTTGTTTGTCTTTGTTCCTTTTTATTTTGCTCTGTTTAGTTGTTTCTTTCCACCTTTTCTTGATGGTCTCTCTGGTGGGTTTTGGCAGATTCTTTCGGCGTGGACAGTGAAGGCGCTCGTGAGAACTACGACGCAAATGCCCCTCCTTGTTCTTCAATGTCTAATGGTGGGTTCTCACTCCTGTTCTGCATCTTAAAAAGGCAAATAAAAAAGAAGCTGAAAAAAGTTATACAAGATGTTGAACGAAATCCATTTGTATTTGTTCATCGGAGTTTTTTCTGTATCATCGGAGTTTTTCTGTATGCTTGTTTAGCAGCTAAAAAAGGTGGACAACAAGCTGTGTTTTTGGAACTTCGATACTTCATAAACTGCTGCTCTCTGTTTTTGACCTTCAGTTCCTCTGTTGGGTTGAAACATAGCTTAATCAGAGGACATAATCATCCCAGAAATTTCATTAGTTATGGCTTATTCTTTTGCTCGTTATTGTATCTTGTGCCCTCATTGCGTAACTAAATTCTAGGCTGGACTATTTGAATCTCTCTTAGCCTTTTCCCAATTGTGAATTTAAGCATTTTGTCACAAAAATTTGCAGGGACCATATGCTGTGACAGAAGCGGCGTCCGCACTGATGTGTGCATCATGAAAGGGGATGTGAGGACACACTCTGACTCTTCTTCAGTCTTCCTTTATAGTTCCAAACAGACGAGTGGGTTTGTTGACTTGTTCTCGAGCTTTCTTGGAGTAGCCGAAGACCGTGACGACGAGAAACTCCAGCACGAAAAGATAAGGCCCTATACCCGAAAATGGGAGAGCACTACCATGGAAACTATCGATGAGCTAGACCTTGTTGTGAAGAAAGACATTGCGGGCGCTCACCATCGGTGTGATGTCTGGCATAATGTCACCGCGGTGTTCTTCTCGACTGGAGGCTACACGGGTAACGTCTACCATGAATTTAATGATGGGATTCTACCGCTGTACATTACTTCGCAGCATTTCGAGAAGGAGGTGGTGTTTGTCATCCTTGAATATCACAATTGGTGGATTACAAAGTACGGGAACATCCTTTCTCACCTCACGAATTATCCGCCAATCGACTTTAGTAGAGATAAAAGAACCCATTGCTTTCCTGAAGCCATTGTTGGTCTGAAAATCCACGATGAGCTCACCGTGGATCCGTTGCTAATGAAGGGGAAAAAGAGCATCCTCAACTTCAGACATTTAGTGGACCGTGCTTACTGGCCGCGGATTAATGGTTTAATACAAGACGAGGAGCGAGAGATGCAGCTGAAACTGAACCAGTCGCCTTCAGGGCCAGTTCGGGTGCAATCGATGAAAATCGATAAACAGGATCAGAAACCCCGACTGAAGAAACCGAAGCTAGTAATATTATCACGCAGTGGGTCAAGGGCGTTATTGAACGAGGATTGCTTGATTAAAATGGCAGAGGAGATGGGGTTCCAAGTAGAAGTTTTGAGGCCTAATAGAACAACTGAATTGGCGAAAATTTATCGTGTGCTTAATTCGAGCGATGTTATGATTGGCGTACATGGGGCTGCGATGACCCATTTTCTCTTCATGAAGCCTGGTTCTGTGTTCATCCAAGTTGTTCCTTTAGGGACAGATTGGGCGGCCGATACATATTATGGTGAGCCCGCAAGAAAGCTTGGTTTGAAGTATATCGGGTATGAGATTTTGCCTAGGGAGAGCTCATTGTATAGTGAATACGATAAAGCTGACCCGGTCCTTACTGATCCAAAGAGTGTGACAGACAAGGGATGGGAATACACTAAGAAGATCTATCTTGATGGCCAGAATGTGAGCTTGGACATGAGGAGATTCCGCAAGCGGCTGCTTAAAGCTTACGACTATTCCTTCTCGAAAATAAACTGGCATGGCATGCCAATCTTCCGCTGAAGTTCCAGTCAACGGTTTCACTTGATTAGCTTTGTTGTTCATATATTCTTTACCATTGTCGTTACATTTCATTGCTGTACATTGCAACCAGGACAGTCCTTTTGTACAGGTTAGAGATTTTATTCATAGTTTTTCTTTTTCATGTACAAGGTATGCACCAAAGTAAGTTCTTTTTTTTGGTCTGTGCACAATCGCAATGTAAGAGATGGACATGGTAAGCGAGGTTTCAATAAGAATCTTTTGCTATTATGTGTAGAGTGGATAGAAATGAGGTCCTTAACTGTCGAATTAGTTGCAATCACACTTCCAAGTTGGCCAAGGCTTGCTAAATACTCTGTTCTCTTCTGCTTCCTTAAACTAGTGTTACAACTTTTTCCATCGACTTTCTTGGCTGAAGTTGAATACACACACTCATCTACAATTTCAGTTTTCAAGGTCAATCTCTTAATTCAGTGGCAAAAACGAAGGGCCGATTTCTTACTTCTTGATGCAAGTCCAAGGCATGTTTAAGATAAACATATGCTTACAATCGAGAGAGACGACTTGTTTTCCTCTGTCAGGTTCACCATTAACTTGTACAGAGGGCATTTTCAATAATTTCCAGCTCCCAAATTTTTCTTATTAAAAAGATTGAAAGCTTTAGGATGACAAATTTCCAGGTCCCCTTTCATGTGCGTTTTCCTGACAATAGGATATTTGAGTTTCATGAAGTTATGCTCTCGATATCTTTTGGGTAAAATAGCAGTTTCTGGAGCACGGTGCTATCAGAGTTTTCAGGATTCTTGTTTTTCTTTGTAAAGTTCGAGGGGATAATGTAAATGTAAGGCAACAGCTATCTGCTTGGTTGTATCGTTAACTAGATTAAGCTGAAATTGGAAACAAATGGGCAAGTGATCCACTTTCAAATTATAAAAAATATAAGGGTTAATATCACGAAAAATCGGAAAAATTCTAAAAAGGTACTCGAAGTAGAGTCATTTTCTCCAATAATGATATAAAATTAACATTGTCTCAAAAAATGGTATGAAGTGGATAAATCGTTTCAAATAAGGGCTTGAAGTGGCCCAATTGTCTCAAATAAGGATATTTGACCAGCCGGTGATTATTCTGTCGCCGGAGAAAGGGTATTTTAGTAAAAAAAAATTATAAGGATATATTTTTTTATTTTTTATTTCCGTTTTCTTTTTTCTTCTTCCCTCCTAGCATCATTGTGCCTAACCGGCGACCTTCGTCGGCCTCAGGCGAGAGCTACCCTCGCCGACCTCAGGTGAGGGCCGCCCAGCTCACATTGGGCAAGAGATGCCCGATGCTGAGAAGGGCGATTCGGGCGAGGGCGACGGTTGCCCTCGCATATGTTGAGCGAAGGTTGCCTCGCCTGAGCTGGGCAAGCGAGGGTAACCCTGGCCAGCCCAGGTGAGGGTAGCCCTCGCCCAACACCATCGAGGGTGGCCTCCGCCTGAGGCTAGCAACCTCCGCTAGCCCCAACGATGGTTGGCGGAGGGAAGAGAGGAAAAAAAAAAGAAAAGGAAAAAAGAAAGAAAAAAAAGAAAAGAATTCAAAAAAGTAAAAGATGAAAATACCCTTTGGCTAGTGAGATTAGGTCCTTATTTGAGACTGATATGGTCACTTTAGGCCTTTATTTGAGATAAGATTCACTTCAAACCCTTATTTAAGAAAAAGATGGCACTTTAGGTCGTTATTTGATACAAAGTCCACTTCTAACCTTTATTTGAGAAAATGATTCCACTTCATGCCCCTTTTTAGAATTTTCCCAAAAAACTCAAAACTGATACACATGTGATAATTTTACCCCGAACTAATTTTTTGATCATAAAAAACTCCAAACCGGTACATCTATGATAAATTTATCCTGAACTATTTTTTTGACCATAAAAAACCTTACACTGGTACACTTGTGACAATTTTATCTCGAACTACTTTTTTGACAGCTAAAAACCCCAAACTGGTACACCTATGATAATTTTATCCCAAACTAATTTTTTGACCACTAAAACCTTAAATTGGTACATTTGTGATGAATTTATCACCCGTTAGTATCCGTTAAATTAGATTAATATCACGAAAAACTATAAATTGGTAAACTTGTGTAAACCCCAAACTGGTACATCCGTCAATTACCAAATGTCATCAAACTTAGCAATTTGACAGTAAAATTTAACAGAAACTAACGGAGGGTAAATTTGTCATAAATGTACCAGTTTGGAGTTTTTGGTGGTTAAAAAATTAGTTCGGGATAAAATTATCGTAGTTGTACTAGTGTGGGGTTTTTGATAGTTAAAAAAATAGTTTGGAGTAAATTTATCATAAATGTACCAGTTTGAGATTTTTCGTGATATGAACCCAAAATATAAGTTGCTGGTCAGAGTTTTTTCAAAGAGTGACTGATGATCCCATAAATTGCATTGTATTTCTTTTATTGAACTGAGCCAGTTATGTAAGTTCATCTGCACCTGCGGTATCATCATTAATACCAAAATCAACTAACCTTAGTTGGATGATACCATGTTGGCGTCATGTCATGTGTGTTTATTTAAATATTAAAATCACACTTTCGTTAAAGAGTTTAAGCCTTTAGTATCATCTGATAGTGGTCGCAAAAGAATTTACCATATGAATGTCGAGCTTCACTTTATCCCGAATTCTAAGCTGTATACATCGAAGAGCAGAGGCACCTGATATGTTCCACGAACTCTGTTAAATGATGCCGACGGCTTCAATGACAGTCAGAGATTCTGAGAACAATAGACAGGAGCAGTTGTGTTTGGAAATACTGGCCTGGAGATTCTGATTTTCATTTCAAGAAACTTGGGTCGATGTATATGTACATGAGCAATGTGTAAAGCCCAAAAAACTTCTATTGCATTCGTCGGTCGATTTTCTAATCACTCGCGTCAGAACTTACGGTCAGCTCCGAGTGGAAACACCACTGCAATATGTGATCTAACACTAAAATTTCGCCTTATGTCGCTAGATCCCGCACTTTGTTGTCTTCAATGATGGGTGAAGCTGGAGGAGGCGTCTCAACATTTCTTGCGTCTTTTATATCTTATCCAGAGAACAAAAGCGGACACTCAGATGGTCGAAACACCACTGCAATAGGTGATCGAACCCGCCATATATAGCTATGCCCAGGACTTTGCGGTCTTCGATGATGGGTGAGGTTGGAGGAGGCGTCTCAGCATTCCTCGTGTCTTTCATATCTTATCCAAAAGAACGAAAGCGGATACTCAGATGGACAAAAATGAGATGTAAACGTACATTGTTGTTTAATTATCTTGATTCTGACTGACCGTACTTGGTGGGCTTGCCAAGAGAATACCTGCGAGACAGGTCTGAACTGGACATTTGAACCGCTGTTAGTGATTGTCTACGAAGTGTCATTGCGTTAGCTGCAATTGCTGATCCTCCATTGTAAATGAATGTGGTCGAGCGTCTGACAGGCGAACAAGCTTCTGTCAAATTTCTTTGGTTGCTGCTGTTGCATAGACCACGAGTTTTAGTGGGGGACACCTATGTGAACCGATTCGCACGTCATTCTTCAGTCAGAATTTGGAGTCGCATCCTGTGCATTTTACACTCTACTGAATTTGTTGAATGCAGACGATTAAGTAAAGAAAACATGACACCATACCTCTTTTCGGATCCATTGATGAGCTTCCCCATAAGGTGTGCTGTGATGTCCTTAACATGAGATATGCTGCCATTGGCGCTCCGTGTGTTCAAGGATCGGTACAAAGGGTGAGCTCTCCTTGCGACACAATCTGGGTCTCGTGTCTGCTAGCTACGAGCCCGTTCAGGACTAGGAATCTTCGTTAGCTCGGAGGGGGAATTCACACGTCAAAGGAATCGGTTGGGCTCTGGCGGCCTTTCAAGGGTGATTCTCTGTCGCGGAATCCTGCTGGTTCAGACAGTCGTAGGACCTGAGAATTCCTGTATCTCTGAACTAGGGAGCGCTTGATCGAGGCATCCTGACCTTTGATCTGATTAACAAATCTGCATCAGGGTTCACATAAGCAAGTATTGATCTCTTCGAAGCCATGGCATAAAGAAACAGAGTCATCTCTTTTTCTTTGAGATGCTGAGTAATTAGCACTTTTAATCGTAAAATGACGCTTCGCCAACTCGTGAGACAAATTGGCGTTTCGAAATTGGTACCTAGAAAAAATCATGTAGGAGAAGCGTCAGGAAGCCTGACGTGGGAGTTCTTCTGCGCCCATAGCCATGATAGCATCTCCCAAACAGAGTGGACAGTGCCTCCGTCAGCTGCCGGAGGCCGAAAACTCGGGCCTGGAGGAGAACGTGACGACCATGCATACGGCAGGATAAGCATACATAAGCACGGGTCAGGCCGAAAACAGAGACGTCGGAGGAGAGGCGGAAGAGGGGGAAGATGGAGACGTTCTCTATCCGGTCAATGACCGGACACACACACACTCTCTCTCTCTTCCGCCTCTTCATGAATAAACTTTGAATCCGTGCCCAAGGGAAGAAGAAAAGGGCACCGCTTGCGTTATTCTCGAAAACCCAGTCTCGAACCGTTGTAGCAATACGCCATTCATTGTGATCCTAACGTGGAGTGCCGTAATTCTCGAACGTCTGGAAAGTTGTCCGAAGGTTGATCACGAGATGCATTATTATTCGAGCTTGGGCCTATGAGGCTCGATCCAAACCACTGATTTCAAAAGCTTCGATCATTAATGGCAAGAGTAATTACCTTATCAGGTCACCGAGATCTCGTATGCGTTTTCGTGTCATACGATATGCCATTAGCCAATAAACGAGATGCTAGTCATCTTAGATGGTAGCTTTTCACGTAGAAGTTATCCCATTTTAGACTCTCTCTCTCTCTCCCTCTCTATTCATATTTGACCGCCCAGAAAGACTCTTGCCACCTTTGAACGGAGAAGCGTTTCCCCATTTACCATTTCCAACTCTTGTTGCTTAGTTTGAATGAAATTTCTGTTTCAGTCACCAAAAAAAAAGTGCATGCACTTAAACCTCAGAAAACAGTGTCTCTGCTACTCGTGCAACTCTCTCTCTTCCTGAGAAAATCCCTGCGCACTCGCTTCCAATCTTCCTGGATTTACGTACTTCTCTCAATTCCCAGTTGGGTTCATTTAGCAGAAGGCCTGAAACAGGGGAAAAAATCTGGTTTTTCAAAAATATCTGCGGGCATTGGTGCGAGAGAGATGGTGCAACGCCAGAGGTTCCATCGATGGAGAGAAGGCGAAGCGCATATCTTCGATGATGAAGAGTCGCGTGGCAGGAAGAAGCCCAAGCTCTTCTACCTCCTCCTCCTCCTCCTCCTCCTCCTCTCTTTTCTTTCTTGCAGCTTTGTGGTGGTCCCTGAGCTGTTCGGTTCCGGTAGCCTCTCTCTCCGTTGGGTTTTGCTCGTCTCTCTTGTTCCTCTGTTTTGTTATTTCTCCACCTTTTCTTGTTGGTTTTCTTTCGTGGGATTTTGGCAGATTCTTTCGGCGTGGACAGTGAAGGCGCTGGTGAGAACTACGATGCAAATGCCCCTCCTTGTTCTTTAATGTCTAATGGTGGGTACCCACTCCTTAACTGCATTGAAAAAGGCAAACTGAAAGGGAGGCGAAACAAGGGAAAAAATCCCAGACAAAACCTTAAATAAAATGAGTTTCTTGAAAACTGCGCTTGTAGTTGTTTTGGAATTTTTCTTTATGCGTGTCCAGCAAGTAAAACATGGCGGAAAACAAGTTGAAATTATTGGAACTTCAGTACTTTGCATACTGCTGCTCTGTTATTTGCCCTCAGTTTCTGGTGACCGTTTTCTCTATTTTGTTGTAGCATAGCCTACTTCGAGCCCATAATCATCAAACACATAATGACAGTTTCTTTTGGCCCTGCGTGGTGTATCGTGCCCTTGTTGCATGTAGAAATTCTAGGCTGGCGCGGGACTACTTGAATCTCTCTTGGCCTTTCCCAATTTTTTGAATTAAAGCATTTTTTTGGCAAACAATTGCAGGGACCATATGCTGTGATAGGAGTGGCTTTCGCTCTGATGTATGCATCATGAAAGGGGACGTAAGGACACACTCTCCCTCTTCTTCAGTCTTCCTTTATCTTTCGAAAAAGCCAAGCAGGTTCGTCGACTTCATCTCAAGCGTTCACCGGGGGGCCGAAGGACACGATGACGAGGAACTCCAGCGAGAAAAGATGAGGCCCTATACGCGAAAATGGGAGAACACTATCATGGATAAAATTGATGAGCTTGACCTTATCGCGAAGAAAGATACCATGGGCGCTGACCATCGGTGCGATGTCTGGCACAGCGTTCCCGCACTGCTCTTTTCGACCGGAGGCTACACGGGTAACCTCTACCATGAATTCAATGATGGGATTCTTCCGCTGTACATTACGTCACAGCATTTCAAGAAGGAGGTCGTGTTTGTCATCCTTGCATATCGCAATTGGTGGATTATGAAGTATGAGAACATCCTTTCTCGCCTCTCGAACTATCCGCCCATCGACTTTAGTGGAGATAAAAGAACCCACTGCTTCCCGGAGGCCATTGTTGGTCTGAAAATCCATGATGATTTGACTGTGGATCCTTCACTGATGAAGGGGAATAAGAGCATCCTCGATTTCAGACACTTCCTGGACCGTGCTTACCAGCCGCGGAGAAAAGGTTCAATACCAGACAAAAAGCGAGGGATACAGCTGAAACTGAATCAAGCGGCTTCAGTGCCAGCTTTGAGGCAATCGATGACAATTAATAAGGACGACCAGAAACACCGGGTGAAGAAACCGAAGCTAATAATATTATCGCGCAGTGGGTCGAGGGCATTAGTTAACGAGGATTGCTTGGTTAAAATGGCAGAGGAGATGGGGTTCATAGTAGAAGTTTCGAGGCCTGATCGGATGACAGAACTGGCGAAGATGTATAGCATGCTTAATGAGAGCGAAGTTATGGTTGGTGTACACGGGGCTGCTTTGACCCACCTCCTCTTCCTGAAGCCTGGTTCCGTGCTCATCCAAGTCATTCCTTTAGGGACAGATTCGCCAGCTGAGACATGCTATGGTAAACCTGCAAGAGAGCTTGGTTGCGAGTATATCGGGTATAAGATTTTGCCCAGAGAGAGCTCGTTGTATAGCGAATACGACAGGGGCGACCCAGTCCTTACAAATCCAAAGAGTGTGACTAAGAAGGGATGGCAATACACTAAGGAGATCTATCTCGACAGACAGAATGTGAGCTTGGACATGAGGAGATTCCACAAGCGGCTGCTTCAAGCTTATGACTATTCCTTCGCGAAAATAAACAGTCAAGTTAGCTACAATCAAACAACCAAATTGTTAAAGCTTTGCTAACTACTTCGTTATCTTCACCTTCCTTAAATAATTGTTAATATTTTTTTTCCATTGACTTAAAGGTTGAACTTGACTAAGTACTCTCATCTGTAAATCAGTTTTTCAGGTTCATCATAAACTTGTAAAGAAGGCATTATTAACAATTTGGTGAATTGGATGACTTGTTAATGATGCTGCTCTTTCCCTTCATATGTGTTTACCTGACAGTAGGAGTTTTGGGTAAATCTAAGGCAATGGCCATCTGCTTGGTTGTATCCTCAACAAAATTAAGCTGAACTTCAAAGATGGGAAAGGGATCCTCTTTCAGAAAATGAAACATGGAAGTTGTTGCTATAGTTGTGTTTTCTTTTAGACTGATGAGCCCCTCAGTTGCATTGTAGGTTTATAACTAAATAAGCCAACTATGTAAAATCTATATCACGAGCGGTGTCGCCTAAACAAACAAAGCGATTCTCAGTTTCAGGACATGTGAAGCCATTATAATCAACTATGCTAAAAACAAGAACACTCGATATGATAATACCATTTTGGTGTCACATAATATCAATGTCACGTTGTATTTTCTGAATCTAAGCTATACAATCGAAGAGCAGCTTGTTTTTTAGCAAAGGCACCCGTCATTTCCTCCAACTCTGTTAAATGATGCCAATAGCTTCAATGAATTTAGTCAGAGATTCGAGAACAATGGGCAAGAGCAGTTGTATTTGAAAACATTGGCAGAAAAAATTTCGGGTATTATTTAAAGAAACTTGTCTGAATATGTACAAAAGCAGCGTGTTAAACCAAAAATTGCTGTTGCATGTGTCGGCTAACTTTTCAGTCTTTCTCTCGTCAATTCTTGGTGTCTCATCTATCATGTCAGAACTTCAGTTGGCTTCGAGTCAAAGCATAACTGCGCAGGTCATTGAACACTAAATTTCGCCATCTATAGCTACAGCCAACGCTTTGCTATCTTTGATGATGGGTGGACCGGAGGAGGCGTCTTGGCATTCCTTGCATCTTTTACATCTTATTGAAGAAACAAAAGTAAATACTTAGATGATGGACAGACTGAGATGAAATATATACCGTAAATTCAATTTAATTATGTTGATTCTGCTTACCAGAATTAGTGGACTTGCCACCCAGAGAAGATCGGCGAGACCGGTCTGAACCTGTTTGAACACCTGTTAGTGATTGTCTCCTAAGTGTCCTTGTGTTTGCTGCAATTGCTGATCCTCCATTGTTACCAAACGTGGTCGAGCCTCTGACAGGTGAACGAGCTTCTGTCACATTTCTTTGGTGCCTGCAGTTGCATAGAAACCAAGTCTTAATTGCAAGATACTGATGTGAGCAAATTCTCACATTACCCATCATTATTTGGAAATTTCAGTTGCATTACGTGTATTTCTTACTATACTGTATTTGTCTAAAGCAGTGTTAAGACTATTTAGTAACAAAAAATTTCACTGACCTCTTTTCGGATCCATTGATGAGCTTCCCAATGGTGCGCAGGGATTTCCTTATGTGAGATTCTTTGCCATTCATGCTTTGAATCGGCAAGTTGGGTGTTCGAGGATCAGTACAAAGAGTGAGCTCTTCTTGCATCACATTCTGGATCTCGTTTTTGCTAGGTAAGAGTGGTTCAGGACTAGGTGTCTTTGGTAGCTCAAGAGGGGGAATTTGCACACTAAAGTAATTAGTCGGGCTCCTAGCGGTCTTTCGAAGGTGCTTATCCGTCGCGGAACCCTGATGGTTCAGACTTTCACAGGACTGGAAAATTTTTGTATCTTGAAACAGCCCATATTTCAGATTCGATTCTGGCTCAAATAGTAGGGGCTTCAATTCATCCTGTACTTTGATCTGCAGATTATTATTTTTAGCGGTTCTTGGGCCTTCCAAACTCAATCTCCGTGTGTGAGTAGATGCAGCAGTTTTTCTTGCCTTCACCTCAGCAAAATTCATGATTCTCCCAGTTTTGATTGTTGGTGTACGGTTTTCAATGCTTAATCTTCTTGAACGCGGTGGTGTGTGTTCGTTTACTGCTTTTGGTCCATTCGGAGACTTGGGTTCCTTTGTTCTACTGAACTGCATGCTTTGCATTTCCTTGCTTGCCAGTGCCTTTTTAAGACTTTCAATCTGTAAGATTTCAACAAATTAAGTAATTATCTCCAACTCAGATTTGCAGCTAAAAGGGGTGTTGTATGTAGAGATAATAGCACTTGCACATTATTTGAATCTGAGAAATCATGAAGCTGATAGTATGATGACATGGTCTATTCATTGAGATGATTAAAAACCTCCTTATACTCTTATGACATTAATAGGCTGTCAAAGAATAAATTTACAATCAGAAACACTGAATAAATAATGATACAAAAAGCTTTGGACAGAGAGAGAGAGAGAGATGGCAATTTATTTGTAAGTTCTTTGGACAATGGATTTCAAAATCAACCGGCAATACTGAGAACATTTACTTGTTAATCTCCATGCTCAAATCAGAAAAAGATCATGTCTGTACAAAACAGATTGATGTATCCAAGTTTTAATTAGGAGAAACTGTCAAAACATGCACAAACCAGTCCTGCAATTACACCAATTGAAGGATACCTTTTGTTGCTTACGAAAAATTAGGAAGCCAGATCCGCAGATCCAGCCCCTGGAATTGTAATGTTGATTGTTGTCAAAAAGGCATCTGAAACATAGAAAATACCCAAGTACATTTACCTGTTCTTTGAGTTGCATGACCTCACTGGTCTCTTTGTTCACCCGTGCGGCACCACGTTCAACTGTTGAAACTCTCTGAGCAAACTTCAAGGTACTCATTGATTCCCCAAATGAATCGGCCTCAGGGTTCACATGAGCCAGCATCAATGTTTTTGCATGCCCTCCTGAAATAAAATACACAAAAGCAATGTCACCATTTCCCAAAGATCATAATTAGGGTGTCTCTCTTCTATGAAATGCTAACTCCGGTATTAGTAATTTTATCCTAAAATGAAGCTTCAATTAGAGGTGAGCGGTTCCAGGTTCGTACAAGTTCCACCTGGAACCTGAAACAAGTTTCTCATTTTTTTAACCTGGAACCTACCCTACATACCTTAAAACGTAGAACCTACCTGTCACAAGTTCCAGGGTCAGTTCCAAGGTTCACCCAGTTCCATTTGTATTATTAATTGAACAATTGCAGTGAATCATCACCTTTAATGACCACTACTTGCTGTTACGATTCATTGACCATAACTTATATATAAACACACGAAGAATAAGAAATATTAACAAGTCATAAAATAAAAGCTTAGACACTAGTTCCTGATTATACACTCATAATTTAACGCCATGAAACAAGCAGGATCACGCGAAAATATAGACCAAGAAAAAACACAAAAAACTTATTTAATGTTTCAGATTCCAGGTTCCACCTACATTTTTGGAACCTGGAACATATCCCGGAACATGAAACCTACACGTTTCCACCTGTTAGGATCTCAGGTTTCAGGTTTTACCCTAGAATCATGCTCACCCTTAGCTTCAATAACACCTGACAAACTTCAAAATAGGTACCTAGAGAATCTTGCAGCAAAAGCGTAAGTTTGCTATTGCGGTAAGGTACGTGGGAGTTTTTCTGAGCCAAAGCTGTAATAACATCTCCCAGACAAGACAAAGACCGGTTAATGTATTGTGCCTCCTTCAGTCTCTCTCCCTTGACTTCAGCTTTATCTACTCGTTCACTTCCTGCAAGATCAACCAAATGCAGGCAACTGCGGAGGATGGATCCAGAGACATCTTTCCCTTGAACATGTACTGTCAGCACACTGCAAGGATGCATCCAATGGCATCAATATCACTCTCTTGAATAATCTATCCATTGGAAACTACATCACAATTTATACTGAAAAGAATGGGAAGGAAACTCTGCCTGTCCAAAAACTGACCTGTGTGACCGGCTACTTCTATTGTTCAGTGCTGTAGAACTGACGACACGATTCATATCACCAAGTTTCATTAGGTTGACCACATCAGCTGTGGACTTGACGGAATGCATGGTAGCATCTGGAAGGCTCAAGCCACTGTCACTGGTACAGCTTCGAATCTCTAATTTGTGCATCGTCAAGGAACCCAAATTTACATTTCGAAACTTAGTTAAAACTTTCTTCAGTCTTTTTATCTACTTATTTGACATCAAATGTATCTATGTAAGATAGAAGCATCCATTTCAAAGGATATCTTGTGGATGCTGAATCCTCATCCAGGAGATCACGCACTTGCTCATTATATATTTCAACCATCTGAACGTGAATCTCGTAAGTTATAATGTCTTTCCTTCTGTTAGACAACTCGAAGAGATCGTTGAGAGCCAAGTAGTTGATGCCCATGTCCTTTGTCAGTTCGCCTGATGGACCACACTGTAATTCCAAAAGGCAGTAAGTAGTTATCCCTCGAATCAATGTTAGCAATCTTAAGCATCTGCTTAGGTTTAATTATGTATATGCTTTGCAGGTAGATAAATAAAATTAACAGAACATCCATCTACCAGTGAGGAAAATGCACACTTTTCAACAAATCATCTAGGAGCGTAGGAGGTGATCTGGCACAAAGGTTGGATCTGCAAAAGCTACACTTACAAGTTCTTACCATTGTATGTGTTTTACCAGATCCAGTTTGACCATAAGCAAAAATGCAGACATTGTAACCATCCATGACCGATCTAATCAAAGGTTGAGTATCCATGTACACATCATCTGCAAAGAGGGTCACATGGCGGAAAACAATTACATAGTTTTTTAAAAGCTGAACAGCAACTTGCAGAACAATCACTTGGCCAATGATATACCCTTGATAGTGAGATGAGGTGTAACAATACCTTGAGTAGCAAGTGGACTGAAAACCCGATTAAACCGAAACACTTTCCTTCCATCTCTTTGGGGTTTTAAAGGGTCAACAATCACAAGTGAACCATCTTCTCCAATGAAATCTACCACATTTTTGGCTTCCGCATTAAAAATGGGCCTAATTCTGCAGTAAACTCGTATATTACCTGTAAAGATGTTTATTAAATTAAACTCATAATATTGGAGTTAAAACCACAAAAGCTCCTTTACTTAAAAGCGACTAACCCCTAGATAAGCATATACTTTAGTGGATAAATGCAGACTGTTCAAAAAATTGAGTTATGTGATCCAATTCATAAACAAATAACTCTCCTTGAAAAGAGAGCTAACCTTTTAAATCCTGAACCATGTTGTATAGGTTTCGATTTTCCTTCACCACCTTATGATAACCAAGAGCAGCTGTAGACATCTCCTGGACTTGATTACCTGATCCATTGGAAAAGCAAAAACACATATTAATGCTCAGGAAGCATGTCACATCTAGCTTGGTTTCTGTTTAATAAAATGCAAAAGCTAGAAAGAGATCGTAACAAGATCCCACTAATTCATTTTTGAAGTTGAAACTTGAGGATTATTGCCAAATCTTAAGAAGCATATTAATCACAATGGCCCCATTCTGAGATAATGACATTCAGAGGAGCTGTAATAAATAAATAAAGTAAATAGATGACACTCATCTAAAATGGTTGACATTCAATGCAAAAGGAAAAGGAAATCAACCGTGTCATAAGGGAACATGCAATTCCCCAAGTAGAGGAAATTCGAAAATGAAAAAATTGACATGTGGCAATTGCATCAGGGAGTTTAATG
Source organism: Syzygium jambos (assembly GCA_031216235.1). Classification (NCBI taxonomy): domain Eukaryota; kingdom Viridiplantae; phylum Streptophyta; class Magnoliopsida; order Myrtales; family Myrtaceae; genus Syzygium; species Syzygium jambos. The sequence continues at coordinate 25,027,777 of CM062220.1, forward strand.
TCCTAAGCCTCGTCCATGCTTGGAAAAAAAAAAAGAACTAATTAGACCACTCCTTTTTAATCTTCTTTTCCCACCTAGCTGTTTTAGATCTCTCTGAAACTGGGACTGCAGATCTTCAAACTCCCTTTTTGTCTTCACCAGCAAAGTTTTAAGATCCTGCAAGATGCAAATATTAGACTTTCTCGTCCTTTACAATTGTTGACGGGAACATGAAATCATGATAACTTAAAGATCTTGCTTTATTATTCTATTCTGCAAGCAAGTTTAAATGAAAATTTTAAAAAATTTCTATTATAGTCCCAACATCCCCACCTGAAATCTTTTTATCAAATAAAATCTTTCCAAATCATTTTGCGAATTTCAGCAGAAGAAGTCCGCAAGCTTTTCTTTCTCTGAAGGTTTGCTGCATTATAAATAGAGGCACTCACCAAAAGTTCTTTCTCTTGCATCTCAAATACATTTCGATGATCGCAGTTACCCTCTTTCGAGCAGGTTCTGCAGCACTATGAACAAGAAGAGTGTGGAGGCATCAGATTACAAATTATCCATGGTGATAATAGCTACTAAATATGCAAATACTTGCTGGCAGAAAGATATTCTGGTAGGCATATGTACTGAGAACTAATTTCCAGCTTTTATAATCAAGTGATGCTTGATCAATGAGCCACTTCTTTTCATTATGGGTAATAGAACGCGATACCCATTCCAATGAGGACAATAACTGAAACCCTATCATGTCAATCGACTAAACAGTCATCATAAAGCATCAACTAATGCGATGACAAGAGCAAAGTAAGGGAACAAAATAGATATAAATTTCTTGCACAAATTATCTACTGCCAATGGACATCACTGTATGACATAGGTGCGAAAAAGAATGTCAGTAAGTGCAACTTAACTGTAAAGGAGTAAGTTCACAAAGATAACATACCTTGGATCCTCGAGTGGACAAATCCTCCAGCGGCGAGGATGCTGAAAGCGACCTGCCTCTTTCTTTTAGTAAATCTCCAAAAACTAACTCCAGCTGAAATTGGATGTTGAAACAATTATGTCATTTGCGATTACGATAGTAAAAAAACCACGAGCATCAAAAAATGAAAAACTCAATAAAATCAAAGTTTCTCGTCCCTATATCAATTATATTGGGCAGAAGATTTGAGTAAAAAATGTTTCCCTGATGGGTGAATATGACATATAGTTCGGCAAAGAAGATTAGCAGCTTATTTTGTTTGTAGAAAGAAAAATGGAAATGCCACTCCTGTGACGTTTAGTGCACTTTATTTCTTGTGCAGATGCAAAGGAAGCGCTGGAAAAAGCAACATACTTACCACTCTGGTTAGTCTAAAAACTATAATTTTAACCTTATACACATCAACTAGCCACAAAAAAGTGTGGAAAATTTCTACAGGAGATATTTGCTCTAACTACTCGATAGAAGAGAGTTATGCCTTCTCAATCTAAGAGCTCTACGTTTTCATACCCTTTCTACCTTCTAGTGTATTTGTGAGGAAAAACTTGTTACATCCAAAACATAAAGGCAAGGAGCAACCAATGCTGCTATAGAAGAAAAGCAAACTTCTTACGTGTTTGCCTTGAAGTTGCTGCTCCAAACAATGTGAGATTATTTTTGTGAAGAGCTTCATGGAATCCTATGACAGAAGAAAAACAAAATAGAAGAGATATCAGGAACCATGCCAGCAATTTCATAGTTATTTTGTCAAAATCTGACTTCTTACCTGTTTACCATTAGCAATGGTGGCAAAAAGGTTCCTGTCAACATTTTCCTTTGACTCAACCATATAGTCAGTGAGTAACTTGACTATTGATTCTACAATATCAAGTGAAGCACCGAAAGATTGTCAGTGGGGAAAAAGTGAAGGGCATTGAGGACTAAGTTGACATGCAGATTCCATGTTCAACCAGCAACATTCTACGTAACTAGTTGAAACCGGCACCAACTTCCAAGGACAACAAAAGGACATATACTTATTTAAGGCTCTGCAGTTTTTATCTTCAAGTCTTGTATGAATACCAATTTTGTAGTTGCAAAATATTTCTGGTGAAGTGTTTCCATGCGCATCAAAATCATTTATTTATCAAAAAATAAATTTAAATGGACCAAATTCCTGCTAATTTTTTCTTCTTTTTGGCATAAATGAAACAACATATTATTCCTTCAAAGAGAGCCCCGACGTTACAGTGCTTAGCCTACATGGAAGAAGTGTAGATTGTCCTCAAAGATATGTGAAGTAAATTAACCTTCAAATCTTCCATTTTCACCAATAGGGTCCCGTCTATCATTTGTGCAGGATGCGTCGAACAATTGTCTGCGAGAGTCCAATGGAGTCGCAGCTGAGGATCTAGCATGCATCCTATTAGTAGAATGCATGACTAGAGGAGATCTCGTGTGTTTATGAAGTCCATCACTGTTATTCATTTGCTTCCACTCGTAGTAAGCTTTGAGACCCAATATGCAATCGACGACCTTACCCACTGAGCCTGCTTCCAAAGTGTCCTGCGAGATCCAATTTAAAATCATTCCCCCCTTCCAATATAAACACATTAAAAAGCATAAAACCGTAGTTAGTCTTAACTTACCCTTTCAAGATCCGAAGCTTCAAATGCTGAGAGCTTTAGATCTTCAACGGCTACAAGAAAGTTCCGGACATTCTCAAAGTATTGATAAGCGGTCAATGGTTGGGTTTCGCCTGTGTGCGATAGCTGAGGAGAGTTGATCTCCACCACCTAACAATCATTGCAAACAAAGGTAAATCAAATCGACCAAACAAATCTCAATTTTTCTTCTTGGTAAATGTGTTTTGAGAAGAGATACAGGCCAAACATTTCGGTTACTCCAATTGACCCCACTAGAGATGCAAGGTAGTCCAATGATAACACGATCACACTCACATTCCATCTACTCCAAACATGCGAGGGCCTCCTTTTCCTGGGCCGACTGACATATAAATTCTAGGGCAGGAGAACAATCAATGAGATGGACTATATTACCTTGGGGACAGCTCCGGGTTGAATTCTATTGATGGCATTGCACAAATATTGGCCATTTCTCAAACAAGATATGAACTCTCTCTCCGATGGCTGCCAAGGCAATCCGAGTGGACCCACGAAACCTTCAAGCCACTCGGCGGCCTGATACCGTCTCCAAGCTGCGGAAAACCACATCAAATAAACCCGATACCACCGTCAAACCCCCAGTCCCAAAATCTTCAAAAAGAAAGGATCTTTAAGAGCCGTATAAAAGAAGACCAACCTGCTTCTTCAGCTTTTCTCGAAGCCAAAGTAATGTCGTGCATTCTTGCTCTCTTCGAGTCCTCCACGAGAGCCATTTCCTTTATCTACCCAGCAACAATGGACATGCAGAATAAGAATCAAGAATCAAATGCCCAACTCGTGTCCCATGATCCCAAAACGAAGGGAAGAAAATGAATCCTCGCACTAATCATCAAGAACTCGTCTCCCCATTGCTTTTAAACGGGCAAAGGATGAAATGAACGAGCAGAAAGCAAATGGGTCCTCGACATATCCGTAGACATTCACGCTTCCCGAGCGATGGGTCCAAGAATATACCTCCTGTTCTTGATCTCGGAGAGAGACTTTCAGTCAGAGAAAAGAGCGGACCCGCTTAGCGAAATCGCCGATACTGCTTCAGTTACTTCCTACTTCCGAATCGCCCCTTCAGGATCGAAAGTGGCACTATGACTCAGGATTCGGAGTTGGGGTTCGAGTCCGTGTCTGATGAGGCTGCAGAATCGTAACGTTGCGTTTGACATTTTTTGAATTCAAATCTGTGGGGACATCATCGTCATCTCTCTCGCTTGCACGTGCGCTGCACGGTCACTTCGACCCATCGAGATCGTGGCCGTCGAGTTCGGCGCAGGCGGACGGCTGCGATTCCCTTCGAGGGGATGTCTTGAGTTGGGCCTGGGGCTTGGGATGCGCAATTTGGGCTTTGGGCCCGACAAATGCGGGGAACGAGCGGTGGGCCTTTGCTTTTAGTACGATGATGTTCGGCTTTAATTAATTTAATATCGAACATCTAAATGGTCAAAGGTGCACAAACCCTAGTACGTGTTTTTTTTAATATAAATTTTGTTTAGATTAAACATTTGCTCATCGGACTTAAATTCTCCTCTTCGATCCGTCATAGGCAGGCTAACTACGTCGGAACGAAGGGATTCCCGAGGAATTATTTCCTTATCGTCAAGTAGTTCTGTTGAGAAGGAATCGAATTCGGAGCGGTCGTTTTGATTATCAGTGGATCGACGGCTAACGAGGAAAGTTATGAGCAGTTTTTAGAAGGGCAGAATCCGTGCTGAGTAGACCCTTCGCTGCACTCAGTGTGTGTATTGAATTGCGTTGGGGAAAAAGATTAAATATTTCGAATCTCAAGTGAATCAAATGCTCGAGCTTCTCAAAATCTCGAACTTGAGAAGAATGGTGTTGAGTTCAATTAATTCATGAGATGATCAATAAATAGCTTGACATATTTATACCTCTGATTTTCCGCACAATAAAAGCAAACTGAAAATAATTTCCAACCTTAAATTTTTTTTTCCTGATAATTCCAAAAAAACTCGTACTTGTTACGAGATGAATAATATCTGGATATAGATGTGGGAGTAGATGCTCAATAAATCGAACGGTTCTAATTATGATACATTCCTTTCTTACTTATATGCTGTTTTTCTTTTATATTGCCGACAAAGGATTAGCAGAATCAACTTGATGACACGAATAAGCTAAAGATCCGAAGTTACGGCGACTCATTACTCCAAGAAATCTCTTGCGGATTCTATATTATGATCGATTTCGTCTTAATATTAATAATATAGCAAGTTGATTAATTGATTCAGTTAGCTATATACGTGCCACAACTTCTTGGATCACGGTCATCTCAAGTGCTTGATCTGGGAAAGCTATGTGAGGCACTTTCGTTGTAGCAGCTGGACAAAATCTAGATTGCATAATGAAACAACTCTAGGTTGTACAAAGAGCGGTTCGGCGAAATTCACTCACGAACCAACACAACTAAACTCTTGTGTCGAATGCTCGACATGTCTTGGCCCGTGAGGTTAGTTTGCCGTCATATCGCCTGAGATTAAACTACTCAAAGAGGGTTTTCTCATTATAAAAAAAGAAGACTAAAAACTCATCGATTTTAAATTCCCACTTGATATTTGTTACTCGTGAACTGTGTTTGTCAATGAATCCTTTATGCCCTTTACATTGCGGAACGGAAGGTACACCATTATCAGTGCAGTTGCTTCTTTAAGTAGTTAGAGCTTGTCAAGGTCTCCCTCTTATGTCCTGTGCCTCTAAATGGTACACCCAAGCGCAAGTGCAATCTAATCTAATCTTTTCAAAAACAAAGCTAATCTATAGAGACACCACCACTACTACTTCTTGGATGCGAATTTAGTTGATTAATTAGTCCCGTGAAAATTATCTCGAGAGATTGACTGAGTGGTTAAGCGCTTGATTTGAATCCAACAGATCCCGTTACTAAGTTTCAATGCTGCCCACTTATATTGACTTTAGGTTGCACTAAGTTTAACTTCAGGGATTCTCTATAGTAACTATGCTTAATCTGCTTCATAAATTGTTGGGTTTTATAAGTAACTAGCTCATTGCTTTTCATGTTTTTGACACTCATTCCAATTTTGATCCAACTACTTTGTTCCAACTACAGTTAAATGGCAGGAACTCATGACGACGAATTTGCACCCTTTTCCTCTCGTACTACACCTTACTCCATGTCGAATAACAAATCACGTTGTCATAATACTAAGTGTTTCAAATCTCAATTCAGATAATCTTTGACGACACGATTTCTCAAATTTGGCATAGACATCGTAGGGCCAGTATCACTGTTACCCTAATTATCAATCATCAATTTGATCTGGAGACCTATAGATAACATAGACAGATTTCGTTTTTCCATAGACCAAATCAAATCATATGGCCTCCTAAGACATTAAGGAACGAGACGGGTTCGTCCACCCTTTTAAAAAACCGATCAAAGCTCTTGAAATCAATCAATCAATCCAAACGAAAATGATCGATTTCCCTACTTTTCATGACACAGCTTCGATGCTGAATCACGTAAAAATGAAGACGATGGCATGCATGAAAAGGACAACTTCACGTCCTCTTCTGGCCATGCTCTTGCCCATGTGGCACGACCCTGAGGGTTTAATTCGAGCCCTCGCAAATTTTGTTAGGCCACCAATCTGATTGGTCATGAGGCATTTGATACTCCTTTGTTTGGAACCGTCCAAAAATTAAAAAAGAGAAGAAAATCAGATTAATCTATCGTTTATCTCATCTCCACATTGGACCTACGTTAATGATAACGACCGGTTATCATAATTTGTTAGGGTTTATTATTATTAATAAGGTAGACCTTGTTTCTTTCGAAAAGGGACGTGTACCAAGGACAAACTATGGTCCTCTTCAGCCATATATAATCCATTTTTGCATTGACCTATGTTCCCATATACTTCGTCACTCGAACAATACATAGTCCACGCAACTCCATTAACATTTCCTTAGACTAAATCATGAAATTAAGCATGATTAAGGCTATGGTCGAACAAATTTGTGTTTCTTTTTTTCTTTCTTCTTTTGGGTTCTTAAGTAGAATGTTAACGAGGATCCAGCAAGCAAAACGCGCATAAGAATTAGCAAACTTGGGATGCTAAATTAATTGGACAACTATATTTATATGTGTGTGTGTGTGTATGAATGGCATAAAGGTGACATGATGAGGCGTTCTACAAGATGGGAAAGAAAAGGTCATTCTATTTGGTAAAAGGTGCCAATGCCCCCCCACCCATTAAAAAAAACTCTAAAATTGCCCATTGATGTCCTGGTAATGAAGGCAACAAAGCTTATTTTACAACTATAAGATGGGAAAGAAAGGGTCGTTCCATTTGGTAAAAGGTGCCAATGCCCCTCCACCCATAAAAGAAACCCTAAAATTGCCCATTGATGTCCCGGTAACGAAGGCAACAAAGCTTATTTACAACTGTTCTTGCAGAGAGAGAGAGAGAGAGAGAGAGAGAGAGAGAGAGAGAGAGAGAGAGAGAGAGAGAGAGAGAGAGAGAGAGAGCCGAAGTTCAAGACCACTTCAAAGGGGGAAAGTTACATGTACTGATGAGCGTTGGAACAATGATATGCATAGTTTATGCTTTACGTCTTCATCATGTTCCTACCAATTCCGAGGGCCGTTGGGCATATTTGTGTGGTGATTCTAATCCCGACGGTCAACATGCTACGCCCACAAAAATAATGTTATGTGCCTCCAAGAGAAGACAAATCTCAAGATATATTGAGACGTTTATGTGACTCGAGGAAGAACGATAGACAAAGATCAGCAATCAAAATCACAGCCGTTGTGTTGGCTTGAATTCGAATAGGCCGGTTTTATTGCTCGATGAAATTGATGGCAAAGATTAAGAATTTGATGTATGGTGGGCACATGAGGACATAATATTGTGTGCTTCCCTTTCTTTATATACGTGGTATCCAAAATTTTTGACTCAAATTAATTTTTATAAATATACACAGACGGTCTCATTCACGTATATCCAATGAGGCTCAATCCTTGAGTGGCGAGGGTGATTCCCATAATTACTCTACGTGGAAGACGTTCTGTTTTGAATTGAGGGTTTGTTATATCTGAATCGAGCGATTACCTATTCCGCCGAGTGTTTTAGGGATCATCTTTTCTTTTCAATATTTCCATCTTAGTTTGGATATATTTGGGCAAGGGCTGGCCCTCGCTTGTGTTTCATCTTAGTAAACTTCTCATAATTGTTAAACAATTTTCTATCAAATAATTGCTGAGTTATTGTTAATTCATCTTAGTAGCTTTTCGTTCAGTATGCTCAAACTCATGATCCGGTCTGATTACGACTTTCGTTTCAGTCATTTGAGTATAACCCATACGCGGGCGCACTTCGCGCGTGCATAGCCACAGGAGGAGGGCCAGAGTGGGAAAACGATGAAAGAGAAAAATCAATTCAAAGATGTGATGTGACTTGTTGATGTTTGAAAGGTTAGATTTAGATTTAGAGGTTCTCCATTCAACAGCAATATTTACATTGGGCCAATCTGCTCCTGAAGGGGGAGAAGCACACAGTACCCAATCGACTTTGCATGTACATATGCAGTAGAACTCATCAACCATGGTAGCCATTTATTCTTTTTGGTATATGTTATATAACAATTGGCGGAGATAAAGAACAAAAGAAAGAAAGAAATGGTAGAGATAAAAATGGGTGAGCATGCACAAGCAAATGATGATAATCATAATAAAACACACGAACCCACAAAGCCTCCACAGTCTCCCCTTATATATATATATTTCCCCACCTCCCCAACACCATCATCATCTTTGTCCCCCTTCCCTCCCCAATATTCCCCTTCTAAGTCTTCTTCTTCTCTCTCTCTGTACGAAGCTACAGAGCAACACCAGAACAAAAGCTTTCTCCACTTTCTCTCCCATTTCGTCAAATTGTCCTTTCATCTCTCTCTCTCGCTCTCTGTCGCACGCACTATGAGATCACAAGAACTCGCTCTCCAGAGAAGCACCACCAGCAGCGGCAGCTACAGAAGCGCCAGAAGAATCACTCCTTCCTCGAGCTTCTCTCGACCATGCACCCCGTCATCGCCGACACCGCCGCCTTCTCGATCCCACCATGAAGATATGGCCGCCTCTGTCCCCTCCGACAACAAGCTCCTCCTCCGCAAATCCTCCTCCAGGTCATCGGCAGCAACAACCCATCATCGCTCCACTAAAATCTCCTCCCTCCTCCGCTCCTTCCTCAGCCTCATCTCCTCCTTCCAGCTCCAAAGCCTCATCCCCGCCCCTGCCGCCGCCTGCCGCTTCCTCTCCCTCCCTCGCCATCTCTCCCTCTCCTCCTCCTCCTCCTCTTCCACCTCCCTCGGCCGGAAAGTCACTGGCACCCTCTTCGGCCACCGACGTGGCCACGTGTCCTTTGCGGTCCAGGACGGCCCCCAGTCCGACCCCGTCCTCCTCCTCGAGCTCGCCATCTCCACCTCCGCCCTCGTCAAGGAGATGTCCTCTGGCCTCGTCCGCATCGCCCTCGAGTGCGAGAAGACCGCCTCCACGGCCGCCGACCGCCCGCCGAGGTTGTTCCAGGAGCCGGCCTGGACCATGTACTGCAACGGGCGCAAGTGCGGGTACGCCGCGTCCCGCGTGTGCACGGAGTCCGACCTGCACGTGCTGAGGACAGTGCGGACCATGTCGGTCGGGGCCGGCGTGATCCCGGTGCTGGCGGACGACGGCCAGAAGGCCAGCGGCGGCGGGGACGGGGAGCTGCTGTACATGAGGGCCAGGTTCGAGCGCGTCGTCGGGAGCCGCGACTCCGAGGCGTTCTACATGTTGAACCCGGACGGCAACGGGGGCCCCGAGCTCAGCATCTTCCTGTTGAGACTATGAAAGAGACAGAGAGAGAAAGCGACGTGACGTGAACTCAGTCTCCAATCTCTCCGGTAAAGAGGGCCAATGGAATGATCAGAGCCGCCGTCAGCTGTCCGCCGAGCTGAAGTTCTCATCGTCAATTAGTCATTTTTCAAAGTGGTGGTGTGGGAAGAAGAAGAAGAAGAAGAAGAAGAAGAAGAAAGATGGTCAGTGATACATTATACATATCATGGTGTAATTCAATATTAATATGTAGTAGTTACTTAGCGTGCATGACCTCAACCCCATGTGATTTCTATTGTTTTTCTATTTGCATCCGACGGCGACGATGATGTTTTTAGACGTCTGCGCGTGTATGTATACTTCGTTTTTTTTTTTTGTTTTTCACCTTTCTTTACACATGCATGCAGGAAAAAGAAAAGAAAAAAAGTTTAATTTCATTTCTCGGTGAGCTGTTATTTTCCAATATTTAATTAGTTTGATTGACTAAGGTGGGTTTCCAATGCAAGAGAAGTCTTTATCAGCGTGTTGATCGTCGTCGCCTTCCCCTATCATCATCGCTCTCTATAGTTTAATTCTTTGCGCGCATGCTGCCGCTTTTTTCACAGAAGAAACATAGACTTTTATGAATCAACAAAAAGAAAAAGAATTGAAGAAATAGAGGATTGAGCATGCTCTAAGCTAGCTAAGTCAAGCATATATATAATCCGCAGAATTTGACCTCTACTGCCTATTTTCTGCTTACATAATCAACCTATAATGCTTTTGTTTATAACTTTTTTCGCGTACACACATATGTACACAAAGACAAAATCGGTATATAAGATGTATAACTTCTTCTTTTGTTGTTTAGTAAATGTAAAGTTGAAGTCTTGGCGATTTTAATGTTGTTGTCATCACATCGTTATACGTAGGAACTATAGTCATAAAACTCAGATCTTCTACGTGTCTTCCTTTCCTATTTCTATTAGACACGAAAAGAATGTAAGTTATAAAAATAGACTTGGCAACATATTCAAGGTGCAAATTCTTCTTATAAATTATCAACGTGTGGATAGTCTATTCCCAAAGTTACTCTCGTTTGGAAATTTCACAGCGCTTACATAATGCGCGCTGTCGAATTTTTAGCAAGGTTGTGATAGCCGGAAATTCATGATTTTAATTAGTCGATCGAAGATCAATGTCCAATTAATTATTAAATACGACTTAGCCTAGATTTTGGTTCTAATGTCTGCAACGCCATCATGTTCATGTTCAGTGGATTTTGAACTGCCACATTCCAGACATTCAAGGAACATAAGGGTTAGATGACACATAAAGTTCTCCTTAAAAAGAAAATATATATCGACGATAATAGATTTGAACGTACAGTACCAATTCGCATAATGGGTTTTTTATACGCAAGAATTACACCTCTTAAATGACACGACAGAATCGAGAGAGAGACCAGTTTCCCTGCCTCGTGGAATCATGGTTTGAGAAGATATATTTTTTTTAAAAAAGTACAAAGAAAAGGAAAAGACCACTCGATGAAGGAGGAGAAAATGGGAGCGTTTTATCTCGAGGGAGTGGGGGAGGCACCGATCGGGTGGGCGCGCCCCCACCGTCCGGATGAATTGACACCCGTTGAAAAGGAGAGGGTGGGCCCCACTAAGTTCCTTAAACTTTATGCTCTAAAACGAAGAGGAGCATCTTACCCTATGACTATACCATAGGGTGAAAAATACTTTTTGGACACATCATTGTTCACTCCCGTTATTTGTGGAGAAAGCGTTGAACCCATCGTCCACCCCCTTGGTATCTTCCCAATCTTTGCACACTTCAGGAAAACAAGCGACAGCTTATAATATAATTAATTACTTTCGGGTATCGTAACGGGGTGAGCATGATTTCAGAGTAGAACTTAAAAGCGGACCGGTAGGAACAAGGGTATGCAGTATAGGTACCGGATTTCAAAAATTGAGGGACTTATTTTGACGGGTAATTTCTAGATAAGTGAAATATAGAATAAATTTCTGTGTTTTTCTTGATCTATGTCTTCGCATGCTCCTGCAGTATTCCATGACGTTTGATGATAAGTGTCTAATCTGAAACCACTGACCTAAACTTCTATTTTATGACTGAGACTTTTACTTTGTTAATATTTTGTATTTTTCGAGTGTTTAAAAAAATCGTGATCAGTGGATTATAATGATAAGTGATGGTCATTAAAAGTCAATTAATTATACATGTAGAACCTAGGTAGACCCTAAAACCGACCTTAGAACCCGTGACAGGGTAGGTTTCAGGTTCTAAAGTATATAGGATATGCTCGAGGTTCCAAAAAATGAGGAACTTGTTCCAACATATAAGTTCCAAGTTCCACCTAGAACTGCTCACCCATATATCTTCTCATCGACAAAGAGGAGTCGAAATGATTTGCTACCATATCAATTAGGCTAAAGCAAGAACAATTCACAAATGCGTCCTCAATTTGACTCCCAAAATTCCTAAGATCTCTTCAAGTTTCATAGCCTTGGAAAGTTTTTGTAGGAACTTTTCAATACCTTCTAACTTAAAAGCTAAATGACGATGCTTCTGATTACGAAGTATGAGATGATTAAGTAACCAATTGTTTCGGACTTGAGAAATAGCATGTGACAATGTCTTTGTCATTTGAATCAACAACGACACCCTCGAGCACTATGAAATAGCTAGACCTGCACTTGAGAGATTGCCAAATCATTTGTGATGGGATCAAAAAATTCAGAGAAACCTTGGAATTAAAGATGCGCAAGCTCTCTTAGTCATTACAATGCAAACACCATAAGGAGGGATCTAGGCGGTCCGGAAAGCCACCACATTGAGATGAAATATTACCAATGTATATCTTTTTGATCAATTTCGGATACTATTGTACAAACATTAGACTCGGGCTCGAGCAATGAACATATTTGAAGTGATTCATTTTGCATGTGAGTTGCTCTTATGGAACCAAGGTCGAGTTCCATCTATAACTTCATAGTGAAAGACTGTATGGCCGTGCCTAAGGGCATATCAGTCACCATCTACGGTGTGGCACTCCACTAGTTCGCATGTCTTTAGGATAAATCAATGCAATGCAATTGGTTGTTTCCGACTTGAGAAATAGCATATTTTTTGTGCCGATGGCAATATTTTATTTACTATTAGATGTAATTTTGGTAATGTTAAGTATCCATTACAAGTTTGCATCTATTGACTCTTATAAGAGACATTGTGAATCTTGTGATTATAATCGTAAAAAGTCAAGAGTTATTGTCATGCTTAAAGGTTATTAAGCGAGTCAGAAATCTTTTACTATTTATGTTATAAATAAACATCTTTCTATATTCAAAAAAGATACATCTTTGTCACATAATAGATCTTATTCATACAGAAGAGAATTCTCCATCGTACATTCATTAACTAAAATTACCCACTAATCAATATGATATATTCATTAAATAATTTGTCTACTCACCATCCACACATTTGGCTCCCCAATTTACTTGTTCTAGATTCGTTCTTGACCGGGATCTAACAAAAGCAAGAAAGAAAAAAAAAATAAAACATGGATAGAAGTGGCAGCAATCCTCCACATTGGCTAGATCCATAAACAACGATATCATATCGAGTAAGTCTCGCCTGCACTTACTCTATCAGATCAAACCGACAATACGTCGTAAAATTTGGAGCAACCACTTTCTTTTGCTCTTAAAACACATGCATATGGAGATTAAATTACATGTTGAAGGTTGTATCGTGACATAAATTCCTTGCGAGAATATATTTATCGATTGAAGATCACAGCACGCCACCTAGAGATCCGGCAGGATACTCGTATAGATATCTCTCCCTCTTTCTCTTTCTGAATGAATCCGAGTGCAAAGCAAGATAAAAAAACAAGTTGATGTGGCTCAGTTCACACCAAGGAACAAACAGTCGACGACAAGATGTGCTATTTATATATGCAACCCAAGATCACATATAGCAGGGAAAAGAATATTAGAAGTGCCAAAACTTGTGTACGGCGCTCACTTTAGTGTCAAAAGTTTGTTTCGGATAACTTAAGTGCCACTTTTTTTAAAAAAACGATCACTTAAGTGCTAACTCCGATTTGGATAGCGCGGAAATCTGACGTGACCATATTTTATTAATTTCTCAGTCCTGCGTGGCACGTCGGCGCTGACGAGGACAATATTTAATAATATTTTAATATTTTTAAAACTTTTTTCTGATTTTTTTTCCTTTTTTCTTTTCTTTCCTCTTCTTCTTCTTCTTTGTTTGGCCGGTGACCGGACACCAGCCACCGGCCATGGCCAGTCGCCTGGCCTCGCCCGGACAAGGACATCGTGGCCTCGCCGGCGGTTGCCTTCCCCCAGGCAACCCCCAGCGAGGCCAGGTGGCCAGTGTCTGGTCATCAGCCAAATGAAGAAAAAGAAGAAAAAAAGAAAGGAAAAAATAGAAAAAAATCAAAAAATAATTGAAAATTCGAAATTTACACGTGGAAATGCCACGTAGATTAAAATTTTAATTAAAAAAGTCACATATTTATTTGGCCAAAATTTCTCGCCATTGACACTTAAGTGATCGTTTTTCTCCGATTTTGATACTTAAGTGATTCGAAACAAACTCTTAGCACTAAAGTGAACGCCGTACAAAAGTTTTGGCACTTCTAGTGTTCTTCTCCCCATATAGAAAAGAGAGAAGATCGAGGGGCATATCTACACAGATCTTGCATGCAAGGACATGGTTGTGTCACCCATGTGGACGTGCACATAAAACATCAAAACAGCTAAGCGAAGAATTAGGGACAAGATCCAAGGATGCGAGAGTCATCTCATTGACATAAAAAAGATCAGAGAGACAAATTGGAGAAGAAAAGGTAGAATGTGAAGCAGTGCTGAATTTGAGAATTTAAATAAGGGAAACGAAATAGCAAAAATAAAAATAAAGTTTGTGATACTCTAGTTGGGTCGACCCGACATGTGAAACTTTATGTCGAATGTCCAGGATTGTAGTGTATATTTCCCAAAACTTACACTGGGGGTTGAGCAATTGAAGAGACCATAGAGCCGGCTAGCCCCTCGGTATGTGGATGACGAGGACTTCCTTTTTACCAAGATCACATGCATTTTTAAAATCAATATTTTCAGGCAATATCGTTTCTAGGATGTGATCGACTTTTCTGACCAAAAAAAAAATCATCACTGTCCGTAAATGTTTGCCAGTGCCACACATGGTGCATGAAAATAATGGAAGAGGACAAACTAGGACAAGAGGATATGAAGTATCTTTGTGGGGGAACAAAGATGAGAACAAAAGTCAAAGGTTTTGAGAATATGGTTGACTATTATGAAAAGAAAAGGGTCATTACAGGAAGAGAGGCACATGGGCAATAGAATCTCGGAGGATATGGAGATTTGCTGAAATGCTCCTGTTTTAGTGTCGACAATTGGACAGAAAAGTCCAACTTGTGCCAACAGATGAGAGGATAGATGTGACCAAGAAGGGAAATCAAGCTAGACAAACCTACTTAATTAAAAGTACTTGAGCTCGATTTATCGAAATATCTAACTTTTATTTTTTGGTCGAAAGCATTGAACTTGAGGGTTCTTAATCAAGTTCCAGTGGCTCGGCCGCAAAAGGGAGTCGGAATTTGAGCTTTTCAATACTAGTTTTGAGTGATTCGCACGCAAAGCCGCATCGAGTGCTACTGCTACATTGCATATCATTGATCCCAATTTTCACGTCACATTTTGAGCACAGGTGTAGAATTGTTGGAAGATATGCCTGAATCAATTTAGATAATGATTGATACATTTAAATCATTCCGAGATTATAGTTGATTGAATAAATCAATCTAGGATTAGGATTGATTATATAAAAGATATTCTTTCCTCTTATTGCACATATCTTGTATTATACATTAAGCATTGTACATGTAAACCAAGTTGAAACAGAAATACAATTCTTTCTTTGTTCTAATTTCTCTTCCTTCCCCTTTCGTGACATGGTATCAAAGCTCACGTTCCTGGCTTAGCTTCCACAAAAATTCTCCTTTTTGATTGCCTTCCGGTTTCTCCTTTTCTATCCTTGTTGTTGCGGAAGACACTAATTTGCAAAACAAGATTAGCACTCCAGTGTAGGAATCAGTTCTTTGAGCAATTCATTTAAAAAAAAACCCATCTTACCGATACCATGTCAAAGAACCCTTTCAGTTCAGAAGACCAGATTCCAAGTGGAAATTTGGAGGATACTCATGTGGAATCAACAGTGGAGAATCTGACTGGAATCACATCAAGCCAATCGTCCACCGAACAAATCCAACCTATTCAGCAAGGCCCAGCCAAACTAGGGGCAACCCAATTTGGGCCAACCCATCCAGTGGCTGCCCATCCAGGGCGCATTCAACTCATTCTGGTATGGACTAACCCATTCGAATCCGTGGTAGTCAATTTTCAGGGACCAACAAATCAGGCCCAAAATTCCCCGGGCCACGGAGAACACGACCAGACCAGAGAGAGCCCACCAACCAATATTGGGGCAAGCCCAAACCCCTGGCCCAGAATGCATTATGCGGGTCAGGCATCCGAATCCGGTATGTTGGGTCAGGGAACGAATCCCTACCCGGTTGTTCAACCCGGGTGGGTGCTGTTCTCGCTTCCTGCTGCCAGTGGTCGCCTAGAGCCTGGTGACCCACTGTATACTTCCACTGCCGATGGATCGGAGTTACGTCTTGTCAGCCAACAAACTGATCGGCTCGGAAAATTATTCCCGATGGTCTCAGGAGTTCCGACGAGCACTAGTACCAAAGGACAAGGGCGGCTTCCTTGATGGAGCCGTCCCGATCCCCTCCGACAAACGTCCGGCACGACGCTGGAGGAAACGCAACCACCTCATCCGAACATGGATTGGCAATTGCATTTCTCCAGAGATCGCGGCCAGACTTCCCCCGACGGAGGACTCAAAGTGCATGTGGGAAAATATCAAAGAAATGTATGGTAAGCTTGATTGTGCGAAAATTTTCTCTCTTGCTCAGGCACTCAACGAACTAAAACAAGGGAATATGACGGTCACAGCTTGTTTCAACAAGCTTTCAGCGCTTTGGAATGAATTAGAAGCTTCTTGAGGGGCCAGATTCAACGTTGCAATAGTACAAATCCATGAAGGATAGGGAGAAGGTGACTCGATTTCTCTTGATTTTGAACAAAATACACTCACCTTTTCGTTCTCAGATTCTGGCGATGGATCCGGTGCCATCACTAGGCCGAATTTACCAGCTCGCCGTCCAGGAGGAAAGCCAACGACTGGCTTCGTCGGAGCACATAAAGGTCGGGAAATCGATACTCCTCACGGCTCAGACAAGAGCTCACCCGAGAGGAATAGCCACAGAAAAGGCAGGAGCATAATGGAGATCTATGGCTGCACCACTAGGGTTTCACGGAAAAGAGAAGGGCTCCATATACATAATGGACGGTCTAGATCGAAACCCAAAATCCGACGGCTCACGAGTGAAGAACCAAGCCTCTGGATGGAATGCCCCTATGAAGTCACATCAGCATCGATTTTTAAATCAGGCGGTCCATCTTCGGCCCCGTATAAAAAGGGCAATGGCCAAAATTTAAAAGGAAAATTATTTTGTGATTATTGCAAAAGGCCACATCACACAATAGATACTTGCTGGAAATTGCGTGGAAAACCCGGAGATAAAGGGAAGAAAGAAAAGGAATTCTCAGTTAATCAGGTCATTGGGCCAAGTGTTGACAAATTCAATCAGCAGCCGATGAAAGCTCTAAAAAAATTGGAGAATTCTGATAAAGTGACAAGTTTCTCAAGTACAACTTATTGTTCGAGCACCATTTCAAATAATGCATATATAATTGATTCGGGTGCTAGTGACCATATAATATGCAGTAAAAGTCTTTTCTCACATATCGATGAAGATCTCAATTCGCCAATTTCAGTATGTCTTCTAAATAGAAACGTTACATATGTCACAAAAATTGGCACCATAATCCTTAGTCCTCTCATCACTCTTCGAAAAGTCCTATATGTCCCTACTTTCCATTTCAATCTCATTTCTGTTTCAAGAGTTTGTGAGAATAATCCCTGTCGAGTTTTCTTCAATTCTGATAATTGTTTCTTTCAGGCCCTTTCGACTGGCAAATTGATGGGCTTGGGTAGTGTTTCACAAGGGCCATATTTCTAGACCAGCTTTCCCAAAAATTTTGATTTATCATGCTTTCCATTGAATAATCAATCATTGTGTAATGCCGGTACCAATGATAAAAATATTCTTTCTCATCAGCGATTGGGTCACAGTGCTTCTTTTCCACATCCTCAATGTCAAATTTACTCTTTAGCAAAGCAATCTCGTGCACCCTTTCCCACTAGCAAATCTCGTGCCACAAGTATTTTTTCGCTGATTCATGCCGATGTTTGGGGACCTTACCATACACAAAATCATGATGGATCTCAATTTTTCCTTACTATTGTGGACGACTACTCACGTGCTACATGGGTCTTTCTTATGCAATCCAAGAGTCAAGTGCATTCTCATTTGAAGTTTTTCCTTTTCTCTCAAAAAGTCAATTTGGAAAAACTGTCCTGCGTATTCAAACTGACAATGGGAATGGATTCTTTAATAATGAATGTACAATACTTTTTTCTTCTCGAGGAATTTTGCATGAAAGCACATGCACATACACCCCACAACAAAATGGGATTGTTGAGCGTAAGCACCGCCATCTTTTAGAAGTTGCACGAGCCCTTAAATTCCAAGCTTCTATTCCAGAAAATTTTTGGGGTGATTGTGTAGTCACAACAGCTTACCTAATCAATCACATGCCATCCTGAATTCTTGATGGATGAACTCCATTTGAATTATTTTTTGGGAAGAAACCAGAAACTCATCATCTGAGAGTTTTCGATTGTTTATGCTATGCCACTACATTAGGTCCTCAGGACAAAATGGGTCCCCACAACCGACGATGTATTTTCATGGGATATTCGATTCTTAAAAAAGGCTATCGTGTTTTTGAACCATTCACAGGAAATTTCTTTATAAGCAGAGATGTTATTTTCCATGAAGACATATTTCCTTTCCAAAATGAAGCATCTTCGGTTGAACATTCTGGACCGATTCTAGATCATCATCAATTCTTATCTGAAGAGGACTTGTCTTCTCGATAGCAATATATTCTTGTTCCATCGTCAAATTATCCAGATACTAGCCTAGAAATAAACACCATTGGCGATTCTTCAAATCTAGAACATTTAACAGAAGAATATGTAGAAAATTTTGAAGAGAGTCCTGCCTCCTCTTCCACAAGAGAAGCTGATACTCGGAATCAATCTAAGCAAATACAACCTGATCCACCTCGACGGTCCGGTCGTGCTACTCGACCACGTACATGGACCAAGGATTATATATGTGCTGCTTCACCAAGTATTCACTATCCAATTTCCTCTTATGTTTCTTTTCATCATTTGTCATCGGACCACACATGTTGTATTAGCCGAATTTCAAAAGAAAGTGAACCTTCCACATATGAAGAAGTAGTTACTGACCCACGTTGGCAAAAAGCAATGGAGGTAGAATTACATGCCCTGGTGGAAAATAAAACTTGGGAAATCGTACCATTGCCACCACACCGTAAACCAATTGGTTACAAATGGGTTTACAAAATAAAATATAAAGCAGATGGATCAGTTGAAAGACGTCACAATTCGCTCTTTTCTGTCGATTGTTGCGTTTCGTGATTGGCCACTACATCAAATGGATGTTTACAATGCTTTCCTCCATAGTGATCTGGATGAAGAAATTTATATGGATCTTCCACAGGGATTAAGGAGATAGGGGGAGTCTAGAGTACGTCGTCTCCATAAATCCCTTTATGGTTTCAAACAAGCTTCTCGACAGTGATATGCTAAATTTACTACTGCGCTTATGACAGCCGATTTCAGTCAGTCTTGACATGATTATGCTCTATTTACATGGACGAGAAGTATGTCATCTATTTATCTAATAATATATGTCGATAACATACTAATTATGGGGAACGATGATTCTGCTGTCAAAAGTCTAAAAGATTGTCTGCATTCCACTTTTCATATTAAAGACTTAGGATCACCCAAATATTTCCTTGGAATTGAAATTGCCCGATCAGACCAGGGAATCTCTCTTCGCCAATGGAAATTTGTTTTGGAAATTATATCAGAAGCAGGTCTATTAGGATGCAAACCAGTTGTAATCCCTATCGAGCAGAACATCAAATTGACTACAGCCGAATATGATATGGGATCATTAGATAATGACCCATTACTCAAGGATCCATCAAGTTATCAAAGACTCATCGGGAAACTAATCTACCTCACCATGACCAAACCTGATATATGTTATGCAGTTCAAACACTCAATCAGTTCATGCATAGTCCGAAACAATCCCACATGAATGCAGCCTTGAAAGTCGTAAAGTACTTAAAGGGATGCCTAGGACTTGGAATTCTTCTTTCCAGAAAATGTAACATGAAAATGACAGCCTATTGTGACACTGATTATGCCACATGTCCTATGAGCCGAAGGTCTATCACTGGATTCTGCATCAAAATAGGAGAATCATTGCTTTCATGGAAGACAAAGAAACAATCTATCGTATTCTTATCATTAGCTGAGGCAGAATATTGAGCTATGATTAAGACCGTATGTGAAATAGTATGGATACAAGGCCTTCTTTTGGACCTTGGGGTTAAAGTAAAACGACCAACATTGTTGTTGTGCGACAATGATGCAGCACTCAAGCTTGCGATAAATCCAATAGTGCATGAGAGAACAAAGCATATCGAAGTGGATTGTCACTTCACTCGAGATAAGATCCAAAAAGGGATAATCAAAACAAGAGGGATTCGAACCACAGAACAACCTACGGATATTTTCACCAAACCTTTATGCCAAAGACAACACTAATATCTACCGAGCAAGCTAAGTGTCTTGGACATATATAAGCCACCAGCTTGAGGGAGAGTGTTAGAAGATATGCCTGAATCAATCCAGATAATGATTGATACATTTAAATCATTCTAAGATTATAATTGATTGAATGAATCAATTTAGGATTAGGATTGATTATATAAAAGATATTCTTTCCTCTTATTGCACACATCTTGTTTTATATATTAAGCATTGTACATGTAAACCAAGTTGTAACAGAAATACAATTCTTTCTTTGTTCTCATTTCTCTTCCTTCCCCTTTCGTTACAAGAATGTTATATTTCAATCCGAGACACGCTTCTTCCTGATTGTTTTCTGTGATAGATTACTAACTAATGTGCCGACACAAATAACACGTCGTTTTAATTTTCTTGCACTTCTAGAACCGTACCTATAGCCTAAATAACTTGTATCGAATCAAGTTCAGCACGAAAATATTGACATAGCACCAACATCACGCACGTTGAACTCGTGTCTAAGATTTTGACCTTTTTTGAGCTGAGCAATGTTTGAGAATTGAACTCATTGACTATACTCGGCTCGATTTTTCCAAATAGCCAGCTAAATCAAGGTAAAACAGACGATGAACTTTCAAAAAGTTTGGATCAACTTTAAATTGACATTAATAAAACCTGACTGAGTTGCCATTCTGCTAATGGCCTTATCACATTGCATCTCGAGAAGTGGAGGTAGAATTTGCACAGGCCGAAGGACTGACCTGAAGAGTTTGCCAGCTTCATTTGTTTACCAAGGATCAATCACAGAACGACTCAACCTTGCGACAAAGCATCCCGTACACAGTATAACAGATATATGATATGTCATCAGTCCTAATCTCGACATATACAATCGAAAGAAATAATCCACGATATCCATGCAACATTTGAGCCAAAATTTGAGTTAACCATGCATGAATGGAGGGTGCAACAAGAATGATTCGAGAAGATTCCACTTCTCCCTCTATAAATCTATCAAAACTAACATGAGATTTTCAATGATTCAATCAAATATTAAATTCTCTATATTGCTTTTTTGGAACTTGGTAGAAATAATCCATTGGGATTGACGAATAGAAAGATCTCATCGAGCAATAGAATGGGCATTATTCGACTGGCTAGCTTGGATGGAACAAAACTGAATCGACAGACATTGGCAGCAACTAAACAAGTAAGGGAAATGTTCTCATTTGTTTGCCTCAATAAATTCTCTGTACTCTTGCTTCATTTTGACTCCTGAGATCATCCTGTATCACCAGCATAGAATAATTTTGCACCAGCAATCAGAGCTAGCTCAATGACGGAGACAGTGAATTTGCCAAATGGCTATTCCTGAATAGAAAGAACTCTCTGGATG
The DNA here is from genome assembly GCA_031216235.1 of Syzygium jambos. Classification (NCBI taxonomy): domain Eukaryota; kingdom Viridiplantae; phylum Streptophyta; class Magnoliopsida; order Myrtales; family Myrtaceae; genus Syzygium; species Syzygium jambos. The sequence continues at coordinate 25,049,593 of CM062220.1, forward strand.
GGGACGAGATAGTCAAAAGTGATCGAAGATGTCATAGAATTGCCTAAATACAGCAAACAAGACAGGAGTACTTTGTTTGATCTTGAACCAAAATATAAAATATATTTCCCAAACATGCAGAATAAGCAAGTAACTAGCTCAGTTATAATAGCGATATGAAGCCCAGATGCAGAGGCAAATAAAGAAGTTCGGAATGAGAGAAAATAATAATCTAACCTGATCATCTCCTTATTCTTGAAAAACTGCACGCATGGTGTGCCCATAATTGCTGCTGCTTCTGCTATTTCTGGATCTTCTTCGATATCAATTTCAACAAAATGTACATTTTCATCAAATTCATCTATCACCTGTCAAGAGGGAAATAGATAAAGCGACATAGTTAGCCAAACAGGTGATCACAATCAGAAATTTGCAAACTAAATAAGACCCATTAAATGCAGAGACAAACAATCAATATATGCTCATTATAACAGCTAGAAATCTCGTGTGCACCCCCACAGGAATAGTGTGTCACTAGCACAGCACCCAATTTTACTACTCAGCACCTAGAGTGAGATTAACACAAATGTTCAAAATGACCCAAAACAAAGCTATTCATACCACACTCAAACCTTAGGATGGTCATCTATAAATCAGCCATAGCCTGAAAGCCCATTCTGATTTATCTGAGCTACTAGATCTTTGTTGTTCACAAGTCATCAACAACTTTTATTCCTCAGAAAGAAATTAGAAGTCTCATGCAGAGTCGCCATCTCCAAAAGTATAATTCCAAATTTGATGCGCAGAAGCCAGAGGAAGAGGAAAGCAAACCGTGCAGGCAAAATACATTTATGAAATGCCATAGAATTTGAATTGAAGGGAGCACCATAAAGTACCTTGCCAAGAATAGGCTTCAAAGTTCGGCAGGGACCACATGTTGGTGCTGTATATAGTACACATACAAGCCGAGGGCTTTCATGGTACAACTTCCGTAGAGCATACTGAATTAGGGAAAACAAAAATACAAGTTAAGGAAAAACTAAAGGCCTGAACTTTAAATTTTCCAACAAGGAAATATTAATCATCACGTGCTAATTTTCATATCTGCACAAAAGCACACCTGCCCCCGGTGCTTGGTCCGTGTGATATCAAAACCCTCTTGCACATCTCTATCTGTAATTTCTTTCTTAACTTCTTCAGTATGAGGCTGCAAAAAAGTTTACATCAAGAGGACGTCATCAATTTCGGACAATTAAAAGTTCCCCCTTCATTGATGGGTCCAGAACAGCAAAGAATTCCAACACAGCTCAAAGAAGCAAACTAGATATCACAACGAAGTGGTTCAGACCAGCTAACAGTGTGGCTTCTGAAAATCTAAAAGACCAATCGGAAGATAATTTAGCTGACCAAGATACCGAGAGCACATCTAGGCCATTGAAGATGTACAATACACATATAGAGCAACTAATAGCAAATGTAAGCTACAAGAAATGCGTCAAACAACCGTGTAACATCTTAAATGCACATATCAAAGACAAGGCAAGCGCAAATATTCATTAGCTATAGACTTTCCTTCTCTCATTATGCCAAAATTCTGAAGAAAAAATGAGCATAAGTGTTACCGTAGTTTGTAGCTTTGTCAATAGAGCCATATTGAACATGGCAGACTAATTTGATAAATTTCTCAAAAAGAAAATAGAGGAACTGCAACGAAATTTCTTCCAAAGTTCAAATACCTGATGAAACTCCACAAGCAGATTATTGCTTGCAAGATATCTTTCCACCGACAAAGCAGCGATACATCCTGATCCAGCAGCAGTTACGGCTTGCCTCCATTCATGGTCCTGTTTAATAGGCACGGATTAACAATTATAAGGAATCTAGAAGATCATATGATTATTTTGCAAAGATACCACCACATTATGAGTGTAACAAGAGAATGTGATTTATTCAGATATTGCACTCACAACATTTTAGGAACTCTGGGGCATAGCTACAGGCAACACTTGTGAATTTATGATGATGCCAGTAAATGCACCAAACCCCTAAACTCGAATGAGTGCGCAAATTGAATCACGATAATGTACAGAGCCCAATCATAATAACCTAGGGACTGACTGACTACAAACCATGTTCTAAAATATATTACGCTAGAATAGCCTCACTATTGGATCTTGATTAACATATTATATCATATTCTAACGGCCAAAGTTCAATCAAGCAAATACATAATCCGTCAGAACGAAATATCAGTTTTCTGTCATAAGCATTGAACATACGGTGGTAACATATTAAATAAAGCATTGGCTTAAATTTAATAATTCTAACACTCCCCCTCACGCTTAGTCTAGTCTTTTTGCCTAGTACTAAGTGTGGACAGATTTAATTGGAGAGGTAAATGGGGCCTAGAAAGATTTGAACTCAAGACCTCTCACTCTGATACCATGTGAGATTTTGTGAGACCATTGCCAACTGTTCTAAAAACTTAAGCTGTTACATAAAGGCATGGTTTAATATTTAATTATTCTAACATCAATCATTCCACATTCTTGAAAAAAAATGCACTTAACCGTCCCTAACAAGCTCATCAATTAGCAAAAAAAAAAGACATGTTAACTAAAGAGCTCTGATATACATTCTGTGCTTTATCAGTCTATGTGCAAGCTGAACTGGATTGCTGGACCCCAAAGAACAGGTAAACAGATAGGGTCCACAGAAGTAAGAATGCTCCTATGGTTAAGAAAGCAGCAGAGTAGGAGTAGAGCAAGTAAGAAAGCTTGACATGTTAATTGACAAGCCTCGAAAGACTCTAAAGTAGAAAAATGCTGCAGCACAAATAAATCTCAACTTCATTACCTGTACATCTCCAGCAGCAAATACACCTTGTACGGAAGTCCTTGCAGAACCCTCCTCGACCAACACGTAACCCGTATGATCAAGTTCAACCTGCCCTTCCAACAACTGACTGTTTGGAGAATGGCCTATACCATAGAATAAACCCTTTGCCTCGAGCACAGACTCTTCCCCCATGTCAACTCTTTTAAGTAAAAGGCCAGACATTTGACCTTTTGAATTGCTCTCAACATCGGCAACCTCCGTGTTGAAGTGCACGGTGATATTTGGATTATTGTACACTCTGAAACATTCGCGATAATCAACCTGTTAAACAAACATTCAGGAAGTTGAAAACTCAACATACGGATGGTTCATTAGTACGGTAAACTTCCCAACACTAATGCAGCAAATCTAAGGAGAAGATTGTCCAAAAACGTTTGCAGTACCTTCCAGATACGGTATCTAGGTGATTTGCTTAATATTCTAAGAGTCTATGACATGATATGCTAAGTTGTGTTATGGTGACCAGAATTTTCTTTAGCAGCATGTAAGTTGATGCCACAAATTAACAATAACTTTGCATAAGCAGACAACTATTCCTAGAAACATATTGTACACTTAAACAAGTGATCGAGATCCTTACAAGTAATTGCGTATCAAAATGTACATTTTACATAGTAAGGAAAGTGGTGTATTCTCTCATACTTTTGCAGGTCAAGAAGTAAGATGTTAGTTAATTTTCTCAGTATATAGAACTGTGGTCTGTAACCATTTAAAAAGCTCAGTTGAACACCTGCAGCTGATATCTATAATCTATTAAAACAGATGAAAGGAGGGTTTTAGGGTAGACATGTGTCACTCACTCAAGCCCTCCTTTCATTTTTTTTCTTCATTATATATTCACAATTCACCTAGTCCTTTCTTTTGGTTTATTTTTTAATTGGAATAACAATTTAATTACTTTTATCAACAAAATTGCAAGTTACACTTTATACGGTTCATATCTATATATAGATTTTCATCTTCATTTTAAACTATTCACTTATCTTTTCCTTAATAATAGAGTTTTCTAGAGAAAGTTCTTTAAAGTTATTTCAATCTGATTCATTCTCTTTAAGTATGTTTTCTTAAGTTTATTGCCTAAAATAATTTGTAAGCTTGGCTTCGCTTGGTAACAAGCCAAAAAACGACTTACCAGTTACCACGTGGAAAAGTATATGAAAATATTGAAATTTTGTAAAAAGACTTCGAAGTGACTTTAGATATTGATAATTGTTAATCTTTTAAAATGGAAGGTTTTGATACAAAATAACAATTCAATATCATGGATCTGAATAATTTGCACTTACGAAATCAAATGACTAATTAACTTAGAACTTAAGCGACAAACAAATTGTTGTACTGAAAAGGTGCCATGAGAATGCTAACTCTTTGTCACATGTAACCGGCCATCCAAGTCTAACTAGGTTTTCATGCATATAAACAAATAACTTCATTTCAACCTAAATGATTTGGAAACTTTCTCTTAATACCTAGGACTACATTTCCAATCGACTTAGTTTTTTGCCATGTTTATTTTTTTATTTCTCCACTATTCTTCCTTTTATTTTAATCTGTTTTCTTAAACAAACCAATCTTAACAATAATAAATTGGTACTCTTGTATTATGCTTCAACCGTATGCCAAATATTTTTACGCAGAATAAAAAATAACCTCTGGCAATTATGACTAAGGAGCGCTTGAACTATGCTTAGGTTCATGTAATTTTGCTAATTGATTCCATCTAAAATTAAAAATTGATATATGAAAGCAATAAGAATGTTCAATAGAATGCCGTTTTGGGGTTGTTATACTGATATGATTCCATTTTAATTTGAGATATCGATTCTCAAGGGAATTTTCATATGACATTATAATGTCTTGAACACTCTATCATATCATATCGATTGCTATATAATGACCAAACATGAATATAACATTTCAAACCATTATCTTCTAAGATTAGATCTCTTAAGATAAGGATTGTATATGAAATTACCTTAATCATGCTTTCAAGAAATTAAATAGTCAACATTTATGTTCTAGATACCTTCATCAGTTTATTCACAGGCTGTCACCTCGCAACTTAAGGACCAAAACAAAATTTTGAGAAATTTCTATTTCCCCATCAATTGATTAAGCTGCATTTCTTTTTGCTTGCGGCATTGAGCGGAGAGCTAACTAGTTACTGCGAAAGTGGAGGATTATACAAGAACAGAGGAGCCAGTTGTCAGTTTGATTCAGCAATCCAACATGCACATGACCAAGAAAGAAGGGATTTTCATTTCACTGCCAGCACCAGCTCCTTTTATATATATAAAAAAAAAGGAATTTATAAAGCCAACACACCAACCCACCCAAAACAGAAAGCCTTTCGTTGCAGAACAACTCTTGGCTATACATCTAGTAAGTTCTCCAAGAACTTTACCAGAGGTGCACCATACAAAAGCATTTGCATGTTGAATTTGTGATTTTACAGGTCTGTCAGGAGGAGGTCTCTTTTCAATCTTCACAATTTAATCTGAATTAACCAACTATGGAAAGATGCTGAATTTGTCATTTTAAGGGTCTGTCAAGAGGAGGTCTCATTCATTTCAATCTGCACAATCTACTATGAATTGACCAACTATGGAAAGCTTATGACTGGATAATCTAGTGACCTGATTATTAGAAGTTCAGAGCATAAATGTTCATGAATTAGGTAAAACTATGACAAAAGGAGATGCAAGACAATTTTTTTCAAGCAAAGAAAAAAGCAGCAATGCTTTGTCAAGAACGATCCAGAAGGGACCACAATAGAAAAAAAATATAAGTTATGACAAATCACTGACTAAAAGAGAGATGAAATATAAAAGATTTTCAACGATGTCAGCAACATATTTCAATCTACTCAAGTAATTGATAATTGTCAGTGCTCACAAAATTAAGTAGTTCTGTGATATAAACATGAAATAATTGACGGAGTCTCACCGATCTTGCATTGCTTTGGATGCTCTAAGGTGGTCCCTACGTACGAGCAAGTGAACATGACGAGCGTATTTAGTCAGGTACAGTGCTTCCTCTGTAGCTGTATCTCCCCCTCCAACCACAGCGAGCACTTGCCCCTTAAAGAGTGGTGATGCACCATCACAGATAGCACAAGCACTGATTCCTCTACTCCAGAATTCGTCTTCACGGGGTATCCTAAGTCTTTTCGCTGTAGCTCCTGTAGCATAAATAAGACTATGGCACTTAACCTGGAATACAACCACAATGCAAAAACTTTTTAGCCATTCATACATGCAATTTTTTAGCAGCAGCCGAGCCAACTACAAATCAGCAAGAACAAGATAATGGGACATTAACAAAGCTAGCTGGTTAAAACATAATTCTTTTCCCTTTCAGTAAAAGAGGACACATAGGACATCCCAATAGAATAACGAGGGTATTCATCACCAGATTATTTGATTATCAAGAAATATCCTGCAACTCCTTGCTTTACAGTGGTAATAATATGCATGTGATTCTAATGCTCAAAATTCTTCTGTAATATATGCTAACGGTTCAGATTCAGTACACTAAATTCTGCTTGAATCTTATTCTTGCGTTACACAGAAAAGTTAGCCATGAAGGATACATTATTTCCCAAAAAGAGTTCTCTCAGATATTAGCAAAAGAACCTATTTCTAAGGCATAAAACTTAGCATGGTCAATCAGTTGCATTTCAAAAACATTCCTTTCAAATCAGTATTTCCAATAAACAATTGTCAATAGATCACCTCACGTTCACCACTTCGCACAGTGAAAGGGCTATTCTTCACATCAAGAAATTCTACATCTTCTTGATGTAACTCTGCTCCCCAACGCTCAGCCTGCCGCCTCATCCTAATAACAGGACCATGCCATGCCAGATTCTCATCAGCACCATCACATAAATTGAAAGAAGAATACAACCGTTGCCATATACATGACGGCATACGAGAGACGAAGTTGCATCCCGCATATATCTTTACCTGTCCATCAAATCTGGACCAGTGATTCCATCAGGGAAACCAGGAAAATTCTCCACTTCAGTGGTAGTCATCAACTGTCCTCCTGGTACACCACCTACTTGAAACCCCTCAAAAACTACTGGTTTCAAATTGGCACGAGCAGCATATATCGCTGCCGTGTATCCAGCAGGACCTGAACCAATGATCACCACATTCTCCACTCCTCTGGCTGCAAAACCAAGAGAGGGGTGGAAAATATCAATTAAGATTGTCATCTATCTCATTTCTTCTGTATTGACTATCCAGAATCGAAGATAAACAGGTTAAACTCTGCACACAGGATTTTTACAGTTATAAAGAGCTGAGCTCAGACAATGGTTAAGATGAAATTCCCACACCAAATGCTTACCCATTCAGGCGGTCTAAATCAACCCGTACAATCAATACCGAACTCGGGCAGGAGAGAACAAATCCTACTTTCCAAATCCTTAGAAAGCAGAAGCAATTAAATGTAACAGTCACGGACTCGCAATGCATTCACCCGGCACACAACATCCGCACCACGTACCAGATATGATATAGATACAAAAGACGTATGCTTCAACTTGATGGAGCCTAACTCAACACGTGAAATGGAAACGAAAACTTAAAAGGCGATCGCCGGCACGTTTTCACTCTGTCGGAGCTATCCAAAGTCAACACGGGTTGTTCCAATGTTCCAGGAGGAGGCAATGGGACGACCACGACCACATCGTACACATCGCTGACGCAACATTCTCACGAACCAAACCACCTACCATCACTAAGGCACGCAATTGGACACGAAAATCGAGAGCACCGACCTGAGAAACCGGCCGAGGGCGAGTCGTCGGAAGAAGAAGCTCTGACCCGGAGAGGGAGGAGAGAGCGCGGGCGGGGCGAGTCGAGGCGGAGGGAGGAAGGGCGGCGAGCGGAGGACCAGCTGTTGGAGTAGAGGAGGGAGTGGCGGTGGGGGAGGGAGGCGGCGACGGACGGAGTCATGGCGGCGGCGGCCGCGGCGGAGGAGGAGGCGGAGGCGGTGGTGGTGGAGGTGACTCGGTGCGTCGGCACGGCCGCGATCCCGACGGTGGCTCCTATCCTAGCGGTTGCGCTCGCAGCCATTGGCTTCGGACAATACAGAAGAAAAAATTGGTTCGAGGACGACCAGCTGTTGAAAGAGTGTTGAAGGCCACGTGTTGGTTGTGTCGCGCGCTCTGGCTTGGCCTCCTATCTACAACGAGGCGAATGGGCCAAAAAAAAAAAAAAAAGCTACTCGCTCATCTCCATTTTGGTAAATGGACATACTTTGTACCGGAGATAAGCAGTTCTAGAATTCGTACAAGTTCTACTTGAAATCTACCTCTTAGAACAGGTTTTTTATTTTTTTCAAACTTGGATCCTACCCCGTCACAAATTCCAGGTCAATTCTAAGATTTACCCAAGTTCCACATAATCGTCACATTTAATGATCACGCCTTACTATTACAATCAACTTATCACGACTTATATTTTAGACACACGAAGAATATGAAACATTAACAAAGTGAAAGTCTCAGTCATAAAATGAAAGCTCGAACTGTTGGTTCTAGATTATATATTTATCATCGGATACCAAGGAATATTTCAGGATTGCGCGAATACATAGACCAAGAAAAAAACACAAAAATTTGTTTTAGGTTTCAGATTTCACCTACCTAGAATTGAAACATATCTTTCAAAAAGGATTCTTCAATTTTGGAACCTAGAACCCATCTTGCATACTGTGACATCTGGAACAGGACAAATTTTCCCCGGTTCGATTTTTCAGTTCTAGATTCTACTCTGAAACCGTGCTCACCCAAGCCTATGCTCCCAAAATTCTTGGATTCTCTAGCTGGGCATGCATTTCAAATTACTGAAATTCTCAAAAACTTGTGCGATTTTTTTTTTAATGTCGATACTCTCACATTTAAGTAAGTGCGTGTTCATCGTTACCCCAATAAAGATAGAGGGAGAACTGGAGAAGTCCCTATCTATTTGAGTTATGTATTAAGCCTATTCAAATTACACCACAACACTCAAATTAGCAAGGAAATTAGACGGGGATTACCTAATCACGCAGCTTGGTGGAGCTTTAACGGTCTATATTCAGTTTAGTACACGACTCGAATGCCGATTTCTCGATCCCAAGGGACCGGAGAATAAGAGGAAGAAAGAGAGAAACAGAAGCACTTTTATACTGAGAGCCCATGCGCTACATTTCCTCGTACTTTGGCAACCTACTGTTAGTATCATTACATCAGTCAAATCAAAACCATGGGCCTTTTCGACCAAAAAAAAAAAACGATCAAACCATGGGCCTCAAGTTGGTTGCCCTCTTGGCCAAATTATTGCATCAGTTTCCCAAAACTGGAAACGGTGCGTGATTCGATCTACCAACTATGTAAATTTTGTGGGCACGGAAGCTTAGATTAAAAGGAGCAAAATTAGGTTTGGCTTCTTGATTAATCACGCCACGGCAGGAAAATACGAAGATTTTGATTTACAGACACTGATTTAGAAAGCGACGGCGATAAACTCCGATGAGGCACGTGAGATGGGGTCGTCTACGACTCTCGCACTATCGATATGCTCGGGGGCTTTCGCCGATCCCCCACACATTTTGACATAAAGGAAAATACCACAGTTATTGAGACCGGTTCACAAAACCAATTCGCTAAACGATGTGTCGGGTCATTAGTGGTTCTTGAACGCGAATCTGCTTGTTCAGAGGGCCCGTTCATAGCCCGATGTGGAGCTTGACGAATCAACTTCATGAAACGATTATAGTATGTTCAGCTTTACAACTGCATAAAAAGGGCAAACATCAGCAACTTCCACTCATGTTTTCATTCTTAAGCAGAACAACAAGATCGTTGCATGACGGCTTGTGGCTATACTTGCTAGAAAGAACACATCTAATAATTTCAGCAATATTTCGCCAAAAAATAAAAGAATCATCCCTTTGGTTAGTCAATCCTAGTTTGCTTCCAATATAATCGACTATTTTATAGCTAATTTATCCAAATATGAACTTCATATTCAAGGGGTGCTCACAGTATCCTTTTAGGGGTGACAGATTCTCGGTCTGGTCCGGTCCCACCTAGGAATTAGGGACCGGACCAATCGGTCCCAATCCAATTCGATGGAATCGGTGACTCTAATGTTCCCCTTCCAAACAAAAGCACAATACAAAGCAAAAGAAATCTAGATTGGAGAAGCTCTGCTATGCAAAAAGTAAATACCAATAATTGCAAAGCTTAACACCGTGGACAATACAGTGAGATGAGAGAGAGGAGTTTGTAAAATAGAGATTACTCATATTAAGGTTACTTTAGACTATTCTTTAAGAATAAAAAAAATTTAAAAATGTAGCCCGTCCGGTCCATTGGTTCGGTTCTCATCCTGGAACCGGGAACCGGACCAATGCCCTCTAGAATCAATCGATCAAAAATATTGCGGTTCCTATTTTGGACGGTTCCGATATACACCCCTAGTATTTTTTTTAAAAGAAAATTAATTTTGGCCATGATTGGCGGGGCCTTCCCCACGCAATACCTTGATCAGCCAATGGGAACAGAATCTGCGGATGGATTGTTCCTTTGACGACGTCGTATAGTGACAAAACCGGCATTTTCGAACAAAAAGATGAGCAATCGATAATCGATGATAGAGAGAGTCTGAAACCAAGAAAGAGTTTTCTGAAAAACTCTAGTCAAGGAAGCTCAGCTGCCCACCGAAAATTCACTACCTTCCAAAACTTCCCCCAAATTATTATTATTTTTACATCAATAAATCGTTATTAATTGATTAATTAATTGAATGATCGATTGATTTTTGTTCCTTCCATCATTCGCTTTGGGCTCCTCATTCTCCCGACCGGGTCAAAACGAATTTGTCCACCTGATTACCATTTCAAATGATGTGCTTCATAGTGTTCTTATCCCACAAGTGGTGGACCATATATATCTATATATGTATATGTGTCTGTGTCTGTGTATATATGTAAATTTGTGTAAAAAGTTATAAATTTATTGTATGACAGTAAATTCAATCTTAAACCTTTTAATCGTGTCAATTTAATTCTAAACATTTTAACAAATTACCATGCAATCTTTTCAGCTAATTTTAGCCGGAAATCACTAATATAACGATCTTACGTGGCGTGACCAGCAGTAAGGCGGAGAATTTTTTTTAATTTTTATTAAAAATTTTCAAGTTTTTTTATTACTTTATTTTTTCTTTCCTTTCTTTTTTTTTTCTTCATAGGGTCGGGCGAGGCCACTAGATCTAGGCGAGGGTTGTGAGCCCTCACTGTGGCTGGCAAGGGCATCGAGAGCCCTCACCCAAGCCCTTACTGGCCACTGATAAGGCGTTGCGGCCCTCACTCACACAGCGAGTTGGCAAGGGTGTCGCTAGCCCTTGCCCAGGCCCTCGTGGGCCACAACAAAGGCATCACGGCCCTCACTTTACCAATAATTCAGGGATCACGTTAAACACATTAAAATTCAAGGGACAACATCGCATAATAGGCCAAGGTTTAGGGACCACATTGCAAAAATTAAAAGTTTAGAAACCACATTACATAATGAATCAAAGTTTAGGGACTATTAGTGTTATTATCCCATATATGTTTATATTTTTGGGACCTCGAAGTCTTGAACCACAGCTGATTTTCGTCAATCTTGATTATTTTATTTTTAAACAATCTCTAGTTTCGTTCATTCAACTAAACCATATTCCAAATTTACTTTGTATACTATGTAATAGGATCTGGAAGAAAGAAATGATCGACATGGGTGTTTGACCCCTTTTTTCTAGGTTTACTTTCCTAGAACTTAAAGATGGTGCCTGTTCTTGCTTAAACTGGACCGAAAGGCCTTTGTTGACTTGACCTTAGGGAAATCAATTCATTTTTTTCCAAATGCAAATGATACAAGATGACTTCAAACGTTTATTTCGTATTTTTAATGGTTCGCGGTGTTTAATTCTAAACCAAAGTCCAATATTCAAACTTGGAAATTTCAAGCGAAAGTTATATCGAAGCACTCTAAGCCGAAAAAGTCAATTTATCAACCGAAATGACATTGCTAGAGCTAGAGGTAGTCATAAAAAAGAATGAACATATATTTGTTACTCATTTGCGATTTATGTTTGGGATGATTATCAAAAAAGTCTCAAACATAGTGTACGGTTATCAATTCAATCCTAAATCGTTCAATTTGGCCAATTGAGTCATAAACCTTTTAAAAATTTGCCAATATAGTCCTTCCAGTCAATTTTGGCCAGAAAACAGTGACATAGACACCGGCCGTTCTACCGTGCCTACATCGCACGGCTAACGCTAATGTAGAGAATTTTTGCAATTCTTTTAATTTTTTTTTATTTTTTTAAATATTTTTTATTTTTTATAAAAAAATTGCAAAAATTATCCACGTCGTACCCAAACGACGGCACAGCCGGCATACACATCGCAGATTTCTAGCCAAATTTGGCTGGAAGGACTACATTGGCGAACTGTCAAAAGATTTAGGACTTAATTAGCCGAATTCAAAAATTTAGTATGATAGATTTAGAACTTTTTTTGGGTAATTTTCCCGTTTGTCTTCGCATGGCAAGCTTGCTATGTGTGGATTCTTCATCTTGGAGCATGACCTAGACTTCCAAGTTCCACCATGTGATTTTTGGTCCACTGTGCCAAATTCCAACGCAAGCCCATGTTTTTCTCCGCAAATGTCCCCTTTGACTTTGAGTGTTAGAATTTCCACGTAACGCGTTTCTACAGCGAGGGTGAGGAGGAGATAATGCATACCGGAGAAATTCAGATATGAAACATCGCAGAAAGTCAATAAAGCGACCCCTCTCTCTCTCTCTTTGAAGAAGGAGGAGGAGAAGGAGATGGAGAAGAAGGAGACGTCCAAGGCATGAGATCACGGAGGTTGAAATTCATGATCAACAGTCGGAAGCTCTTTAGATAGAAGAACTCTCACGTTAGATATTAAAATTCGAATTTGATCAATTCGAAGAAAGAAAAGGAACGAAGAAAGTACAGCACACCAGAAGAAGTTAAACAAGCAATTAATTTATATGGAGAAAAACTAAGGGCCACATCAAGAGCTTTTCAAGCCTCAACCCACGGGAAGGTGTGAAGTGCACAGATAAAATATCCGCATTTATACATAAGTTTTTTGTAAGCTTTTATCAGCACACTATCTCATAGAAACTTCCCGGATCAGATCGAAGAAATTGATCGTGTTCTTGTCTTTGTCTCGCTTATATCAGTGGTCGACTTGGCCTTTGTCAAGATCTCACTATTCCGACTACAAGTCCTGCAAATTTGAACCATGGGTCCTCTAGGGTTTGCGGCCTATTTCGGGTCATCTGACTATATCGATAAATCACACGAGATTACGAAGACACAGGGGCCGAAGATGAATCGCCTAAACTAGATAGACGTTCCGGGTACATAACGTGCCGCCGAGGATTACATGGCATAACAACTTAAGTATGTTGCAATTCCGAGCACGAGATAACTTTTGTTGATATCATGCGACGAATGATGTTCCATCTGCATTTGATGAGTAAGAGGTTTCTGTGAATAGCTAATCGAATAACCCGTGATTTTATGCGGCCTATGCATAGAAACTCCTCTCAAATTAACATTACCGAAGATATACATCCACACTAACTAGTACACATATGCATATTTACAAGGAAAGTAGTACTTGCCGGATATCGCTGATGTGAAAAGCTACAGTGGCGAATCGTCAATAAGTTTAGAATTGAGTTGATCGCTGTACGACAGATTTAGGAATTTTTGAATAATTTTTTCTCCATATTTTTGTATACATTTCAAGATATAAATAAGTTGCAAAACCGCGTTTATGAATGGCGTGCCCTTTTGTCCCGCGAAAATTTCGTTGGCCCGTGCACGACCGGTCAAACAGCGTACGCCATCCAAATGAGGAATTTAAGCCAAAAGGGAGTTGGTGTGGCAATAATATTAAATGGGTGGTGGTTCTATTTGGACTAGCACTAGCTCCACCCATGCTTTGTCTAGGGTTCCGTGCGGAACGTCAAATTATTTTACTTGACTCTCCAAAGAAGTCTACGCCCTTTGCACCGTATTTTCCTGCGCACACACTAGACATAAACAAAGAAGTAAAATAAAGAAAAATTTTGCAAAGTTAGGAGCTTTCCATGATCTTTCTCGACCATATATAAGAAGAGAGACGCGCCTTCCACGTACGTTTTCAACCATTTTTCTTCTATTTTGTGTGAGAGAGAGAGAGAGAAGGGAAACGAGAGAACAAAAGCGACTCTTGCAAATCTCATGAACTGTGGATTCGTGTTGGGTTTCTATTGCTGGGGTTGGGAGTTCTTAACTGCCCTTCTTCTCTTCTCCTCTAAGCATCTCCCTCGTCCTTATTAATCAGAGCTTCTTCTTCTCTCTTCAACTTCTCTCTCTTTGTTGGTCAATCTGTAGAGAGGGATACATCCAGAGGTAATATTGTATCGTTATCGTCATGGAGGCGAGCGGTGATTATATTTCCGAGAAGAAGGGCCTGCTGTTGGAGTACGTGAGGAAGTCGACGCCGCCGCCGTTCCTGCTGAAGACGTACATGCTCGTGGAAGACCCGGCGACGGACGATGTGATATCGTGGAACACCGACGGCACCGCCTTTGTCGTGTGGCAGCCGGCGGAGTTTGCGAGGGATCTCCTCCCGACGCTCTTCAAGCACAGCAACTTCTCTAGCTTCGTGAGGCAGCTCAACACTTATGTACGTAACAATCAGGCTTGCTTCCCTCTTTTCAATCTTCCTACATAGATCGTCCGTTAGAGTTCAAAACGGTCGATGATATTTCGCGTCATGTGAATAGTTAGACTATGTTTAGACTTAATTTTTCAGCATCTTGTATCATATGAATTGGAAAAAGGAAGAAACGAAAGTCCCATGCCAATACTAAAAGTTCATTAACTCCAAAAAGAAAAAAGAAGACAAAAATGCTCGTAAGTTAATGGGGCGGTGAAATTTTCACGTTGGATGTGGGGGGAGAAACTAAGGAGAGAAAATAGCTTGTACATAAGTATTGTATAACGTATAACGCCGGCCGACTAATTTAAAAAAGAAGAAAGGTAGCTCCACCAAAAAAGTTGAAAATGATAATAAGATAAAGATGAACAGAAAAGAAGAATCGTTAGTCGCCGTTCTACACCGCATGTTAGCTAGGCTAGTTTGACTGGATATCTATGTTAAATCTGATATACTTATCAATGAAGTTCAACTTTGATTTTCTTGCCAGAGGTTTCATATATAAAAATATATGTTTACATATATATAAGTGTGTATATTTACCCATTTTGGTAACCTGACCTAATCCGAATGCAGACTATTCAAAGCTCAGCACAAAGTATTGGAATATCCTCTGGACAATATAAGCCAGTCAAAGTCGTATCATGATCTATACGCTTGATGATCAATCGAACCAATAGTGGAAGATTACACATGCACATAGATTTTCTCCAGTCACAGATATCTGGCAGTCAAGATTGACTTCTAAGCACTCGTTCCCATTATTCTCGCCTGTGTCTTGCCCGTGTACTGAAAAACCTGCACCTATGATCATGGATTATGCAGCATCACACGTCAGCCGAAGTTGCACTTTGATTCGATTTCATTAATGAGAAGATGGGCGATAATATTTACCTCGATATGGTTTATTGTATTTGGTTCGTTGATGATATAACTATATCGATTTTCGTTTGTCGGTTTCATTAGTTTTTGTCATGTCATTAGAATAGTGAGAGTTGATCTGTGTATTCCTTTAGCAACAAAGGCAATCTAATATAATTATTTTGAATCATTTTCACAAAAAAATAGGGCTTTCGGAAAGTAGCGACGAGCCGATGGGAGTTCTGCAACGACATGTTCCGAAAGGGGGAGAGAGAGCTGCTCTGCGAAATCCGCCGCAGAAAGGCGTGGGCCAACAAGCAGCAGAACGGGAACTCAAACCCTTCGGCGCAAGCTCATCAGGACAACAATAACAACAATCACTCCTCCGACGAGGACCAAAGGTCGTCGTCGACCTCGTCGTCGTCCGAGTACAGCAACCTCGTCCACGAGAACAAGCGCCTCAAGAAGGAGAACGGGGCCTTGAGCTCCGAACTCACAAGCATGAAGCACAAGTGCAAGGAGCTTCTTGAGCTCGTCACGAAGTACGCGCGACACGAGGGCGAGGGCGCCAAGGACGAGGAGGAAGAGAAGGAAAACAACAATAGCAGTGAAGGGTTGAAGTTGTTTGGGGTGAGATTGGAGGTTAAGGGAGATCAGAGAGGGGAGAGGAAGAGGAAAGGTGCAGGCATTAGAGAGAGCGCAAGCATTTTGCTCTCTCAGTCATGCAAGTGATGATGATAGTTCAAAAGGATATATATCGGATCACAGAATAGTGAGAAATAATCATTCAGGAAAAAAAAAAAGAAGAGGCCACTATGATTTTAAGGAAGAAAGACATAGTGGCCATAAGTTTTCTTATATAGGTGATACAATTCACTGCATGAATGTATATATTGAAATGCGAATGTGAAAGTAGTTCGTGAATCAAAGCTAGATGTGTAACTTTCTGCGGCATCAAGTTGAATATTAGCATAATTCTATTGTTCTGTGCTCAAAAATGGGACTTTTTTTTTCTGTGGTGGTAAATTTTAAAAAGTATGGGTAAGATTTACAAAGTTGTTGGTGAAAAAAAAAATTGGACGGTGCTTTTTTTTTTCAGGTGACTTATTGGTAACCTGTCAATATTTTTCATGAAATTTTTAATTAGTCTTTTGATTTGCAAACGAGCAATTAGTGCGAAATGAAACGAAGAAATTTAGGACGTGACGATACTCAGCAATTTGTAGCTATGAGACCCTCGGTTTTGATTGGACCTCAATTTAGTAGTTAGCGGGAAAAAGGTACCATAAAAGTTATAGATCCATTGTATTAATATAAATTCAATCCTAAACTTTTCAATTACAGTCCAGACCAATTTAAATGGAAAATTGTTGACATGGATACTGATCATCTTATGTGACACAGTCGACGCGCTGAAGTTGACATTTTTTAAAAATTTTAAATACTTTTTTCTAATTATTTATTAATTTGTTCTTTTCTTTCTTTTTTCCTTATTACCCTTGCCAATAGCTAGCTGGCAGAGCTCCCCGGTCGCTAGCGAGGCGCCTCCCTTAGCCCTCGCCGAGGTCCATCACTTCACCTCTCCACAATCCACTACCTACCACCGCCACCATCGAATCGGAGATGAATCTATACGCAAATGACTTCTCTCCGTTCGGCTTCGGCTTGTCCAATCTAGCATTCGACTCTCTCTCTCTCTCTCTCTCTCTCTCTCTCTCTCTCTCTCTCTCTCTCTCTCTCTCTCTCTCTCTCTCTCTCTCTCTCTCTCTCTCTCTCTCAACGCTTTGATTTGACTCCAACCTCTCCCACACCCTCGATGTCGTATAGTTCCGCTGAGCCCTGCCCTTGCCCAGGCAAGGTGCGGCGAGGACACCTTGGCTTGGGAGAGGGTTGGCCTCGCCAGGTCTAGCGAGGGGGTCCTCACCGACGCTCACCCTCACCAGGCATGCCTCAGTGAGGAGAACCTCGCCTGTGGCTGGTGAGACGACCCTCACCGACCACTTATAAAAAGAAAAAGGAAAGCGAAAAAATTTATTTAAAAATATATAAAAATATCCATATCAGCATCGGTTGTACCACGTAAAACGGTTGGCATCCTAGTCATCAATTTGCGGCCTAAATAGAAATTTCGGATAAATTACCCAATCAATATCAAACCTTCCAATTTTTCTAATCTAGTTTTGAACCTTTGTACGATATTCTAATGTACTCTTTACGATCAATTTTTGCTGAAGATTAGTCATGCAGCGGTTCTAGTCATCACCAGCTATCCTATCGACGACTTTTGACGAGAATTGACCGGATTAATTATATTGAAATTTCGCTCAAGATTTGTGACTAAATAGACAAAATTTAAGGAGTTTAGGACTGAGTCGGCATTTACAGTAGGTTTAGGACTGATCTGATAATTATCTCGAAAATTCCAGCGAAATTTCAAATGGTCGGCGATGCTTCCCTTGATTTTTCTTTTGCGGGGAACGGCGTGGTCAGTGATGAGGGTCTATATGTCCCTTAAAAGATTAACAAATCTCATACCTTATCGGATATTAAAGATAACATGCACCCTGCCACGTGAAAAATGAAATCGATATACTTTTTTAAATACTATATAAAACTCCAGAATCAATCATAACCTCCAAAATATAGAGCAAGAAAGTCATAGGACCCGCGCGCCACGAAATTCATGATTATATCATTGGTCTTTGGAGTTCCTAAAAAACAATTATGCAGACGTAAAATATTTTCGAAAACAAGGGAAAAAAACAGGATGGTGAAGATAAGAGCGGCTATCTTATTTGACATATGAAGATTCATGATGGGAACGTGATGACGATTTAACAAAATTGAGAATGTTTGACCCGGCAAAATGATTTTTTTCCCCCAAAAAAATGAAGAAAAATTAATGATAAGGAAGATTTGACGGCACAGGAAGAGGTGCATGACATCGTGTAAACCGTTGATCGTTGATTAAATTGAATCCCATGCAATAAATATTCGGCGGGAGCCAAACGGTTTCAATAGGGCATTTTAAAATCTACTTGACTAATCCAAATTTCGATTACGGATGTCAACTTAATTCTAAGCTAATTTGGCCAATTTAGTTTTAAGCATTTTGAAGATTTGTCAATGTAATCCTTCCGATCAATCTTAAGTGGTAATCATTAATGTGGACATCAACTATCTTCCGTAGCACGGCCGGTATTGACGTAAATAATTCTCTGAATTTTTCTTAAAATTATTTGATTTTTTTATAATTTTTTTCTTTTCTTTTCTATTTTTTTTTCTCCGGTCACGATTTTGCCTGACTCACGCGAGCACTTCTCCAACAACAGAGAATGAATCAACCGGTCCATTTGCTTTATTGACTTAGACGTGTCGATTGATTGTGGTGTTTGGGTTACTGCTAGATGTAGCTTTTCCAACGTTGATCCGTTCCATGTGAAACACAAAAGAGGGGAATGTCCAGTGGCAGACAAGGGGCTGTTTCCCTCTTTCTTGCCTCAGCTCGTGAAGTTTGGATACTTGTCGTGTAATCATTGCCCTGGTTTTGTCTAATAGGAAAATTATCAAAAAAGTTGTAAATTTATTATAATGGCGTCAATTTAGTCTTAAATATTTTTTTGCAATTCAATCACAAACTTTTTGCATTTATTCAAATTCAGTCCATTCAGCCAATTTTGGCCTACCAATACTGACGTGAACGCCAACCGAAGCTGAAGCGGATAATTTTTAATAATATTTTTATTTAATTTAATTTTTAATTTTGTTCTTTTCTTCCTTCTTTTCGTTTTTTTTTCCCCATAGTGGCTGATGAGGGCTTCGTGGCTCTCACCGGCCACGAGCAAAGGCGGCCATTGCCACCAACTTTGCCCGCGACCGGCGAGGCTAGCCTCAAACCTGGATCGCAAGGCGCGGCCGCGGGTGAAGGTGACCTGGCGAGGCTGGCCTCGCCCACAGCTGCGCCTCGCAATCTGGGCACGAGGCGTGGGGGCCGACGAGGCTTGCCGGCCACCATGGGGAAAAAAGAAAAGAAGGAAGAAAAGAGAAAATAAAATTAAGATTAAAAAATTAAAAATTATCAATTTCAGCATCAATCGGCGTTCGCGTCAGCCGACATCCACATCAGTGCCGACCATCCTAAATTGGCCAGATAGACTAAATTGATACAACTGCAATAGATTTAAGACTTTTTTGGTAGTTTTTCCCATTGTCTAATGGACTCAACTAATCTTATCTTATTCATTCAAAGTGTGATCTTAACTTGCCAAAGAGAAAGTGTCCTATAACCATAAGATACTATGTAGACTAGGTTGCTTCGTTTGTTTTTAAGTTAGCTAGGGCGTAGCGTGGAAGATTCTCCTTGGTGCCCATTGCATTGCCACGAGAAGGCATTTGAGTCGTAACAAGCAATTTAGCCATATTTAGGGTTGGTAGTAAGAACTAGTCCGGGCTGATTAGAACTGTTCTAGAGCAGAGTTGCGGCTGTGATACATGTACAGTATCTGTTGTGGCTCGAAGTTAGATCCCATTTGATATAAAATCGACACGAACATGGGGCTTGTGGATATCCTGCACGAAGAAAATGATCAGAATGTGAGTAGAAAACAGGGTCGTGGATCCAACAATGCTAGCACAACGCTAGATGCCCTGAGCCCCTGACTCGTCCAAAACCTACGGTATGCTGCAGGCTCTTGGCTGCAACTGTTCGAGCCTCTGGTCAGGCGGCCGAGTTCTCAACCAGGGGTCCAAGAGCCCGACGGAAACTCGTCAGATGAACATGCGATGTCCAAAGAGCTCCATATTTTTTTCGAGTACGCTTACGTGGAATTGATTTGAAACGAGTGTTTAACCTTATATAGCATTGTTTGAACTCTGGAACACAGGAGTGAGTTTGGAGAGCCATCGGAGAATCTTTATGAGCGACAAATAATTCGCTTCCTCTTTGGCTATTTTGTGATGATTATAGGGTATAATCGAAATAAGGAAAATTCTAAGAATGTTTGAGTGATTGGATCACCATCATGGCAATCCAATCTATAGTAACCGCATCTAATCGATTTATATAACCCCGTAGACGTACTCACAATCGAATGAACCACATAATAAGTCATGTATGTTTTGAAGTTATGCACTATATTTCTCATTGCGAAGTCGTCACTGCAGCAGTTAGCGCACAAAGAATCTATCTAGCCTACCAAAAACCGTAAGATTTGAAGTCAAAACCACACTTGGTCGTGCATTAGGTGGGGAAGAAAATGGGTTCTTCGGTATATGATGAAGAAAGAAAGGGAGAATGCATGCCTACACGGTTGATCTTTGATTTGGATTGCATATACATATGACCCAATTTCCTACAAGAAGACCTCAAACCAACCTGACCAACGAGAACTCCTCCAGCTCCCTCGCAAATGTACTTCTGGGCCACTGATGGCAGTAGATGTTATTTTCTCTGGAGGCGTTGAATTTGACGATGCGATCTTAAGTAGTCCTCGCACAAGTTTTCGACTTTGCCGTTTTCCTCTCCAAGTTCCAGTTGAAAACCCCACGTCCAATGTCAAAGCAGTTGGCAAATTTTCTCATGGAGTAGATAGCTGATTGGATTGATAATCCCTTCTCAAGCGTCAACAATCTAGGAAGAATTTGGTAGGTCAGTTTAGACTGTCTAGTCTCATGGACTCGGATAACCTACCGAAACGGGAGCTTCCGAAGGAACAGAGACCACAAGTACATATTTATCCGCATCCGTGTAGGCGAGAGAGAACGAGTCCTGGCTAATATACCTTTCTCAGCCAACGACAATTTAACACAATGATGACAACGTTGAAGCCTGTTTTTTTCTTCCCAAAGTCTCTCAAAATACGTACATGGGCCCTCCCAAAAGAACTTGCTGAAGAGGAGGTTAAAGTTTTTCTTGCATTCACACTCGTCAGATAAACCCCAATGTCTTAATCTTCCTAAACAGGATGCCCTGGAAGTCAACTGGAGCGCTTGTTTCTCGAACTGTAGTTGAGGTAGGAAGCTTTTTTGGTAGAGTGAAACTCGAACACGAAGCAGGAAGAACGTGCGGGAGTTACTGTTATTTGTTGCAGGCTAGAAAAGACCATACCACGCGTCTACTTTTTAAACCATTCTCTCGGAGCTTAGTGATGGCTGACATGACGGGGACATGGGAGAAATCTCAGGAGGGTTTTAAGGCGCGAACGTGACTTGAGAGCTCAGTCTGTGGAGGCTAGCAGCAGCACCGAGACGTTCCAGCCATCTTAATTTGACTTCGAATTGATGATGTTTGTGTTTTGAGCAGTAAAGAAGACCCACGTTCGGCTTCTCGGTGGAGGAGAAAAGGAACAAAAAAAGTAACGTTAAAGAAGCCACAATCTGAACAGGCGACACTGTTCAGAAACAGAGATCCCGCATTACGCATCATGCAGTGAGGTTCCGTGTATTTTCTGCGCATTGGATCGGCTTTTTACTCTGCCAATTTCCGTCTCCTCCTATTCACTTTCAAGGTCCCAAACCGATAGATTTTTTCTAAGCCACAGCATCCAAATCCCCGCAAAATAATACCCGCGCCACGCATATTTTCAGGAGGCAATAGCTCATTTACTCTTAATAACTTTGATGGGGCAGCTTTTAGTGATTAGATGAGACCGCAACTTGAATTCTTGTACAATGTGCCAGTTCGTTCTATTCACAAATGGCTAATAGAATTGTACAAAGGAAGCGCTCAAGAAAGACGGCTCTTCCTGCCAGGAAACTTGTGGCCTATACCTCGCATCTTTTGCCACTCTCCCTCCATCTAATCGACGCAAAATTGCTGATACTTCAGGCATTTGCTGCAAAACGGTTGAATATGGATTCTAAAGTAGACTGACTAATACTGTATTCTGATATTCCCAACCGGTTCCTGACAAAAACGGACTTCAGAATGTCAGTAACCGTGTCAAGAAAGAGAAGGACGAAAGAACCATGAAACAAAGGTTACCTGTTTCTTTCCAAATGCCCAAAAACATCGGCAAGTGAGAAGCCTTCTCCGTATGGCAACTGCAGAAAATACTCCAATGAATTTCGATCTTGCTTGAATAACATAAGTCAAAAACTAAAGAATAGTCTCGCGAGGAACAAAACAAACTAGTCAAAAGTACACAAGAACGACAACGGAAAAAAGACATGCATTTGCCCACGAACTTGGTGTTATTCTGCAACAATGACCAGAGTCAGAGTGGCCAACCAGCCACCAAGAGAAACAATTAACCTTGAACCAACATTCTGATCCACTTTACCGACAAACAAGCTTCCCGAGATGGTTAATCGTCACAAATGGCTAAAGCGATCATTAGCAGCATTGACAAAGGCAGCTACATGACAGTTAAGGAGTCCAAATTTAACACTCTTCAAGATCGATTCTAAGCAACTTATATACTGTTTACCAGGCTAACAAAAAATCAATGTGTTCACCTGACTATCTAACGATTAACACGTGTTTTCAGTTACCAATGTGGTGTGTATCACGCACCGATTAGAGGTTTTTTTTTTTTTTTGGTCGGTTACCGATTAGAGGTTGACTTCAGGGATTTCTATCCAAATCGGGTTGGGAGGCAAATATAGCTTATAGATTACGTTGTGCCTATGCAAGATTTTCTTCACAACCAGTCCCACTGGCCGAATAAAGGAGGGGATGAGTGTGTTGGTTAGCAGATAACCAACAACTCTTTTGTAGTCAAATCCCTTTGAAATAGGCAGGGCATCTTCACTTCTCACTGAGATTATTTGAAAACTCCAAATCATAATAAGATGGCTTCATAGTTCAGGATTTTCTTTTTTCAACCAAAAAAAAGCCTCATCAGATAACCTGAGTTTAAAGAACTCCCTTTTGTCAAATCTGGCAACCAGTATGACATAAAAAATGAGCCTCCAGGGTTTAAAAGGATCCGCTTGTTGAATTCAACACATCTTGTAGTTGAAACCTCACTAGGCTTTTCATGCATATCCTAGAAATATTTTCTTAAGCTTTCTAAGGAAAACAAAATGAACTATTTAAGCATTATTTGATGGGATGAAATTATCGATACAATTGAAAGTACTTGGTGAAAAAGGAATAATTGATATATCAAGGTTATTGGTCAAAAGTGTTCTCCTATGAAGGTGGAACTTCAATGTTTGAACTGGTGATCCAAGGAATTAGCAACTATTATCTTACAACACCTCTTTCATCGCAAAATTAGTTTATTCATATTCTATGCAACTCATTTTATTGCTTAGAACTGGAGTTAGAAAAGGAAGTCAA
Source organism: Syzygium jambos (assembly GCA_031216235.1). Taxonomy (NCBI): domain Eukaryota; kingdom Viridiplantae; phylum Streptophyta; class Magnoliopsida; order Myrtales; family Myrtaceae; genus Syzygium; species Syzygium jambos. The sequence continues at coordinate 25,073,412 of CM062220.1, forward strand.
TATATAGATAACATGACAACCTAAGATGTCTGCAAAATACGGCATTTCAGTTGATTTTCCTCCTACCACAACTAATGTAAATGACATAAACTAGGTATCATTCAGCAGATTCTTATATTCCCGCAAGCTGCGACAAACTATGAAGTCATCATGACTTTACCTGATATTTGACACTCAACCCATTGCAATTCTGGAATTCCGCACCAGGAAAGGATGATGCAACAAATGAATCGATGACTGAAAACTTTTCTTTCGTTAACCACCACTCGCAAAATATAGGCAATGGTATACCACCTGCACGAAAATCAATACAAACGGATGGGGCTAATTCCTTCAGTAATAAACCAATGAACATATGATTGTAACTTTGGAGCTTACAAAAGCTTTATAATTAACGTGAGAAGACTATACCATCTCGAAATAACTGGTCTGACAACTGTTCTCGTACAACCCCGTCAGAAAGGTGTACCTCCGATAGAAGTGTCATGGTCCTTTCTTCATTGCCAAGCCAGTGTCCAACTGTCATTATCATTTCTTTTGATAAGCTAATCTCTGCCACTGTTGCATTTTCTGCAGTAATGGAGTCCATGCCCCCAATGCAAACTTCAAGGTCATCAAGTAAGCTTCTGGGCAGAGGAATATCAAAAAGTTTTCCTCTGATAATTCGGCAAAGGTTGTCCAGGTCAATGGGGTTAACTTCGGTAGGTTTAACCTGAAGAAAAAGATGCAGCAATGAATATTTGCAAAAGCCATAAGAACTTCCTTTACATTGCCATACCTCTAACTCGAGATGATTGCCAAAACGAGTTTTCAAATGCTGGGGACTCCCAATGCATCTTAATCGGCCTCCAACCTTCAATTATAACAAGAAGAAAAAACAATTAACCCACCCTCGATGAAAATAATATTGTCAGCTCATGGAAACTACTATTTCGATCGGTACCATTATTCCAATCCTTGTACATAACGCCTGAGCTTCATTCATACTATGAGTCGTTAGAATAACCGCAGTCTTTCCTCGCCTGGTTGATAAACGGGATATCACATCCCACATGAACCGTTTGGCAATGGGGTCCATACCTATCACCGCAAAAGACATTTACGTTTCAGTAATTTAATGAGGTATCATAAAGTGTACATCCTCTCAGAACCAATGCCTATCGACCAAAGCAAATAACTCTCAATAGTTCGCATCACCTGCAATACACTTATATAAAGGATTTGATAGGATAAATCTAGGCACGATAGTCCAAGCATCTTTCACCCCTGCTATCAGGAACAAACATCTAGAAGAAACCATACATGTCTAAAACAACTAAAGTACTTTAACAATTCCATACCAACTCAGACAATGTCAAGGTTTATAAAATGTGCTGCATGTGTGTAATTTACGTCTGTATTTATGTACAATCTACAAAATGTCCAAGATATATCCACTTAATTAGAAGTTTAAAGAAATCCTCGAATGCAGACTTCCATGAGAACTTATAATGAACTACTAAACTTTGAATATGGGAGGAAAAATGTCACATCGGTTGCTAAAACCAATTAAGAATAGTTATTTAACATACCTGTAGAGGGTTCATCAAGAATGACTATAGGAGGATCTCCAATCATTGCAATTGCAACAGATAATTTGCGCTTGTTTCCCCCACTAAGAGTAAATGATGGTCTTTTTGCATATTTAAGCAAGTCAAACTCCACTAACTTCTCCATAACAACCTACAAAGACGGAGGAGGCATTAGCAGTCCATCTTGGGGGAGTCACGGATTTATGCAATAAATGAAAAGGGCTAGCACTACAGTAAATTGAGATCTGCTCAAAACCTTTCCCTACAAGTGTTAAAAAATCTATAATCCAAATCTATATCTATCCATGAATATTCAGTAAGGAGCCATCTCTTTAGCAAACATAAGATAGCAATTGTGAAAAATCTTTCATTTTGACAACGTACATCATTAATTCTTTGGTCTGGGACTCTCTTTATCCTTGCATAAAGTTCAAGATGCTCTTGGACAGTGAGATAATCTAAGAGCGCGTCGAATTGCGGGCAATAACCAATCTGGAAAAGTACGGCATTAGCAAGCTTCAGATATTCCAGTAGTTGAACATCACCGGCAAACAATATAAATAGTGCAAAATATTAAAATATACATGTCGCCGAGCAGCCTTGGGATTCGAGCGGATATCTTTGCCAAATACAGAAGCAGTTCCACCAGTTGGATATTCCTCCCCTGCATGTCACTTGATCAGAGGAAAAATCGCCTCTTCCACTGCCCAGATTACTACCTTTTTCTCTTATTTCATTTTTTATTACTTCTTCCATCATGGGAAAGGGGTGTTGAGCCGTCTTATAAAAAATATTGTTTTTCTTTTAACGTTTGATATTATTCATCCTGCTCAGTAAGACTTGCTCCACTCATTGGCTTTCTGTCGATTGCCAAAGACATGGAGAATCCTTGAAAGATCTAGATAAACAGAGAAACATTGACTAAGAAAGAAAAAACTGCAGGAGATAACATCCTTTTTTCCAGACGTTCTACTGTTTCTTAAAAAACAACTTCCTCAACAAACGAAGACATGCACAAAGGGACACTTATGATATGATATTCACAGTAACACATCTTCAGTGTTACAAATTAGCATTTGTGAGAAAAATTTGCACCAACCAGTCAGCATTGATAGTGTTGTTGTCTTCCCTGCTCCATTTGTCCCCAAAAAACCAAAGCATTCTCCTTCTTGAACTGAAAAAGTCAAAGAATGTACCGCCACCTTTATGCCACAATGCTTACCTCCAGAGTACGCCTAAATTTTGTGGATCAGGTTAGAAAAGTTTTAATGGACAAGAACATTTCATTCGCCAGAAGTGTAGTAGTACCTTCCTAAGGTCCCGCAAATAGATGATGGCATTATCAATGGAACCTGAAAGGACCCCTTCCCGTTCCATTTGGACATCAATGTCTTCATCATAATCAAGAGAACCACTTTTGGAAGATGATTTCAGGAGAGGCTCTGCGTAACTAGTGGAATTATTAGAAAGGTTCTCAGCAATTTTTTGCCAAGACTCTTTAATTGCAGCCACAGTCAGCTTGTGAGAAGGAAAGAGTTCAAGTCCAAGAGTCAATGAGAAGTAGATAAAACTCTGCCATGACAAAAAGTTAAACTAAATGAGAGTTGGCCCAATTTCAATGGATCAACAACAAAACATGCTATCGCAAAAAATTAACAAAAAGATTTCGATATCTAAAACAAAGTCTGTAGACTCATATTTAGTACATGTGTGAATGCAAGCATGCACTTGCGATATGTGCTAAAAAAAGCATCCACCTTTCTAACAAAGATTTTCTTATTTGTTTTTGAAACAGAAAAAAGCATGTGAAAGGCCTCAAGAATCAAGATGAGAAATACCTCTACGCCAAGGTAAAAAAGAGAGGCGCCAGTCACGTTCCAATCAAAATCTCCCTTACTGGAGTTATCCTTCACCCCTTGCCGTAAAAGGGCTAGTGAAGCAAGTCCATCAGCAAAACAAAACCCCGGCGATACTCTGAAGAAGTTCTGAGAGAGAAGATTATCATTTGTCAAAATCTCAGATCAATGTATGACTTACCAACATGAAGTTTTGCTGGAAACAGTTAAAGTGAAACGGAATAGAAAAGACACTTAGCTCTCCGAAAATCAATCTTAACTTGGAATTTAATCAAGGATATGCTGTCACTTGAATTCAACAGATTAACAGATTGATCTAACATTTTCTAGAGAAGTTAAGTATGGTGATAGCCACATCAATATACCACATCAACGAAAGTGAGGCAACAGTATGCATTTCCAAAAAATTCAAGACACTCAATGTGTTTGTCTAGTCAAAAGGAATCATTAGCACATATTCTGAGGGAGCAAAATGACAATCTGTATTTTGGCAACTCTCTCGCAAGAAAAATAGGCCCAATGATGAGAACAGTCCAAAGTAACCTGGAGCCGAAAGGCAGCGAACAAACTTTCTTTAGACTTCAAAAGGGGAATAGCTTGATGCTAAGTTGCCGTTACCCTATCCCATGGAAAAACAACACAAAATTGAATAACATGATTCTGGCATTTAATATTTAATCTGATACACACTAAGGTCTTATCAGACAGAACACCAAGCATCCAAACAAAATAAGAGCTTGGCTGACAATTATATCGCAGGATATTTCCTGGTGAAAAAAGATGCATAAACCAAAGCATCCGAAACATCATCCAACAGACACACTCATCTCAAGTCTCAACACTGCTATCTTATTGGCATATACTCAACTAATGACGTAATGACTGATCCCCGACCAAGATAAGAGCCATTCATAAAGCATTAAATTGAACCTTGAGAAAATCGTTTGCCCTTCTTGTTGTATGCATGAGCCCCATGATGAATGAGATGACCATGAGAATGAGACCAGTGAAGACGTGAACCAGAAGAACCACATTCTGCAAGTTTGTTAACATCACCCGATCTAGTAAAGCTCAGTGCCTGAGAAGCGAAATAGCACAGTCAGGGAGATTTGCACACCTGTGCCATGGTATGGTCCGTAAAGAAGAATGTGAGGCAATATGTTGACGAAGCAATTGCCAGGCCATACTCCAAAAACATCAGGACCGTTGGAAGAAAGCTACCAGCTCCAATAAATTGATCCATACCTAAGAGATCAAACCAACTATTACATATAGGTCAATGGAATATTTAGCCATGGCTAACTAGTAGAAAGCGAATTCCCAAGAATTTGTCAAAGAGAGAGTCTTCCAGGAGAGTTTTTTTTTTCCCTTTGTCAGGCTGGTGTATCTGTCTCCATTACAATTACTACAAATTTTAACCTCTGTCAATGTGGTGATTAGAAAAGGAGGTTGAGAAAAGCGCCCTCACTAAGTTATATTTTATCCTGATTTTTCATACCACCAGCAGGTAAAGCAGTTAAACTCTTTAATTATGTACAGCCATCTCTGTACTCCCTAAGCCCTTACTAAGTAGAAGCTTTCCAAAAAATCAACCTCCCCTTGATTTGAAACGAATTTAAAAAACATTCAAATATTCAAATTGCTGCCTCTGGTTTTCAAAATAGGGTGAACATAGACATTACTGTAAAAGGTAAGTCTTGATCACTTCAGATTGAATTGATGGAGCAGCCAGCATTACATCCTGTACTGCTTTTTGAGGTCTTGCTTCAAATTATTTAATATTTGAATGGCATAAGGTTCCTAAATAGGAAACATGGACGAAGTTGTTTAATCTAATTAAGATGGCAAGAATGAGTCATCAAACAGAAGCATAAAGCATAGCCATTTCAATTGATCCATCCAGTAAGAATGTCAAGTGCATACCGAAGATGTAGAAGAGAACAATTGCAAAAGATGAAGGGAATAAGAAGCTGATGAAGTCCCACGTGTAGATAGAAGTCCAATATGAGAGTATGGAAACCTGAAAGTACAATAGGTCCATAAGTTTTAATTGTACTTTGTTTACAGTCGCAAATTTACAATTAAAGCCTCATACCCCACTAATTAGTTGCTGGTGTTTAGCTTTCACTTCCCGCTCCTGCATAGTGTAACATCATACAATAATTAAACAAACAAACGATCACAGGGTTCCATTTCAAAAGGCTAAGGACAACTTCAAATGTGGAAGCGAACTTCATATGAACGAAACAATGCACTGCTCTCTCATATACTCTGAATCTAAGCTTAATTAGGAATGCATGAAGAAGCAAGTTGCTTGCAACAGTGAAGTAACAGGTCGAGATAATAAATAGCACTTCGCTAGTAGCTACAACCCATTAGACCTCAGAATGGAAGGGAGATATATAGTGCTCAAGAATGATTAGATAGAAGGGGAAGTTGGCTGACAATAACTATCTAAATCTGTCAGTCCTCTAAGAAAGAGAATCTGAGCGTTTGCTAGAGAAATGCTTAACAAAATAATGTTGTAGGAGACATGTATTTAGGACTTAAATGAGTATGCTACACATCAATGAACACAATACTTAAAGGAGTACATGAAGCTGGAAAGGATCATTTAACATGCTGAAGAGAGTAGACTCCTTCCATGACCAAAGGAAGATACAAAGCAAAGCATACATATTAAAGAATTGCAACATCAAGAGGCAGAAATAATAACAACTAAAAAAATCCCGCCTACGTAAGCTATTAGTACAGGAAACATAGATAAAATTGATGCATTTCAAAGGCATAAAACTAGCGTGCATACTACAGGAGAAGGCTTAGAATTATACCTTCACAATAGAAACTGCAAATGAAGCAGGAATGAAGGAGAACGCAATAGTAATTATAATTGCAGCAGAGAAAGCATCCAGATCCTGCATTTTACAAACACAAAAGAAATGTTCTAATCAAACGGCCATTAAAAAGATTAGAGCCAAGTAACATAGTACACAGGGAAGAGGCATGCATACATGACGCTGCAACCGCTGGCTCTCTGTCATTGGAAGAGGATGATTGCGAGTTTGAATAGTCATGTTTTCGTCTTGTGTAGCTAGCCTAAGCATTGCGGAATTCATTAAATTGATGAAAGTTGGAGCAGCATGTTGACAAGAAAAATTGTGCAGTACAGTGTAACCTAAGCTCCCATCATCATTTTGATCATCCATCACAATAGCCCCATACCTGCAAATAAGATGCAAATTTGAAAGACTGCAATATTCAAGGCTTAAATTGATTCATCATGCAAGATCAGATACACAAGCCACACAGTTTTACATTCAGCATTGATACGGAAGCTAAAGCATTGATCGTGACTTGTAGCTTTAAATAAAACCAAAGCAAAAGTTAAGCTTATCAAATGATACACCAGTCCTCAGGATGAAGCAATCTTTAAATGGCAACTTGTTTTTGCCACTTCTTGTATGAATAGAGAACAGTGTGAATTCCAGAGCCCCATAGATGATTATTCCATGTCTAATTATACTTCTTTTCACCAAAGAAAAAAACGCACAGATGAACACATCAATAAAAAAGCTGGCTTTGAGGCTACGTTCCAGACCTAAAATGTTCATCCAATTACTGCACCATTTTAGAGGGAGGAAGCAAGTCATATGTTCTCCTTAGAGGGAATTTAGATCCTTACAATCCAAATTCCACCTAAGGTCCGATTACCTTAATGGTGAAAGAAATATTGCTTGGAAGTAAAATCATTGTATCTCACCATTCAGATTATAGAAAATCCTTAAACCTGGAAAAATGTAATGTCACTCTGAAGATAGAAAACTGTGGGAGAAAGAATCACAGAGAATTTTACTTAAGCACCTTGTTAGGATTCATTGAAACTAGACATGAAATATTCACTTATGGAAAGTAAATCTGAAAAATGTAATGTCATTCTGAAGATAGAAAACTGTGGGAGAAAGAATCATCAGAGAACTTCACTTAAGCACCTTGACTGGTAGGATTCATTGAAACTGGACATGAGATATTCACTCATGGAAAGTAAAGCTGGTCCTAAATTAGGCCCAGCTACCTCAACTGCATCAGCATATGCCTTTTGGGAATCAGGGAATTTATATGCACTCGGTTTGGATCTCTGAATCCATCCTCCCTTAACATGTTGGGCTACCTGGATTATCAGTAGCTTTCAGTGGAAGGAATGATTGCATTAGTCAACAAAACAGAAAGCTAGGTTGGATATTCCTTACATACTCCTTTTTCACAATCCACTGTCGGAAGTTCATATATTAATCAAAACCATAACAAAATGTCATGTGTATCTTACATACCTCGTTTGCTATAGGCCGCGATAGATCAAAAGGAATTGGACCACCACCCCCACCACCACGTAGTAAAGGATTAAAATGGGAAGTTGTGAAAGTGACGGACATCTGATCAGGATGTGGCTTAAGCTTCAGCAGTAGAAGCCCCAGAAATAGAAAAACTACTGGTATCAGAAGCTGGAAAACAATTGTTTTGCGGTCCCTCCGAGCGGAAATGGCCCTCTTTATGAACAAAGCTTTACAATGTCGCCAAAATATAGACCTAGAAATGATGGAACAACAACAGCACTGCATACTTAAGAAATTCAATACATGGAAAATTCCAGTAACAAATACACTGCATGCTTTCCCAATTAAGGCAGGCAGAATCCACATGGCCTTTCTGTAATTTCCACAAACTTTATTGTGCAAGGTCATTTTTGTAGTACTGCCACAAGAAGCTCGAGAAAGATTGTGATCCGTCGAAACAGAGATGTTCTCTGTGGCAGTTTCAGCTTCATCATAATCACATCCGGCTACTCTTAGGAATACTTCCTCCAATGTCGTGACGGATATACCATAGCTTTCTATGCCAAGATTTTCATTGACACCTGATTTTCGAGAGGAAGACATTGATCTCTTCATGCAACCTTCAATTTCCCTAAACATACTCTCGAAAAAAGGAGAAGACGCCAACGGAAGCTTGAAGGAAATTTCAGTTCCAACCTGGAAAGGGAGATAAATGCACCAAATAAGAATCCTGTGAATTCACTTACAGCTACAAAAAAAAGGCTGATGTAGAGAGAAAGATAATCGCATATGGAGGGAAAATTCACACATAAATCTTAAATGGCATATCGATATCAAATATGCTTAGGCTTCCGGCCAGGACAATCTGTGAAGTATATCAGATGTCTGGCATATTATGGAATAGTACACATCACATGAAATCATGTTATCAGACTTTTTTGATCTGCCGATGCATGTGTGCGCATACATGTGGCTACTGTCATGACAATTACCTCGCTTATACATATTGCTGATGGAATATGACGGTACACAATATCAGCAGCAGCAGATGCAGTTGGAGCAGACTGCATGGTAACGGCATGGGTAAGTACAGAGAAAGCACGTCAATGTCAACCCAGAGAAATTCATACAACATAGGAAATGAACACAGAAATGACTATACCTTCACCAAAGTAAGTGTATAGCCCACCCCAAATTGATGCTTCAAGAAAAGGGAACTGGCCAAAATCATTGTCCAAGGTAACAACCATAAGAAATTGCAATTCACTTTCAGAGTACCAAAATACTTAACTAAATACTATATACTGTCCAAACTATGAAATATATCAAACATTTGTGAATATAGGGGTTCCACATTATACTGAGAAAAAGGTGATACAAGATCCAGAGAGAAAGAGAAAGAGATGGGAAGACAGGGAGATGGAGAGACAGAGATACCATAATTTAAAAGTCACATGGTAGTTATTTCATGTCTCAATACTTCATGACCATTCTCTCTTACATCTGAGGTCCATTTATGGCCTTTTCCTTCCTTTGATCTTCTTCATATAAGAAAAAAAACTTTCACCAAAGGACAAGACCTTACCAAGGAAAAGGAAGTTGCAAAAAGAAAAAGTTTGACAGCATGACCTTTTGAGATCAGGCCTTTTCATTTTATGTCAGCTTTCTGGTGCACAAAAGAACTGGGATGGTTCATGGACATATATCATTTACAAATGGTTTCCCTCAATTAAAAGTCATGGGCTTCAAATTCCTCACCCACATGTCTCGGGTCGCACGCTTAAAGTCTTTGATATACTACCAACCTTCACGCATGGAACATTGTTAAGTCATGCGACATTCTCTAAGAGCTTAAGTTTTTTTCAACAAAAAGTGGTGCACTCAACTTCAAGAGTTCCAAGTTTTGCACCATGTTACACAGTGTTTATACATTATTTGATCAGAATATCTTTATACCACTCCACCAAACTCAAATCTCCAACATTACTTATAAAAATGTGACAAAAGTCATCAACTCTTCCAAATCTGACAGATTTAAAAGAGCTCCAAGATTATGTCATTCATATGTCTATGCATTCACAAGCAGTTGCAATAACTGCTCAGGAAATCCAAGCAGCTCTCTCTGTCCCAGCACACATCAGAGTTTCAATAATAGTAACTAGGCTTTCCACGTTCAAATGTTTCTTTCTGATGAAATGAGCATGATGTCACAAAGAATCAAATGAGAACGAAATCACTTACTTTTTGCAAGTAAAGTAGATCAAACTAACCTTCCGCAGCATTTTAAGGAACCATTAGCCATTATGGCTATCCGGTCTCCCAGTTCATCCGCTTCATCCATTGAATGTGTGGTTAATAGTATTATTCTTCCTTTTTTTATTTTTTTAATTAACTGCCATGTCAATCGCATTGAATATGGATCCATTCCACTAGTTGGTTCATCAAGAATGATAACCTGGGAACAAATTTAATTTGTTCAACAGAAATCACTTAATAAAACTAGGGAATAAAGCCTCCAAAAGGAAACCTAGAAGAAAGTATCACCTTACTATTTCCTATCAGAGCAATCCCAAGAGACAATTTTCTCTTCATTCCACCAGAAAGAGCCCTTGCGCAGGTGTTGATTTTATCAGCCAAACCTACCTGGTCAAAATTAACATAGGGTGATCTTTGTGGTATTTTGCAATAAAAGGAAACAGGAAAGGAAACTAGGGCAGCATGACTTTCCTTTCAATGCCTACATTCCACATCTACATTATTGGGATCCAGTTAAATACCATTAAGAGCTTTTTTTTATATAAAATGACCAAAGCAAGTTATAAACGTAACCGTCTAGAGAAACATTCTCTAATGCAGCCCTCAATTGCATACAGCTCAAAGCAGCAGCTCTAGTTTCCCAGGATCAGTAGGGGTAATAGCACTATCTATCCTTATTATTGGTGAGAAAATCTAAAGCCCTAGAAATTAATGGTGTAGCAATGAGGGACTGCAGCTGACAACTAAGAAGTGCAGCTTGAACTCCTCAAGCATGTACCCCCTCCAATCTCATGCAGTGTATGGGGAGGGGCACCTCACGCATTCTAAGAGCTTTTTACCAACCCGCAAAACTCAGTTATGGATTTCCTCCTAGTTAGCACAAAACAAGAATTAAAGAAAAGCTACCCTAAAGCCTTATATCAAGGAAGAGGATTGTTAATCATACTTATAAGTCTATACTTCCCAAATGATCACAATAAATGTAAGCTACTTGTCAATTGTATGGAGAGAACTCACTTCGTCAACCATATCAGACACAACACGCTCCAAAAGATCTTCCTTGACACCCTTCAACACTGCATATATCTCCAGGTGCTCCTGAACCTGCCAACAATAGTCAAACAGGTCAAATGACAACAATTAAGATAAACACAAAACATTGAAAGGTAGTCAAATAACAAGAATAAAGAAGGTATATCAAGCAAAAGAATTCAGTTGTACAACATATGGAGATATAGGGGGGAAAAAAGACAAATGTTACTCTATTCTTATTGCTGTGAGGATATAAGGATATGCAAAGTAAACCAGCAAACACTATTGCAGTGTTTTTCCATGTTAAGAAGTGAAAACTATATAGAAACTTTAAAAAAAGAGAGTGGCTCATTTATGCAATAATAAAGCCAAGTAGAAACCTAACCATTGGACATTGACTCTGGCACATTTTCTGACAGTGGCATTCATAAATAATGCCACAAAACTACCAAAATGGACCAGGAGTTATGCATCTGACAGATCAATTGTGACTTGCCAATCTACTCAATGCTCAAATGCAAAAGTGATTGGTAGTAGTAGCACCTTCTGTGTTGGATATGCATGATTGTCCGAGTCATGTGATAGGCACAAAAATTAAGCATTGCAAACAGAGAACACAAATTAGTACTGGTCCCCTTTAAATCTTTTCAAATACAGCACAAGTTAGGGGGACAATTCTAAATCCTAAATGTTTTATGGTGTAGTGAAACGAAAGTGAAGAATATGATGTGAATACAACTTGGTCAGAGGGACTTAAAAATGACTTCCTACTTTTATTTCTACTTTTCCAACCAAAATTTGACAACAAAAAAAAATAAACAACTCATTCAGAGGTCTTGGAGCAGGCTTACCTCTCCTGCCTTTTATCTAGGGAAAATTACCCAACCGGTCCTAAACCTATTGTACGGATGCAAATTCAATCCTAAACTTCCCAATTTTGCCAATTTATTCCTAACTTTTACTCAAAATTTCAATGTAGTCCTTCCAGTCAATTTTTCATTGGAAATCGCTGACATGGCATTCTAGTCGTCATTGGTCGTCCTACATGGCACACTGCCACATTAGGGATTTTCGGCAAAAATTCGCCAAAAGGACTACATTGGAATTTTACGGAAAGATTTAGAACTCAATTGGCAAATTTGGAAAGTTTAGGACAGAATTGGCATTTATACAGTAGGTTTCGGACTGACTAGACAATTTCCCCCTTTTATCTATGTCATCTCATGATAGAAATAGAATTTTCCTTCAAGTTTCTCTCACATGATAAGTGCCACAAAAGATGGTAAAGCACAAGTCACTCATTCATGTATGCTTCAAGAATCATTTACACAAAAATTGTAATCTGAAGAGAACTTCAAAAAGCATTTGGAACAGTAACCAATATTCCATGCGGCATGAGAAACAAAATTGACATCAAACTATGAGAAAATAAATGAACTGTTGTCTGAATAAACAGCATTGATGACGCAGTCTAATTCATCTGAATGAGAACCGTGGAGATGACTAGGTTGAGACACACGCTTAGATCATTATCACATCCAGTTCCAGAAGTGGGGAAGAAACTTGTGGACTGTTTAAAATAGTATTTGCAGCATATCCTACTGATGTAATTAAGAAATAAACAAAGTGCTCACTTACAGTCAGTTCAGGAAAAAGGATATCATTCTGAGGGCAAACTCCCAGACATTTCCTTATCTCCTCCTGCAGAAGATTTCATCCATCCCAATTAAAAATCTATATTTGGATAAAGAGGAAAAGATACAAATCGTCTATGACCCTAAGGTTCAAATCCTTCAAGCTTCATGATTCTATCAGTCTTCAAGTGACAGGGAGTGTTAAAATAGAAGTATAAACAGCATGTTGCCTAACAACTTAAACTTTTACAATAAACGGTTGCTCACTCAACTTTAACGCAAGTAACACAAAATATCAGGCAAAATAAAACAAACCTCCGATTATAAACCCCGTCAAGCATCTAGCGTTACACAAGCAAATAATCACACGATCTTAGCATGTACACCCTTTCCAAGAAAATGTTCAGAACTCAGCGGACACACAGGACACCAGTGCCATCTTGAAGAAAGATGGATCAACAATTTGCAGTTTAAACTCTCCAAGTTTTCCAGAAGACTGACGACAAGACAAGCAGTAGCAAGCTAGAAATGCGCAAACCTACCCTTCGCTGACTTGCTGGAGTCAACTACATGGGTACCATCACAATATTTAAGGCTCTTTACCTTGTAAATCATTTCCTCCTATGTCCAACGCACCCACTTTTGACTTGATTTAAGTCACATGTTCAAATAGAATTATCCCACTGTCAGTGCTTCATGTTCAAACCAACTTCAAAACAATTGGCACATATCACAGGAACGAGCAAATGAAAGAATTTATAGGGGGTTTATCACTTGAAACGCCTTCCTCTCTAGAAAAGAGTTCTTCTTTCTACGTTCCTTAGTTCTTAAATTGATAAGGGAGAACATTCTACGAAGGCACATACTCGCAACAATGTAAATTACAATAAGACTGCATCTCCACATGTGGCAACCATATACAAGGAAGGTAAACAAGTTTAAGAAAGAACATAGTTGGATTATTTGCTAAACTTGTCAAATAAATAAGCCTACTAAAATAGCTGAAATATGAAATGACGAGACCATATCAGATAATTAGCGTAAAGCTATATTATTCCCATAAATTAAAAACGCCACCCAAATTCTCTGCATCATAAGCAGAATGAAATGACCAGCACAGAGAAAGTATTTTGGAGGAGATAGTTTACCATTTCCGTCGTTATATTTCGGCCAAGCACCAAAGCATCCCCTGATGTGGGAGAAAGAAGTCCAACAAGCATCGAAATTGTTGTGCTCTTACCAGCTCCATTATGTCCTTCATACAGAGCGTTTGCAGATTTAGATGACAAAAAAGTAAACATTAAATGGACTTGATTATTTTCATTTGAAAAAGTAATAAGACATATAGAAGCTTTTTTATGAGGGGACCTACTGCGCAAGTGCATACACTAGAATGGACATAGAGGTCCGAATAGACAAAGTCGTAGCTACTGATATGCTCTGTAGTGAGTTATGTGTTGTTTCAAGAGAATGTTGGGCCCAAAAGAATCCAATGAACAGTACATCCCTAAATGATCTGGAGTTAAGACAGTTGTAATATGAAGAGGAAATAAGAGTGATCAAAAAGAATATTTCACTAGACAATCTCGTGAGCATGGCTTCCCAACAGAAGTATAGCCATTCATTTGTTATCCCGTGATCTTCCAGCATCATCAGTCCAAAGACTTGATCGTTTGTTTGCTTTGGAACCATATTAGGGAAAAGGCTCGATATGAAACATTTGCACCATACAGTTTAGCATAGAGATCACAAAGACATGCCAGAAATCTAACAGAATCTGTACAATTAACCACACCAAAATTGTTCCTCCATTATAGACTAAACATTAAGCCCGATAAAAGGGAATAAAGTCAAAAAGCTGACAACTCTGAAATAAAGGTGAAGAACAAGAAAGACACATTGAGGCACTAACCTAGAAGAGCTAGTATCTGATTCTCATATAGGGTTAGCTGCAGTGAGTTCACCGCACAACATTTCCCCCTCTTCGTGGCATACACCTTATGCAAGTTCCTAATTTGTATGCATCTGCAAGTTAATCAGCTTAGTGTGTGTAAGCCAGAGTCAGAAGACCAAAAAAACAGGCAATCCTATATCAACAGTTCTATACCGCCGATCAAGCTCCTGTTGTTTCATTTCCAAGCTTATTGATTCGATAGCAGGTTCACTATCTATTTCACAAAAAGTGGCCCCCTTCTTCAAAAGTTTACTTTTATCTTGTACTTCCACTCTGACAGCCTGGTGCTTTGGACTATTCTTCTTCCATCTGAATCCCTTGTCAAGTATAAAATCCAAAGGATAAAGCACTCCGCACTCACTCGTAAGGACCTGATGAGCTGAGTACATCAATAAAATAGCAATCGCAGAAGTTTAAAAAAATAATGGACAGTGGAATTCCAAGAGTAGCATAGACCAGTAGCAGCAGGAAGGTGGGTGACAGCAAATTGAAGAACCGCACTAAAAGACAAAAGTCATCTAGCATCTCATAACATATGCAATAGTTAGAAATCCAAATATGGTTGTAATTCAAAAGTTTCTATTTAAACTTTTGATATTAGAGCAACAAACTTAAATGATACCCAATTTAAGTGCAACGGTCCTTAAATATATTCTAAGAAGATTGCATCAATCCTATTGGCTTTTTATTTTTCATTTTCTTATTGTAGCTTATTCTAATTTTCTTTTTGACAACTAAAGTAAAGCTCATCGTGTCATGTCAACTATGATTTTTTACTTGGGCGACTTTGCTTGCCCATCGCACACTTGCAGTTTGAAGATGGACCCCACAACAGATGACAACCGTGAGGATTTTGTACTCGAGAAGACAATTCTCTTCAGAGGACGACTGGGACAGGATTTATCTGAGGATGATGCATAAAGAAAACAAGAATTGGAGCAATGCTCTCCTAAAGCTTCTTCTCTTAGGAGCTCTCTCGAGGAATAGAAGACATGAATCAAATAAAAACCCCACAAATCATAGAGATAAACCACAACAATATCAGTTTCGAAATAGTTCTAACGGACTTACAAACCCTAACGGTGAACATGATAATCTGATGGCCAAGGGAAATCGACAGTAACGGATGGGGGTTCATGCAACGGATATCCTAGTCAAAAGCTCATGTGTGATAGATCCACATTGAGGAGACACAGCTTGCCAAGATCGACCTTGGCTCAACAGAAACATAGATCAAAGGTTCAACGGGGACGACTCAGGGACAAGAACGTCTGGCTATGGCTTGGCAAAGAAGATGCGCCTACCCTTTGCCCTTCTCTAATGCTGATAACTAAGCAACAACATGGACAGAAAGAATGATGCTGTGCAGGCGGTGGGGAACAATGGCAACTTGATTGTGACCGTGTTAAACCTACAACAATCTTCTCCAGCTGCCAAAGAAGATGTGACAAGTGGCTGAGATCAATGGTAGCACTCAACACGACCATCGAAGGACAGAGAACAAGCAAACCATAATAGCTCGACAAAGGAAATCAACGCTTGAAGACGATAATTGACGAGGACTAGCAAGGGAGTTGACAAACTTTACTCTGGATAGCTCACAAGGCAACCAAACCGGAAATCAACGCTTGAAGACGATAATTGACAGGGACTAGCAAGGGAGTTGACAAAACTTCACTCTGAATAGCTCAACCAGGCAACCAAACCAACGGTGATTCCTCCCTCCCTGAACAAGCAAACCAAAATAGCTCGACAAAGGATATCAGCACTTGAAGTCGATAATTGATGGGGACTAGCAAGGGAGTTGACAAAACTTCACTCTGAATAGCTCAAAAATGCAACCAAACCAACGGTGATCCCTTCCCTCCCCTACCCCCCCCCCTCTCTCTCTCTCTCTCTGGTTCTGATCCCAAGTTAAGATCGCAAGAGAAAGAGACAAAGAAAATCAATAGCTACATCTTTACTCACTTCTTTTTCTTTTCTTTTTTTATCGAATTGCTCTCTTCACTTAATGCAAGATTACATAGGTAGATCTACTTCTAGTTGTACAGGAGATAATCTTATATAACGTCCTTATTTAAAATACTCGATGCTTATCTAGTAACCATAAATATCTACTTACCAACACTTATTTACTCGTACAACTAAAAATTGTTACTATTTCTAAGTATTCTTCAAAGAGGACATACCTTATTCAGGTAAAATCCAATCAGACAGTACACAAGTGAGTCGAACAACATCATTACTAGACAGACCAGAAAATTCACTCCAGATGATTCCTGCATGATCCATCATCATGAACAATTAGCATCAGTTATATTAAACAGTACACAATATCTAGACTCCAAAACACAAAGGTACCAGCCAAATGTTGCTCCACCGGAGCCCAACATGAGCACGTTCATAATCAGCAAAGTTAATAGACCCCAAAGCAAAGGCCGTTGGTGAAAGTAGAGAAGCAATGACTTTTAGAATCCTATATGCAGAAAACTGCTGCATAAGTAACCTGGTCCTGTGAATTTAATCACAAATAGGATATCCTGAATGAAATATTTTAGCATGATTACTTACATAGGAACACCTTCGTCATTCACCGTGTAATAAGGAAAGAAGGCCCCGAGAAAAGAAAGGGTACCAACTGCAACAGCTGTTTTTGCTCTTGTGAAAAATGCAGAAATCATAAACGACAGCATGATTGCACTGAGTCCAAAGGAGAAGAAGTACACAAAAACCACGGATTTGTCACTGTACTTGAAAAGATTGTCCATTGTACAAACAGTGATAATTCCAGAGGAAATTGCAAACTGCAGAAAATATAAAACTAAGAAAATGAGGAGCCTGTCATAATGTTTTGCCATAATAAGTAAGACGCTAGAAAAAATAAAAGGGGTTGTGAGTAGTAACACTGAAATAATACATGAAAATACAAATCAGCAATTGAATGATCCAACACAAACCGAACAACTGATCGACCAATTAATAGGCTAGACAGAATACTACCAACTTCTAGAAGCACCTAATAACCATTTCAAACAAACAACCCAGCTCTACTGGTACTTCTTGCCAAAATATTCCACTCTTGGTATGTATCACTTCATATGTAAGAGACAATGTGGATTGGTAAAAAAAGCATTCTCTCATTCTATACATACTGAGGACAAAGAGCGACAAAACGAATAAGATAAGCTACATTTACCTGCAAAGAATATGCAATAAACCAAGACAGGTGAAATATCCCATCTTTCAAACCCATCATGTAAAGACCTTCTTTTATCTTCTGTTCCTGGAATTTTGTGAACATAAAACAGATAAGCCACGGCTGATAATGGTTTTCTCATGTCTGATTTAAAATAATAAATATGAGATAAGTCATTTAGAGCAATTTAAGCATGCAAAATATCATCATTGCACTAATGCAGAGATTATTTTAAGTACCTTCTCAAACACAGAGTAGCTGATTAGGCGAGAAATTGGATAGAGAAAACCCAAAAGGTACCTGCTCATTTGATTCCAAGGAGAACATAATTAAAGGATGACCAGTATTTACCAGAACAGCATCTTCACAAGATTACAAGTACCAGAATTCAAGTGAAATAGAATTTGAAAAATGAAAATCTCGGGGAATACGTACAATACTCCCATAACATTCTTGATGATAGACTGGAATTCATCATCAGTGTATTCACGAGTTGGAAACGGCACTATCCTTATGTTGGAGGGAATGAATTGTTTCCAAGATAGATCAAGCGAGGAACGTCTCTCGGATGATTTTGACAATGGTTCGATGGTCATATTCAGCAAGTCAGTCTGGGTTTGCTGGGCAGACAGAATGATAAATGAATCTAAGACCTGTTGAAGCTGCAGAATATTCAAAGATTATAATCTCATCAGTCTTTTAGCTAAAGTACAGACAGTTCAAGGATTCATTTCCAAGATGCTGAAATTACTCTTTTCCTATCAAAAACAAAGTTAAAAGTCGTTTATTTAGGGTGACCAGATGTATGTAAACGATAAAGAGAATAGTCCTCTTTACTTGCAAAACGCTCGCTCTCACGCCGTAAACATTTGTGCGTCGAACAAGGAATCATTGCCTTGACAAGTAACTCAAAATGACAGTTAACAATCATCAAATATAAAAGAATCATCCTAATAAAAACCTTTTTACAGTGTCAAAAGGAGCCAAGGAAACAGATCTGCTCAATAACTCATTTTGCATCATCTTCCATGCTAGTTATTTTCTTTTTCTTTTTCTGACAAGCAACAATCAGCAACGAAAGAAAAGCAGCAGTACATTTCATGTACACAAAGAGGTGAAAGACAAGGAGGTACAAATAGGAGAGAAAAGACTACACTAAAAGTGACAATGAAAACTAGTTACTCATTATGAAGCCAAGAATCGTACTAGGAAAATCATCAAAAGAACAATGAAGTGTAGTTTCTTAGCACAATACATGAGCTTTTTTCTAAGGTCTTGGCTAAGAGACGTTGAAGAGTGTTGCTATCGAAACGCAAACAGTAAAAAGAATAGCAGGTCACAGCAACATGATGAAAGAACTGACAAAGAAACATAGTTGCAGGGATAGTGCTGCATACCGTAAAAAATCCGCTCAAGCTATACTGCATCGTTGGCATGTTATTAAGACCCAAATGCAAGTCATTGACGAATGGGCCATTGGTGTCCATAATGGATTTAGGGTCGGGAAACCCCGAAAAAGCCCATGTATGGTTGAGGCGTATACTGTAGTCATATATATGAGGGCCTTGACCATGAAACACGACTGCTCCTTTAATTTTAGGATTTGAACAGTTCCTGCAGAAGAAGTCAATAAAATCCATGCTAAGTGCCGCAGATCCAACAAGTAGTTGCTTCCCTTGTGTGAAACAAGACGAGGTGAGTGGTTACTTTTTTCCATTTGTTAAGTATGCCCCCTATCCCCCCCCCCCCCAAAAAAAAAAAAGCTTTCAGATCAGTGACCATGATGGAAGTTAATCTAAAGTTAAAGTTCTTCCTTACGCAAGCACTCTGAACAATGTTAAACAACAGTACATAAATGAATAATACATGGACATGGGCTCGTGATGGTTGTACAGCTTCACATATCAAAGAGTTTGAAAAATGCAACCCGAGTCAAATTCGACAGGTAATCAAAAGTTATGTCGGATCAGGCAATGTGAAGAAGAATAGAAACAGTGGCAAGAGATCTCCATTATAATTACACAAATCGATCATACAAAGAACAAAAATCTGTGAAATGGAATTGATGGAAGGGAAAGGACCTGGCAAGATTTAAAATCAATGGCAGAGCACAAGATCCCAAACAAAAGGTGATCCAATGAGCTTTAAGACATATCACCGATTAAAAGCTATAACCCAAACAATTACACTATCCTCTAATTAGCTCATCATTTCACACGAAATAGAAGGCAACTATGACAGAATGTTGCCTCTAGCATGCTACCTCATGTTAACACAAGGAAGAATATATTACTCACCGAATCTGACTGCAGGCTCCATAGATGTCTGACCGTATGTATGTTTCTAGCTCTTCTTCATCCTTGTATATTTTATGTACGACCTGCATCAGAACAAAGGAAGTCATTTACCTTGCATCATGTATACATATCACATCCGCATCTAGGGAAAAAATTTCATCTCTATTATATAGCTTTCCATAAACAAGACAACCCATCGTCAAATGCAAGAGAGAAGAAGAAACTTCCAATGAAATGATGGACAAGTAAAGGATAAAGTCATGTCTCTAATGGAGAGGGGACAAATAAACTTTGTCTCTAATGGATAGAGGAAAAATAAACTACTTCTGGCTATAAATGCCTCTGCAATATTTTACTTTTTCTTATGCTCAGGCTGTTGCAATTTATGGCTTCCAAAATTGCTTGGCTGTTGAAATAAGAGTCATTGTATCGTTAAATTTGATGAGTCAACCATCATGGAGAACATAATTGTCTGGGCTATTAATCCTCCAACCAAATGTCACGAGAAAATCATTAATCTCCAAAGCACTCTTTTCGCAAGGCAGAAAGAGAGGCAGTGTTGACAACATGGCAGAAATTTTGTGGAGAAACATTACGGATCAAAAATGTCAGGATTGATACTTTTTATGGGCAAGATAACAGCAAGTCCTATCAAAGAAGAAGTATTTCTATTGATGATAAAAGGAAAAAAAGAATCCGCTTAGTCGAAACCAATTCTACACCACCAATGAATTGAAAAGTCCTGTTGACATAATTTTTAACTAATACTTTTTTCCCCAAAAGCTTTACCTATCGGGTAACAAGCTCATATTGTATATCAAGCCTACGTCATAAAACTCCCCATTTGTATAACCAGTATGTTATATATAGGACGTGGACTTGACCACATTAATTGGAGCAATAACAAATACAAGACAGTATCAGGACACAAACTAGGGATGAGCTGTGCTCTACACCATGCTAGATAACATTTTTCTCCCAAAAGCTTAAATTGTGAGGTAGCGATTCACATGCTCACATTATATATAAGGCATAACTCTAAACAATTATAAAGGTTGAGACTTGGCTCTATTAAATCATCCTGGATTAAGATGTGCTGCTCGATTAACAGATCAAAACAAGGCTGCACTCCCTTACAGGAGGTTGTCCAAGCCAATCATGCAATTTAATTCAATCTACGTATCATTCAAGGAAGCCAGTGTCCTTTTGGGATCAAAGTTAAAAAACTAAGAAAACATCAGGCTGACAGAATCCATATTCAATAAACTCGTGCAGAACTTCAACCATAACATTAAATGAACAAACTAGGATCACGACGAAGATGGTACTCACCGTACAAGCTAAAAGAAGGGAAAATTCTAAACTAGCAAGGACTGTAACAGACGGTGCGCGCATGGATTCATATCTGCGTATACATCTAAAAGTCAAGAAGTACCAGTACCTTCAGTAAGGGAAATTTTATGGACATCCAGTTGATCATTGTTCTGGTCTGTTCCGTGTCCGGTGCAAATGCCAAAAACTCCCCCGTCGAGTATAGTAATTCCAAAACTTGCTGAAAATTAGGGGATATCCCTTCGCCAATTTCCACCAACATCTCCTTCCGGACGTGCCTGGAACAAGCTCATGCCATCATCTTATTTGTATAATGCTATACATCGCCACATCAATTAAGCAGCAATTTTTTAACACCTTGTCAAAACAGAGACATCTAAAGCAGAAAAGACTTCCCACGACCCCGTCTTACACAGGTGCTGTTACTTATGCTCGTCACAAAGCACCAACATATCGGGGCAACAAAATTTAACCGATAACTTGAACACTAGTGACGAAGACCAACAAAAGAACTCACGATTGTGCGGGATGAATCTGCGTGTCCACTCGCGTCCTGACTGCTACCAGCAACAAAATGACGATCGTCGGAAGCAAAATCTGCCAGAGAAGAGCACGCTCGTCAGTCGAGCCCCAACGGCAGCTCGGGACAAGCTAAAAACGGCAAGTCGAACCAGAGAAAGCTAACTAGGAGGGAGGAGAAAAAAAACGAAAGGTCCGACGAACGTCATCACTCGGCAGTCGGCAAGGCTCCGAACCGACGGGAGCCAACACAGCTATTCGGAATCGAAACGGAAAGGAGAAGAACGACGGCCGGCAAAGGCCGCCGGAAGCCGTCCGCGATCGGCGATCCGAGAGCAAGTCGGACCGACCGATCACTCCAATTCGAACCAATCCGATGAAACACCCGGAGCCTCTCGCAACACATCTCGAGCTGGAATTCAACTAGAGAGAGAGCAGAGAGAGAGCAGAGAGAGTAGAGAGAGAGACCTCGGCAGCGGTGACGAAGGGGTGACGTATCTTGAGGAGCCAGCTCTTGCGGAGCATGACCTTCAGCTGCCTCCAGGAGGCGCCGCCCGCCATGCTTGCTCCCGCGCGCGGAGGCTCCGAGCGGTGGCTCCGGCGATCTTCCCGCAGCTCCTAGCTCCTCCGGGGGGGGGGGGCTAAACCCTAGGCCTCGGCCGGAGAGGGAGAGGGGGAGACGGAGCAATGGCGTGTGGGCAGCGGAGAGAGGAGGTGGCGAGGAACGTCGCTTGCTTTCTGGTGGGGGCTTGGCCTTTTTCCCCAGAGTCTCGACGTAAGGAATTTTCAGCCGCCGCCCCCCGCCCCCCCTGCACCAACCGCTACGTCAGCGCCCTCTTCGTCAAAAAAAGAAAGAAAAATTGCTAAATCAACCTGGTTTTTTTCTTTTTCTTTTTCTTTTTCTTTTTTTGGGGCCGGGGACGGGGCCGCGTTTGTTCCTTTTCTTTGACCAGAAACGTACTTTAAATTCATTTTCCCCACCAAAAATAAATATAAATATAATTAATGCCGTAAAAAATCCCAAACTCATAGATTTATAACGAATTTACGTTTCATCAGTTTCCGTTAAATTTGATTAATATCATAAAAAATCACAAATTGGTACACCCTTGACAAGCGAAGGGTCAATCCCAAACTAGCACGCCTATCAGCTGCCACGTGCCATTCAACTCAGAAATTTGACAGTAAAGTTTAACGGAAACTAACAGAGGGTAAGTTTGTCACGAATATATTAATTTGAGATTTTTTGTGATCAAAAATTAATTTAGAGTAAATTTATCACAGATGTATCAGTTTGGAATTTTTCGTAATATTAACCCAAAAAGATAAGTCATCTTAGCATTAAGAATTTATCCAAAAAAATTAAAACCCAAAAAATTTACAACCTTTGACATTTGTGAATTCCACAGTTTCGAGTACTAAAATGTAAAAGGTAAAAACTGCTTTGAATAAATTTTTGTTCCATTTTTTCTTGTTTGGGTTGGACAATTTTTTTTTTTTTTGTTCCTGTTGATAAAGGGTGAAATACACGAGCTGTGCATGGAAGTGGAAAGCTTCCGATTAGACGCTTGTTTCCATTAATGAAGTGCAAAGTAGGCAAGGAAACAACTTGGAGAAACTGCCTAAAAGGTCTATTATTAATTGGCTTAATGAAGAAAACATTTATAAAGATTAAATAGGGAATTTGCCATCGTAATAATGACGCTTAATTGACCTGAGCAATTCCTTACAAGCGATCAATGAGACTTGCGTGTACTATTCAAATGGTCATACTTGGCGCTCCACGGAACCACGTTCTATTTGTTCTCGAATGACTGAAAGATGCCCAAAATGCATTAGCTTCGTATGTATTTATAAGTTATAAATAGATTACTATGCAAAAACAATACGTAGCACTCTAAGAAAACTGCTTGTATTTTATTTTCAAAATGACTGAGGAGATGGCCAAATGCATTTAGCGTATTATTTATTTATGAATTAACTTATTAACCTTCTTCTTAAAGATCTATCTTCTCAAAGTAGGATGAACATAATCAAAGAAAGACGGTAACGTATCATAAGTAGTTGGTCTCCCGTGCTATTGAAAGTTTTCTTAGGCTCGGTTTATTTCGCGAAAAATAAATAATTCGAAAAATATTTTCTAAAAAATGATCGATTGTATCGCTCACAAAAATGAATGAATGAAAAATATTTTCATCGTCCATGAAAATATTTGGACATAAAGTTTTATCGATAACAAAAATTATTAGATAATTATTCCAAGTGATACAAGCAATAATTTTTAGGAAAATATTTTTTAAATCATTCATTTTCCGTGAAACAAAAATATAAAAACAATTTCCTCAACAAAAATGAACAAACGAAAAAAAATATTTTCACCGTCAATAAACATATTTAGACATAAGCTATTATCGATAATTAAAATATTTTTCATTAATTAATTATTTCAAGTAATACAATAGATCATTTTTAGAGAATGTTTTTTAATATTTTATTTTTTGCAAAACAAATGGAGCTTAGTCTTATTATGTTCTCAATGACTCCGTGCCCGAACGGGGCCCTTGATTAAATGGAAATTCCATTGACGAAGTCACCCCCGAAGTCAAAATGACGAAGCTTTTTCTGTCTTAGCCTTTCTAAGGGCACCTTGCATTCTTTCTTGGCTTGGTGGGAATGGATACCTGGGGCGCCCATGATAACAATTTCTAGTCATGAACAGATTTGTTTTTCTTTTCCCCTTTTTTCATCTTTTTTTATAAATATCTCAAGGTCATGAACTCAATAATTTCCACGGCCAAAAAAAATAGCTTTAAGCTAAAGTTGTCGAGGCCGGCCGAATCAAATCCAGATCTGGTAAATTAGAGCCCGAATGACAACTATTATGTTCTAGAAATCAATCTTTGACCAGAAATAAATTTTTCTATTTCTATTCCATAGACGAGTTTCTTTGCTAAAATACGTGTTTGATAATGACATAAAATTTCTATTTATGAAATAGAAATTCATTTGATAACGACATAAAATTTCTTCCTTTCCAGCGGCCGGCAGGCGATAGCTGGAGGCGGCGGCGATGGCCGTAACATCTCGAATTTCGACCCATTTCCGGGATCAATGATATTGATATTATTCCTTAATTAATTTTAGTGAGTCTCGCCCAGAACGGATCCTTCACATGATACTGACCAGTAGAGAATGGCTAACTAGGAAAACGGTACGTGAACTAGGGACCCGATCGGGAATCGAGCATCGATTCCGAGAAATGACGAGAAAATATTTTGGGCCAATATAGGCCGATCCTAGGAAGGTAACGGATTTAGTTTGGCCAATGACGTATGATCGGATCGCAGGTGATTTTGCACGAACGAGAGTACGCGTGGCGAACAAATCCTGAACTAAATCCGAACGATCGTGACCTCCGGAACTAGTAATAATTCCTCGTGTTCTCTCGGTAGTTGAGACCATCACGACTCGGGCAACCCTAGATCGATACGCGTAACCCCCTAAACAGCCGCCCGTTAGTGAGAGATCCTAAAATTGTAATTGAGCGATTTTGATCGGGAAATTGGATCCAAACTTGGACGTCGAATTTCGGGGGCGTATGCAACTATTTTTATGAGGACAACGTCATTTTTTAGTGGCCAATTATATTTGGGGTCGGTACGGTCGAAAATTGAAAATTCGGCCCGAAATCGAAAAATTACGATTTTGCCCCTAGGCCTAATTTTGGTATTCCGAATTTGGGAATTAAATATTGGTTTATTTCAGCCCAATAATTCAAGAATTAAAAGACAAAAATGCCCTTGGTTATTTTGGCTTGGATCATTATGGACCAAGTGAGAGAGGGGCAAAATGGAAATTTGAAAAAAGTTGGTCAAATCCCATTTAAGACCAATATTTCTCTCTCTCCTCATTTCTTCCCCTCCAAGCCAACACTTCCTCTCCTCTCCTCTCTCCCTCTCGCCGGCCACCCTCTCCCTCTCTCTCGACCGATCGCCACCGTCGCCGACCGCCAGAGCGCCGCCGCGGCCACACCACACCGCCATGCCATCGTCCGCGCACCATCGAGCACCACCCAACCGCCTCATCACCCTCACGGATCACTCCCCCACTCTCTCTCTCTCTCTCTCTCTCTCTCTCTCTCTCTCTCTCTCTCGATTTTCCTCCCCCTCAGTCGCGTGTGGGAACCGCCGCCGCCGCTCGCCGGACCATCAACCGCCAAGGCCGATAGCCACCGCCGTCCACGTAAGCCATTGCCGTCGCCACCCTACCACCATCCTCCTTCTTCCTCACCCCGGAACACCTCAGACCAGCATCACCACCGCCCTTGCCGTCGTGATCGTCGCCTAGTCTACCACCGTCGATCGCACCACCCGAGGCCGTCGCGAGCACGCTGGAACGCCTCCGCTGGTTCCGCCGCACGCCGACGATAAGTCGCTCGTTCCCCACCAATCCAGATTTGTTGGAGCTTAGAATTAGTGTGAGTATAATCCTCTAAACCCTAATTAGGACGATTATGCATTTCTAGATGGGTTTAGGGTGATTTAGTGCTTAAATAGTACGATTTAGGGGTAATTATTGGGTTGTTGAGCGTGGCTCATATCGTGATGATTTTGGTGGATTAATATACTGATTTGGGAGTAGAATTATGGTCTAGAGCGACTTGATTGGTGACTGTCCCAATGGAATCAAAATTCGGACTAAGTTTGGACAATTGGGGAATAAATTGCAAAATTACCGGGAGAGTCTAGATGTATCGGTTATTGGCTGATTATGTAGAGATTTAATGGCCGGAAAGGTGATGAATAGTGACTATCCATATCGGGAAATTATTGGACTAAGACCGGCTAATTGGGAATTAAGTTATGTGATTGCCGAGAGTGCCTAGGTTGTCCAGCTGGTAGCTGATTTGGTGATGATTTGGGAAGCCTAATGAGGTATTTTGAGGATGATTTAGTGGCCTAGACAGACCTGGTTCATGGCTATCCATACCGGGAATTAATAAGACTAAAACTCGACAATTTGGGATTTAATTGCGAATTCCCGAGCATGGCATGTTTGATCGATGTAGTGGCTGATTTGTATTCATTGGTGATCAATTTTTACCATGTCATGTCGATTGTTTATTATGATCAAGAATGGGAGAGAGTCTGGCGGGCCTCGAAAGTGCGAATTTGTATTGTGCTAATCGCACGAATTTAGGTGCCAATGGTATGCCAGGTTCAAATTGAACTAAATTGATGAATTGGGAAGTTTAATCAAATATTTTGAGGTTGAGTTATGGTCGAGAATGACCGAAATTGGTGGTTGCTCAGACGATGATTAATCAGCCTAAGTTCGGAAGTTTGGAGTTTAATTGTGAAATCCTGAATACGCTGTGTAATTGTTCATTAAGTAGTTGATTCGTGCTTGATTGGGCGTTAATTTGGGGTTGCCATGTCGATTGCCATATGTAGCCGAGAATTTATGAGCATGTCAGGCCTAGAGAGTGCGAAGTCATATTGTTCTAATCGCACGATTTGCGTGCGTTGATATTTGTGCCATGCAATATTGAAAAGAATCATTTTATGGATATGCTAGTATGTTGATTGGGTGTATTGTGACTGATATGAGCATGTCAAATGATTAATTGAGCACGTCATGGCATTTATCGAGTATGTTTTGGCATTAGTTGACTATGTGCTGAGTTGAAATTGGATGCTCATTGTGCATAATGTGATTGTCCGAATGTTGGATTGCATGGACACGCATTTCACTTGTTGAGCATTGGCTCAAAATGAGAATTATGCAAGTATGCGTGCTTGACATGAGCATATGATCACCGATAATACCTTGATGTGTTTTACGCGGGGTTCAGATAAAAACTGGTCGTGTGCATGTGTGATCACTAAGAGCCCTGATGCGTTTTACGCGGGGTTGAACCGCTCTGATGCGTTTTACGCGGGACGATACCCGGTTCGTCCGGAAGACGGTCAGACCTGATGCGTTTTATGCGGGTTTTGATCCATAAGGAGATCGGTGTTGCGCCCGATGCATATTACGCGGGCTAGAGACACTGGGCCTGATGCGTTTTACGCAGGCTAGGAAGTATTGGTATTGAATTAAAGACCTGATGCGTTTTATGCGGGTCAGACCTGATATGTTTTACGCCAGTTGAGCTCTAATTGAGAAAATGAGCTATGTGCCAGTGTGCAGTATTGAGCCAGATCATGAGCATGGTCATATTGATGGCATGTGTATGCAAGAGTGCATTGGCAAGTATGCGAGTATGTGTGACTCGGTGAATTGTGTGCAGCACAGGCACTAATGAATATGAGCACGCGTATAGCGCACGTATGATCAAGTGTGGTCGTGTATGTGCTACGAGAATTATATGAACTACCTAACCTACAGGGTCAGTTGTGCGATTGACCTGGGCCTGAGGGCCTAGGTCTGTAGTTGTGGCTTTGGTTGTTGTGTTTTGTTTGCCTGTCAGGAGGTGCATGTTAGCCTAGTTTAGGTTTAAAGGGTTTTACTCGCTGAGATTCGTCTCAGCGTTGTTAAAACCTAACATTTCAGACCCCAGCCATGTACTCAGAAAATTCGTCTCCTAGTTTTGGAATTCCCAGTCACCTGGACAATCAACAGGTGGAGTACCCTCTAGAAGACGGTCGAGCTTATGTGAAGCACTCGAGCGTGGTTTGGATTAACGAGGGTGGATTATACCCGAAACCCTATTCGTACGTGGCGTGGACGTATCGAGATGGCTTAGAGGAGACTGGCCCATTGAAGAGTTTCGACGTCCCCTATGATGGCGTTGGTGAGTGGGACCCTTTGGCGATCATCCCTCCCGATGGCGAGGTCGTGGATCGCAAGGAGCAGATTAAAAAGCCGCCCATAGTACCCCAAGTGAAGCCGCAGGCTGTGCAACCATTACGAGCAATTCCTCTGGAGCACGAGTCAGAGGACTCAGAAGAAGGTCGGGTGGAGGATGACCCTTAGATATCCCCGGGCAGATTTAAGAATTGTATAGAATAGGTCGGACCGGTCACTTTTTGGAATATAGGTCGACCTATGGTGTAATTAGGTTAACTCGGCCACCTGTCCCTTTTTGTCGTGTCGGTGGCTTTTGGATGCTCATGTTGCTGAGTTTGATTGTAATGCTATAGTTAGCTCAGTTCGATGAATAGTGTAAATGTTCACTAGTTAATGCAAGTATATATTTTCTGTTGTTGTTTGAGCTATCATTGGTCATATGTTTGTATTGTACAGGTGATTTATAAGTATATTGTTTTCGCATGTGCATTGATCTCTGTGTAGGCGTTGGATCGGCGACACGTCCTAGGACGTCGCACTAAATTCAACCTTTACGAGGGATGTTGCGCGTCGTGGGGTTCGGGGCGTAACAGTGGCTGGAGGTGGCTGGTTTCAGGTGACGGCGGCGAAGGACGGTGGCAGGAGGCGAAGTACGATGGCGAGAGGGCAATGATCGATGGTGGGAGGTGGCAGGCGTAGCGCGACAACGGAGGATTACAGACAATGGTCGACGACGGAGGACGATGGCCAGAGTGGGCCGGTATCAGGTGGCGACGGATGACAATGGGCGGCAGCAGAGGATGGTGGTGGGAGGTGACTGGCAGAGGATGGTGGCAGCAGGGAGCCAGAGAGCGGCGGCTGACGATGAGAGGTGGCCAGCATCACACAACAGCAGAAGACTACATACGGCAATCGGCGGCGGAGGACAAGAGGAGTCGACTGGCGAAGGACGGCGAAAGGTGGCCGGAGCGCGGTGGTGAACGGCAGCGAACAACAGCGGCCAATGGTAGGAGGCAAACGGCGTCGGGTGGTGGTGGAGGATGGCATATGACAGGCAACAGTGGATGGCCGCCAGCAGGTGGTGGCAGATGACGTAGGGAGGCGGTGGGAGGCGACCGGCGATAGAGGACAGCGGTGAACAGCAATGGATGACGGTGGTTGGAGGCGGCCGGCGGCGGTGACAACTGGTAGTGGGTGGGCAGCTAGCTAGTAATGAGAGCGAACGATGAGAAAAGTTTTTATTTCTTATTTTTGTTCTAAATATAGAAAAGTAAATTTTTTTTTATTTCTAATTTCTATTCAAAACCTATTTCTGGAGTAGAAATTTATTCCAGAAATAGAAAAATGAAATTACGTTGCCATCAAATCTATTTCGAGAGATAAAAAATTATAAAAACATAAAAATATAATAATTATCATTCGCGCCCCTAACCTTATCAAAATTGTCAATCTTATCATTTCCGTAGAGGCATGGGATCCACGCGATGAATGACTATAATGACTTGCTTCAATAAAGCGGATTTAAAGCGCAAACAAGAAAGGACAGTGCATTGCACGAGCTCCCAATGCATCTCTCTCATTAAAAGCATCGAAGCCGAAATTACATAAAGAGTTGTGATTATCCACGTGACAAGATGGAAATGTAGACCGCACCGTAATTATGCAAGCGCCGATAGCATCTAAGCATATCGATTATGGAAAGGCTAACTATTCTTAATACCTCCCTTGGTAAAACTTCGTAAAAACACAGGGGAGTTAACTTACACCCAATTCAATCACCTATTTATCTCATCGTTCGAAAGGAATATCTCTAAGCATATGCCTCTTTGAACAGTAAATTCGTGGTCCGTTGGACTCTGGACCCACCCTCCTCATTTCGTGGGTACAAAATGGGACCGTGGGTCGAACGGCAAGTGGGCATGCACAGGACGAGGTAGATGTCGATTGCTCTCTGTCAGTGATCGTTCGAATTAAGTATCTATTATGATGTTTGCTGCGTAAATTATAGCTGCTTAGCGCCACTCAAACCCCTATGATGATTCGAGATAGGCGAGCTCGTCACCGCGAATCCATCGGCCTGTCGCCAGTTCGTCGCTCCTCGCCCCGTAGCAGTGCCAAGCGTCCCCGCAACCCCGTTTGCTGGCCGGCCGGTGGCGACTCCCTTTCGAGGGGTTGTCATGAGGCGAGCTTCACGGAGTGCGCCAAGGACATCTTCATTTGGAGTTGTTCGAAACAAAGTGTTCACGAGGAGGAAGTGCCGTCCTCGCCATGTGCACGCAATGTCATACTTACACGCTTCAAAACGGGGCTTACGAAAGAAAAAAAGGGGCTTACGAAAGAGACAGCAAAGAAAGAGACTGAGCATGTTTCCTCACCTTGGTTGCCAATGATACTTGGGGGAGCATGCTCTCTACTTTACGTTTTTTGAGTTTGAAATTAGACTCCTTCCTATTACAAACATCTTAACAATATTAAAAGGATAATTATTCAAAAATTCATAAACCTATTATACGACAGTTAATTCACTCTTAAATTTTTCAATTGTGACAATTTAGTCATAAACATTTTGACGATTTGTCTATTTAATGCTAAACATTTCTTTGCGTCAATTTAATTCTAAACTTTACGAAAATTTACTAATTTAGCCCTAAATCTATTATTTGAATATTTGGTCTGAAAAACTACATTGACAAATTGTCAAAACGTTTAGAACTAAATCTGTGAATCATCAAAAGATTTAAGACTAAATTAACACAAGTGAATGATTTAGGACTGAATTGGCCTCCATACAATATGTTTAGGACTTTTTGGACAATTTTTCTAATACTAACATCTTAAATCAATCACCCAATTAGTAACCCATAAAATCATTCTATAAATTTTCATAATTGTTTGTAAATTGAGCTGTTATTGAAATAGAAATTTAGCTTATTGGCATAGCTTGTCAGCCAAGACAAAGAAGTAGTGTTTACTCCATGGCAAAAAGGAAGAAGACATTCGAATGGATACTAACTTTGGGGCAAAGCATCACACTCCACTCCACTTTAACTAGGCGTCGATCGCAAGGCAGGATCAGCTTATCGGACGCAAAACACGGTCCAGATTCAGGCGGAAAAAAAACGTGGGTCCCAAAGGTTCGACCATCGTATTATTAATGGCTTGTTTTCTCGGTTTTCTCAAACTCGTGCAATATAATTATTTTACTTCTGTTTTTTTTCGCACATTAACAATGCCCATTATCCGCCTCGTCGACGACGTTTGGTTGCTTTTTGATATTGACACAAATAGTTCTTATAGTAATCCCTAAATTTTATAATCCATGAATTTTAACTTATATCCAATGCGATTCATGAATTTTAATTTATTTAATATAATCCCTAAATTTTCAGTACAATATTCAATATAGTAAGGACTCAATTGAATAATATTGAACAAATTAAAAGTTTAGGGACTATATTGCGTATTGATTGAAGTTCATAGGTCACTTTGAACATATTAAAAGTTCAAAAACTATATGTGTTGTTTTCCATTATATTATTAATGGCTTGTTTTCTCGGTTTTCTCGTACTCATGCAATATAATTTATTACTTCTTTCCCCACATAAACAATGCCCGTTATCCTCAGCAGCAACGTTTGGTTGCTTTTGGGATTATATTAATGTAACTAGCTGATTAACTAAAGTAATCATGGAGATCAAACCAATAGAGAACAGGACACATGTTCAATCCACATGGGACTTTTCTCTAATTTCCATTTTTTTTTATAAATTTCATTTCTCTTTTGATAATTCTAAACTTGTCAATCTATGATGATCACCTTTTTTGTATATTTAATTTTGAGTTTCTACCTGCCTCTCACAAGAGGTCAAGATTGATTGTGTAAACAACGAGAGTTTGCGCTTCGATTAGGTTGGCGCTAAAGCCGATCACTGGATAGCTCACACCAACTCTAGAAAAAATTAAACGAAAAGCCCGTATCGAGTCAATTCTATCTTTTGGCCGTCCAATAGCTAGATAATTTCACAGAGTCAAGAGCTTGTCGTATCGAGATAACACCTCAAACATAAAGTGACGGCACGGTAGATTTTGACAAGGATTAGCAATTCAAGTTCAAGGCGGTCTCGAACGTGCACACCGAATCCTCTTTCCATTGCACACATAACTTTGTAGGAAAATGCTCAAGCAATCGGAAAGCACGAGGGCGGAAAATTCCCCTGTGAATCAGCCGGCCATCGATGACTGGTTTTGTCAAGGAAGAATGTTGGTTCAGCCATCATTCGCGAACAGCTAAGTCCATCTCTTTGTCGGTAGATACTGCCTCATCCCTTCATCTATAAACCTAGCAAGTCGGCCATTTAAGTTTGCAAGTCCGCTTTAAATGAATTACTTAACACCCCGCGAACGGCACGAAATGTGGAGACGTGTGATTTCTAAAACACTGCAACTTCTGCTCGTGAGAAAGAGATATCAAACGCTTCGAAGATATCCCGAAAATAGGACATGAGGATGAACGGAGAAAGTCCCGAGAAGAGACTTCAGGTCGCAATCGAAACATCGCTCCTAATTACCGGTGCACATTTTCTTAGGTAACGAGAAAACTCGATTAGGACCGGCGAATCAAATTCGTGAAAATACTCTACCCACCTTGTGTATTAGATACATCACTTACCCAACCCAACAGTTTTGTATCTTCTTTTCTTTTCCCCTGTGCAGATCTATGGTGATAAGAATCAATCTCTAGAGCATAAAAATAAACGTGGATCATTTGTGTCGAGGGTAGATCAATACGAATCGAAATTCAGCAGACAAATGTACGGTCACGAGTCTTCTTGATTTCCACTCATGCGTGCAAACCAGAAGGTCCATACACGAAGCTTCCTCAAATCACATGCGCGAGGACAGATTTCGCTCCCCATTGCGGAATTTGTGAACGTGTGCTCCCAAAAAAGTGATTTGGCGGCTCGTTGGTCATCTCGGCTTCCAATGCACTCATTCTTATCTCGTCGTTTCTAATCAATTATCTTGGAAGGCAAACCTTTTTAGATTAAGTATTGTCACAGTAATCGTGACTCTACTGTTAGGACAATCGAAGCATTATCTTTTCGTTTGAATAACAGGTAAACTTCAGTTCTTCCTTTATTGCTATTGCCCGAAACTTTACGTCGCTCTATCCTTTTATCTTTCTTCATCATTACAATCCCTCTTTTTGGGCCAAAACTTGCTCTTCGCGCAAAATTCCCGTTTATCTATCTTCGATCGTTATGCCGAATACATAGATGCGTTCACTTCATATGTAGCCAAAGAAATCGAGGCAACAAGTTCTTTTTTCTTTTTTATTTTTTCATACTTTTGACTTGAAGGTCCATCCTCAACGAGAAGATAGATACCGAATTCTGATTGCTTACACTGGCTAGGTCGAGGTGGTGATTTGAACTGAAAATTATCTCATATCGTATCATACGAAGAAATCAAACATGTGTCGTGCGCCTTATATATGTCTACTGTCGTTCTTTTAACAACTTAAACCGATCATGAGTTACGGAACTAGGGCACCAGAACATTATTGCCTCGAAAGGTCACTTTGCTCTTTTCAACATTTCTCTCACCCTTTCTTTTCTTTTTTAATTGAAAAAAATCTTTAAATGGATGGAATGATGCCGGAATCATCCTCGGAAGGAGAGAGTATCTTAACACGGCATATTCCTCGGGGAAAGGAAGATGATGGAAGTTAGGAAAGTCGGTTAGTTAACCACCCTCCTTCTCATTGGCCTAATGGCTCGTTGCTCGACGGTGTGTGGCTAAGCTAAAGAGACTACTCGTCCTTTTGATCTTTATTAACTTTTGCCATCGATTCTCGAGATCCATGCTCCAATGATTTTCCGACGAAAGCAATCGTCACGGCCCGTTCTTTTCTGCTTTAAAATTCGAAAGGAGGCGTATTAGTTCAAATGGTAAGAGAGTATGCTTCTCTCCTTAAAATCTTGGATTTTATTCTTGTTGGGAGCAATCGATTAGTAAAATCCTGAATGCGTCGCCCCGAAAACGGGGAAGTGTGTCCTTGACATTGTCCTTGGAGGCAAATTGATCGAGAGGTGCGAAAACTAACGCGGACATCACACAATCGCTAAGCCGAAAAATAAATCGAATGGGAACGCGCGATGGTTGAAGGGTGTTGTACTCAGGAGATTGACAATTAGCATCATTTGATGAAACTTAGATTGAAATTGAGTTGAGGTGAAGAATGTTAGGTAACCATACAATTTTCAAAGTCATGGTCACGAGATGGAGAATTATCAGAGTTTGCTTAGATTTAGATTGACATTGAGCTGGGGTGAAGAATGTTAGGTAACTACACGACTGTCAAACCCGCGGGGCCAAAGCAAAGCGGATGTTATAGTCAAAGGTGGTATGCGGCTTGTACATCCGTCATGTCAACGTTATCATGCCTCGTACTGTCGTTCTTTCTTTCTTCGTTTGGTTTTTCTTGGAGTGGGCCGCGGTCATGTCTCGTCCCTTTTGCATTCGCGCTCTTACCTTAAACCGTCCCTTTGGCCTGATAAAAGACGAAGCTTTCCTTGCCTAAATTTGAGGGAGTTCGCGAGAACTTACCTTCGTATGCCTCGACCCGGTACTTCTTTTAGCGCTCGGGCTATCACCTCGTTGAGCTTTCTCTTGCCATAGGACGATGATTTGTTAGTGTGTGTTGATGGAGGTGGAGGAGCAAGTGAAACTAGACTCTGCAGTGGGGGGTGATCGGGTCCCTTGGAGGGTCATTTTCGCGTTGGAACAAGAAACCAGCATTGTGACTCCCAATTCCTAGTTCTACTTAGGAACCGGCCCACTTTTTGTTTTGTATAAAAATTCGAATTCTTATGAATAATATAAAAGTTGCGCCATTTCATTACCACGACATATGTTGATCTAGCTACGATGATTATTTGTTCCCAATTCGATTTTTGATGAGTGCAAAATCGTGTGTGCATATATCTCGTAAAGAGTTTTAAAATCCTCTTGGGACTAATTTAAACACTCGAGTTTCTAGATAGAATGGTGGTTCTAGCCTTGGAACCTCGAATCGAACAGGTTCTCCTTTGAATTGACCTTGAACTGATTGGTCCAGGCCAGTTCGGTCCGATTCCCAGGTTGAACCAGACTCGGTAGCCACTGCTGGACTCTAAAGCATCCCTAATTGATTTTTGGGTCAAGAAGACATAATGTGGAATCGATTGCCGAATTGAGCTTGAAATAGAATTTACAAAAAGGCTATACTATTTGGGCCGGAATTGATAAGGCCTTTTCCAACCCATTTTAGAACATCATAAATTTGTGGGCCTCGAGGGGGCAAAATTCTTGTAACGATGGAATGATGGTGTTTAATTTATCAATTAAAAGATTATTTTCTAAGAACTTCTTAATGATACTCCAAGCTTTACTTTTCCTTGCTTTGCATCAAATTCTCCGAACCAGCTACTTAACAACACGCTTTTACCAATGTGTTGATAGAAAAAAAAGGTTCAATCAAATAAATCACACATTAGCATGGAAAATACCGCGAAGATTGAAATTGAAAAAAAAATATTTTCTTATATTAAAAGTATTTAGTTTTCCAAATCGATTTGAAATCCCCTTTCCACCTGTCGCTGCGCACTCTGATTTCAATGGAGGTGTTATAGTTATTACCGCAACCAAACGTGTTGTGCATTTCGTTAATTTTTGTTCTTTCCAAACCCGTTTGTTTTAGATATAAATTATGTCATCTAAAGCAAATTATTATTGTAATCCACATTCAACAATAGCGGGTTTATTGATTTTAGGGATAGTGATACAAACAATTCATAAATTTTAGCTCAATGTGCAGTATGATCTCTGAACTTTTAATTTATTGAATGTAATCCCTGAACTTTAGCCTAATGCGCAATATGATTCATGAACTTTCGATTTATTCAATGCGGTCTCTAAAATTTTAGCATATATTCAATGCAGTTCATGAATTATACGAAAATATTCAATGTAGTCTCTGAATTTGAATTAATGAAAGAATTTCGAGCTAAATTGAATATGTACTAAATATTCATGGACGGCATTGAACAAATTAAAAGTTTATGGATCGCATTTCATATTGAATTAAGGTTTAGAGATTATATTAAACAAATTAAAAATTTAGAGATCACATTATACATTGAACCAAAATTCAAGAGACCGTTTGCGACAGTTTCCGAAACGAAGGCATGTTCCGACTCTCTCTTCAGCTCGCACTGTTCAGGCTGTCTTAAGCCATCCTCGTTTGAATTATCACAAACACAAGACGGGCAACGAACGATGATTCCCTGGGAAGCAGCAACGATCGCCATCGACGCTCGCTCCTCCTCCTCCTCCCTACCATGAGGACGCTCCTCCGGCCCCTTCGGACCACCGCCTCCCGCCTCTCTCCCCGGCCCCTATGGCTCCACAACCGCGCCGCCGACGACCTCTTCGTCTCCAGCGAGGTCCTCGCGATCCTCGACGCCGCCGGCCCCGCCGTCGAGCCGGCCCTCGACCGCATCTCCCCGTTCCTCTCCCACGACGTCGTGGAGTCCGTCGTCCGGGAGCAGCGGGACCGAGCGCGGTGCTTCCGGTTCCTCCTCTGGGCGATGCGGGACAGGAGGTTCCGCGTCTGGGACTCTCACCGCTTGGTGGTCGGCATGCTCGCGGAAGAAGACGGCGCGCTCGATGTGTACTGGAGGGTCCTCGAGGAGGTCAGGAGCCGCGGGCTTCCGATCGTGTCCGACGCTTTCCTGGTGCTGATCTCGGCGTATTGGGAGATGGGTATGGCCGAGAAGGCCGTGGATGCATTTGGGAGGATGAGGGATTTTGATTGCGAGCCCAATGTGTATACTTACAATAAGATAATGAACATTATTTGGCGGAAGCAGCTTATGTGGTTGGCTCTGGCGATTTACAATAAGATGGCGAAGTCAGATTGTTTGCCGAACCGAGCTACCTATACTATTTTGATTGACGGGTTCTGCAAAAGTGGCAAGATTAAAGATGCTCTCAAGATGTTTGATGAAATGACGCTTAGAGGTATATCGCCCAATGAGAGGACTTACACAATAGTAGTCGCGGGGCTGTGTCAAGCGAAGAGCACGGATCATGCTTATAAGTTGTTTGAGTCTATGAGGGAGAGCGGGTGTAGTCCCGATTCGGTTACTTACAATGTTTTGCTTGATGGGTTCTGCAAAGCAGGTAAGATAGACGAGGCTTTGTTGGTTCTGCCGACGTTCGAGAAGGAGGGGTATGCACTTGGGTTGAAGGGGTATAGCACTTTGCTTAATGGGTTGTTTAAAGCTGGGAGATATGATGAAGTGGATGTGTGGTATAGGAGGATGGTCAAGGAGGAGGTCATACCTGATGTCACCTTGTATGCCATAATGATTCGGGGTTTGTCAAACGCAGGCAGGATGGAGGATGCAATGAGTATGCTCGAGGAAATGACCCAGAGAGGTCTAATTCCAAACTCATATTGCTATAACGCTATAGTAAAAGGGTTTTGTGACTTGGGTCTTCTTGACAAGGCCCGGTCTCTTCAACTCGAGATATTGCAGCGTGATTCCATTCATGATGCCTGCACTTACACGATTCTCATATGCGGTATGTGCAGGAACGGGCTAGTTGAAGAGGCTCGACAGATATTCGACGAGATGGAAAAACATGGCTGCTTGCCTTCTGTCGTGACCTTCAATGCTTTAATGGATGGGCTCTGTAAGGCTGGTGAGCTCAAGGAAGCCCACCTTTTGCTCCACAAGATGGAGATAGGCAGAAATCCTTCAATATTGCTTCGGCTTTCTCAAGGTTCCAAGCGGGGCGTAGATAGCGAGAGTCTCAAAGAGATGGTGTCGCAGTTATGCGAATCTGGGTTGATTCTTAAGGCCTACCAGCTTCTAATTCGGCTTGCCAATAGTGGTGTTGTGCCGAGTATTGAAACATACAATACGTTGATAAATGGTTTCTGCAAGGCAGGCGAACTAACTGCTGCTCGTAATCTGTTAAAGGAGCTACAGATGAAGGGGCTCGCGGATTCGGTGACCTATGCAACTCTTATAGATGGGCTACAAAGGGCTGACAGAGAAGAGGAAGCATTTGAGGTTTTTGATAAGATGGAAAGGGTGGGATGCTCACCTAGCTCATCAGTATATAAATGTCTAATAACTTGGTCGTGTAGGAGGCGTAAGCTTCCATTGGCATTTAGTCTTTGGTTAAAGTATCTGAATAACCTTCCCAGCCGAGATGACAGAACCTTAAAAGTAGCTGAGGAGCATTTTGAGAAAGGAGAAGTGGAGCTGGCAGTCAGACAATTGCTACAGCTGGAGATGAGTCTGAAGGACTTTGATCTTGCACCATACAACATTTTTCTTATTGGCATGTGCCAAGCATCGAGAATTCAAGAAGCTCTCAAAATATTTTTACTTCTCAAAGAGAACCGGCTCGATATATCTTACACAAGCTGTTCTACATTGCTCCCTGCTCTGTGTAAGGAAGGAAACTTGGACGCATCGGTGGAGGTTTTCCGTCATATGCTGGAGAAAGGATTCCACGTGAAGTTCAGACACTGCAACCAGTTGCTTCGTTCTCTTCTACTTTCTAATGATAGATGGCAATGGGCCTTTGGTCTAATTGATAAAATGGAGTCTCTAGGATTGAAATTTCATCTATATGAATCTACGGAATCACTCCTATACAGACGCTCGAACACGCGTAATCTGGAACAAGTGGCACCTGGGTAAACGTCGGCTTCTTAGTTTCCAGGGCCTCCTCAACTTTCCTCCACATCGAGCTGGAGATATCAGTGTGATTGCATTCTGATGCACGCATCTAGTTGGCCCATTGGCCTGCTCTAGACAACCGTGCCTATAGAAGTTGCCATGAAGATGGGTTTGTCTGGATAATCCCGAGCATCCAGGAATTTTTGTAGTTCTTACTCTGTAACATTAGATAGGGGCAAGATTAGCAGACAACACGTTCATCCATGTTATTTCTCCGCGATGTTGTGTTGTCAGACATTTCTTCCTGGTCCCCCGGATACAGGAGAAATTAGAGCCCGTTAGACAGAGGCAAGCACATTCCTCCAAAAGGGAGCAATTCCAGAATGTCACAATTGCGATGGACATGACGTGCTTTGGTTTCCTTTTATTCAAGTTGCGTCGCCTTATAGAGGAGAAAAGATCACCCAAAATAAGCTGTAATTACCCGGGATCATATTTACTCAAGACTCTGTAGCAATAAATCTGTTCTTCTTCCCGATATTTCGCTCCTGTATGTGCCGGAAGTATCGGCCTGCAACAAGCACCTTGCAAGTGCCAGGCTCGTGTACTCCTTGGAGACAATGTAGTGGCACACTGGAGAGAAAACCCCACCCCAGGATCGAAGGATGTACGGCCGGCAAGCTCTAAAGGAGTCACGAAGCTCGGATTGAGAGATGATTTTCTGAGTAATGTTAGGGCTGATGAGAGATTTTCTTTCTGGTTATGGTAGGCTGCATAAGAAATGCTATTATGAAGTTGTCATACCAAGTTACGTGACAAGTACCTAAGCACCCCATATCGCATCATTTTGTGAACTTATTTCCTAAACCAATCTTTGTATCTTATAACATCATAACATCATAAGCAGTATTCTCTTTATTCAGTAGAAATCAGTTATACCAAACTCTGCGATAACTCTATTTGCAACAAGGTTACATTTTGCTAAGAAGGCGCATTCAGTCTTTACATGCCTAGGACTCTCTCTGCAATCTCGTATTCTTTGCTCCGTAATATATAGCGATACAAAAATTACAACATCTAAATCATATACACTTAATGTGCTTCTGGTCCTCCACCCGGCATAAACCATGTCAAACCGACAAGGGAAAAGCCACCTCCGATTTGTTGAAGAAACTGAGCTCTCTAAGTTCTGTTGACTTGGCAGCCTTCCGCTAAAACTCTGACCGGAAGTCTTGAGTATGCACTCCATCTTTACACAAAATTTGGTACCAACAAGTGACAGATGATCACTCCTGCGGCCGAACAAAAGTATACGTTGAGCTGGTCTCAGACTTTGGAACCTGCATTTAGAATTTGAATACTTCATGGCCGAGGTAGATTTCCACAAGAAGAATGAAGTTTGTCGAGTCGAGGTTCTAGTGAAGCAATTCTAGTGAATCTTACCAAATGATAAGATCACAGTGACACAGAGTAATAGCACAATAGTCAAAGGGTGGATGACTAGTGTATATTATTGTCCCCTTCATTTCAGTAGGGTTTGGTCAGACAAGTCTCATTCAATTGGGGGAACTGGATCACTCAGGGAATAATAATCAAATGAAAGGTACTATCCATCCTCGATTTCTCACATGCTCACAACAGCTATCATGTAAATGTCAGATGTCAATACCAACCGAGGCAAACTACATTTCTCTTTTAATCTTTTTAAGTCCAGTTTTCATGTACAAGTGCAGATACACACGCAGACTGAACAAAGTTTGAAAAATCAATTATTCCAATATCAAGTACACAGCAAAAGGGGGCGTGTGGAAACAGTAGGAATTAACCCTGTCCCTGTGCAGTTTAACTTGATAGTCAAAGGCTACAACAAAACAGACCTATCTTTGCTAGCGCATCTCAATGGATGTCTATGTGAATTCCAGCCAACAATTAAAAAATTTAATGAAATTGTGTTGCCTGATTTTAATATTTTATCCAAGTTTCTCAATCAATGAATTGTTACGAAAGGATGCTTCTTAATAGCCTAGCTAAGTCTAAAGCAACAGCACCAACCTCAGCAGTACGTGAGAGTCCAGCAGGAAGCACCGGAACAAGTGATGACCAAAGGACAGGATCCACCAGTGGGTCAATACTGCTGTAATTAGTCAGCAAGGGTGCATTCAAGAAAGAAGTTAAGGGATAGAGGTTCCTTTGAGGCGGAGGCGTTCCACTCATTCCAACTGTTGCTCCTTGTTTCTCGCTAGCCTCATGGCTTC
This sequence comes from Syzygium jambos, assembly GCA_031216235.1. Classification (NCBI taxonomy): domain Eukaryota; kingdom Viridiplantae; phylum Streptophyta; class Magnoliopsida; order Myrtales; family Myrtaceae; genus Syzygium; species Syzygium jambos. The sequence continues at coordinate 25,115,179 of CM062220.1, forward strand.
TCGATTTCTCAACAGGCTGTCCATAGTCCATCCTGTTGATAGTAGTCTTGTTTTCATCATCATTGTCATGGTCCTTTTCCTGTTTTTTAAGCGCTTTCTCTTGCAAGTTCTTGTAGGCAGCCGACTGTGACAAAGTACCAAGGGCAGATAGAGTGGACCCTTTGTGCTTTCTGCCTTCACGAGGTACTCCTAGACGGGGCATCTGGTACGGTTCTGTAGCTTCCCATTCTGATGTTTTTAGTTCAGTATTGATATCATCAGAGGAACAGTGTTTTATTTCTTCACTTGATTTTGTAGCCAGGTCTAGTTGTCGGGTTTTGTTTTGGCCCCACCACTTTATGTAGCTGGTTAGGTCAATCTTCCTATCAATGCAAAAACTGCCTCCAAAGTCACTTTCTGTTGCTGGATCTTCGCCTGCACCTTTTCAATTTAATTTTGTGATTAGAAATTTGATTTTAAGGAGTAAAGTCGATTAAGACGACACACACTTCATTGACAGCTTGCTTCCCAAACAAAAACAGAGATGCTCAAAGGTATAGTTCCCCACCATAAATGCTGTTGAAGTATTCTGCTCCGCCGATGCGACCGAACGATGACTCCCATCGGCTAGTATATAAAAGCAACAAATTTGCAGAGCAAAACAAAGCATTGAATGAGTTTGAATTATATGAATCAATAAAAGGAAATAAAAGAAAAGAAAGCGAAAGTTTGAGCTCGGATGATATTATGAATGCTGCTTAACATGAAAGGGACTGCAAATTAACTGACAGACCAGCCTATCCAATAATATTTTCCGAGAAAGAATGTTCAGTCTATGATATAGATTCTGAAAACATCTATTCATGATGAATCCGAAGCTCCTAGCGCCTGCTAACCTTAAGAAGTTCGATCACATGTGGTACGTACACACCCATGTATATACAGAATTTATCAAAAAGCAAGTTCATATTGTAGTAGCAAACCTGGAAAGCCCTCGATATTTGGAGACTCCTCTTGAAAAACCACTGCTCTTTCTGCAAGAATATTTAATGGGCAATCAAATAAATTCAGTGGAGTGTGTAATGTCAACGGATTGAAGATAAATCATACATGTTCACTTACCTACGAAGAGACACGAGGTACTCTTCCCTAGAGACGTTCTGCATTTCTTCAAGATCTCTGGTATAGTCTTTGACCTGCGTAATTTGTCATGCTTAGTAGACTGTACTGTACATCTAATGACCTAATTAAGTTGGCGGGTTGTGTAAGAAAAATTCTATTTAGATGACCAATCAAGAAATTAGTGAAATGAGTGTTTAGCGTATTATTTCTTTGCGGATAGATGTCCTGTTATATAGGATTAAGTAAACTTAAGATAAAGCAGGATACCACACACAAGAATCAAAACTTTAAAATGTCGTGCAAAACGAATGAGGAAAAGGCTTGGGCATGGGATTATCTAACTGGAAAATTAATGAGTGTCCCAGGTCCCCAGTATTTCAAGGCAGCGAGATCATAGGCTCTTGCTGCAGCCTCCTCATCGTCATAAGCACCTGTCATTGTGTGACACCAAATGAGAAAGAGCTTACAAAAGCTGGCAATTGGCATCGACCTGTTTCAAATAAGCACATATATCAAATACAGCTTCACTTACCTAAATAAACTGGCCGAGTAGATTGTTCAACAGACCATTCCACGGACATTACAAAGAGAAGACATAGCGTCAGTTTAATAAAGTGAATAGTCCAGATTTGTTCTAGCAACGTGTCAGAAGGTTTTGTTGAGAGAACAAGAGCAACCTTGCTTTCCTTTCTTATTCTGATTCTGGTTCCATGTACTTTTATCCCAGAGATGAGCTTCATATCGGCCAGTCCATCTATGCCTGCAGTCCATCAATATCGAAAGGTTTTAGCATCAGTTTCGAGTATCAGGACAAACATGAGCTCTGGTCGATTAGATCATCACGACACACGTATGGAAAATGAAAGTGAAGGCAACCAATAACCCGGAAAGAATTTCGACCCGACTGGATTCACCGCGAACTCACTCGCGGAAAGAATTTCTACGCGGCATTTAAGTGAGGATCTACGGTTGGATCGAGTTCACTCGCGAACTCATCGAGCTTAAATGTCTCGTAGAGTACTCTTACTCTATCACACTCACTCAGTCGCCCATAACATCATACCTAATATCTACACGCGTATACACGCACCAATCGCGATACGTCTGTACAGACATACACTACTGCTCGTTCTACTTCCTGAAATTTAGCCAGCACTTCAATATATATCTTGTGGTAAGTACCACTTCTATATAACCACGGAATTAGCGATGTGACGTTTTTAACGGTGAACGCGACCTCATAATCTTAATCGCGGCGAATCTTCGCTCGAGGACACGTCCATGCGGGTCCTCGAATCGCAGGCAGCACGATAACGAACGACGATCACGCGCAGCGCACACCTTCTCAAGCACGAGCAGCGGCCTAGAAACTACAAGAATCTATAAGGAGAACCCGATCGGTCGTACGCATGTACGCGCCGACCGACCATAAGCCGCTTCTTCAGTGTCAGTGCGCACCGTACACGGATTATTTTATTATTTTTTTTTTGATGTGACTACCTGGTGACGCCACGGTAGATGGAGCTGCGTTTCCCGGCGGCGCAGGGAGGCATCTTGCTGATGCGCTCCTTGGCGGTGCAACCTCTCTCCTTCTTGGCCTTCTTCAGCCCCCGGTAAAGCAGCAGCTGATCGCCCGCCGCCGCCTCCGCCGCCTCCCCGCCGCCGCCGCCGGACTCGGACTTCAGCCCCGGGTCGGAGGAGGAAGAAGCCATGGCGAAATCGGAAGTGTCCGTCACCACCACCAGCTGCTCCCGAAGTCCCTCGGAGAGAGAGAGAGAGAGAGAGAGAGAGGGAGGGAGGGAGGGAGAAACTCTCGAGCGAACGAGAAGGAGAGCGAAGTCCAGAAGAGAGAGAGAGAGAGAGAGAGAGAGTAGAGAGGCAATTCAAGCGAAAGTGTGTGGGGGATTCGGTGTTTATGATTCACGCAGCACAGCGGGAGGGGGAAGGAGGGGGGAAAACTACAGTTGAGCGGAGGGGGGGAGGGGAAGAAGGGCCGGGGGGGAATGACGGGAATGCCCCCGGCCGCCGATGGGGGCGACACGTGGCGGGCCGAGCGCGTGCCTTTGAAAAGGGGGGTCGTAACGGCTAGGATGACGAGGAGGACAGTTCCGTAATTTCCGCCGCCTCCAATCCTTGTCCTTTTTTCTTTTTTTTTTTTGCTCCAGGTGGGGGAGAGCACGTGGAGGGTAACGCCACAATTGTCTCCAGTTTTGGTCAAGACAAAGCGACCCACCTTCGGCGAAATTGAAGTTCGTTTCGATTTTTCTTGTCCTTCTTTCTTTCTTTCTTTCTTTCTTTCTTTGTCTGTGCGTTGGTGAGTAATAACGAGGGGGTGAAATCTTGGACCAGAAAAAGGATCGTTTTTTTTTTTTTGACTTTTCCTTATTACGGTGGCCGAATAACAAACGGCTCACGTACCATCATCGATCTCCCACCTGGGTGACTACCGTTTCACAGTAGTGAGTTGGGGGACCCACGAGGCCGATCCAGTGCAGCGACCGTCTTGCATCTGTCGAGTGAAACTGGGAGTACAAACTCGATCGCGCGGTGAGAAGGGCTGCAACATCCAGAGGATTCCTAGAAAGTAAACGTTGGATTCCTCCTCTCGCGCGCGAGTTTTTCGTCGCGATTCCCGTTTGTTTCCATAAGTAGATATTTGACACGGCAGAGGGCTTGAAATGGGCAAAACGTGAAAAAAAAATAGAGAAGAAACACGGATATATGAATGAGGACCCTAACTGGAGTCAAATTTTCAAAAGAGAGTCCAAAGTGAACATAATGTTAAATAAAGACATGAAGTACTCAATCAGTCTCAAATAAAGATCCAAAGCACTCAAAAAATCTCAAATAAGTGCCTAAGTCACCGGCCGGCGAAAATGTTACTGTTCCAGCACCAGAACAGTAATTTTTTTTTTTTTCCTTTGTGTTTTTCCCTAGGGGCCGACGGAGGAAGAGAAGAAAAAAAAAAGAAAAGGAAAAGAAAAAAAAACACAAAGAAAAAAATAAAAAAAAAATTACTATTTTGGTGCCGAAATAGTAACATTCTTGCTGGCCGGCAGATATTTTGGCCGGCTGGCGACCCAAGTCCTTATTTAAGACTTTTTAAAAACTTTGTATCCTTATTTGAGACTAGGCACTTCAAGCCATTATTTAACACTATGTTTACTTTGGGCCCTTTTTTGAGAATTTGACCCCACTTGAGGCCTTAAATGAAATTTTTCCTATGAATGAGACGAGGGAAACCTTCTTTATTTTTTTTTTATTTTCATTTTTTTGGTCAAATGGGAAACGTTCTTTATTTTGAACGTGAATGAAAGAGCCGTGCGAAGGTGTCATACTTAGCAATCGCACCCGAGGCAGTCGGCGGGTATTCATACAACATTTCTTGGCCATGGCCACTCCGCAGGACGAATTGGAAATACTGGTTCCGACCGGTTATAGGCATCTATCTCCCTATGGGATTCATGAGTCATGTGGCGACCCATCGTGCTTAGCGAAGGATTCTCCTCCTTCTGCTTCTCCTTCTCCTTCTGATGATGATGAGGGGGCCTTGTAAGACAATGGCCAAGTGGGTTCCGTGACAAAAACTTTTTCATCCGATCCAAAGATCCGAGTTCCGAACGTCGTCGAATCCTGGAACTCTACCATTCCAAGGAAGGCAGATGCCATTGAGTCGAAAGCCCTCTAGTGAAGGATTATCTTCTTTAACCTGCACCTTTCCACATATGCTGGTATACGAGCTACTATACATTTTGGTCACCGCTATATTCATCCTATCTGCAAGCTTGATCCTTAGGATGTGAAAGAGTTGTCATGAAAACCTCATCGGCTATATCCGAAGGTGCCAGGGGTTGAATGCTACGATCATCATTGACTAATGCCAAGTCACCAGACTTCTCTTTTAACAAACCTGAAGCACAACCGTGATAAACAAGAGGAAATGAAAAGGAGGAAGCTAAAACGGATAAAGATAGCATGGGGAAGTCATTTAAAATGAAATGAGAAGCTAAACGAATGAAATAAATGAAGTTAGAGACAATGAGATTTAGGTGCCGAGGGTGATTTTGCAATAAAAAATGCTTACTGCGATCAGACCATGCACTCAAATTAGACAAATGTTTAGCATTATGCAAGCAAGCGATGATGGACGGGAGGGGAGAAGGGAAAATGAGAGGTGGAGGAGAAGGAATGAATTTCCAAATTATTGCAAGAGACAAATTTCAAAATTTTCAAATCTCTACCAATCTCTTTCTGCATGCATCATGCAAGCAAGAAACTATATCAAAATGTGCAACCGAGATTCAAAAACTCTAGTCACATTGGAAAAAGGAACAATGCTAAGTAAAACCAGTCAAAACTTCTGTGTGCCCACAAATGATATCGCTGCAAGTTACTACAGCTAATCAGACACCAATTCTGAGTTGAAGTGCGACTCTCATCAACAGATCCATGACATGTGATTGAAATCATAATATACATGTAAACCATTGAAGGTTGAAGAGCCTAAAGAGACAATAATAATTGAATATGGATATCTGGTTGTGGATAATAAAGATAGATGACATCCAGGCAAGAGAATCGCGAATCTGCTTACCAACTCGATGGTATATTGAAGCAGCATGTTCAGCGCCAGCACTCCTTTGGGCAAATGAGAATATGTCATGATACATTCTATTTGAAGGTTGAATTCCTGCGTCTTCCATCCAATCGAGTATCTAGACATGAAGATGCTTTTTAGTTCTCTATTCATACTGGACTGTTTTTAATTGCCGTAATACTTTCTTTGGGCTAAAGATTAAAATATTACTTAAAATAGCGAAATCTGTTAACAAATGGGCAATCACTGGTCAGCTGGCCCAAAGAAAATAATTTCAGGAATTCCATCAGACAACAGAATCCTGATTAACAACATGACAAGACATAAGTTCACTGTACTTGTTACCTCAATATATTTCCTCCAATTTCCAGCAGCCAAAAGATTTTTCAACAATATTGTGTAGGTGGAGAAGTTCACTTCAGCGCCAGATGCCAATATCTTGTAGAAGAACTGCAGACCACCAAAATACCCCCATATTAACCAATTTTGAACCCTAATCAACAAACCCTTGTGAAAAATCACCAACTACAAGTGCTTTTTTTTTTTGTTTGACAGGGAGGGGACGGGCATTGTGGCATTGGATTCTCATCGAATTAGCTATTTTTCCAATTACCTTTATCATCGCCTCAGTTTTCCCACTTTTTCCAAGAAAATGCAAAAGTTGATTTAGCAATCCAACTGACACTGTAGATAAGGAAGGCTCCAGCAATCCAGCCATAGTAATTGCTGTCCTCCAATCTCGCATTCTTGAAATGCAACTCAAATTAGATTTGCTCCAGGGTAATCGACAGTGAGTATTTTAAGAAAATGTGGAAAATCAATTTCACAGAGAGGCACCCCTCAGAACTTGAACATAGAATAATGAGATGGAGTTATACCAGTAACATGAAAAGCGTAAGATATCGAATTCTCTTCAAATATATAATCAAGTGATACAGCCATCATTTGCAGCTACTAGATTATATAAAAGTTCAAAACTAATGAAAGGATGTCCAAATAAAGATTTGGATAAATTAAAGAAAACTCATAGACATTAAATCGAAAGATGATTGAACGCAAGAGGCAGTGAAAATGCATCGAATGAAAGCAATAGCATTGTGCAAGATATATGATTCCCATCCAGTAATAATTTTCTGACTAACCATCTATCAACACTGATCACTACCACTTTACCAAAAAAAAAAAAAAACACTGATCACTACCAGTTAAAGCACTATTAAAAGATTCTCAATCCCGATGACAAAAGTAAATTTTAAAAAACTAACTGCAAAGTGCTTCAGTTGGGTTTAATCACACAACATCCTATAGCTTTTTGCAAGGACCACCTTTTTATTAATAACAAGTGCATACTGAACATGATGGGATCCCCATGAAGCCAGCATTTAATGCAAGAGTTTATCGTCATCGTGCCTAATGTACTTCACAATCCAAAAAAGGGAAGCACATGAAGATTTTACCAGTTGGTGTCAATAAACACTGCTTTACAAAAAGAGAACGAAAAGTGCTACTGCAGAAGGTAGTACATGGAGATATCATCACGTTGCTCTGAATAAAAACTGCTTTTACAATGGTTTTTATAATAGGAATGGAAAATGCGGATCTAACCAATTTACTAAGGGTACATCCACATGATCAACCGAACTTTGAATAGTATCCTGGTAAGGTGCATCTTATACACCAACAGATACAGAGGAGAAGTTCAAGCCAGTTACAAGAAAATCCTTTCCCTTCATTTCACAAGAGAGATGCCCGTGGTCTCCCACTGTACAGGCTAGTGGAAACTTTACAAGGAATTTCAAAGTATTTAGACAAAGTTAATTCCAAGATCCACTTTTCTAGCCCCCGGTCATATACACACATGTGGATGACTGCTACCTTGGAAGATTGCCTCATGATTTCCAGTAGACCAGTAATATTTTGCCCATAAATAAACAAAAGAACTATAAGAACATAAGGGAACCGGGTGAGATATTAAAATTATACTAACAACAGCGCTATCAGGGACTAGAATTGCTAAGGTCTTTCCTATATAATGCAAAACCAATTCGCACAGGAGCAGACAGAACCATAATCCAAAAGTAGAAAAAGGAAAACGAGCACATTTGGGCTTACATGCTACAAGCTGACAGCGTTTCAAATAGTATAGCATCATTGAAGGGCAGGTTCTTTTCTTTCATGTATTCTCCAAGGATGAGAACCTTAGACGGCTGACCTCCTTTATTGAAACTTCTCATCAGAGCTGAGCACGCTACTGGGTCCAGACTTACTTTGCTCATTTCCATTTCCTGGAATAACAAAAATGCTTTTTCCCAGTTCTCTGCATTTGACAGAATGTGTGAGATTTAACCTGGATAATTCTTATCATATTGAAAGACTAAGAAAAAGAAAGAACTTACCTGAACCATTATATGCATGTATCATCGCTGTATATGAAACAACATCAGGAGCACAACCAGCCATTTTCATCTGGCTGAACATGGATTCTGCTTCAGTGAGCTGGCCCTGAAACAAGACAATAACAGGAAAAAATAAATATATATTAGCTTCATAAATTTTGCATCGCTATTCAAAGCATGTCTTGCCAAAATTCTTGCCTGTCCGCTATAGGTGCAGATTACAGCTGAGTAAACCTCCTTTGTCAAAGGAACATTCAAATCCATCATCTCATTGAAAAATTCAAGTGCCTCACTGTATTTTGACATCTTGTAGCTACCACTTATCAACACGGTGTAGGTAATGCAATCAGGTTTTACTTTCTTTGCTCTCATAGATCTGTACATGTTAGTAGCTCTCTCAAATTCCCCAACATTCATGTAGCTCCCAATAGCTGAATTATAGGCAGCTGTATTGAGTTCTATTCCTCGCATCTGTGCTGCTGTAAGCACAGTGTCAATGTTGACCTTTTCCCTGCAACGGCCACAGGTGGCTAATAGTGTGCATATAGAAACAATGTTGGGCTGAATTCCTTGCAGCTCCATTTCTCGCAAAACCTCAACAGCTTCAACAATCAAACCTTTTGATCCATAAGCATCAATGAGTGCATTGTAGCTCACTATATTCGGCTTGCATTTGTTTCTTTTCATCATGTCAAATACATTTCTGGCCTTCTTTGGTTGCTGGGATCTCCCGTAAGCATTAAGTAGAGAAGTATAAGACACCACATCTGGTCTGAGACCACTTCCATTTATCTCATTAAACACTAACAAAGCCTCATTGCTCATTCCATGAGAAGCATATGCACCTATAAGGGTGTTATATGAGACAATATTAGGTTTTACACCTTCAGCAAGCATTGTGTCAAAGACAGCCCTGCAGTTCTCAATCTGTCCACAGACTGAATACATATGAATGATGGTAGTGAACGTCACGATATCTGGACGGCATTCTGCTCTCTTTTCCCTCATGGAATTAAAGATATTGGTGGCTTCCCCATATTCTTCAAGCTTCACTAAGCAGTATATGACAATGTTAAGAGTAGTGGTATCAGGACGTATGTTTGTCCCTTTCATCAGTTGGAAATAGGATAAAGCTTTTGAGTACTGAGAGCCACTCTTGTAGGCAGATAAAATGATATTATGTGTCACAAGATCAGGACCCACTCCATTTTCTGTCATTTTCTGGCACACTTTGAGAGCTTCCCTCCAATTTCCACTAGATCCACAAGCGTTGATCAAGTTATTGTACGTCGTTCGACTAGGAGGAATCTGCAAGCATGGAATAGTGTCTTAATATTCGATTAAACAAAATTATCATAGTGTCTTGAATGAGATGCTATAAAGGGAGAAAAAAATGAAATTCAGGTTTGCACATTCGCATTCTAGCTAACCCATATGGTCACTTGATGGGAACTGCTTTTAACACTGCCATCTGCTCCAACAAGTACTAGCTAGTAACAGAAGTCCTAAGTTGCCGGATGACATCCAAGCAAAGTAGTCCAGGGAGAGACATTCTAACTTTTCTACTCTTTCGTATAGTGCAGAGATATGATTGAGAAAGATGAACTCCAGACATGGCAATGGCATTCTCATGAACGTGCATTCAAGGACTACATGAGGTATCCATCATGAAACTGAGAAAGCAAGATGAATAAAACCATCATTAAATCCACTTTCATTCACTTGGGCTTTCTAACAGCAATGTAAAATTACAGGTTCTCCTTCTATGATCCCATCTCATTTTGTCCTCCGAAAAGAATGGGGCACTGAAGAAACAAAAATTTTACTTTGGAAACAGGAGAGAAAAACAGACGGAAGAAGAACTCCATTTCATGCAAGAATTAAATTAAGCAGTCTCCACCAAATGAAAACAAGCTACTGGAAAAGGTGAATCCAAAGTACTTCGCAAATCTTAACAGTTACAAATGGAAGCTTGCATGAAGTCAGCATCATTTCTTATGAAAATATTGCTGAAGGAAGCTCGCATTAAACCAGATAAGAATCATGAGAATAAAATGGAAATACCCACAGCCTCACGGAGCATATCTTCCATGATATTCATAGCCCAGCGCCACTGACCCGCTCGTCCATGTACATTTATAAGAGCATTGTAGGTTTCAGCATCAGGCTTGCACCTGCAGAGAAAAAACTAAAGTTGAAGTGATATCATCATCAGTAAGGGGATTATTCAGCTTATGGCTCCGCAAGCATACACAACTTTCAATGCAACAACACCGCATTCTGAGATAAGATAATATGCAGGTGAAACAAACAAAACAAATAGTCAGTATGCTGCTAAAGGGAAACCATGGTGCAAAATCTGAGGGCTCACTAAGGTTTGCTAATGCTCGTTGTTTTTGCCCTTGTTTTTCAGTGACCATAACTTAATCAGCATCACTCCACATTTTAGACATAGAAAGAGCATTAAGAGAGAGAACACGTGCCAGGAACATTTTTGTCTTCTACCAACAGAGATTCGAAGCAATGGAAGACGAGGAGGAGGATACAGAAAGCATAAAGGAGTAATTTAGCTCATTCACAGTACCTCCACTTTTGCATCTCAAAGAACAAACCACGAGCCTGATCTGTCTGGTTATGCCTAGCATGCAACCTTATCATCATATTGTAGATGTCTTTACGAGCACAGTAGTTCTTTTGATTCTTCATCCAATTAAAAACTTCATTGCTATGTCCAATAGACCCCCTTTGCGTAATCTCCTGCAAAACATAAAAGAAAGAAAGTGAGTAGTTCCACTCAGATTCCATGAATGATTAACCAAGAGAAAAATATCAGCTTTACAAGTGGGATCGGAAACAACATCCAAGCATCAGTTTGTTTTCGTTTGACAATTAATGAAGAAGCCTGTCTATTGTCGTGTTTTACTTCAAATAAGAAGCGACGTGCAAAAATCAGAGTTCTTCCCAGCTCCAAATTATACAGCCAACTGCATGAATATCTGCTAAACCAGGAAATGAACTCCGCGAAGTTTCTCCCCCGAAAATCCTACTCGATACATACATAAAGTAACAGGTACTCACTAATGCTGAATTCCGCCATTTTGAACTTCGAATTTAACGCCTCTCACCTCTCACATGCGGATTGTATCCTAGAAACCAGGTAGCGGCCACCGCACCATAAACCAAACTTAACCGCATCAACAAAGGAAACGAACAAATCCAACCCTACAACTAAGATAGCAGCGACATACACAGTGCGTCGTTGGTCTGTAGAAGCCGTAATCGACTGGCAACACTCAACTCTCGGAGCCAAAACGATAACATTCCCGATTTCACCTTTCTAGTTCCTGTGTTTCAGGGCTGCTCGAATTTAATCAATCAATTGCGGTATTCACTAACAGGTTCTATACCTTACGACGATACCTTGATAAGAAGCGGGAAGTTCTTCCTCGCGAACCTTCCGACCCAGCGATTCAACACTCCCTGGACATCCTCCCAGTACTTGAGCTCCAGAACCTTCTCGACTACCTCCGACACGGTCCAGTCCTTCTGGAACCGGTCGGCTTCCACCCGCGTCCTGTACCGCCTCGGTATATCCTTCTTCCTGAGCCCGCGCACTCGAGTCGAGACCTCGTGCCGCCCCTCGTCGTAGTCCACGAGCACGGACTTCGTCGCCTCGAACGGCGCCGGCTGGTCCGCGGAGGACCTTCCGCAGGTGACTCGGGCGGCGGAGCGAGCGCGACGCGGGCGCGGGGGGAAGCGAGTGGAGCCGGAGGGGCGAGCGGGCTCGGCGAGGTAAGGGCGGGGGATGTAGGCGGGAATTGTCGCCGCCATGGGGAGGCGAGCGAGAGCGGGGACGGAGCTCGTCGGCGGATGAGAGCTCGGGACCGCCTCGGCGGAAGCCGCCGTGAAGCGTCGAACTTCGCCGGAGATGAGGGGAGGAGGCTGCTCGAGGACTAAAACGAACCGGTGGCAGCAGCTGAGGACAGGGAGAAAACGGGTAAGTCAAATGATGAAGGAAACATTGCACTAAAAATCCTGAAATTTGCTGCGAAAAGTACAACAAAATTCTAAAATTTATTACGAAAATATAATAAAATATTAAAATAATCATAAAAATGCAATCAAGTTCTAAAATTTTTAAAATATATAATTAACGAAAACACTTAACAGGATCAATTTAACAAGTCGCAATACTTGATTATATTTTAAGACTTGATTGTAAGACTCAATTGTACTTTCATAAAAAATGTCAGGACTTTTAATACACTTATCTCAACGACTAATCGTAAAAGTCAAACTTTTAGCTTGAACCGGCGAATTTTTTCTTCTAATCATTTTATTATATTTTTCATATGTATAATCAGGATTTCGAATTTTGCCTAAATTTTTTTAATTAACTCCGTTTGCCTCTAACGTGAAAAGCTCAACTTCGGTGCCAATGTTAAGAAATTTAATTGCTCTAGATTTCATTACGATCTTAATTTTTTTCGATTTTTATCAGCGTCGTGCATCAATTGTTCTGGCAAATTTTTTTGATAGACATATATATCTCAAAATTGAGCTATAGTTTTCTTAGTATCTAAATCTGAATTCCCTTTTGTTGGCAAAAAAGATAAATATTCCCTTTTAAAATTTCTTCAGAATTGAAAGTCAAAATTTTGAGATGGAACACCGAAGTCCACCATATCTAGATAAACTTGCTAAGATGCCCCTTTGAAATATTCTATCGAAAAACATTTTCCAGCCTTCGGATCGTTTAGTAAAGTGAGTTAGTGGAAAATTTATATTTAAATTTAGGAAAGTGATTTCATTTTTGAAAATTAAAATCACTTTTTAAAATATGACTAAATATCAACACTTGAACACAGAAACCCCAAGACTCGTGCCCAGGTCCCAAAGGTTAGGTCCGAGTCCACAGAGGCCAAGGGTGAGACCTAGTGCCATGCTCGAGTCTTGGGCGGCCACGCTCGAGTACTCAACTCCCAAACTAGGGTCCATCAAGGGTGGGCCAAGCTTGAGCCCACAAAGGCTAGGCCTAAGGGACAGGCCTAAGACTTGGTTACCCTTGCTCAGGTCCCGGTGGCGTTCTCGAGTACCTAGGTCTTACGCCTAAGTCACCGGCACACAAACTTGGGTCCGTCGAGGCGTGGCTCAAATTCTCGATGCCAGTGTTCAAGTCTTGACAGCTGTTTCCAAGCAACTGGTTTTTGTGCCCAAATCATAGGCATATGGGCTTGGGTCCATCTAGGAGGGGTCTTGGAATTCGGTGCCTATGTCTGGGTACCTAGCTCCCATGCCCAAATCGCTTGACCCAAATCCATAAAGGTTGAGCCCATGTCTCTCAAGGTGAGCTCAAGTCTTCGATAGTCACGTCCAACTAGTTGACCCTCGTGCCTAAGTCACCAGCACCTGGACTCGGGTTCCTCAAGGCTAGGTTCAAGACCCCGATGCTCCTGTCTGAATCCTAGCGGCCATGTCCAAGTACCCGAATACTGCACCCAACTCACTAGCGATCAAGCTCAAGTCTCTCGAGGCCTAGCTCAAGACCCTAGTGTGCTTGAGTTCTCCACAACTATGCTCGAGATCTTGATGCCAGTGCCAAATTCCTTGGCGACTATGCCCCAATATCCAGCTCCCGGGGCCCAAGACCCTATTTAGTACTCAGCTCTCCTACCCAAGTCAATGACATCGAGCCTGAGTCTCTAGCGATCATGCTCAAGTTCTCAGTGGTTGGGCTTAAGGAAACCCCGGCTCCTGCGACCGAGATCCCGATGGCTAGGAATCAAGTTTTCGCTTTTAAATGACGGAAAATAATATCCGGTTCATTTTAAGCCAAACATTGAAAATATCGTCATTTCCTCGGCAAATGACTTTCTATAACATATTTTTCAACAATATATTTCGGAAATATTACATTTTCCACGAAACAAGCAAAATTGTTAGCTGTGGTGGAAATCCCATCTTTCTTCTCTTTACGAACGATTGAAGACTTAACCCTCGAGTCGGACAACAAAGAAGTTATCGAAGCCTTACCGAGTACAAATCAGTTTAACTGGGAGGTAGACGCGCTTATCCCTGGAGGGTGTGATCGGCCGCCCCTCTTTTCGAACCTAAAGCTGGCCCATTGCAGTAGAGAGACCTGCGGATTGGGTTGCTAAGGCCCAAAGGAAAAGAAGTCTACCTAGCAATTGGACCCCTCTATTCCCCTCAAGCTCTATACGATTTATTTTGTTACGATACTTTGGATGTGTATTCACAAAACTCTCTTTAACGAACGTTACCTACGTTTTTTCCGACACAAAAAAAAAAAATAATAAAACAGGTGATACGGGCCCGTCCTAGGCCCATGGGCACGTACGGATCTGGGCGGTGCAGTAACGACACCACACGGGGCAGTTGCTACGGGGACGGGACCCACCGAAATGGCCATGCCGCGGGGGGCCTGGGCTTTGATTGGACACGAAATAAAATCTCTGAATTGGAACAGCTTAAAACTGTGCAGGTCCTTTCGTACGGCCCCGACCAATAATTGGTGTACGGATCAGGGGCGGGGCCATGTTGAGTATCGGCCCCCCCCCCCACCCCGAACCAAATTGTCGGTGACGGAAGGAGCCCACCTTGGAGCCCGTCAAAAAGCGGGTATTAAAAAAGGGGGTTTGGTGGCGATTGATCCTTCTGCTGGACTGACAATTCATGTTTTAGATGTACTGTGTGATCTGGCCGGTTCAACAGTATTAAAAAAGGGGGGGACAAAAAAATAAAAAAAGGGATTGTTCGCTTGATTTTCCGGCCACAAAAACCGATTCTTGCCGGGCGTTTCTTGATTCGCTCGCTGATTTAATTAACCGATTGTAAGAGCGCCAACGTCGTCGCTTAGTTGAATTGATTTTGTAAGTGGATCTTATTGTCCTTGACATTGCTCTGATTTCTACATTTCAACGCACGCCGAAAGTTTTTCCTTTCGAGATAGTAATCATCAGGATGATCGCATAATTTAATCTTTGTAAGTTTTCGGAAACCTGCTTGTTGCTTATGAGCTTTCTATCAAGTTCAATTGGGAAAAGGGGCCAAATTTCTAGAATTTTAAGAACAGTTCGGTTAGATCTCTAAATTATAACGAAATTCTCCGTGCCAACTTTCCCTTGACGAAATAAATCGACGCCATCACGAAAACCTCCCGTGTTCAATACGAATTATGCCATCTTCGTACCTTCATCTTCCGATCAAGATCGAGGGAACATCTTCCTACTTGAAAGAAAAACAACCAATAACTATAGCCTTCAATAGTGTCTCGAGAGATCGATCCCCGATCATCATAACACATTGTATCCAATTTCTTCATTTCGTTGAAATTTACCACCCGCCTGGGTGGCGCTGCTGGAGCGCGCACTCTTCCTCTCACAAAAGGTTGAGTGTTCGAATCCCGGGCGCCGCAGGGTGACTTAACCGGTGGCACGTGTGTGGTGGCTAGCACGTATCGCCCCCAGGATTTACTCCCCGACTGTCGGCCGTGCGGGGGTTCCCTGAGTTATCAAAAAAAAATTTGCAGATTGTCAATGTATAGAAGTGAAGGGTCATGCAGAATAAATGATCGTCGGTAATATTAAAAAAAAAGTTAGGAAAAATATAAATATAATAAATATTAAAAAAAAAACAAGAAATGGGGTTTTAAGGGTCGTGCAGAAGTGAAGAAACACGTGTGCTTTGGTTTCGTGGAAGGTTCCATCAGATGTAAGGACTGTTCGGGGGGTTCATTGACGTGGTAACAATAGTAATGATGTTTCGGTGCAGAGGGCCTCACCGTAGGAGTGGCTACGCGCGCTCCGAGGACTGTTGAGATGCGGGACGGGGAGGTGTGGGGCCCACGCCTCCATACGGAATCAACCGGACGGGACGCCCGATGGGGCCTCGGGAACCGCGGAGAACGGATCGCGGCCGTCCGATCTTCCCGGGCCCACCTACCCTGTCGACGGTTGGTGGTGCGGTGCCCGGTATTTAGGTCCCTGTCCTCTCCACCACGTGATTCTGCCGCTCCTTCCTTCCAGTCGCAGGTGCTCTGCATCGTCGAGAGGAGGAAACATTGCGCGAGGGGCGCAGAAAGTAATAATTCCACTATTTTTATATAAAATTAGAAAGAAAGGAAACAAAAAAAAAAAGAATTACACGATCTCGGATGCGAAGAAAAATCGTGAAACAGTTACATTGCCAGAGAATAAAATTAATATAAGTTCACTTGATATTTAATAGTTAGATCATACGTTAATGTATTCGTATAAATTTAATCGCGACGAATGATAAATATGTCGGGTACGAATTAACCATCTTAGCCGTTCGTGACTCGTTTAGTTAGCCAATTTAGAAAGTGCCCAATGTGTTAGCACAACATGAAGAGATATAAATACTTACAACGTGTAAACGTAAGTAAACATTTTATAAATGCAAAAGTTCATACCTTTAAATTTTTTTATCTTGCGTAATCCCTTTTTCTTTTTGTGTAGCTATTAAATGGTGTTAGGGTTAGCTTTCACGCATCTTGACTAGTTTGCTTCACTAACAATCTTAAAGGCGTACTCCCTTTCATCGGCTAAGTGCATCCAAGATTTATCGCTAGAGTACTTCGACAAGATTTGAAGTCGAGACTGCAGGAAGAAGAGCAGGCTCCCTTGCCGTCTCTGTCGACACCAACGAGATGCTGCCTTAGATTAGGCATTAATGTTACGACATAATTAATAACATTTCGTAGCGGGATTAAATCGAAATTCAAAGTGCCACAATTCAGAGAGAGAGAGAGATAATAATCCAAGGGACGCAACTAAGCACTAAGGACTAAATTGAATAGAAATAATAATTAATCACGAGCTAAACAAAGTATTCCGTCCACGTCAGCAATGATTTTAGTGGAGGATCGGATTAAACGGCTTTTTAAAAGTCTAAAGACAATGATGAATCGAAAAATAATTCTGGAGTGATATTGAACGAGAGTACAAGTTTAAGAAGTACCGATGTCATTATCCCACTGACCACGACATTAGCGGACATTGCTACCGTGGACAGATCCAACTCAATGAAGATAAGTCATCTTCGGTACCACACAAGATGCCGGCCCGATCTCTCCGCCCATAATAGACCTCTTATTCGAAACGACGAACAAACTATTGAATTCACATGCTTTGATCTGACAATTTTATGGCAATATTAGCGCGCCTGATTCGATCGACGCAGGTCGAATCTATCTGACAGCAGCACGAAACCGAGACTCCTATTATCTTTCCGATCAGTTAGCTCCAAGCGAAGCGCTCAATAAAATTAATCGCTCGAGAGTCTTAAATAACACAAATATTACGGACCATTTTGGTAAGCGTACGCACTCAAAGCGCCGTTTCAAGAAACTAAAGATACAAAAATCGAAGACTCAAAACGCACGCGTAGCAAAAACCCGACCCGCATCACGAAGGCCTCGTTTATTTCGAGAAAAAAAATGAATAATTCAAAAAATATTTTCTTCGAAAATGATCGTTTCTATCGAAATATATCATTTGTATCGAAAAATATTCACAAGGGACTCGAAAGGGGAAAGGGGGGCGGGGGGCACCGCAAGACGTGTCCGTCTCACGGACCAATAAATGCGGGTGGACCGAATTGAATCCGGGCGAGGTGCTCGATTGATATTCATTGAAGGCGGCAACCCCCACCACAGCCCCGAGTGCTTTCACGTTTAGATTTGATATTTCTTGGGACGATTGCAAGCCCCACCTTGCTTTTCGATCATCGATCACCTTTTGGACCTCCCTCATCGATCGTGTCCCTTTGCGTGCTGTGATCGATCGATTCATTCTCTCGTTCGTGGGGACAAGGTACCGTGACGATTACAAGATATCCACCGTAATTTGTCTCGCGGCACGACTTGTTTTAGATACCGAGGAGACGCCGAGATTTCAATTGGTCAGAGGGGAAATTCCTAAATTACCCGTGATTGGCAATGCTTGTTTCGTAAATTTTGAGACGAAACGAGTCTTCATCAAGGGCGCGAAAAATGGATGCCCCACTCGCCCGTAGTCGTCGTTCGATATATATTTGGACAGCCGATGAGATGGGGGCGAGTTTAAACAACCTCGCCAACCTTTTTATGTTTTTTTTTGGGGGGTTAGGACATGGCCAACTTCAAGGGGTTATTTTTTCGAACAAACCTTATTTTGGGAGAATTTGGGAAATCGGACTCACATTAGGGGGGGTTTTTAGAATTTTTCAAAATATATATCGAGGTGACCAATTATTTTAAAAACAAAAAGGTTCACATTTCAATTTTCCAAAATCAACCCAACTTTATTTTTGTGCTTTCGAAGCAGAATTTTACGCCTGCAACATTCGATTTCGATTCGTCACGGCGATTGTCGATGATCAATCTACTAACTTACCGTGTGTAGGAAGCATCGCTCTCGCAAAACTAAAAACTAAATCAGAGCTCGAGTATCCCGTAACCCTTTTTTTCAGATCTCCCGTGAAAATTCAAAGCCTCGCGGTTAGCAACATCGTCATACTAAAAGTAACAGATCAAGGATGCAAATAACCGTCAAATCACGCACAGCCCGCGTCACCCGAATTCAACCTCATGGCCTGCGCACATCGAGCGCACCATTCTTAACGACGAAGCAATAAACGCTAAAGCACCAATTAAGGAATCAGATGGTTCTTCTCCTCCCTTTCTAATTGTCCAACATGACCCATGAATTTTGCTTTCTTCAAAAGTCCAAATTTAGTTCTCTCTCGGCTCGCAAAGTTCAGGCACACGGACCACCGCGACAGCGCACGATCCGCGTCCTCCTTTAATTTCTCAGGTACTTTTACAGAGCCGAATGCATGCATTCATTCAACGAGCAGAAACAGAGCAGAAACAGACCTGAGCGAAGCAAATGGGACGCGGTCTTCTCGGGACTCTCCACTCCTACTTCCCCCGCTCGCCGCAGTTAAATAGGTTTTGCTCCCTCCCAATCAGGGAAGTTCTCTTTTTCACACCAAATTACAGAAAAAAAAATTCAATTTCCGCTATTTATGACTTGAATATATATATATATATATATATATATATATATATATATATATATATATATATATATACGAGTTAATAACACAAAAAATCTCAAAGCGGTACATCCGTGACAAATTTATTCTAAACTGATACGCCCGCGATAAATTTATCCTCCGTTAGTTTTCGTTAAATTTTACTGTCAAATTGCTAAGCTGGATAACACGTGACAGTTTACAGGCGTGCTAGTTTGAGATTTTACCCTTCTATTTATTACAGATTTACCAACTTGTGACTTAACGGATAGTAAATTCGTCACAAAAGTACCGGTTTGAGATTTTTTGTGACCAAAAAATTATTTCGGGATAAATTTGCCACGGGCGTATCTGTACAGGGGCTTTTCGCGATATTAACTATATTTTCGTTGAATAATTATTTCAGACCATTATTTTTGGAAAAGTATGTTTTCGTATTGAAATGAACAGACCTTGCGAAAATTAAAGCCGTACTTCGAACAGAACAATCTTCCTAAATTCGGGAGCGATTTTCGAATTCGCGGTGCCCGAAACAAGTCGGGTTGTTAAGAACCGCGGCCCATGGAGAGGCTCTGCTTCTTTTCTAACCATTGAAAAACAGGACGTCCGTCCACATCCCACGTTCCCAAGCACGAGCAGAATCCGGAAACAGAGTAGCTCGCTCTCGAGCGAGCACGCACGCACGCTCGCCCAATCGCAATCACAGCGTTCACGTTCACATTAAACGATCGAAACCGATAGGGAGGGAGAGGGAGGGCGAGAGGAAATGGGCATATTCGCGACGAGCAAGGCCAAGAACAGCGACCAGAGCTCCGGCATGGGCTTCCTCCTCGTCTTCTTCCCCGAAGAACACCAGCACCGGCAACACCAGCACCGCTCCAGCTCCGATTCAACCGACATTGTCGACGAACCCAAGCTCCTCCGCCCTCCTCCCCCTCCTCCTCCTCCTCCTCCGTCTCCGTCTCCGTCTCCGTTCAGGAGGACCCGCTCCGGCCCCCTCCTGAGCAGAGCCCAGTCCACCATCTCCATCTGCGCCCTCCTCGTCTGCCTCACCCTCCTCGTCTTCGCCCTCTCCACCTTCGACCCTCCTTCCAACTCCCCCTCCGCCTCCGCCTCCGCCTCCGCCTCCTACTCCCGCCGCTTCTTGCCCGAACGGCAGCCCCCGCCGCGCCACCGACAGCCGCCCCGGCCTCTCCTCGCTCCCGAGCCCCGAAACGACCGCGCTCCCTCGTCGTTCTGGTCGTTCCCGACCTTCTCCTGGAGGGCCAGGCCGAGCAGTGGCGGTCCCAAGCGCCAGTTCGCGCTGCAGGGGATGGGCACGCTGTACAGGAGAGGCACGCGCGCCATGAGCGACCTCGTCGTCGCTCACCTGGCCGAGAACCTCTCCGAGGAAGAGCTCCGCTTGTTCTTGCGGACGCTGCATCGGTCGGGCCTCACGGCCAGAGCCGACATCGTCCTCATCTTCCCTTCCCGCGACTCGGCCTCGAGATTCGGTTCCGTAATCCGCGAAGAAGAGGAGTCGTTCTCGAAGCTCCTTTATCACTACACGCAGCGATTCAACGCGACCGCCGCGACTGCGAGGTCTCCCGCGAGTTTCGACGCCGCCCATTTCGTGAAGTCGTCCAATGAAGACGGCGAGCCGCTGTGGGGCAAGCGCGCCCGGATTGGCAATTCCAGCAGCGACGCCGCCGCCGGCGCCGGTGCCGGGAGCGGTGGGGCGGCGAGTCTGGACAAGTCGGCTCGGCCGAGCTACGGGTCGGTAGCGGGCTTCGAGGCGGGCGAGCTCGACCCGGAGAACTCGCTCTCCGGGTTCCTGGACCACGTCCCGATGAGCCTGCGGCGGTGGGCATGCTACTCGATGCTGCTCGGCCGAGTCCGGCGGAGCTTCAAGCACACGATGCTGATCGACGCCAAGAGCTGGGCCGTGCTCGGCGACCCGCTTGGCCGCGTCCGGGGCCGGAGCCCCGAGACGGTGCACCTGCTGGCGGCGGCCCCGAGCAAGCACGGGAGGAGGAGCCCGGACCGGGCCCAGCCGCGCGGGTCGGCGGTGAGCCCCGGGGTGGTGATGGGCGGGACGCGGGGCGTGCGGCGGCTGGCGGCGGCGATGCTGAACGAGGTGGTCCGGGCGTCCACGCAGCAGCAGCAGCAGCAGCACAAGAGGAAGGGCGGCGCGGTGACGGAGTCGGGGGTGCTGAGCCAGCTCGCGAGCAACGAGTTCGTGCTGAGCAACGTGAACCTGGTGGTGGTGCCGCCGCCGCCGGAGGAGCCGGGCGGCGGAGGCAAGTCCGGTCCGCCGTCGCTGATCAAATACGGTAACAATAATAATGGCAATAGCGGTCACAGTCGTGACGTAAAGGGTATGATAATGAGGCAAATGTGTTCGTCCGAGGTGGATTCTTCTGTTTATAGCGACTGTTGAGAGACAAGAAATATAAGCTCATAGACAAAGAAAATAGCAGAATTACGTTACGGTCCGATGAAGAGAAATGCCGATCATCGGTTTCGATTTTCGTGTTTTTTTTTTTGGTTCGTTCCTTGTTTTGTTTTTTCGGGTCCTACGAAATTTTGTTACTAGAAATGTACATAGATCCGGGGCAATAAAGAATTGGCATTTCGATTCGATTCGATTTCTCTCGTTTTATTATTGCACCGGAGGAGGGATTCTTGTGTCCAAAGTTCTTGTTGATTGTAATTTTTCGAGGGCGGCTTTTTTTGTTGTGGGGGGGTCGAGTTCTTGCACCACAAGCAATGAGCACAAAGGAGTGTGGTCCGGGTTCAGTGCCCATTTGGCACGCGACATGCACCTGAATCGGTTTTAATTCCGCGACCTTAATGCGTGACAAGGAACCCAATTTCCACCCCGAGTCCCAAATGGGGCGATCGGAAACTCGACGGGCGGGGCGACGGGCCGGGCGTTGATGGCGAGCTCGAGCCTCGAGAAACGGACTAGCTCGACGGATCGATGCGATTAGCCATAGGGGATAAAATTTGAAAAGACGCATAAATGGGATGCGGCTAAAGTGCAATTTGATTAAAGAAGAAATGGGAAAGGGGCAGAGGCATGTGCACGCGGTGGTGCGGATCGTCCTTTGTGCTCCCGGCTTTTAATGCAACCTAAAGCGCGCTCATTTACGCGCCTTCCTACTTCCCAGTCCCCCCACCCCCAAACTTTTTTTTTTACTTCCTGCTTTCTTTTTTTTTCTATCAAGATTCCGTTGAATATTTTTTAGTCAAAAATCAAAATGTCGCTTTTATTTCACTCAAGTCAACAATGTTTGCTTACCGGTGTCAATGAAGATAGATTTAGCCCGCATGTATAAATTTGAGGTTGTTTGTGTCATGGTAAAAAGTTTAAGGTAAATATGTCACAATGGACATAATTTGGTATAGTTTCTTTTTTTATTTTATGATTCTTCTCCTTTTTAAATTCAATGCGGCGTTCCGTCTCGCGTTACACATGATCGATGGATGCTAGGCCTAGTTATTTCCCCGTTATCTATGTTACGGGGACGCCCATGCCGGGGGGGCTCGTCACCGATACCCCCGGCGCCGCCCGATGAGGGAAGGAACGGGTTCGTATGCAGCCGGAGAAGACCGGAGTTTTTGTTTTTCTTACACGGGTCATTTGATGGCAAGCGAATCCGATTGCCCAATCTGTGATTATGCGTGGTAACCACGTTCTTGGACTTCGCTTACTTAGCCAGCACTGAGGGAATTGCCATGAAGAAACCAAAGAAGCTTCCGCAGTCACGCGGAGCACTGGACTCGAACAAGCCTGCATAAAAACGGGTCGACCCGATCGTGTCGAACCCAGATCCGTGTATTCGCAAATCGGGTCACGTGGACGGTTCGTGTCGAGAACCGCCGGCCTCGGGCGATCGAAAACGGCGCGCGCAAAATGTCAATGTCCGAAGTTTTTTCCGGAGGCTAATGTCGGAATTTCGGCAACTTTAGGCCACATCATCAATCACGACGGCCCTAATTTAGCCACGGAATATTGTACCGAAGTTAATCGTGGCTTGTTCTTCAATCAAATCACGTGGAAGGAGGAAGAAGAAGAGAGGAGCGGCGAGCCATGTGGGGAGGTTGGTCCGTGATAATATAATATCACGCCGAGACTCGCGAGTCAAATTGTCAGGATTAATCAACTGATTAATCGATTGATTAATCGATTATTTCATGGGGTCAAAACCAAATCCGGACGACTTTGTTCTATATTCTGGCGTTCCCACGACACCGAAGTTCCAAATCCCTTAAATTCTCCAAAAGAAATATGTTCAGGTGCATGGCTCATTAATTACTTTAATCTATACACATACACATACACATACACATATATTGTTATACTAAAGTAATTTGATAATTTTTTTTTGTCCTCCGAATTGAAAGTGTTCATAAGCCCGGTCATCTCATCCATGCCCTTGCGTACTATCAAATCCGACGAAGTATCCCGCATCTCGCTCGTCTACGAGATTCTACTCTACTTATACCGTTCTTGGGGTCGGGCGATCTAGCTCGGTATTTTCTGCCCCCCTCCGATTTATTTCGCGGCGTGCGGTCCAACCGTACCTCGTACTTCAGATGGGGGGACAGGTGCTGAAAAAGCACGTCGCATCGTTTGTCGGGGCATCGAACTGGGGTTTCGATGGTTGCAATTTGCGGGTGCTGAGCGGGAGAATTATTATTAGTTTTTTATTTTGTTTTTTTTTTGGTCGAAGGGAGAATTATTAGTTAAAGTGGAGACAGGATTAGGAAAATGGGGGGCTTTGGATTCGATCGATATCGCGACCCAAAAGAAAAAAGCCAATTCCGCCGACGCCCAAAAAACGATGAACGATGATGATGGGGAGCGGGGCTGGCCTCTTCTTGCGGGCGTCACGTAATTCGCACGAGACATCCTCGCCCTCCCCCTTTTGTTTTGTCCTTTTTTTTCTGCTTCTTCCTCTTTCTTTTCTTTTTTTTAACTTTCCTTTTAAATTTACTTCGTGCTCTCTCTCTCTCTCTCTCTCTCTCTAGCTTGCCTCATCCTAGAGAGAGAGATAGGGAGAGGGAGAGGGAGAGGGAGGGGGGGCCCGACACAAAAATCGCGTGAAACGAAATCGAGATTGGCGAGTGAGAGATAAGAGGGGGATGGATAGCTCACAAGCAAATTTGAGTGGGACTCGGTGAGTCGGCAACAACACTCCTTTTATTATTATTATTATTTTTGGAAAATTCGTGTGAACGCTGGCACGCTTTCTGGTAATAGATTTTCAACGTGTTAATTTTTTTTTTTGGTGGGTCGGAATAGATTTCCAATATTCTCCCGTGCTTCTGTGACGGCGACTTTGAGGATTTTTGCATGTTGGTGGGCAGCTTTTTCTTTTGGCACCCTCTCGTGTTTTTCTGTCCTGTTAAGTCCAAGGTAGCGCTAACTTCGGCACGCCGTGACACGAGACGAGTTCAATGAGAAGGTTCTTTTTTTTTTTTTGGGCCCCTTATGTATTTGTGAACCTTCAATCCTAGTTCTCGAGGACAATTGACAAAAAAAAAATATATATATATATATATATTTGACATTCGGACAGAAAAGAGAGCGAATTGGAGAGAATGCGAGTACATTAACATTTGTGTTTTCAACCGTGGGTTTTGGACTTCGAAGTAATTATTGCGAAGTGGAATGACTTTTGCACAATCTATTTGCTCCATTACCTAAATTCTAAACTGTGGGGACTCGGGTCTTTCGTTTAGGACCAGACAGCACAACAGTTCGTGTTAGCTTTTTTTGTCGTGGTGGTACCTCCTCTAATTCCAGTCAACTCGCACTCGGGACGGATTGGAATTTGGCGAACTTCAACTCGTCGCTACCGCCGAGTCAAACTCTAGGCTTTCCTCCAGTGATTTTAACTAAACTCAATTAAAAGTATATCGGTAATGGGAGAAATGTAACATCTAATGCTTCGCATCTCGAGTCAAATCGTGTTTATATGAAAGCTAATCCGGGTCATCTCCGAGATCGTTGGCCTCCAAATTTAGATACCAGACATCTCGTTAAACATCACACCTTCATTAATTTGATGGATATCGGGTGCTATTCTTGCTTTTCCTTTTTTTTTTTGGGACACTCCTTGCGATTTTGATTTATAGTTTACAAACTGAACTGATGAGCCTACGTTATACTTACGATGCGAGTCATTTCTATGCATTAACCATTTACTTAGGGATGGATATGTATATATCTCATTAATGAACGAATGAATTTTCGTGTATAATTTTTACAGGTCGGCAATCCAACAGCATATGGGCTCGATATTCTTCTATAGTATTATCAAAGATCGCCACCTGAGAATTCCTCTTGATACGGGTTGCGTAATTTCGATCGAGTCTTTACAGAGGCGAAGTAAAGGGCAATTTGATCCTCCATATCTTGGCATAGAAACCCAAATGAATCGTAGAAAATCAATGGCAAGAGCTTTCCAAATTGAGAAGTGACTCAACCAAAACTTGCACTTTTGCGCTGTCCAGATCAACCGCTACAGAAATTAAATAAGACAAGATGGACAATTAAATAATTCCTTTTTATCAAAAAAAAAGGTAAGGTTTTCCTTTTTGCTAAGAAAGAAAAAAAGTGAAGTTGGAATTTATGTATAGAGTTTGCTCCATCCATCCACCATCATCATCGCATCGGGAAAAATTATCAAAAAAGTCATAAACTTTTTACAATTTTTTCAATTCAGTCCTAATTTTTTTTTTTGGTCAATTCAGTCCTAAATCTTTTGCAAATCAGCCAATTCAGTCCTTTTGGCCGGCCGGCGCTAACGTGGCTGTTGGCCGGTGTCTACGTGGCAATATTTTAATATATATATTTTTTTATTTTTGAATTTTTTATTTTTTTTATTTTTTTATTTTCCTTCTCCCCCCTGGCCTATCCAACCAGGGGGGAGGCTCACCGGCGAGCTCGCCCAGCTCCGGCTCCGCCTCGCCGGAGTTGGGCCCTTGCCGGAGAACCTCCCCCCTGGCCGGATAGGCCAAGGGGGAGAAGGAAAAGAAGAAAAAAATGAAAAAGAAAAAAATTTGAAAATATTAAAAAAATATTAAAATATTGCCACGTGAACGCCTGCTGGTAGCCACGTCAGTGCCGGTCGGCCAAAAGAATTGAACCAGTTTGCAAAAGGTTTAGGATTGAATTGGTAAAAAAAAAGTTTAAGACTGAATTGGTAAAATTACAAAAGGTTTAAGACTTTTTTGGTAATTTTTCCCGTCGCACCGTGTTGACCACATAGAAAAGCAGATAATGGGGCGACTCATAAAATTACGCTGAAAGCTCCAAAACGCCGGTCCGCATGCACAAAACATGGTCCCAAAGCTTTATTTTAGTTAATCTCTCTCTTTTTTTTACAGGAAATCGTTTTAATTAGGAGATAGATGTATTTTAATGGCTTAAATTTTCTTATAATTCCAAGTAGGGCGGCGTTAAAAAAATTGGTTTTTTAATCGACGGACAATGATGGATTGTGACCACCCGCCTGGGTGGCGCTGTTGGAGCGCGCACTCTTCCTCTCGCAAAAGGTTGAGTGTTCGAATCCCGGGCGCCGCAGGGTGACTTAACCGGTGGCACGTGTGTGGTGGCTAGCACGTGTCGCCCCCAGGGTTTACTCCCTGTCTGTCGGCCGTGCGGGGATTCCCTGGGTTATCAAACAAAAAAAAAGACAATGATGGACGGTGGATGATGTATCACATGGTGCGACTCTCTTTGAAATTGTTTCAATTAGAACATAAATTTAGTTTAATGGGTATAATTTACTTATAATTCAAAAAAGGGTGGAGCATTTTTAATCGACGGACAATGATGGACGGTGGATGATGATCACGTGGTGCGATTTGTTTGGATGCTTTTGTGATTTGCAAGCATGTTGTTGGAATTGATTAAGGAATGGACAAAAAAATTTATAATTAGTTCATAGCTAATCTCACGTAATTGCCTTCTTTACAGGGTAGGATGTTCCTCGTATTTGCTTATTGTGCATGTAAGTAGTCGTTGATTAGGTCAATTTAAATTATCAAAGCGCCACTCAATTATCCTACTAATGTGATTAAGTCACTTGGGCATGACTTGATCGATATAGATAGAACATGCTGACTATCTTAGACAACATTGCATGTCGATTGCTCGTAAGTCTAAACCGAGAGTTCGTGTTTTCACGCTGAACGGGTATTTTTTTCTTTTCGCTTCTTCCAATCGTGAAATATATCTAAGATGCGTCTAGAAAATCGGGAAAGTTACTTCGTCCTAACTTTTGACATCATTACAATTCCAATATTGACTATAATTAGTTTCATTTGCATGAGAAAATACACTTTACAACTAGTTTGTATTGATGAAATGCTTTTTGGGAAGCCGCGTAAAATATCAGTTCCGTGAGAGAGAGAGAGAGAGAGAAGGTGGAGTTCTAATACGTAAACGCGGTCCGTCCAAAAACGGCAGCTTCCAGAGCTTGACCAGACCATACTTTCTTCACCGCAAATCACATGACGCCGATTTGTTTGATTACCGAGACGTCCGAGCATGATTGGATTCTCCACTTGTATGTATATTTATCAATGTTCTCTGGGGAATGAAGGTCATCCATTCCCATTGCAGAAGCGCCAAAGCAGAACAATCAGCCAAGACATCGGTCAATATAAACCTCTCCAGATGCAGACAATAGACCCTTTGATCGATCCTTGTGTAATGCGAGAGAATCATCACCATTTTCGCTGTTTTTCGAACGAGTTCGTCCGACCCATCTCGACGATTCGATCCGAGGAGAATCTTTCCTCGCATTCATTCGATCGAAAGGGCTTTGCTTTAGGTGAATTCTCTCGATGTAAAAGAGCTACGAGGGAAGTGAAAGTTCGTGAGGAGCCCAACATAACACACAAGAATGTGGATATACTTCCTCATCAATTAGAAATATCGCTAATCAATCCAGTGACCCAGTTTTTTAAATTCCAATTAGTGGGGACAATGGATCACGAAAGGTGGTCGCTTTCGCAAATACTTACTGAGCAATGTCCAAATGAGGAGGTTCTTCAAGTAGCAGGCATAGGCACATAACTTCTCTGGGCCCCCCACCAAAAGAAAGGCATATATTCGCACGGATTGCATGTGATGCTAGGTTTTGGCAAATCGGTCATATTACGTCCGCGTGGCAGATCATGTGAGCCTATCTATATAGACTTAATCTCCAGCTCAAGAACATTAATTACGCACGCCATTGTTTAAATCTTCGTGCGGTTGTATCATAAGAGGATCACATCATGCACCACCCGTCTCCTATACTATATCCAACCGAGAGAAGCCGGAATTATATTAATAGATCTACGTGAAGTTTACTCTCGGTCTCTGTCGCTGTCTGTCTCTGTTTCTGTCAATGTGGGGAAGAAGATAATAGGTCGTCACTTAACGTGCAAAAAGCACTCTAAAATCTTAATATCTATGGTGCTTAAGTTGGTAACAAGACGGACCGACATGATTAGTGCGAGAGCGTAAGCTGTGGGGGGGGGGGGGGGGGACCCAAGAAATAATGCACGCTTTGGCGTCCAATTGAGATACGTAACCGGCCGATCATCGCAATTTATTAGGGTTGGCGATAACTTTGGATAAGGCTTTCTGGCTGGGGCGTGAGTGGCTCGGAGCTTGCTGATTGACGGAGAGGCTTCATCGCGAGGAGGAAGAGGGGATTCGATTCGCTTGAAAGAGAAGGATTTCTCTCTCTCTCTCTCTCTCTCTCTCTCTCTCTCTCTCTTAATGACCGAATGTAAAGGCAGGCGAGCAAGAAAAAGGTTCAATGGGGTCGCGAATGATTAGCCTATATTGTTATTGTTTTTTGTCCAATTGGGGGGGTTCACAGGTTAAGTCCATTGCGACTTTTAACCTTAAATGATGGTGGCTCTCTGGTCTGATGATGACTACCCAAAAAGGGCCCTGCACAATCATGTGTTCCGAGCTGAAGGAGGTCTTCGCGATTGGCGTAAATTTGGGGGTGGGATTGCCTTTCCTAGATTCGCGGCTCGCCGGTCGTGAACTTTTCGAGGTTTTGAGAGTTCGATTGAAATGAAGTTACCTCGATCGCGAATAACTTTGACCTTAAAGCTGTAGGCACTTATTCGTGCAATTCCTTCATCTTTATGTCATAGAAAGTTACATTTGACGAAAAAGAGCAGTTCTTGATAAAAAAAAAGAAGAAGAAAGAATGCATGAAAGTTATCTTTATGTCATACAAAGTTGTAAAGCTTGAAAGCATAGCTCCATGCATCTTACTTTCAATGACCGAGTTGAGTGAGCGTGACGAGGAAGACAAGAAGAATCCGAATAGGACATGGATCCGAGTACAGATAGAAAACCAATCGCCATATTATACATTAAGTCGAGATCAAATGCAATACATGTACATTCCTTTCACAAGTTCGTCCGGTAAGAGTCGAGAGGAAAGAGAAATAAAAGGGAAAGGGAGACCCAAAAAAAAATGAACTATGCTCGACCATACAAAAGAATTTGACCTTTGTGTCAGTCCTTAGAAAAAGGGAGCTTGAAAAAATGCGAGGAAGAACCTTCTAGGAGGAAGAAAGAAGAGACCGTCCTTCCTAACAAGCGGCAAACACAAACTTGATTCTCGCTAGAAACTACACATTCATCAACGCGCGAAAAATGATAGACAAAAGAAACCCCACGCCTGCTTGTCCGACGTGACTCCACACCGAACCCTGAGTAGCCAAGGAAAAACGGAGCATAGGAAGAAGTTCGTGGATAATGCAGCCCCTAAAATAAATCGACCTTCTTCTTCTGCATATCTTGCTTCCACTTCGGCAATTTGTAAAATTCTTCTTTTGTCATCCCCAACACGGTCTGAAACTCTTCATCGCACAGGTAGGCCTAAAAAGAGTTGCATAGAGTGAATATGAAATTTCGATTGGGAACCGAGAAGAGGGGAAACCTGTCGGTATTAAGGGAGTCGAATAGCAACTTACCTCTCTCCTTTTAAAATCAATTCCAGTCACGGGATGGTCGGATTTAGCCTTCAGTTGTTCATAGGTGAATATTGCTCCGCTACCTCCATTATCATTCTCATCCTGCTCCAATTCCTGCTTTGGTTCTGAATCGTTCCATTCTGCTTCAAAAAGGGGATTTCCAACTGCACATACGGTGTAAGCTTTAGAGAGAGAGAGAGAGAGAGAGAAGTAGCAATACAGGCAGATAAAAGAGAGAATTTGGCCAGGTCACGTTTAGAACAAGCAAAAGACTCGAACATAATGCTAAATCCTATCGATATAGTAATTAGCCTATACAAAAATGCAGATTATGAATTATTACCGGGAGAGCTGCTTTCTGCAGGAGTTCCACTCGCTTGAGTGGGAGAGGTATCTGTCGACTTCTGCTTTTCAGCTGAAAGAACCGAAGATAGGGCAGCTACAGCAGCAGCTCGCTGTGAACCCTGACCTGCCGGAGATGGCCTAGAAGCGGAGGTCTTTATCTCAGATGATTGATTGAATGC
Organism: Syzygium jambos; assembly: GCA_031216235.1. Classification (NCBI taxonomy): domain Eukaryota; kingdom Viridiplantae; phylum Streptophyta; class Magnoliopsida; order Myrtales; family Myrtaceae; genus Syzygium; species Syzygium jambos. Next base: position 25,145,844 of record CM062220.1, read on the forward strand.
AGAGGATAATGCAGCTAAAGCTTCTGCTCTCTGCCTTGCGCCACCTTGATTTGATCCATTGGATTTGTCCTCACCCTACAAATTTCCGTACAAATCAAAAAGCTGCATTCGCAAGATGAACTTTGACTCTTCAACTATAAAAATAGCGAAGACACTCATATCCCATGAACTTCAAATTTCAAACTATTCATAATCAGAAAAAATTTATGAGCATGAAATAACACTTGAGAAGAAGAACAATTTAAATACAAGGAAGATTTCATTTCACACTCCTGAGGTGAAGCTACTGCCAGAATAGCAATCTTACTGAAGATGATTTGCCAGGAGATGCGTTAAATGCCGAGGACAAGGCTGCTAAAGCTGAAGCTCTCTGGGTTGGTCCTCCTCGATTCCCATTTGATCTATCCTGGTTCTACAATGACAGACAAGTATACAGCCATCAAAATAGCAATGATTACTGAAGTATGTTGGTGCAAGACACAATCGTCCGAGTGAAGCACATCCTAAGAGTCAAATACCGTGCGAGATGTTTGCAGACTGAGACTATAAAGGTGAACAATGGGCCCAATCAAGAGCTACATAACTGGGTGCATAATGATCACAAACATGGCTTGGGCTATTTCAACAGTGTAATCTTCAGTGCAGATGGCTGTGGAATTAATTCACACCCGCAGAAATTCGAAGTCAAAGCCTTTTTACCTCTGCAGAATGGCCTATCCCCAGAAGTAATGCCAACTTTTTCTGGAATGAGTTTCCTTGAACCTGCATTGTTTGGAAAAACATTAACAGCGAAACGATAATAGTCAATTTTAGAGTGAATCTCTAGATCCATGGTCAGGATAACGTGTTTCTCATCCATTGAAAACCTTACGGAATAAGAAGGATGGAGGGAAAAGTATAACAGGATTTTTTTTTGGGGTCAGAACTAGTATTTTTGTATGCCATAGTTTCACCATATTACTAAGTGTACAGAGAAGGCATACGCACGATGAAGATGACGATTACGTAAGAATAACAACAAAATAGAAGCTGCTCTGAAGCAAATTAATGAAAACTTGATGCTTCACATCGAGCGAATCTATCATCAAGACACACTAAGCAGCCCAGTCGGCACAGGCAAATATGGCAACTCCATGATAATATATTTATCCTCCAATAGACATATTCAGTATTCTGAAGCTTCCACTCACTAACCACTGAATTTACTACTTGATTCATCTGCTAAAAGAATAAAAAAAAACCTCAACAACTATTGAGCAAGCACAAAAAGACTATGCAGCTCACTTTGATATAGCAGCTGCATGAGTGTTCTTAACCATTAATAAGAAGACAGAAACCATGCAATATAAGAAGAATCCGGCAATTGATGCATCAGTCCCTAAGCAAGGAATGGGTCTCCTAATATGGAGTAGGTTAATTTCACCGGTAATCATTGAACTGGAGCTTAACAAGTGCCTCTAAGATACTTGTGAGATTTTGTGGGACTATTGTCAATTGTTCTAAAAGCTTAAGCTGTTAGATGAAGACATGATTTATTATTTAAATGTTCTAACACCCCTCCTCAAGCTTAGTCTAGTCTTTTTGCCTAGTACTAAGCGTGGATATATTTAATTGAGGAGGCAAACGGGGGCAATCAAAGATTTGAACTCGGGATCTCCAATTCTGATACCATGTGAGATTTTGTGGGACCACTGCCAACTGTTCTAAAAGCTTAAGCTGTTAGATGAAGACGTGGTTTATTATTTAAATGTTCTAACAATATTCAATAACAAAATCACTTTAAAATCCCACTAGCAAATAGCATGGGATGTTTTCTCATGTGTGTCAAGCGGCATCCTCTTGGCAAGAAGCATAGGAAGCCACATCAGATTTTCGACGAAAAATTGGTTGGAAAATGGTTAGCATGCATCAATGTCTAAGTCATAAAAGTTCAATGCATTGGTTGGTTAACAATTAAAATCACAACTCACAAACGTGATTGAAACTGCACCAGAATTCAGTAATGAGAGGTGGATTTTGAAAGTTGGGTAATGAAAGATATAACCATAGTAATAAAACATGGGAAAGAAGCAACTTTAGCATCTATTTCAATGACATTCCCACAGGAATAAGCATCACCTTTACCTCAATTCTACAAAAGCTGCCTTGGCCCTAAGAGCTCTACAAATTACCTGTGTAGACTGTGGATGCTGGTCCATATGTTTAGGGGTTTGTTTCACATCCTAAGCTCTCTCACACAAACAACAGGAGCATTATATTTCATCTGACATAGTCTCAAGAAAGTCCTCAGTGTAACCAAGGAAAAGAAACTGATGATTCAATATGAGGACTCAGCTTCAACAGTCATTGCTGTTGCCAGTCTCAGCTGACATATTTTCGGGCAAAACAGGGTTCCAAGAGAAACAATTTATAAATGTTTATTCTGTCTCTTCTAATACGGCCATACTGTCATGCCTGCATGTGTTAATCCTGGTCTTCCATTATAGAGACAATCTATATTTCACCAGCTACCTCGGAATTTCACTATTCATTCAGAAAAAATAAGTTGAAACTGGATTGATATTTGCTAAAAGAGTTTCTTGCTCATAGCATCTTCGTTTCAAGATAAGATTGTCAGATAACTCACTCAAAATTATAAGCTTCCGAAACTCGACATTCTTTGCCTCTTGGTGGTAACTATGAGAATGGACATTATGCAGCTTTGGATGCAAAAACAAGGTGGAAAAACAAAATGTACTTGCAGTAATTAACAAAATGCATTTGCATTTATTTTACTTTCACTAATAATGTTGAATGCAAGAGGGTATAGTCAAATAAGTGGAAATCGAGGCAAAAGTGAAAAGACATTGCCCATTTTTGAAACACATACCGTTGCTTTTGCAGAGTCCCACGAAAAGTATACTGTGAAAAAGGATGGCTCATTTCCTTCTGTAACTTTGTAAAGCGGTACATCTGGAGACAAATTCTCTAGAGATATGGCCATGTCAATGTATTTCTGCAAAGAACAGCCAAAAGTGACCTCAGTGAACAACAAAGAGAACTGAAGACATTATTTAACTAAGTGGGCATACCTGACCAACTTCGAAAGCACTCTGCTTTTCTTTCGAGTCCACAGACTGACCAACCCAAACAAACACTTCAGCATGTGTATCCATTATCATGATATCCTCCGTTAACAAATCATCTTGTGAAAAGTTGTGTACTTCCTCAACCTACAAAGAAGAATCATAAGAAATATGGCGACATGTGTTTGTTTGTGGGGATTTCTGAAAATTCAGAAGGAACTTTTCTTTTACTTTCCTGCCAATACCAAAAATATTTTTAAATTATAAAGATTATCCAAAAATTTTTTGCGGAACACGTGTCAACACTTATATATTTTGAACATTTCAAACATTTTTTTTTGGTTGAAGAACATTTCAGACATTTAAGATTAAAAAAAAAAGTCAAAGTGTGTGCGTCACAATATTTGAAAAAGTGAAAAGTGAGGCCACTGCAAACAAACTCAAAATTAGTTCCCAAGATCAAGTGGAACTCACCTCAAACTTTCCTGTGGGATCCATGAGAAAAAGGAAAAAAGAGAAGTCAGAATTTAGCCAATTGTATGGAAGATCTGCAGTTGACGATGAGAAAAAAATAAAAAGGACATTCTTTGGTCAATATCCGCACCTTTATTAAGTGAATATGTGAACAAGTGGGGGTCCCTGACAGTCTCCTGGGAAATCTTGTTACCGGTGTAATTTTGTTTCCCTCCAAGTGCAAACCAGAAGGGTGAGCTCTCTGTACCCTCTTTTGCATGTTTCAAAGCAACCCCAGGCTGCACTTTGACACAAAAATCATATATCAAACAAAAATATCACGTAACTGAACCAGAATGAGGCAATATATAACATTTATGCACAGCTTAGTTGGTTTCAAAACTTACATAAATAATTCTCCAACTAGCTGAGGCATTAAGTACTAAGGGTTGTGTGACACAACTCCATCTCCCTCTCCCTAGACACCTCACCCACACACACACATTGAAACATAAAGTTTAATTACCATTAATAGGAAAGGAAAGAACAAAGTAACAGGATACAAACTCAGGTTCTGAAATTTTAGTGAGACTAGCTTCCATCAGAGTGTCAGCAGCTTGTCTTTTTGAGAAAATAATACAGCTTCATCAGATCCGACAGGAACTTTTCCAGCATAAATAGGTAAGAGGTTGGAACGAATGCCCTAACTATGAGAATGGCCGCATTTGCACATATGAAAGTCCTTGGATGAAGAAAATTCTACGATGGTTTTGAAGTCCCATGTTAGTAGCATGGTTGGTGATGAAGAAAGTGGAGAGAGAATAAAGACCACTTTTAATTAACAGAAAATAGTTTCCCTTTTTTCAAAAGCATAACCACGAAAAACTCCTAACTGGTACACCTGTGATAAGCTTACCCCAAACTAATATTTTGACCACTAAAAACCCAAAACCGGAACACCAAGTTAGTTTTCGTTAAATTTTACCGTCAAATTTCTGAATTTGATGACACGTGACAGTTGACGGATGTACCAGCTTAGGGTTTTACACCTTCGTTTGTTATAGGTGTACCAATTTATAGTTTTTCGTGGTATTAATATAATTTAACGGACGGTAAATTTGTCACAAGTGTATCAGTTTGAGGTTTTTCAGGGTAAAAAAATTAGTTTGGGCTAAATTGGTCACAAGTGTACCACTTTGGGATTTTTCGTGGTATTAACCCTAATTAAAATGGATATGTTATGCTTGTTTTTTCTGACATATCTCTTTCTCGGATGCAAGACCAGTTTTACACCCTCTAGGCACGGTAAGGGACCAGTTACATAGGTACCTCATGAGAAGAACATTTAATTTCCTCGTATTAAATGCTCCCACAATGCTGCATCCATAAAAAGGCCACATTTTATTAATCCTCAGCCTTTCATTGCATAGAGGATTTTTAACAATGTGACCCCATGATCTTGGTTAAGTAAGTCTTTTCTTGTTTCTTTTCCCTTTCTTTGATTTGATATTATGACTTCACAATCTCCATGCATTCACTCAAGAACAAGCACGCACAAATCACTCAACACTAGGTATGTTTTCAAACAGCTGCAGTTATCCTAAACTAAGAAAATACCAGAAAATGAAAGCAGATAGTACCTTCAGAAGCTCTGCAACTTTTGCAGCAAGCTGCTGGTGCTCAAAAGTGCTCTGATTGCCATGCCATGTGAAAACTGAAGATCCAGATTGAAGAAGAAAACACTCAGCAGAATCCAATGATGTTGCCACCTATTCATTGTGTACTTTGCAGTTAGCATAGCAAAGGAAGATGATTGCATTTGAAATCATGATCTCCATGTTTAAGGCTAACGTCACGAGTCAGAACTACTGGCGTCTTATAATGACAGTTTGCCATTTGGGTAAGGAAATGTTTGCCACCAAAGGTTACTCCCAGAATGAAGAACATTAACAATTCGCATGATCATATGAGGAAGACAGTAAGTACAGGAATCAATCCCTAGTTCGGATTTCCAAAATAGAAATCCCAAAGCAGGTAACCATAATCCACCGACGGTATGTTACAAGGTGTCATGGTAGGCATAATCATAACAAGGAACAAATTGATCCAACTGATAACAACTTCAACTAAAAACTACCTAACCCTTTCACCTTTTGAACAGAGTCCACCTACTATCATATTGCACACTCCACAACTTCGAAAGAGTAAATAATATAAGCAAGATATTCACGCATGAGAAGAAAAAGTAGCTGTTTAAGTGACATGGATCACATGGACAATTATGAAGCATACGTCAAAAGGTACTCAACAACACTTACCGCATCAACTTGGACAGCTTTGCTGTTGTGAATGGCAGTACCAGAAACCCTAATGAGAGCAATACTTTCTTGTGTATAAGTTTCATCTGTCAAACCTTTCTCAGCAATAAACCTTTTGTAACCCGAGCTCAAACCTCCCTGAAGAAGAATCAGATTAAAAAAAATAGCAATTTAAACTTTTAAATCCTTCAATTCAATATATGCATTTCATTGCAGAAGTTACAATATTATTACACAAAAGACAAAAGGATACCTTAAGGACTACCATTGGCTGAAAAAGTGCAATGAATTGAGGTGGCTCTTTACCTTGCAATATACGACCCTGCAAAAGCATATATTAAACAGAATGCTAGAGAACAATTTCTTAAATAGAAATTTTAAGTTTCAAGTTGACTAAGGAAAGATGTACTTGAACAGGTCTCCCTTTCAACGAGTTGGACATTGTGTTAGCCAAACGAGCAGCCATTTTTTGGTCCTCCTACATAAGAAAATTACATCTTTGTTAATATTCTTGCATCAAATATGGAACATACAGCCAAACAAGTTGTTTCAAAGCTGAAATTGAAAGATTGGACCAGCATGTGTGAATTTGTATCTTAATCAACAGAACATAACTTATGAATTCCACGAGTCCAAGAAAATTATAATATAAGAAGAAAGGACGGATAAAGGACTGTACACTTAGAATTAGTGATAAATATTAACCTTCAAAGCAAAGCCAGAACGCTACTACTACTCGACAGACGATAAAAGCAAAGATCACAGAGACCCAATTTGTGTGGATAACTTGTGCAACTCACTCTTTTATGAAGAAACAGCATGTTAGCATCTAAAATTGGAGCTCTAGCATCTGAGAACAATTTGGGTGATAGATCCTCCATCATCATCCTTTGCACTATTCAATGGAATTGCATTAAAAAGAGACTACAGCATCTATTTTTTTGCATTCATCTATACCTAGACAACTAGAGATTAATTAATAGTTATCTACAAAATTTTTATGTCATCACTCCTTTGTTATCCAATTATTTTACTCCTTCCTCCATCTTCATATACAGTGAAATCCAGATTCCCAGATGAACATAGCTAACTTATATCCCCATAGGCATCTCATTTGTGAAAGGAAGCAACAGCAACACAATATTTTCTCACGTAAAACATCCCTATTTTGGTATCTAAACATATAAGTGCATTAACTTGCTCTGCACAACTTGCCAAGACATCAATTACCTCAATACTATCCTTTCCAATCCAACAGCACAAAAAGTAATCCTCTTTCCTGTCCCCTGAATGGTAGGTATAAAGAACAATGTAGCAATCTCCGCTATAGAATTTCCCAACATCCTCTTTAGGCAATGGCGTCTTAGCGCTGCCATTTATGCACCACACCTGCGTTATGGTTAATGAAGTGTATTTAGAAAGATGTCACCTCAATCAGCCTCATTAATAAATTAGCAAAGGGAAACATCCACTATACCTCCATTTTTCCACCTCCTTCAAGCAAAGGTGGGACTTCCTCATTGACAGGAGCACTTTTTGCCATTCCCTTCACACCGATACCTTGTTGCTTCAGTAAAGCTAGCAAAACATGAATTGTCTTTCAGTAATTATAAGAAAGAAAGCATTCGAAAATAAGACGACAAATTTTGAAGGAGAAGTGACACCTGCTACTTTCCCTCTGCCCTCCTCAGCACCTGGAGCAGTGGATCCAGCTGGCCAAGAATCAAACTTGGACTTAAATGCCTGTGTTTCATAACCTTGGATGACCCTGGTTACGCGTGTTGACTTTGGTCTGTTTTGGCTAGCGACAAAACCCTGAATATAAGTTTGAAAATGAGCACATGTAACCTCTACATCGTGAAGATTAAGCTCCAGAGACTACAGATCTACCTCAGCCACTTGGCTGGAAGTTTTTCTCTCATCCACCGTTGTTACACGACCAACCCACACAAAAATTTCAGAACCACAATCGAGCATGTAGCATTTGTTGTTTTCGAGAATGCTTTTAGATAGTTCACCTTCAACAGCCTTCACATCACCCTCAATGAAGCTACCAAGAGAAACCATACGAGATAATAAATGTACATAATTGTCAGTAGAAAGTAATCAGATGGCCAGCTCTCTTGGACATACTTAAGAAACTCAACAATGAAAAACAATTGCTACACATAGAAAGGATTAAATAGCATGGAAAAAGAACAGGTAAGGTGGCATTTGACTAGTATACCCACTAAGCATTTTTTAGTAGAGGAGGCAAATAAAACTATGACAAGTAAGGACGTCATCAAGAAAAGTTCGTAGGAACCAATCTTCGGTCACTGGTCAATTGTTTAGACTGTCAAACACTTGAGCAGATCTTTCCTCTTCACGATGTTGCCCTCAAAGCAGTAAGTCCTTCAGAACTTACAGATGAATACACAGATGCTGATCCACTCATTAATCTTCTACCCTACGAGCTGTGCATTTCAAGTTCCTCCTCATAGAACAGCATGAACTAGGGTTATCTAATGGTGGAAAGAAGCAGAATGTGGTCGACGGGATTGGGTTGATTTCACTATTTGACCACTATCCTCAACAACATGCTGATAAACCAGGAGAAGGGAAGTATGTGAAATCTCATGTCTTAACTATATGCAAATGCAAGGCATACACAAAAGCATCTGCCAACTTGTAGATCAGTTTTCTTGAAGGTACCGGTATCCTTACGAACACTTGAAATAAATATGGGGGATACTGAAAAAAGAGGCACTGTGCCCCTCAACTAATTGTGCTGTATTTATTCCCATTTCCCCATATAAAAAAGGGACATACCTATAGAGCTTAGCTGGAGTTGTTCCTGGAATAACATCATCATCACTAGCCACCTTCTTGCCAATTGGAGCAAAGCCACCAAAGAGAACCCAGAACTCACCCGAGTCTGACTCTGTATCTAACTTCCCATCCTCTATCATGGAAAATAAAACGTGCATACATGAGAAGGGAGATCACATGATGGCAGTGTAAAATTCCTTATTGCGATTCTATCACAGAAAATCATAAATTTAACATCCCTTGCTTTCATAAAAATACAAAAAAACAAAAAAAAAACCTCCAAAAACAAGCAGAAGGTCATCATAACTAAATGCACCCTTACCGACAATGGCAACATCACACTTCCCCTCATGATACTTTTCCTTCAAAAATTGAATCACTTCCAAGGCCTTTGCCCTTTCCTGGATATTGGAATTTGTGCCATTGAACTGATAAATCTTATTCTGAGTATCCAAGATGAATACATCATCGTGATTTAACGAGGATCGAGCAAAAGGGACCTGCACAAGTAAAGTTAAGTAACTGTACTCAGTTGATTAAAGCTTATCACGTCCAAAATGGCTTGCTGCGGCAAAAATTGATCAAAAGTTCACTAACCTGCTTCAACCTCACGGCTCTTTTTCCTTTACAAACATATAAACGAGTTTCAAACTCTTCTTCCTCAGGTTTTTTAAATCCAGATGCTACGCCTCCTTCCAATGGTATAATACAAGGTTTGAAATAAGACAAGAATTTGTCAGATTCATGGCCTTGGAGTTCCCTGTACTGCACAGCACGACCACCTAGAACCGCATCTAGTTCGACAGTTTTTATGGCAGCTGTTCCAGCTTCATCCTATGAAGAGAATTCGTAATTACAGGTATACCTCATACAGTTAAGGCAAGTTGAAGATCTTAAACAAGAGAAGGCTCTACAATGTACCTGACTTGTGTCTTTTCCAATCCAGAAGTGTATGTCATAAAGATAAGCACCACCCTTGCCAGACGTAGTCTAAGGAGTACAAAATAGGATAAAATTAGCAAACATAAGTATCTTCTGGTTCTTCCAAAGAAGCTACTGAACTTCCAATTTCATTATCCCACAAAAGAAAAAGGGAGAGAATTTTTCTCCCATGTCTGTGTGTGCTTGCGCAATTTATCGTGAGTGTGTACACGTGTTCATATTCTTGATTACTTTTATCCCCCTCAACAGAATGTGGAGGAACATGGCATACCTGTAGAACAATGTAAGAATCCCCCATGTAGAATTTACCATACTCAGACTTTGGCAAGGCTACTGGCTGAAAATCCTCAATTCGCCAAATCTCAGTCCCACTAAAAGCTATTAGGGTTAACAAGCTTAAGATCAAAAGCAGCATAAATAAACGATAAAAAGAAATTCGATTTTTATGCCAAGGGCCACATCAAAGATCTTGAAAAACAAAATAAAGTCAGGTAGATTTAAAGCTCAGAGATTTCAGAAAAAAAAAGAAGAAGATAAAGTCAAGTAAATATATAAGTTAATTCTTCTATCAAAAGGATACACTCTCTGACCAACTGATTGGAAAGCAGGATCTAAAACTTTTGCAGGGCTAGACATCTTGCAAAATCCCTCTTATCTTTGTCAGCAGAGTCAGAAACCTCAGGATTCTGGTATTGAGATTCACAGAAAACCACTGTTAAAGCAGAACAGTCACTCGTGAACTGTAAGAGAATTGAGGGCTAAAGCGCCTATCAAGAACAGCAGTAGCACAATTCAGAAAAGTATATGGCTAGTGCCACTGAAGCTTAAATAGACTACCAACTATGACTATAAACCAGTAAAAGGAACGACAAAGATGCCAAAGATTGATAATATAGATGAAACCTTAGGCTACGTGTGCTTCTTGACTGAGTCTACTTGTTTAGCCAAAGACCGAAAGGCAAAAACCATAATTTAGATTTGTGGCCTCAAATTGACGAGGTCTTTCCCCGTCTGTGATCTGCATTACATTCGGAGCAATAAAGGTCCATAACATGCAAACATTTACTAAATTATTGCACTTGGAAGCACCTTTATGTCACGAAAGACTACATCATTGGGGACATCATTGGGGAGTATGTCGCTTTCGGATATCTTGTCCACCAGATTTTCAAGATTAATTTAGAGCACAAAATAGAAGAGAATCAAACACGGGCTGAATATTTTTGGAACATAGTTTTTTGACTGATTGTGTCATGTAGAGTTGTTTGCTAGGCAGTTATAAGATAGAAAGGATTGTTCAAGGGGTCTATAGGATAGAACAGTGGGTCTTTAGATCTGCTTTGCTACTTAAGCAACCCAGTTGCAACAAAGAATGACATATCTGCTCTGTTTAATCTTAATCCAGCTTATGTCATTTGCAGACTAAATGTTTAATCTTAATCCAGCTTATGTCATTTGCAGACTAAATGTTTAATCTTAATCCAGCTTATGTCATTTGCAGACTAACTTTTATGAGCAAACATCAGGTCGCATGACTCTCTAATTGTCTTTCACAAAGACAAGATCTACTATCTAGGACATGGATTAATTATTCTGTTGCTCTCAACGGAGCCTGAACGTCTCATCTTGCTTATTTTCCTATTGGTTTAAAGAGAGGAAACCTTTCTGGTGCCTCATCCCATATACTTCTTCACTACCTTCTGCGGTGGTCATCACTCAAATGGAGTTAATACCTGTATCTTTGCTTTTGACTTGTAGATGCCAAACCCAATAGATACTTAAAGTTGTGAATTTCCTCAATTTCTCTAGTTTTCCAATACATTACAGACTTTAGTTTGCCGTTTCCCTTTTTCCACCTCATGCAAGCATAAAAGCAGTTGAGTTTTGATGTTCTTTTAAAAATAAAAGATAAAAATGATACAAAACCTCGTGAATGATCACAAACCCCACAAGTTTCCGATGACCTTCACTCGAGAACTTAGTAAACTTCTATTCTCTGCAAATTGGGCTCACTTTATCCAGTATGAAAGCTCTTATAAGCAGTCGTAATATGCGAATGCTAGAGTCTTCTCCTAATAGCAGTTATTTGCTTGTTAATCAAATATCCATCCCAATATCGGATGTGTCACATGACCGGGAACACTAGAATTCTCAACCACCAACATTTACTCACTAACTTTTTAGTAGCCAGAAAGGTAAGCATTCCCACCTCTCCAAAAGCTATCCACGGTTATTGTACATGAGAAATAGAGAGAATCCCAGATCAGTTCGGCTTATATAGATTGCAGCCATGAGGGACTGACACTAAAACCACAGGACCCCATCAAGCGGCAGCTTATTTACACCGCACGACGTCCAAAGAAATTAACAGAACCTAATGCAGCCGCCAGGCATAAGAAGAAAGCGAAATGCTCAAGAACAGATTACTGCCAGATTCACCTACACAAGCCGCATTGAAGCCTACCAATCACGTGCCCAATTCTACATTTCCAAAGTCCAGCGCATTTCAGCCAGAATTCATATCCGCGGAAGGGACGATCGCACGGCCGGGACAAACCAAAACGACGCGTCCAGAATTCTCGCCGAGCTACCCGATCAGAGCTCGAGAGAGAACCGACACCACAATCAAGCAACAAACAGAATCAGCATCGAACATCAAAAGAAGCGAAGCTCGCTCGCCAGTCGGAACCCATCCGACGCTCGCAACGGAAGAGAACGGAAACGAAGCACGGCATCGGTCCGAGCTGCGATCAGGGAAACAGAGGATCCGCAACGCGAGCGGAGCTCATCGGAACGTCGGGGAAGGGACCGATGATCGCGGAGAAGGGAAGCTCGGGAGAGTTGTTTTACCTGGCGGCGCTCGGTTCTTGCCTATCGGACCACGAGGCGAAGCGACCAGGGAGACGTGCGGTAGCTGAAAGGAGATGGAGCCGGAGCCGGAACGGGCCAGTGCCGTCCGTCGAGCGAGCGAGCTTGAGCTTCCGCGCTTCTTCTCTGCTTTTCGAAACTTCCGAGATTTTGCAGTTCAGAGGCGAAAAGGGCTAAGGGCGAAGGAACGAAAATGATTATCGAAGGGAAGAGAGAGAGAGAGAGAGAAAGAGAGAGAGGTTATTTAAGGAAGAGATCCGGTGAGAAGATGGCACCGGCCATGGTGGGGTTTGTGGAAGCTTTGGCTTCCCTTCTCTCCTTTGCGGATGATGATGATGCTGACCGGAAATTAGATTTCGATTTATTTCGTTTTTTTTCCCTTCCATATTTATCTCTAATTTTTGTCCTTTGAAGACGAGTGAGTGGGTTCACTCACTCGAACACATGCAGGATCGACCTAAAGCTAATAGAGCCAGCTGTACGGAACCGCGGCGTAAGTCGTTTTGCTCATTGATTCGACGTGGAACTTCAATGGATATTCCCTTTCTCATGTGATCGATAGAGATTTTTGGGATAATCTGCATTATTTTGATTTGTTCCATGATATAAGTCATTTTATTCGTTCAAGTTGATTTAACGTGGAACTTCATAATCTGTATATTTTGAGGCCCTCTTGCAAATGTGTGCCCGCCTCGTCAACAAACGTAGCAACCGAACGATAAAATGTCTTTCGACCCCAAAAAATGATAAAATGTCTCGCTACCTTTCATGACATTATAAGTTTGAGGCACATTGTAAGCGAATGTTTGATCAATTTAGGCCTACCTTATCTAATAGAAAGACTTCCTGATTATAGCACGACAATAGGGTTGCAATATGAAAATTATCAAAATAGGTCACAAACACATTTCTTAACCCATAAATGATGGATAGGATTGTTATATGGATTCATTATATTTATAAAATATGGTCAATATAAAAATAATACGAGTGTTAAATAATTTAATGGCTTGCTTATATTGAACTCGCCTCTATGATTATCTCTTTAGTTTCTCTCGCTTTCACTCGATCTTGTGCTTATTCACTCTGTGCTCTCGTCTCAGTTTGGTTATAATATAGAAGTATTTTAGCAATAAGGGTCCGATCGGATATGTGTTGAACATTGATTAGGTCAGGTATGCGTCATTAGATTTGTATTGCATGAAAACGGATCAAAACGGACTAAATGGATCAATCTAGATAAAACCATTTTCAACGCAGAACTACTCATTTGATAGGTCTATTTGGACAACAGGTGCTCCTGAATTAAACTGTTACAATTCAAATCAAATATCTATTTGTGGGTGCTGAGACCAATTGATGATGGTGACAATATGCTGGTGGTGATACACTAGTTGGTAGTCACCATGCTGGTTACTGGCGGTGACGCCGATTATTGATGATGTTGTGGTTGTTGCTGTCCATGGGTGGTGGTAAATATAATTGGAGTCACGGTGTGGTTATGGCGGGCAGTAGCGAGAGCGGGGATAGAAAAAAATGGGCAAAGTTGACGATTCAAAGTTGCAAATGATGGTAATTTTAGGACTTAATATTCATAAACTAAAAGTACATCGCGTAAATTACAGTACATCACAATATATTTGTATTTACTGAAAATCATATAAGATGAAGAGAAACTCTACGACACTAATACACGTAAAACTAAATTTTTCATTGGACTCGAGTTTTCAGTGACTGGATCCATCGTAAGGATTGATTGTGTAAGCTCCATATGATAGTTTCATATGATCAAATGTTACAATTATTTTGGGTTCATGAATTGAAATCCATGCGGGAATTTCTCACACAAAATTAGGAGAATTTACACATTTTTTGGCAGGAGGGATTGGGATGGGAAAGAAACGATCTTGTTTGAACGGAGGGAAAGAAAAGGAGAAGAAGGATTAGAAGAAATCGGTGGATTGTATGCTTTCTCATTTGCGGTCTTTTATGGAACATTATAATTCTCTTCATTTCTTTTTCTCTCAGCCAACATTCAAATTACGTTATAACTCAATTTTTCAAATCCTTTCCTTTTTTTTTCTCTAATGATGATTTAATCCCTTTTTTTGGCCATTCTAATCACTTTTATCAAACACAATTTAGACAAATTAAACGCAAAGAGCACGTTCTCCCAAAAAAGCACTTGATGTCTGTGCACGCCAGACCCTGCACTTTTTCTTTCCATGACGAGTAATTGGGCATTTGCTCGTTCCAGGATATTCTCTTATTCTCTAAGGCTGAAAAGACAAACAGGGGGTCCACCATCTGCATCAAAATGTGTTGGCCTCGACCATATGAATTGCACGGAAGATGCGCACCGATCATCGTCAAGAATCAGAAAAAAAAAGCGGTGCATCATGGCGGGGGCGGTGGCTCATTGACAACTAGATTCGTTTGCATTCTTGCAATTTACAAGCATTTAATAAGAGTTTCTTATCGTGTCATATTGTGCAATTATTTCATTTAGAGGCTCTTGGGTCATTTTAGTTTTATAATATGGGGGTGGTTCTGGTTATGATGAAGACTCCTATCCAAAATTTAATGGAATTCAACAGCTTTTAGTTTCCGCATCGAATTAGAATACCGGGCCAGGACATAGCAGATACAGGGGAATGAAGCGCCGAGGTTGGTGCTTGACGGTTTGGTCGGTCTGGTTTTGTAAAAATGGAAGACTTCGAAAGCTGCTCTGAAGTAGTAGGCTGAAAGCGACATGTCAGGAAAATCATCCCCTTTTTCTAGTCTGGAGGCACCTCGGCCTCTGGAACAAGAAGGTCTATGGAGATTTCAGGGGGATGATCGAAGCAAAAAAGATTGACTGAGAAGTTTGAACCGTTGAGAAGACCCCCCTTCTTATGCACCCACAACAATCATGTACAGCCAAACTCCTATATTAAGCTTAACCATCTTGTGACCAACTGCATCTGCACGACACCAACATCGACGCGGCAAAGCAGGAAATATCAGCAGCGCCGCAAAAGAGTGGACCCAAATCAAGATAGCTTCAGAAAATGACAGCACACGAGCTTTAAGTTGACAGTTCAGGTCATACATATCGAAAAGCAAACCGAATCTGTACATGATTCGGCAGTGACGTGATATTTTAGCGTCTGGCAGAGAGAGGCTCCCTTCATTTTCACTACTATTTCAATGTGAAAGCCTCTAAGAAGTTCCCCATTCACAGGATGCTAATTACATGCAACACTAGTTTGTCTAACACCCGAAGATGCTAATTACATGCTACACTAAGTTGTTTAACAATCAAGAAACGGACATCCCGCCTGTGCAGTGACCATTTAGGTTCCCTTTCATGGGACACACGATAGGTTTTTTTTAGAAAAGAAAATTGCCTCCTGAGAATATATACGGATACCGACGACATAAGCGGGCCTTCAGTGACGGTAAATATCTGGACCGGCACTCTTTTACAACCTCATCACTTAAAATCTCAGTATCCACAATCGATTTTTTCTGAAAAACTTACCTAACAGCTTGTAGCAGTAATATGATTCAATCAGAGAGAAATGAGACCAGTTTAGAGTTGAAACTTTGGCACTTATCAATTCAGAGCTAGCAATATCACCAGATATCGCGCAAAGAGCTCTGTGACTGGTAATCACATTAAAAAGTCCAGATATGATATTCTGCATCAATCTAAAAGATCAGAAGATGACACTCCTTAATGAAAGACGCTGAGCAATAGCTTCGTGATGGAGATGATAATCTGAATCAATCTAAAATATGAGAAGATGACACTCCTTAATGAAAGACACTGAGCATTAGCTTCGTGATAGAGAGCTCTTAGACTAAACAAGATTTCTGCTCCAGATCAGTTGCTTTCATAAGCACCAATTTCCTCTGAACGGGCATGAGAATGCCTTTACAGAAAAAGAACCTTTGTCCACGGCCTGACCCGGCATTCACATGTCACTATACCTTCATCTCTGGGACATGATTAAAAACCACTTATCCAGAGGAAAGCGCTCCAACTCTCCTGGGGTCTCCAAAATGCCCCAGCAGGATATTAGCTCAACACCGACTCAGTCATGACTTATCCTATACAATAAATTTCTCACTGATAACATAAAATCCGCATCACAAAGCGTGCCAATAATGTTCCTCCACAGTCCACACACACATTCCGTCGAGGCCGCCTCCATGGCATTCCACCAGACTAACACAGATTCAACTGCTTAACTACACTCACCACGTACCAGCAGGCTGAACTAGTCAAGAGCATGTCGACCGGGTTCCAAAATTGTGGTCAACTTAAGTAGTTCCGATGCGAAAAGGTACTCGAACATCAAACTGAAATTGGTTGCCGCCTATACAAGAAATGATGTCCAGTCGGACATCGTTGCCCGCAAATTCACTGAGTAATAATCACATTCTTCTTCTTCATCCTTCTTCTTCACATCCCAGGGAATGCGGTGCAACAAACAAGCATAAGAAACAACCAAAACAAATGAACAAACCAATTCTCAAAAATCCCATCTTCTTCTAACAAGAGTGGGCAAGTGACTTCACATTTGGAGCTGCTCACTCTGCTCCTGCTACTGCGCCTGCTCCATTTTCTTCTGTCATTGCCCTCTGCTTCCCTTTCTTCAACAGCTTGTTCCTCGGCTTCACGGGCTTCAAGAAGCTCGCCTGCAGCCTCACCATCTCCTTCAAAACCCCAATCAGCCTCCGTTCGACCTCCTCCCCGTTCGTCTCCACCGCCCTCAGAACCCTAGCCACCGCCTCCATCGTGCTCACGCACCCGCCGTACGGCTCCTTCCGGAGCAACAGCTCCGAATCGTAGATGCTCCCTCCGTCGACGCTCTCGTCGTAATCGGAGTCCAAGCAAACTCGGACCGCGAACCGCGACAGGTACTCCTCGCTCGCGCTCACCATCTCCCGCGCGTGCGTCCACGTGGCGTCGAACGCGATCACCACGAGCCCCTCGGGCTCGGCCCGCCGGAGGAGATCGGAGGCTCGGAGCTGCGACAGGGTGAGGGTCGGGGAGGAGGAGGAGGAGGAGGGGGACGGCGGGAAGAGGTAGATGGAGGGAGGGAACCGGTCGAGGAGAGGGGAGAGCCCCGGGCGGAGCTTGCGGTGGAGGAGGACGGTGGAGTTGAGGAGGCACCGGGAGAGGACGGGGACGGTGGAGAGCTTGTGGCGGGACTCGTGCGGGTGGTGGAGGACCACGACCCTCGCGGCGGTCTGGATCGGGGGGCTGGGGATGACGCGGCAGAGGCAGACCCGGGCCGGGCGGTCGCAGCCGGGGCACACGCGGCGGGGCTGCGGCTGCGGCTGCGGCGGCAGCGCTGCGTCGGAAGTGGGGAGGCGGATGGTGGGTCCTTCTTCTTCTGGCGGCGGGTCCATGCTCGCGCGCAACAGGGCTTTGCGTTGGGCTCGGGCCTTGTTAAAAATCGCGTTTTCATTTGTCGGACGCTTCACGCATTTCTCTTGTTGGACCACTTGCGTTTAACGGACGGAAAACCGCGCGTGGAGGACTGACTTTGTTTCGTCGTTAACCAAAACGCTCCGACAACCTTTGAATCTGTCGGACGGGGAGTTCGCGTATTCTCGACGATTGTCCTCCTCCTGGTGGGGTCGCTTCGGTTTCACGCATCGGGACCGTTGGGTTGGGGTGGGCCTCGGCGTCGACTGGAGTGATATACAAAGGCCAGCGCTTCACCGTTCACCTGGGCGAGGCGAGGCGAGGCGAGACCAGCGGGATGGCGAGTTCGGCGGCTCTGGACGTCTCCCAATTCGATCACACTCCTTATTACTGGTAACGATCCAGACCCTTGTGGCCGATTGGCTCAGCTCGGCCAATTCCTGTTTTCTCTCCCGTTTCGTCTGGTCGGGTCTGTGATTGTTGTTTCGGTCCATCGTGTACCCAGTTTGTCGGTTTTTCATGTTTCTCTTCCCCGAGTGGAAATTGGGGGAGCAGGAGTGACCTCATCGCTTGTCTTTTCTTGGGCCTTTGATCGTCTGATGGCTGCGTCTGTTGGAATCTTTTATCCCAAGAAAAAGGAAGTGGGATTCTCCTGGAACTCTAGAAAGTTTGAGTTTTTGGTAGAATCGTTTCGTGAGCTTCGGTTTTTATATCTGTAATAGGAGATTATTTATGCGGGGAACAGTGCTTCTTCCTATCCGTTTGAGCTTCTTAAGAATCCTGAATTTATGTTTCATGTTGTTGTTTTTTTTTGTTTGTCCATTAATTTCTAGGGTGATATTGCTATATGCTTGCTGTGTACTGGGGGTTGCAGTTTCTCTGTTGAGCCAATTCGATTACTTAAAAATGGTTGCTATTTTGATGAAAGAAAAAGTTTGAAGATTTCAGTTCTTTTTCAACTCAGCAAGACGATTTACAGAAAAACTTCTTGCTGTTGCTGGTCTTCCTTTTTTTTCTGCTATGCTCGGACTACCGGGAGGATAAACATGAGATTTGTTCTGTTATGCAGAAGATGATAGACTATTAGGTGCCGTGCCCATGAGTAATAACCGGTTAAGTGAGACTTTGTGTTTCTTTCTGGCAGTGAGGAGAATGTCTACTTCCTTTGTAAGAAATTGTGTGCAAATGGGATGGCTCATCCTGATGGATCTGACCTTTATATCATCTTCATTTCTAACGACAAGAAGCAGGCATGCACTTCCTTTTCTTTGAAACTTTCCCATTGTATTGTTTGTCTCTTTCTCTCCGTATATCTTCCTCTGATGGTTCTTGGTGATTTATTCATTTTGTTTCTGTCCAAACAAGTTATTATTAGTCTAGTACAGACTGTGAAGGAAAGGAACAATGGTGATGCACTAGAAATATTATCCCGAAAAATTTGAATAACCTGCATTCACTTTTTTTCCTGAGGTGGAATATGAGTTACTCCTCTTAAGCTGATGAGGGCAGCCTGCATGCTGGGCTCGCTCTTATAAAAGATACTACTAGACTTGGAAAATGAGTTCCTAATTGCTAAGTTTGGGTAGTGTAATCTCCCTGTTGGCTTGATATCGTAGGGTTTTTCTTTTCCTTGAAGACAATCTTGAATGAATTTGGGATCTTGAAAAATCCTTTTATGGTGATGCCAGAGACATATTCTTGTTGCTTGCTGATTTCTGCAGACTGCGCTGTGGCATCAGAAGGCCAGCAAATTCACCGATGGACTTGTGCTCTGGGATTATCATGTCATCTGTGTTCAGGTGACTGGCTAGACTTGACATTTATGTGTACTCTGAATAATTTTAATTACTCCTCTGGGAGCATAAACTGTCTCGATTTTACCTAGTAACAGTACAAGTAAAATGCTTTGTTTCTCGGCATAATCTTGGAAAATTGTTGTGCAGAGAAAAAGAGATTCCTCTGTTGTGGTGTGGGATCTGGACTCTGCCCTCCAGTTTCCTTCTCCCTTGGCTTTCTATGTTTCAGAAACTACACGACCCTGGTTTCAGCTGTTTTCTGAGTATCAGAGGCAAGTCTTTTTCCTGCTGCTACAAGACCTCCTAATAATAACTCACCACTCTCAATGACTTCCCACATGTTATCCTTAAAAAATTCAAGTGTGCTATGATGAGTAAAATTTGCTATGTTAGGCCTTAGAGGAGCTGAGAGGAGTTGAGCAATGAGTTAGGTCAACAGTATTACGATTTTTTTATTCCTGATTGGCATTTCAGGCTTCTAATGTCAACATTGTAAATCAGTAGCTGCCATTCTGGAGTTAATGACATAATACCGAGGTCAAGTTAAGTAATATGACTTTATCTGACACACTGGGCTTTTCCTTTCATGGTCAGGTTCTTCCGGATTGTGCATGCTCCAATATTTCTACGTTGCTTTGCATCTGATAGAAGACATATGAAAGAGCCCGATGGGACCTGGCAAGCTCAGCCTCCAGCAAATGATCCAATTGTTGCTGAAGGTAAATGCAAAATTCTGTAACTCGATATTTCATGCCTGTTATGCATGTAACTTTTCGAGTTTAGACAATGCCATGCGAATGGTCATAGCATTTGCATTTGTGGGCACTTGCCTGTCAGTTCCATGATGAACTACTAAAATTTGAAGGGATTAAATTCGACAGATCCAGCGTCTACTGCTACTTTCCTGGCTTGTAAATTCTCCCTTATTTACTAGGATTCTCAAGGTATTTCTTGTATCTCCATTAAAAGGAAGGTCCTTTTCAGCTAACTGCATACTCTGCGTTTGTCAAGTAAAAGCAAGCCAGATATTTTGTAATTATATCAGATGGTACCTCAAGGGGAGTTAAGTAGGAGAGAGTGGAATTCTATCATTTTTCTTTAACATCAAGCTTAGGAGGTCAATATTAATACAAGCTCGAAATCTAATTAATTTGCATAAGCTGAGTTGGTAGGGAAATTTTATTTCTTTTCATGACTTTTTGGGTTTCCTTCATCATCACTCAGAGTCAGAGGTGTATATAGGAAGCATTGTTTAGGTAAGGTCCTATTTAGTCATGGTCAATTAGTTCCCTTGGTAACTATAGGTTATTTATCTATGAATTATTGAGAAGCCACAGTATAAGGCCGTAGCTTTGTTTGGATCTGTTTGTGCAGATGGAACAGTGCACAATATGAATGAATACATTGAGATTAGGGCTGCAGATGCTGTTGAAAATGTGGATGGCGAGTTGGTCAATACAGTTCACTCCGAAAAACTTGGCATTGTTATAAAAGAAACTCAGGTGGAACAATTCTTTACGCTCGTTACATGATGTATGGCGAGTTCTTTTGTTCGAGAGGGCTTATGGTACAGGTTGGACAATTTTCCTTTTTTGATGGCATTGCGTGGATTTAGATGCTGCGGTGCGCTTATGAGTGGACTTGCTATTGTTGAGTAAACAGCATTGGCGAGTTATTTCTTGGAAGTGTTGCGATGTGGAAAAGTGTAGGACTGCACACCTGAAAACCGGGTTAAATGTAGGCGAAATTGAGTTTCTTGATGAGATTGGATTTGGTTTCTTTGTTTTTCCTGTCAGGGTTGGAATGCAGAATCCTGGCATGTTGAAGGTGTATTATCAAACCCCTGTGCTTGCAGTTTTATCGAATGGATTACTCCATGAACACATTTGCCTGTCTTTTTGCATTAGTTTCCAGTAGGAAGGAAAGAATTTTGAGCTGGTAGTCAGCGCGAAAAAAGTTTCTTCGAGCCAAACGTAAATATCCCTTTCTTCTTCTTTCTCATTGGAAACCATCTTATGAGAGTGAAAAACCAAGCTCTTAAATGAGACATCAATGGATCAGTTATTTGAGCACTCACATGAGTGTGCATTCGATTCTATATATAATCTACCTAAAACATAATTCAAGAGAAAAAAAACATTTTAGAACAAAAAGAAACCAAGAAAAATGATATTTGAATACAAATAAAATATTTCTCCCATTTTTTTTTACAGGCAGCCAAAAATCCTCTGCAGATGTCGATGCCTGGTAATAGATAAATGTCCCAGAGCCATTTAGCAAATGACCACCTATTTCAGGGTATTGCCTCTGTGCACAGTTGCTCGAGCACAATTCAACTGTTAAAACTGAGCAATGGATTAAAATGCAAGAGCTCCAAGAACGAACTCCTGCTCGAAAGAAAGACTGATGCTCCCAAAATTGACGCCATAAAGGGCTATTAATAGGAGAAGACTTCAAGGGTCGGTCTCACTGTCTGAAAGCAAGTAATCCTGAATTTGCTCCCTGAAAGTACAAGTGGTAGAACAATGGTAAGATTACTCACAGAATACTTCCAGTCGGAAATAGGGTTTAGATTATAAGGCGTTGCAAATTCATATCCCCTGGAAAAATCAAAAGATACATCATGTGATAGTAAAAGTAAAACCTCACCTTAGTGGGTTAAAATCATATTTATTGGTTTGTTTTGCTTGGGAAGCCAGTGCCTCAGGCAAAAGTGAATAGAACTGCTCCATATCAGAGGTGTCCCGAGGAAGTATTTGGAACTGACAACTAGAACAGCAGGCAGCACCGAAAACATCAGAGGCTGATTGTCGAGTCTCGAGACTGCCTAAAGCCGGCAAGTCAGATTTGTTTAGTGGGCTGTAGCATATGGGACAAAAAGATTCCGAGGATATGGATCCATTAAGCTTGAGATTGGACCTCTTCTGGCGTCGTCGGGTCGCCAAAGGAACATTACAATCATTAATCTCCGGAATCCTATTAAAGTGAAATGGGGTGAGCTTTCCAGCGGTTCTCACAATCGTGCACTCACAAGAAGGACTTTCTTCCTGAAACAAAGCTTTGCATCAGCAATGTCTTCACTACATAAGAATGAATATAAATAATCAGACTACAACAATTGGGAATCTTTCAAAAAGGAAATATATTGTACTCTTATTCGATGTCACATAATCACGGCAAATGAGGTTTAATTTCTACAATCAACAGTTCAAGCTCTAGCCTTCCGTTTGTACATTGACCAGAGGCAACAAGGGAACAAAAAGGCCAACCTTGGCCTTGAGGAACAAAAGAAGAAATAATATTTCTCTATTTTATCATTTATCAAACATTTCTCGCCACCATAGCCAATTAGTCACTCCTACCAGAAGCAGTGCTAGCAAACAAGGTGTGGGGGCAAGAAGAAGGGGCATTACCTGAAGCAAAGCCACAAATGATGACACCAAGCTGTTGATACTGGAGCATGGTCCATTAGGCAACTCTACAGTCTTAAGGCTGCCCTGCCAAAATGACATAAAGCCCATCATCCACAGTACCATGATCTCAGTAATAAATCACAGATCAACTACACAAAAAGGAAACTGACCTTAACCTGTATGTGCAAACTAATGTAAAGATATTATATGCAATTTTGAAAAAACTTCCAAATATCACAGGTAGGATGACAAGAAAAAGAGTACTAAAGGAGGAGTTTACAAACCCATCTAGACGGCATAGCATGCTGAGCTCTTGCGCAAGGCAATCATGAAGTGGAAGAACTAAAGGGACCCCCCACCTAGCGTCAACGTACTGTATATCTGCAGGTAACGAATAGCCCTGGCCCTGTTAAAAACATAGATAGCCTGTCGTGAATATGCCTTTCCTCATTAATCAGATGGTAATAACTGCTTACCAGAACTCAATTACTTTTCACTTCATGTTAGATTGGGAAATTAAAACAAAGAAAAGCTAAAAGACTGTAAAATGGAATCCCATGAATAAATGGGCATGCATCAAATGCAGCTCTATTATCAAAGTCAGGCAAAATGAAGCTATTCAATGAGAATGAGTATCCGACCGAAAAAAAAAATAGAATCAGATTGAGTCTCTCTTTCCATCTAAAAGAGGAAACCAGCAACGAGAAAATAGAAGGCATCAAAAAGCAGAGTGGGCTCACACAAACACATGCGCTCGCAGCACGCGTGCACATGCACTCCTCAATGCCAGTGAAAGGAGATCTAGATTATTCTCTACTTGGTTGAGGTTGAAAATAGATATTGGTCATCAGTTACACCAACCACCTCAGCTAAACATGCATAAACCAGGAGTTCAATTGGGAGAGAGTTACGCACTAAGAAGAATAGCTAGCAAAAGGATAATTGGTGCCAATGCTTGTCCCAAGCATATATAGTCTCAGGAAATTAGTTATGCTTCAAATTGTCACATTAACTGGTTTTTTGCTGAGTACAGTTGACTAAAGAGAACGTCAGTTCTGACAATGCTCCAGGAAACTGATCTTTAGTCATGTGGACATAGGGTAGTTGTAGCAAGAAAGCAATCTACAGACAAAATTTTTATTGTTAAATATAAGAACTTTGCACAACAGTTGTTTCATTCAAATACCTGCAAAACAAAAGTTGTAGCTTGGAATAATAGTACCGAGCTAATAATAAGCGACTTCCGAGTTGAGCAGGAACAAGATATTTTTCTAATCCAGGTGAAAGAAACATTTACAGTTTAAATCACAGAAACTCCTAAGTTGTGATCAAACCAACCATACTCTATTTTGCCCGCAAAATTCACAGTAATTCCACGCTCAGTACGCCCAAGCAAACTCTATCATCTATAACTATCAACAAGTATCACTCCAATGAGATCATTTCCATGAAGATGTCGATAACTTTGAAAGGAAAAGCTATGTTCAATTAAAATAATTATTTAGCAGATGTGAATCAGAACCTTCACGGTGGCAGAGAGAACATGGCTAGCAATTCTTGAAATACACGATCCCAACACGATTCTATTGTATCCGTTATCAGAGGCGATCTACAAGATAGGCAAAAATTCAGCACTAATGAACCTTTTCAATCCTCCATAAAATTTGCATTAACTTACAATTCATGGTCTAACCTTTTGCAAGGACAACATTCTCAAGTGCACCAGAAGATCTTCTTTCCCAGTAGCGTCAGTAACTCTATCTAGTAGCTCCTTTAACCGGTCTTTGCTGTCTATTGACCCTTCAGAATAGACACTTTCTATAGGCAAGATATGCAGCTCTTTAGTGGGTGGGGATAGTTGCGATACCATTAACTTGATATCTCCAAGTACTCTATCCATTTCACTCGACGGAATCGGATAAGCAGTGCTTTCATCGATGAAAGCAACTCCAACACCAAACACTGGCAACGATCTATCCCTACTCGCATCAAAGTTCTTTTGCGCCTTGTATTGCATGTCATGCACGAACTGCAAAGCCACCCTACAGAGCATGTCACCATGAGAAAGACAATCAGACGTCGCATTGATGATTATACCAACCAAAGTTCAATCCTTGCTAGGACTATATGCCTCTTTCGTAACTAATTCATGCAAGCAAGATAAAAAATTACAGTAAAACAATCCCTGGAATGAAAAAGAACACAAGCTTAATTATATAATGTAAGCACTGAGACTTGAGCATTTCCGCTCCGCTTCAAATAGATGCACTAACAGTAACACCACCACTTAACTTCCCCCTACTAGCACTACATACCCTGCGCGACAAAACACGAGCGCACAACACGGCGCGTTTTTTTCAGGTTCGAAGAAAAAAAAGACGGACCTGGAGGCACGGCCACCGGAGAAGGCGACGAGAACGTTGTCCGCGGGAGAGATCATGGCGTTGGAGGTGACGGCGTGCCTGAACTTGGCGAACAGGTTGCTCCGGAAGCAGTCGGCGCAGAACCTGCCGTCCTCGCCGCCGCGGGCGACGGCGGCTGGAATCGGCTCGTTGGCCTTGCACTTGACGCAGACGGCCCCGGAGCTGTGGACGGCGGCGGCGGCGGCGCTGGCTGAGCCGGCGTCGTCCGATTTGGCGGAGGGATCGTCCTCGTCTCTGTAGCAATTGGATTGGCAGTTGGAGCCATTGCAGGCCATGCTGTTCAGGTTCCAAGGCGAGAGCTTCATCTGGGGGTTTAGGGTTTAAATTCGAAGATCGGATGCTTCAATCAGCTTCCCGCATTGAAGGGGAACAAAAACAGAAAGCAGGTTGATGACGTCATGATATTCACTTTTCATTTGTGAGAAAAGTCATAAACCCCATATAGTCATACAGCTTAATTTGGTGCAAGTTTAGTTTTAAAACATAGTGCCTATTTAATCTGTCCGGCTAATTTTGATCGAATATTACTGACGTGAACATCGACCGACTTACATAACACCGTCGGTGAGCCAATGTTGACATGAACAATATAATATTATTTATTTATTTTTCTTTTTTCTTGCTTTTGCTGGTGACTAGCCATCGACCATGGTCGGGCGGGTTAGCCTCGCTTGGACAAGGGCCTCTCATCGGGCATTGCCTTCAACAGATCTGGCAAGGGGAGCCCTTGCAGGGGCTCACCCTCGCCCAAGCCAGATTTGGCGAGGTCAATCCTCACCTAGCCCAGGGCGGTCTCGTCGAGCATTGTCTTGGCATGGTGACGCTTGGAGAGGCCACCTTGGTTTAGGCGAGGGCCCAAGCTAGATTTGATAAGGGGAGCTCTTGTTGGGACTCTCCCTAGCCTAGTTGGCGGCGACCCTCGCCCAAGGGAGGCCAGTTTGCCTAGCCATGGCCAATGGCCAACCATCGCCTATGGTCAATGACCAGCCACTGGCAAACGAAAGAAAAAAGAAAAAAATCAAAAATATAAAATATAAAAATATTATTAAAAATTATCTACATCGGCATGAGTAGTATCACATAGATTGGCTAGCATCTATATCAACAATATTCGGTCAAAATTAGTCGGAATAATTGGATTTGCACTATTTGGCACTAAAAAAAGGTTTATGACTAAATTGGAATCAATGCAATAAGTTTATGATTTTTTAGATACTTTTCCTCACTTTTAATAGGCCATAAAAGATTAAAGTGAATCTTTTACACTTGTGCCCTGCAAGTTTGCCTCTTATTTCACATTGTACCTTAGGAGTTCATTTCATGGCATTTTGCCCCTAATCTCTTGCAACTTATATCAAGTGACCTAACCTTTTAATGATGTTATGCAATTTTAGCATGAACATAGTCTCTTTCAGATAGCGTCCTAGTAATTGTTCGTTCAGCCAATACTTCTTCAAGAAACGGACGATGATTTGCAAATAGTTACCAGCTTCTATTGAGAAAGAAATGGCCAATAGACGATCATGAGGTATGTTTTCACGATGTGGGGGACATTGAATATGGAGATCACCAGATGAAATGAACTCCTAACCTCATTTTCTTTCGCAACACGTTTTCGTTGCTATCACGCCCTTCGATTGTCTCGCAATTGAGCATCGTAACACGAGTTGCTTGCAATAATTGTTAGCATATAATTCTTGTGGTTTTAGCAAGGAGGCAAACTAGGCATGCCAATTATAACGCATAGTTTTGCAGACTCCCACTAGAGGCGATCATGTATACAAAAGGTGAATATCGTTGTTGATTGGAATAATCC
This sequence comes from Syzygium jambos, assembly GCA_031216235.1. Classification (NCBI taxonomy): domain Eukaryota; kingdom Viridiplantae; phylum Streptophyta; class Magnoliopsida; order Myrtales; family Myrtaceae; genus Syzygium; species Syzygium jambos. The sequence goes on from CM062220.1 coordinate 25,173,171, forward strand.
CTCCGTTAAGTGCTTGCTTTGGACAGATTAAGAGGAAGGGTAGTTGTAAGGTATTTCTTCACTTTCGTGTCAATACCAACCACGCAAGAAGAAAGAAATCCCCCTCTTCTCTTCTCTTTTTCGGAACACATTAGTCAAATCATCATATGTGACGACGTATTCCTCACAAAATTATTATAGTTAGTTCTTAATTAAGTACGAAATGGTCCATTTGTCAACTGAAACTCTCCTTTGAACAAACCCATGATTTGTTCACATGTTTGCGTAACGGGAGGACTACATTGACAGACAAATGGGTTCGTTGTCTTGCGTCGATAGTTTCCCATACCATTCATGCACCAGAAGAAATACTAAACCAAGAGGCATAAAGACAGCAAGTATTAGGCCTGTTCAACCTTGGGCCTTTCGAAATAGCCCCAAAACGCCTGGCCTTCGGAGAAAATCTATCGACATTTTTATGGCTAATTAGCCGTAAATACACGTCTTGATCTCAATTGTGATTGCGAAACGAATACATCTTACCATCTTTTACCTTTGCGCTTATCACCTTAATTAAGAGTATCAATATCCGATTGCGTTAGCCAAACAGCAAATGTTTGAGACTCAGCCATTTTTTTCTTGGTTTTTCAATCAATTCTAGCGGCCATAGTGTCTCTCTTACCATCTTCCTCATTGCTTACTCAAACCAAATCCCAACATATTAAAGTGCCCATGAATGCCAACTTGATTGTTTCGTGCGATAAAACCATAAATGAGCGAATTCAATTCTTATTGGGACCTCCGAATCCACGGACCCAACACACTTACCATCACTGAGTTAGATGAAATTCATGTTCATACGATTCCCGCATTTTCATCGATTCGATCGGCTCTAGACCAGGTCGAGGGTAATCATTCGAGGAAGAGAAGGAGGAGGGGTTGTGCAGATCACTTGGATGGGAAGCAGGAAACCTGGTCACATAGAAGTCCACAGAAAAAATATCAGGTCCTTCTCACTGTGGGACACAAACTCAAAAGGCAAAAGAATCTTGACACGCAGAGGAGGGAGGGGCCTTTCACTGTAAGAGAGAGAAAAATCTTGGTCACCTTCCCCTTGGGATTTCACTCTCTCTCTCATCATCCATCCCTGGCTCTGCCTCCTTGCGACCCATCCGAAGTGAAATCCAAACCAGCCAATGAGAGTTCAGGAAACTCCATCGCCATGAACCTTGCAGATAGATAAGTGGCACACCCTCAAATTCTCCCTCTCTGTCTCACTCAAAGGACTCTGAGCAAAACTCAACCGCAAAGTGGGAAACTCCCGATCGCAACTGTCTGACCACCCCTGTCGCCACGTGTCCCCGGCTCCTCCACTAAACCAGAAAGCACCCCTCCAACTGTTCGCATACCCTCTCTCTCTCTCTCTCTCTCTCTCTCTATCTCTCTGGTCTACAGTGCTCTCGGTGTCGGGACAGAAGACATATAAGCACGAAAGCTTGCGTCTCCAGAAGGAGGCGGAGAGAAAACATTTGGTGTCACCAAGACACAAATTTGACACCGAGGGGTCGCAAAAAGATTTGATCTTTGATCTTTCCTCTCTCTCTCTCTCTCTCTCTTCTTTCTCTCCTCTCTGTTCGTTTGATTCTTTTTTTTTCCCAACGAACGAGAAACAGAGAGGTTTTGTTTCGAGCGTGATCACAGAGATGGCTTCTTTGTTGTCGTCCCAGTTCACGTTACCAGCTCCAAAGGCTGATCAACTCTCCTCGCTCTCTCAAAAGCGCTACTTTTTACGCTCCTTCCTCCCCAGGAAGACGAACCCAGCAGGCAATTCTTCAAAATCCTCCATGAAAGTGAAATGTGCAGTGGTGGGAAATGGCCTCTTCACGCAGACGACGCCTGAAGTCCGCCGTATTGTGCCGGAGCGAGACGGGAGCCTCCCAACGGTGAAGATTGTGTACGTGGTCCTGGAGGCTCAGTACCAGTCGTCTCTCTCAGCTGCTGTGCTTGCACTGAATAAGAACAAGAGGTATGCTTCGTTTGAAGTTGTGGGTTACTTAGTTGAAGAGCTTAGGGATGAGAATACATACAAAAGTTTCTGCAAGGACCTTGAGGACGCGAATATCTTCATTGGGTCATTGATCTTCGTGGAGGAGCTTGCATTGAAAGTGAAGGCTGCAGTGGAAACGGAAAGGGACAGGCTTGATGCAGTCTTGGTGTTCCCTTCAATGCCTGAGGTGATGAGACTCAACAAGTTGGGCTCGTTCAGTATGTCACAGCTCGGGCAATCGAAGAGCCCCTTTTTCCAGTTGTTCAAGAAGAAGAAGTCTTCTGCAGGGTTTGCGGACAGCATGTTGAAGCTAGTGCGGACGTTGCCGAAGGTGCTCAAGTACTTGCCAAGCGACAAGGCTCAGGATGCTAGGTTATATATCCTCAGCTTGCAGTTCTGGCTTGGCGGGTCGCCAGATAACTTGCAGAATTTCTTGAAGATGATCTCAGGGTCTTACGTTCCGGCACTGAAGGGGACTAAGATCGAGTACTCGGACCCGGTTCTGTTCTTGGACAGTGGAATTTGGCACCCTTTGGCTCCTTGTATGTATGATGATGTGAAGGAGTACTTGAATTGGTATGGCACCAGAAAGGATGCTAATGAGAAGCTCAAGGGACCAAATGCACCAGTGATCGGGTTGATTTTGCAGAGGAGCCACATTGTCACTGGGGACGAGAGCCATTACGTGGCAGTGATTATGGAGTTAGAGGCGAAAGGGGCGAAAGTCATACCCATTTTTGCAGGCGGTCTTGATTTCTCGGGACCAGTTGAAAGGTTCCTGATTGACCCGGTCACAAAGAAACCATTCGTGCATTCGGCGATTTCTCTAACTGGGTTTGCTCTTGTGGGGGGACCGGCGAGGCAGGATCATCCGAGGGCGGTGGAGGCGCTGATGAAGCTCGATGTCCCTTACATTGTTGCGCTGCCTTTGGTGTTTCAAACCACGGAGGAGTGGTTGAACAGTACTCTGGGTTTGCATCCAATTCAGGTAGCTCTGCAGGTTGCACTTCCTGAGTTGGATGGCGGCATGGAACCCATTGTCTTCGCTGGTCGCGATCCTCGAAGTGGTAAGTACGATGCTTTTTTCCGGTTCCTCTTTTTTGTAGTTGCCCTGTCTTGCTTCCAAAATAAATGGACAAGCATAACTTTTTTAATGAGCTGATCTCTTCTGAGATGATACTAATATCAACGTCACCAAGTCGATGTTCTGTATTCCTGATTTTCCCTCTCTTTTTTGCTTTGTGCAGAACCATAAAAATTGTAGAAATACCCATTTCACCTTTTGCTTCTGTGTTGCTTTTCCATCTCTCTGCCATCTCATCCTCATCTATCAAACATCAAGTGCTGAATGATATTGTCATCGCAGGGAAATCACATGCTCTTCACAAGAGGGTGGAGCAGCTCTGCACCAGGGCAATCAGATGGGCTGAACTGAAAAGGAAATCAAAGGTACTTGCTTCGCTGCGACATGCCCATTCAAGAAATCGTCTTCTTTGCATATTGTTCTGATTTTCTGTTCCTAGATCTGATATTGCAGAACTGTTTTCAGTAGGATGTGACGATAAAATAGCTAGTGAGTTCAGTTGCAATATTCCCCTCTTTCTAGGCTTTCTTACACCATATGTAGAGCAGGTGCATTAGTCCTACCCAAGTAAAGTCCTGTCTGCCTTTATATTAATTACTACTGCTTGTAGATTCCAGTTTGGCAAAATATAATGTCCTTTACACTCTTTTTTTAACCCAGCATTTATCTGCACCTAAACATTAATGGCATGGTAGTCGAGAGGGCAAAATTGATACTGATTATCCTTTATGACATCTATTCTTAAATCAGACATGATTTTTTCTGCTAAGTAACCAAGTTCCAGTTGATTGGAGACTCGACATCTTTGAAGTAGGGCATACCTACCTCCCAGTGATTTGTCTTGGTGGGGAGAGAGAGATGTCAATATCGAAAACTCATCGAACTACTCAAAACTCTACTCAGCCTTTTCTGATGTAAATATGTACTGCTGCAGGCAGAGAAGCGACTTGCAATTACTGTCTTCAGCTTCCCTCCGGATAAAGGAAATGTTGGATCGGCAGCATACCTCAATGTCTTCTCTTCTATCTACTCTGTTCTCAAGGACATTCAAAAGGATGGCTACAATGTGGAGGGCCTTCCAGAGACTTCTGAAGCTTTGATCGAAGAAGTCATTCATGATAAAGAGGCTCAGTTCAGCAGCCCAAATCTGAATGTCGCCTACAAAATGGGCGTGAGAGAATATTATGACCTCACTCCTTATGCCACCGCATTGGAAGAAAACTGGGGTAAGGCGCCGGGTAATTTGAACTCTGACGGAGAAAGTCTCTTGGTCTATGGAAAACAGTATGGAAATGTCTTTATCGGAGTTCAGCCCACTTTCGGATACGAGGGCGATCCTATGCGGCTTCTTTTCTCCAGATCAGCAAGTCCGCACCATGGATTTGCCGCTTATTACTCTTTTGTGGAGAAAATATTTCAGGCTGATGCTGTTCTCCATTTCGGCACCCATGGTTCACTTGAGTTCATGCCTGGGAAGCAGGTGGGAATGAGCGATGCCTGTTATCCCGATAGTCTTATTGGAAACATACCGAATGTCTATTACTATGCGGCTAACAACCCTTCCGAGGCTACTATTGCCAAACGTCGGAGCTACGCTAATACCATAAGCTACTTGACCCCCCCAGCAGAGAATGCAGGGCTTTACAAGGGACTTAAGCAATTGAGTGAGCTCATCTCTTCGTACCAATCCCTCAAAGACACTGGCCGCGGACTGCAGATTGTCAGCTCCATTATAAGCACAGCTAAGCAATGCAATCTCGACAAGGACGTGGAACTCCCGGCTGAGGGAGAGGAGATCTCAGCAAAAGAACGTGATCTGGTTGTTGGAAAGGTTTACTCTAAGATCATGGAAATTGAATCCCGGCTTCTACCTTGTGGGCTCCACGTCATTGGTGAGCCCCCATCAGCGATGGAAGCAGTTGCCACACTGGTGAACATTGCTGCTCTAGATCGTCCTGAAGATGGGATATCATCGCTCCCAGCTATACTAGCTGAGACTGTTGGTCTGGGCATAGAGGACGTGTACCGAGGAAGTGACAAGGGAATATTGAAGGACGTGGAGCTGCTTCGACAAATAACTGAAGCATCTCGTGGCGCAGTCACTGCCTTTGTAGAGCGAACAACTAATAACAAGGGTCAAGTTGTTGACGTCACCAACAAGTTGAGCTCCATTCTTGGTTTTGGAATAAATGAACCCTGGATCCAGTACTTGTCGAGCACTAAGTTTTACCGTGCAGATAGAGAGAAGCTTAGGACCCTCTTTGAGTTTCTTGGGGAGTGTTTGCAACTTGTCGTGGCTGATAATGAGTTGGGGAGCTTGAAGCAAGCATTGGAGGGAAAATATGTTGAGCCAGGACCAGGTGGTGACCCTATTAGAAATCCTAAAGTGCTGCCGACTGGAAAGAACATCCACGCACTGGATCCACAAGCTATTCCAACTGCAGCAGCAATGCAGAGTGCAAAGGTTGTCGTGGATAGGTTGGTTGAGAGGCAGAAGGTTGATAATGGTGGAAAATATCCTGAAACAGTTGCTCTTGTACTGTGGGGAACAGACAATATTAAGACGTATGGTGAATCTTTGGGTCAAGTTTTGTGGATGATTGGTGTGAGGCCGGTTGCTGATACCTTTGGACGAGTCAACCGTGTGGAACCAGTAAGCCTTGAAGAGTTGGGAAGGCCTAGGATCGATGTGGTTGTCAACTGTTCTGGGGTTTTCAGAGACCTCTTCATCAATCAGGTATGACACTTCTACCCACTATTTAACTAAAGGGTCAGTAGATTGTTTTGATTTTGTGTTAGATGAAAAAGTAGCCGAGTCCTATCTTTACGATTCAAATTAGAATATAAATATCTCATTATCATGAACCATTTAGGTCTGTTCTCATCATGCAATCTAGAACGTACCCTTTAAGATCAGTTCATCTTTTGCAGATGAATCTACTGGATCGAGCTATCAAGATGGTGGCTGAACTGGATGAACCCGAAGAACTAAACTATGTGAGGAAGCATGCATTGGAACAAGCCAAGACCCTAGGCATTGATGTTAGAGAGGCTGCCACACGTGTCTTTTCTAATGCTTCAGGTTCTTATTCCTCCAACATCAATCTTGCCGTCGAGAATTCCTCCTGGAATGATGAGAAGCAGCTCCAGGACATGTACTTGAGCAGAAAATCCTTTGCATTTGATTGCGATGCCCCGGGTGCTGGAATGACTGAGAAAAGGAAAGTCTTTGAGATGGCTCTCAGCACTGCTGAGGCAACATTCCAAAATCTTGACTCTTCCGAAATCTCGCTCACCGATGTGAGCCATTACTTTGACTCAGACCCTACCAATTTAGTGCAGAACTTGAGGAAGGACGGGAAGAAGCCCAGCGCGTATGTTGCTGACACTACAACAGCTAATGCCCAGGTGAAGCTCACTAAACAAATTTCTGATTTTGCTTGCTTTAACCTTTTCAGACTATGCCTCTAGAAGCTTGTTTTCTGATTCACTGCCTTTTACTCTACGAAGTCCCAGACAACATTTTGCTGAGTATGAACTATTTCCGTGATTCAGGTGCGCACACTTGCTGAGACTGTGCGACTGGATGCGCGAACAAAGTTGTTGAACCCAAAGTGGTATGAGGGAATGATGTCTAGTGGGTATGAGGGTGTGCGTGAAATCGAGAAGCGGCTGACAAACACAGTCGGGTGGAGTGCCACGTCAGGCCAAGTTGACAACTGGGTCTATGAAGAGGCTAACTCAACTTTCATTCAGGACGAGGAGATGCTGAACAGGCTCATGAACACAAATCCTAACTCCTTCAGAAAGTTGGTACAGACATTCTTGGAAGCGAATGGGCGTGGCTACTGGGAGACATCTGAGCAGAATATCGAAAAGTTGAGGCAGCTCTACTCCGAGGTCGAGGACAAGATCGAAGGGATAGATAGGTAAAGTATAAAAACTTGACAAATACCCATTGTGTATTGTAGTGCAAATATCAAATTCACAGTTTTCTGATTTATTTGACGTCCCCTTATCCGAGGAATGGATAGACGTGTAATCTGCGGGAAAATTTGTAACATGACTCTCCAAAAGTTTCCCAATGTGATTAATCTGTTCAGGCTTTTAGCGATGGTAACTGACAAAGGTCAATCCATGCACAAATTCCTAGGACTTGAGTATGACCAACTTTAACAAGTGAGGTTCAAAATGACGATACAGAGAACAAGAAGTCATTAAGTTTAGTCATTAAACACAAGTAAGATCCCCAACAAAGAGAAATGCAAGAATTGGCAAACGAGTACCTCGATGGATGCCAAAGGTATACTAGAAGTCGCGGCATGCACCAGATATATGCGATTCCAGCCAATGGGATTGCCCCGTTATCCTCGAAGAAATGAAATGGCAGCTATTTAAGCATTCCATGCTGCTAGGAAATTGCTCTATTAGAGGTCAATAATGGTAAAGAGGAAGACTGGCTATTAGCGAGTACAATCATTCATCAAGTCCTGTTTGATGATGTTTCCCTCTCGGACTTATAGGCTAATTCCAACCGAACATACATGACCGATGATTTCGACACTGCCAATATTTTTGTGACCTCTTTTTTCCGGTAAGGATTGCTGGTCTGAAGGATCTCATAAGGCAGTTCAAGTCATTAATGGACTGAAAATGTCTCCTCAGGTACTCTTGGACTATTTTATCAGAGATTATGCCATCTTTCTGGCTCAGGAAATTCCACCTAAAGGGCGTTAAAATCTCTTTAGACAAAGCCTCCTGGTCCCTTCTTGTAGGAGAACTTTAGGGGGGAGGGGGGCTGTTAAATTTTTTAAGTTTGCCAATTTAGTCCTACATCTTTTCACTTCTTATTAATTGAGTCCATTCAGCTAATTTTGTCCGGTCGATGCCAGCAATCCGGCCAATGTTGACGTGGCAATTTTAAAATATATATATTTTTTTCTGCCTTCTTCCCTCTGGTCGGTCCGACAACTGGCGATCGACCAAAGGTGCAACCTTTGGCAAAGCTCGCCCTCGCCCACCACTGCCAAGCTGACCTCGCCGTCGCTGGATGAGGTGAACCTAGTGTCAGCAAGGTCGGCCTCGATCTCGCCCAAGCAGCGGCATTTGAGGCTTGCCCTCGCCAGTGACTGGCGAGAGCAAGCTTCGCCAGAGGCCGACGAGGTCGATCTCGCCAGCTTGGCAAGAGAGAAGAAGAGCAGAAAAAAAAAAGAAAAGAAAAAAATTTTAAAATTCAAAATTTTTTTAAAAATTGCCACATCAGCGTTGGTCGGACGGCCAGCCGGCCAAAATTGGCTGGATGACTTAATTAGCAAGAAGTGAAAATGTTAAGGATTGAATTTGCAAGTTTAAAAGGTTTATGACTGAATTGGCAAAAGTGCAATAGATTTAAGACTTTTTGAACAATTTTCCCTTTTGTTGGGTGAAAGACAATGAATGGCGATAGAATTTCCTCACTTGTCTTAAACGCAAACTCGTTCCAGATAAAATGCGTTCGCATCATGATCAAAAGCGACTATAGCAACAAGAAGATGGCCTAAAATGGCTCCTTGGAGGAGCCCCAGCAAAACTCCTGTCAGAAAAGGAAATAAATGTAAAGACAAGTGTTTAAGCAGCTCCATATATAAAACTAGGGTAGAACAAACATACAAAGAGGGTCGTCGAGAAAAACAAATTTCCTTTTGATATATTCACGAGGAAATTACGAATGAAGATATCATGTCCTCGGAGAGGCTTCCCAGTCACAAAATGAATGGTACAAGGCTAATATACAAGAAAAGAAAAAGAAGGGAAGATAGTTTCTTCCTCCCAAGGTTAAAATTGTAAAGTTAAATGAAGGTCAAAAAGGACTTATCGATACAATTTAGCCACCTGATCTTCGTTTTCGGTACATAATTCTCTGTTCTTTCCAGTGCAGCTCCTCTATGTGTCCATTTCTCAGCAAAATCCGACAGCTTTACATGTTCAAACCAACTCCATCAAAAGAGGATCACCTTCGGCCATTAGCCTGATGAGTTTAATAAACTCCTGTTCACTTGATACATTCCAAGGATGTACTGCCGGTGCTTGGGCGGAATAAAATGTCGAATTACTTGATGGGGGTTTTCTTTTGTAGATCATTGTGCTAAAGACCGAGTCGAAATTCTGAGAGGAGTCCATTGACAAGAAAAACATGGGTATTGCAACGTTGTGATGTATATCTAGATCGCCCACCAAACTAACCAGATCGTCATAGTCGGCGACAAATCGTCTAGGGATGTAAAACACTTCAGAATTGCATATAGCGAAGCTCTGTTGACTGTTGACAGCTTCTTTGTAGCTGACCTGGAAGTGAACTGGCATTGAGCTAACGACCTTCTTTACCAATTCCCCTTGTTTCGAGAACCAATCGGAGTTGCCACTCGCAGAAACCATGGTCCAAGAATTTGATACCTGGTTCGCCAAAGTTTTGTTAGTCACGTGTGGAGGAATCCAAGGGGAGAGTTTTTTTTTTTTTTTTGAGCAAAAAGGGGAGAGCTTAATAACCAACATATTGCGTGAAAGCGAAATTAGGGAGAGAATACAAGAAAAAAGTTAGTAATAGATGCATAAAGCTTGCATTAAGCATGTTTAAGTGCAATGACAATGGCACCATGGTACCGAAGAACTTGCTAAAGGAGTGTCTCCCCAGCTATCAACTGTTCTTTTGATAAGCTGCTTTATCCATTTGATTAACTAGTAAAGAAAAAGGTATAGGTTCTTAACAGCTTTGATCCTGTTAGTTTCAGAAAATGATCCGATATGACCACTCAAGAGACATTTTTTTAGGAGTCAGTCAACCGACTTGATGCAGAGTATCTGCCAAGAGGACATAAAGCTGGAACACTATCCTTAAGAAACAGAAATCATTAAGATGAAGGTGTTCAAGTGGTTTTCCATTCAAAGACGAGTCGGACAATTATGTTTTCAACTTTTGGGATTATTGTCCAACTCGTTGCCATATAATAGATGAAGCCTAATTGAAAATTTGTCCATTTCCCATTCCCAAATTCAATAATAATATGGTTACAGAATGTGTAAAAATTCATTACCTTATCAGTGATCCACAGTTTACTTTTGTCTGCTTGTAGCAGATTCCAGTAATTAAGAATTGTGTCATCCTGGAGGAACATAAATCCTTCTGCACTGGCAAATCTATTGAATATAGTTGGCAGCTGTCTGCAAACAGAATCAGATGGTATGAGCTATATATTATCTAGTTGCCTCCTCAGTTAAATATGAAGTGCAAATAACAAAAGCAACAAAGGACCCAAATATGCGATTTTATCAAATAATCACCAGACCTCACTCTTCTAGAATCTAGTATAATGTCACAGCCCAAACCCACAACTTGTAAAGCACAAGAGAGAGACCTCATATAGGCGAGACTAAATAAAAACACTATACTCAACATTTTGATACCGTAATTGTACAGAAATACATGCAATCAATCTCAAAATCTAACTGCCAGCCTACATATCTATCCTATGAAAACTGTTAAGCATACCCAAAACCTTCTGTCTTTGAGGCCCAAGTAGAAGTCACCCCTGAACTTCGTAATTATTCTCCAAATCTTGAATATGACATTTTAAAAGCACTTAGAGCATTAACCAGTAAAGCTTTTATGTTATTGTATCAGATAGGCGTGATAGCCATCAGAGAAGATTTTTCTCAAGGGGATAACTCTCAAATTAGCGACATCACACCAAATCCAAACTAAGAGTCCTCGAGTTCCCTGAAAGGCAGTGTATCAAAGTGCCTTACAGGTGACTTTTTACTCCCTTACAAGCAAATCGAGTAGCCTGCACAACATATATAGTGCAATCTTTCCCCATAAGTTTACACATACAGATTCTAACTACCAGTTGTCATTAAATGGTGATAGTTCCATCTAAATTACAGATAGCTTTAGTTTGATCTGGTTGCCACCAAATCATTCTAAATCTGGGCTTTTAGTTAGAATAAGCTCCAAGTTCTGCAGGCCTTTATCGAAACATCTCAATCTATGTCCTATAGGAAGTGAGTTATGATCCCCTTTACAGTTAACCTGAATGCTACATTGCTGTGAACTGATGCAAGATCCCCAGCGGGCATACTCACTCCATGAGTATGACATAAGTGCAAGGAAAAATGGGAAATGACATACAAAGAACAATGCATATGTATAAACTCGACTTACTTGTACACTTGGTCTAGGTGACCCTCTTCAACAGCAAGGTCAGGATTTCTTTGCTCCGACAATATGACAACAGCTTTGAAAATCCGGCCATAAAGCAATCTCCATTCAAGAGCTGTGCGCTCCACAGGCCCGCTGCAGAACATAATAAGCACCACATTCCCAAAATTCTTTCTCCAGCGAACCAAGTTGCCGATCTCATAGTTAACAGTCCCAGTTTCCTCGACTCCCAGATGAACTGACGGCAACTTTCGAGGGATGAACTCCTTTCGATCCCCATGGCCAATGCTTGCTCGAGGCCGATCCAACTCTAATGACATGAGTCTGGGTTGTTGGTATCCAACAGAGAGCAAGTCCTGGAGCCAAGCAGCAGTAAACATCACATCCTTGTCGGCCCAAAAACCCTCCTCTGCCATCTTATAGCTCAACTCTAATATCTTCTCAAACAATCTGTGCTTACTTGATCTCCACGAAACCAAAAACTTGATTAGACGGCCAACATTAATGTGAAGATCCTTCTCCTCAGAAAATGGGTATGCCTCAATTCTGTCATATCGATGGACGGTAGGTGGGTAAACAACGACATAACCACCGATTTCCCACAAGAGCCTCTGTGCCCAATATCCCCTCAGTACATCAGAAGCCATAGTGCTGACAGAGACGGGAAGCATCAGACCCCAAAATGCCGAGGAATGATACATCGTATTGAACGAATTGAGAGGCACCATCATTCCTTGCGGTAATGCCACTTTTGGAGCGTGCGCATCAAATCTAATGTCAAAGGCCTCCAGACCCGATTTTCGAGTGAAATAAAACACCGAATCAACATCAGGCAAGCCATTTGAAATGCCCTGTTGTATAAGTTGCTTCCCACCAAAAACCTGAGTGTAGAACTCCTCATGGCCAACTTCACCCACATTTTCCAATGGTAATCCCCTAGGCCATACAGACCGCTGTCCGAAATGAATATACGGATTAATAATAGTCCTATTTGGGTTCTCGTGACTATACTGCAATATAATATCTTGCCTAGCACCCTCGCCAACCAGCTCAACATCAAAATGCTTTCCCAAATCCCCATCAATCACCTCCCCGCGATCGTCCGCATCAAAGATCCTGTTCGCCCCGTGCTGGATTGCGAACAAATACCCAACGCTCTTTCTAACATACGAATCATAAGGCAAGTAATCAACTACCCGAAAACCCAACGTGGCCTGTTGCTCCAATGACAGAAAAATCGCACCTTTGAGCTTCCAATCGGCCGGGGTCCTGGAATTACCGATCGCCAGGACCTGCCACCCCTTGAGCTTCACGAGATTTTTTAGCGACTCCGACGGGTAACTCGAGACCGAGACCACGATCCACCTCTCCGATCGGAAACTCGCATAGGGCGAGGACTTGTCGGTGACCCGGGCGACCGAACCCCAGTCGACGCGAGGGAATTGGAGGGCCTGGAGGCTCTCGGTCTGGGTGTTCTTGAAGCAGAGGAGAGCTCCCGAGTCGCCGACGTTGTAGAGGAACAAGAACGCGGCCACCGTGACTATGAGGACGCCGACGGTGAAGATCTTGTACAGATTTTCAGACGCCCATGTGGAGAAATCGAGGCTCTTGGGCTCGGAGAACCGATGGTTCTGATGCAGGGTCGGGAGGGACGCCCTGATCTGGGTCTTGGGCGATTTGGGAGCAGCCGGCGCCGCACGGTCCTGGACCAGCATTCTTCTGGGAGCTCACGAAATGGGCACTGAGCAAATCGCCAGTCGCGACCCAGTTCAGCTCGAGGTCAATCCGAGTTTGACTCGGGAAGTGAACGGCGCGACGGAAACCGAGACACCAAGAAAATCAAGAAACAAGAAGTCAAGAACCTCTTGCCGACGACGAGCTCAGCTCGATCCAGTCTCTTGCTGCCGACACGGTGGTTGGGTCGCGGGCTTTTCCTTCCCTTCTTCTGCTTCCTTCTCGCTTAAGATGCAATCTTGGAATGCTTTTCCGCGGACGGAACGCGACGCGACGCTGAGCTGCGAGTGTTAAATAAGCGACGGCAAAGCGTTTGGTGCTCCAATTTTCTTCCTCTTTTTTCTTTTCGGGGAGTGGGGTATGATGTCCCTGTCTGGACCTGTACAGGGCATGTGTGTATGGCGTTTGGTTTCTCTCTCTCTTTCGTATTCACAGTATTTATTTGCTACTGCTAACGTGGGAATGCGATGGATTTGTGGGCTTTTCTATTGCGCAAACGCAAATCGGGAGCCGTTCCTGTTCGGATCCGACGATTTGTTTTATGAGGGGTTGGTCTTGTCGAGTGTTGATGATGCTTTGGGGTGATCGTCGAGGTTGGACGCTGGACAGTGGCGGTTGGCCCTTTTCTGCTTGGTGATGGCGAGAGGTGACCTGCAGCTGCAAGTTGAGGCTTAATTTTATGCTCTGTCTCGAATGTCTGAATTCTTTTTAGTTTTTATGACCAATCTTTTAGATAGAGAGGCAGGAAAAAGAAAAGGAGATATATTGGACCCAAAATTTGCATTAGGTGAAGAGCGTGTTGTATAAACATTAGGCTTCGTGTAAGCGAGTGTGATTTTCGCCGGGTGAGATGTCGAGTTCACTTCCGAGTTTCTGTTAGACATTATTATCTGTCATGAGTCGGGTTTTTCATTCTCCGTCTGTATTCTTCCAAATCAAATGAAATCGCATCACTCTGTTTTAATCTTTTAAATCGTGCATGAAAAGGCTTAATATGGATAAAGGCATCCCACGAGATAAAAATCTTTATGGTGAGCTTCTCTCAAGAGTCAATTGAAAAATCGCCAAGCAAAACTATGGCGAGCTTCTCTCGAGAGTCAATGGAAATTTTGCTTGAGCGAAGCTTGTTTTTCCAACCTAATATGAATAGACTTGTAGTTTTTGCACGAAGATAGGGCTTCTATGCCTGAAGAAGCTTGAGATATTTGATTTCGGTTTAACGATATTGTGATCCTCGTGAGATAAGATGTAAAGGTTAATTCTCTTAATCCGAATATAAATCACTTACGTTGATTGAATGGAAAAAGAAGATTTAGTAAGAGTATATTTTACAATAAGTTTGGTTTATAGAATGCCTATTCCTATGTTTGTTGTGCAGATATGAGGTGCGATGAACATTGCAAATGGAATGTGGAATGTCCTTTCCACCTCTGAAAAAGAATCTTGCTTTTTATTTACTTCATTTTAAAAAAAAATTATTTAATTAACCTATACCGAAAACTGTTAAATTTTAAGTATTCAGCTACAAACAATCAATGAACTAAAGTTAATAAAAAGTTATGATTACTTTTACATAATTTATAAGTATAAATTATTATTAAAAATACCGATTATTCTGCTATTTGCTAATAGATAACGTTTAATAATTTTATGTTATAACGAAGGTTTATAATCTGTGACCCATTTATTCTTTCTCGACATGAGTGTTGCTTATACAATCTCTCGAGAATAAGAATGGCCTTTAGATTTGAATAACACAGCATGCTAAAAAAATAAAAAAACACAGATCAACAAGCAAGCTTAAATATGTCGATTTGTGTTTGAAGGGATAAGTTAGTCGAATCGTGTGAGGCACAAAATTCGTCACATATTTATCATATCAAATTCAGACTTATTTAATCACCCGTGACATCATGCAAATTGATCGCGTCCAGAATCCTCCTACCCTAAGTATTATTATTCCTTTGGCACAGTGGCGAAAGAAATTTTGTCTTCACGGCCGACGGAAATCGGGACTGCCCGCCACCGACATTCCTGGAAAACGTGGACCAGTTTCGCTTTTCCCGATGAAGGCGAATCGGACCGAGGCGACATGAACGGGTCGGACTCGGGGCTCTGTCCCTGGACAGTCCGCGGGAGTTGTTCGGGCCTTCTGTGGCCCGAGGCTGGACCGAGCCCTGGTTTTGGTTGGTGCCCTCCCCCTAGTGGTCTCCACGCTGGGGTCCAAGTCCCAAGAAGCCCATTTCTCCACTTCACTTCTGACAGACCACATAAACCCTGTCGTTTCTGGAAATTTTCTTTCCGTCAATTGCTGACGTGGCGTGCATTTTTAGGTCCGATCAATTTAATAAATCGACAAGCGTTCGCTGAATCGGAATAAAAAAAATTAAAATTTTAACTTCAAGATCTGGAGGGTCGTCCATGGCTCTTCAACTTTGCCCGTCCAGGGCCGCTGATGCCGAACGAGCCGTCATCGCCCATGGCCCTAGATCTGGAAGTTCGGCCCGGGTCTTCAATCCTGCCGGTCCATGGCCGCCGGAGCCGAACGAGCCCGCAGCCGTGGCTCTAGATTTGGAAGTTCGGCCGGCTCTGTCGAGCGGTTGCGATGAACCGACGATGCAAAGGATTGTGGGGAGTGTTGGAGTGAAGAAGGTAATGCTAATGCGAGAGTTGACGAGAGAGATGGTGATGGGGATAGAGTGGAATTATAGGGGAAAAAGGTGAAAAGAGAGAGACCCTGTTCGTGTTTTTTTGTGTGAAGACCACAAGCTCCAATTTTTGTTGGCTTTTGTTTCCGAGCACACCCGACCACGCTTGCTTTTGGGGGGCGAACCTCCATTGCCATGGTTGCAGATATGGAGATGGTCCAGCAGTGAGTTCACCTAGAATTGAAGATGGAGCTCTTCGTTGGGGAAAGACGGAATTGCATCGGCGGCGAGTTCCACGAGCCAAAATCTAGCAAGCAAAGCCACGGACGGAGCAAGAAGACGGAGCCACCGGCAGTACTCTTGGACGAAGGATGAAGAAGAGAGAACTTGGAACCATTGCAGTACTCTTGGACGAAGGATGAAGAAGAGAGAACTTGGAAGCCATGGTTGTGAGCGACGACAGCTCGTTCGGCACTGGCGGCCATGGATGGGTAGAATAATAGAATTGAAGAGCCAAGCCATACTTCCGTTTCTGGAGCCATGGCCGTGAGCGATGGCGGTTCATTTGGCACTGGCGGCCATGGACGGGCAGAATTGAAGAGCCATGCACAACGGCCAAGTCCGGAAGGATTTTAACTCCAATTCAGTGGACATGTGTCAATTATTATCGATCCTAAGTAGAAAACACACGCCACGTCAGCAATTGATGCGACACTTTGTAATTGCAACCACCCAATATTTTCTCCTACATTCGGATGGGATCAAAATCGAATATATTTATAAGTTTCTATGCTCTTTTTATATATGTGTACTTTCTCTTCATTTATCAATTTATTTTTTTTGTTGTATTCTCTAACATGGCATTAGAGTCGGGTGCTGCCCCGATTTATTTTGCGTGTGTGTTCACTCCATTTGTCAAATCTTATGTTTTCTTTGTGATCGGGTTTAAGCTTTCGAGTTTGACAAAGCAACAATAATATAAGTTAGAAATCGTGCAAAGTATCATTCACACCGTAGTTATTAACTTTCTCATCGGTTGGAAAATATGTAACCGCTAGCAGCCGGTAATTTTAAGCTTTTAACATGCATTAAGTAGGATCGAATGAACAAAAACAAGCATCAACTTATCTATTGTTAATAAACTCTCAGCTCATATAAAATGCATGTTTGAACGTCTTAATAAATTTTCTTCGTATGGTCATAAATTTCGATATTAAAAAAAATTAAGAGTTTTCGTGATTAATAGTAGATTCACGTGAGTCCAAATAAGAAAACGTCTACAACGGTAATCATATAGGATCAATAACTTTCATAAGTATTTTGTCACAAAACGTACTCATGGAAATTTTTTTTTTCATCGGATATAAAAAATTTCAGTGATACAAGATAATATTGGTTGTTGCTCGGCGCAGAATCAAATTCTCCGGTGGTCACTCACAACAACTATATTAGGCCTCGATTTAAGGTTTTTTTGAAATTTTTTTTTTTAAACAAAAGGGTGGGGAGGAGACGTTAGAGAGATTTTTCGAGCTCGCCCGAACCGTTTCGATTCGTTCTCCAAACGCCCCGCGAGCGTGGTGACCACCTCCTCCCTCGACGGCGAGCTTTTTAAATCGAAACTTTTTGCCCGCCATTTCCCCCGGAAAAAAGCACAAGGGGAAGTCAAAAGGGAGGAGAGGATGACGTCACTGACGCCATTCCCGTGCTCCCTCGAGCGCACCGCCGCTTCCGCTCTGCTCCTCCTCTCCGGCCAGCCTCCCTCCCTCTCTCCTCCTTCTCCTGCGTGACTTTCTCTCTCCATCACTCTCTCTCTCTCTCTCTCTCTCTCTCTCTCTGCGCACTCGTCGCCTTCGCTGCATCCGCTTCTTCTCTTCCGTCCGCCATTGACGTCTCTCTCTTCTTCTTGCTTGCTCTTTTGCTCTGTTTCAAGGCCCCGCGAGGACGCCGCCGTCGACCCGATCAAGGAAGGGAGCGCCGTCTCCGGCTCCTGCTCCGGCTCGACGCTGAGCTTGGATTCGGCCGGTTCCAAGCCGTGCTCGCCGTCGAAGACCGGCAGCGCCTCGCCCGAGGACTTCCGGGCGCACCAGCCGCGGATCATCGCCGTCGCCGCTCGTTTCCACGAGTTCAAGCTCCAGGTGATCCTCGCGCTGTTGCCTCTTCTTCTTCTTGCTCGTTTGTTTGCCAGATGATCTTTGCTCAGATTAGAATGGCGCGCCGAGCTCCGAGTTCGCGAATCTGTTTTGTGGTCGCCGGCTCAGTTATCCTCGCTGATCGTCATGTTTGATGCATCGATGATCATCGTTCTGAATCGTGTTTGTTCTCAGCGGAACATATGGAAGCCGGTCTTGCTTAGTTCCTTGTGTGAAGCGGCATGACTCGATCCCTCTGATGCAGTGAGATATGCAAGCGGAAGTGGCTTCAGTTTCTCCTTTCTTCGTACATTCATCTGGATTCTAGACTTGAAATTTTGAAATCGTAGTCTGAGTTAAGATCGTTACTGAGAGAAAGTCATCCGTGATCGTTGAGATTTCCTTTGCATCCTCTACATCTGTGTTCTGCACTGTCACTTTCCATTTGCTATCTTCTCCTTAAATTCGAAGTTTGGACACTGCGTGATGAGATCGTCAGTTTCAGCGACCTTCAGAAAGAATTTCTAAGAATTTCTCCATTTTTAACTCGTCACGAAGTTGGATTGCTTGTTTTTCTTTCTCAATAAACACTGATTATTAGCTATAATGCAATCTGCTTGATTTCGCTTGGTCTATACACAGATTACAAAATGCCTGCAACTACAATTCCTGTTCTCTGAATATTTGCATTGGTCTGTTCAAATTCCGATTTATTTCATCACTTGTTGGCAAATTGCACGTATCAGTGAATGGGACTTCAAATGGATACTCACTTGCTCACAGGTGGCCCGAAGAGCTCGCTCGAAGATCATCAAGAGCTCTGATGACTGGAAGTCCAACATGAACTGCAAGACTCTGTCGATGTCCTCATCTGAATTTGAATCAACAAAGGCGGCTTCAGGTATAACTAGCAGCTCCAGCGAGGGTTCGAGCGCTCAAAGTCTCGGAGTCCAAAGTTTCAAGAAGAAGCGTGAGGAGGCTCACTGCGAGGTGCTCAGTCGGAAGCGCCCAGGCTCAATGCCCATGCGCCGTCGAGCTGAAGCCATTCTGACCTTCCTCTCTGAAGGTTGTGCCTCTGAAGTGCAGATCCGTCAAGTTCTTGGTGACAGCCCTGA
This sequence comes from Syzygium jambos, assembly GCA_031216235.1. Lineage (NCBI taxonomy): Eukaryota > Viridiplantae > Streptophyta > Magnoliopsida > Myrtales > Myrtaceae > Syzygium > Syzygium jambos. The sequence continues at coordinate 25,192,101 of CM062220.1, forward strand.
CACCAGCAAGGCTCTCAGAATGTAAGTGCTGCTCTCCTTGTGCATGCTGTGTGGAAGAATTTTGCTGGTTTATGGATGACTTGGCAAACTAGACTAATCATCAGAGCTGTGGTTAACATATAATTCATGTCTTTTGGCAAGTAACTTATTGTGGAATCCTCATGATCTGAGAAATTCTATTAGCGTTAATGAGATTAAGTATAGGCAAGAGTCACTGATGTGACTGTGGTCGAGCTTCGATACCATGTAGTACAACATGTTAGCAAAATGTCACAGACTCTGCTTATAATGGTGTCATGATCAACTGCTGATGAGTACTAGTGATGCTCGCAGCATCTATGACTTGCATTGTAAACTGAATAAATCAAACATTACAAACAGTATGGTGATTATGTACCGAGTTAGTTTGCTGTGAGTTTTGCATTGTCATTGATAAGTCTATCATGTCCGTAAAAGTCTATGATCATGCAAATTCCTTCTCCTGTTTCTTACATTTATGTGTTGCTAACTCAGGCTGCTTAAGCTAGATGAACTCAAAAGATCAGGGACAGGAGGAAGGCACGACCCCTATATTTACGAGGTAAGTGCTTCTCATTGACTGATTCAATAATGAAGATTCATGGGAGCTAGAATAGGCATGATTCTGCATATAAGCTTGTGCTAAAGTTGTTCTTTACATGATTCTTATCTGGTGAGCGGTGATCTTACTTCTGTAGGTCACGCAAAGGGAGTATCAGAAAGGTATTGCAGGTTAGTTAGACTGCATAACATGATGACATATAGCAGTATACATATAGTAGTATCCTCTGATTTAGGAGAGCCAATAAATATCGTATCTCTAAAGATATATTCATCCCACAGTATATAGAACTGGAGCATAGTTGGCAAAATTAATTTCATAACAGACTAGAGCTTGCTTGTCTCGTCTGGGACAATGTTAGACCTGGAGAATAAGTTGAATTAGTAACAGAAATATTAGGTCATCATAGTTATGTTCATATGTGGGACACTCGGCATGTGGGAACAGCAGTGCTGCATTAACATCCACATTTGCTGGATGATTTGTCAAACTAAGAACTCTTCATTGTACAACTAAGAAATAGGTCAGTATCTGAATGGCCAACAAAATAACTGATCATTTCGTATTTCCCTGTTGTGATGTGAGGTGGTGAAGCAATACGATTTGAAAATTACCTAGCTTGGTTTCCAAATGCATACCATTTCTGTCCTGATAGAGTATGATTAGGACTGATAAACCTTCATTGGACCGTTTCATCACAATACCGTGCCTCGCTCTAAACGACCATCACAAATGTGGAAACATCCTTTTGGAGAAACACCTCTCTTGGGGAAAGATCCGCAATGATAGCCAGTCGATTTCCACTTGAAAAGTAGGGAGCTGCAATAGCATTTGTCCTGAAAGTTCGATTCCATACCACGTCTCTTCTCCTTCTCAAAGCTCCTCTGGGAATTCTTGTTTACCGACATTCTCTGGTCAAAAGGTTTGTTCCAGTGTCCTGATAACAAGTAGAGAAATGTTTATTTGGCAAAAGCAGCAGTTGAGAAATGTAGTGGGATGTTGGATAAGCATTCTTTCGTTGTTGGCCACCGGTCCAAGTCCAGTTTTCGAAGCAAAGCAAGGGACGGATCTTTTGGACTGTTAGATGAATTAGGCGTCCTCTTGCTGCCATACGGGTAGATATTCTGAGTCTTGTTTCTTTTTGAATGAGTCCTAATCCGTCCTCCTTTGCTGCGTAGCTCTAGGTTGTTTGATTATTCTGGTCTCACGAAATTAAGACGGAGCCAGAGTCAACCGACGAACAGTCGTAGACTTTCAAAGAAACCCGATCTCGTCAAAAGATTGATCGACGATGCATCCTTGACTCCTGACCTCGTTCAGTCCGATACACCATTCACTCAATTTGTCCGTGCTTCGTTCCAACGGCGTGTTTCCTCCAAGAAAAAGAACAAATTGTATAGAGTTCATGAAAATTGGTTGCCGGAAAAACATCTTGTTCAAGCTAAATCAACCTTTTTAGTTATATGGCGGTGAAAGTTGAGAAATGAGTACTAGAACTGAAAATTTTTAGTATCGATATATTATAGATACACGCTAGATATATTAGTGCAAGTCAGACGTTATGCATGAGCTTAAAACTTCTTGTTTTTTTTGTGAAGTCTTGCCGAAGTTAAGGTAACATTTTCTCATTGCCGTGAACCTATGAATGACTAATTTTGAAGTGATTCTTAATTGTGTAAATTCTATGATTATTTTTGGCTATCTTGTCATTGGAATAGGCGCAAATCTTTATTTTTTAAAATATTTTATACACTCGTGGTTCTCATTTTTTGCTAAAACCCAACTTCTTCCTTTCTTTCTTAAATTCTGTGAATGACTGATGAAGGGAAAGCCGTATCTTTTTCTTTTGTTATACGTTTACTTGAGGCAAATATATCATTTGTTCCTTTATTTTGCTAATTTTCATGCACGGTTCATTTATTTTCATCGTTGGAAAGGTATGCGTACATGGGTGCATTATTAATTAAATTATATGTAATAAGGGCCCGTAGAACGCTAACCAAAAGTTGTCTTCTAATATTAATGCCAATTTATCGTTTATATATTGAATAATAATTTCCTTTGGATGCATATGTTAAATTTACGAGAGTAAGAATGGCAGGACGTGGATAATTTATAATGTATAGAATATTCGTTACTCACATGTTGTGAGTAAGTACGAAAACATGTGGTCTTAAGTCACGTGGCTAACACAATTCTCAATTTATTCAAGGCTTTTAATTATACCAGGTATATGATTATATAAATCGCAAAGAAACTTGGCTGAGACCGTCTTCACAGACCAATCATGGAAGATGTTGCAATTTGGCCCTTGTCGCCTGGAACTCATCGTTCATCAGAGGCGGGGTTGGATAAACAAGCTGTCTCTGATGATTGTGGAGCTGTAAACTATATTTAACTTTTTCCTAGATTTATTTTTTTTGGGAGAATTAGAAGGGTCGGGAGCGGCGATCAATGCTAGCGTCTCTCTTTGAATATTATTATAAGGGTCTCACACTTGCTACGGAATGTTTAGCCGCATGCGATTTGAAAATCAGATATTGATGAATTTGTTATCGCAGCCCTTTGAATATACTTTTAGTCAGAACAACATAATTAACAAACATAACATGAGCTGTTTAGAGATTTTACTCACGACTCGAATTGAATCATTGCTTCATAGAAGACAGGAGACTCTTTACAATTAGACCAATCATCAATTCTCGAGGAGAAGCATTTACCCCGTGTCGTGAAGACAAAGCATTGCAATGTGCTCGTGCCATTGCCGTGTCGTCAACCCCAAGTGTGTATGTATCTCATTCATCGCTTGAACACTTACGCGTAACGTTAGACTTACGGTCATCGTGATGTTTTTTCTCTTTTCTTTTTCATTTTTCCAATGCTTGACGTATTCATTATCAAATTATTTATGCCATAGCAAATGAAAAACATGGAAGGAAACAGACAAAACCGCGAAGCTTCTTTCTGTTTGACCGAGGACAAGGAAAGTGGCGAGCTGGACTGCGTCGTCACAAGTCAAGCCAGCTGTTGCGGACCACGTGAGGCCAGAAAAGTTGGACGCCTTTTACCTTCGTGGAAGCCAATTTCCCGGGAGGGGGATGACTGAAAAGCCAAGAAAAAGCAACCAAAAGCCCTCCGTTTTGGCCACACTTGCCACTTTCTGCCCCTCCAATTCTCATAATTCCAGTATTTCCCCCCCTCATCTTCAATGAATTGTCAATTCTGTCCTTGACTATCCAAAACCAAAAGGTTTTGAACGGCGGATTGTATACAGCATACGAGGTGCGATGGGTGAACCACCAGAGTATGCTGACACGATATCAAATTGATTAGCGTCTAGTGACTATTTGCGCATAAACGTGCCACTAAATTACAAGCTATTGATGCCCTACCTAAACCTAAGCCCAAACCGGTTGGCAGTGCACATGTGGATCATCCAAAAAGTACGTCTAACCTTCAAATATTCATTGTTTCAGTAGTACAAAAATATCCTTATTCCAGCCTCGATACATGCAACTATCGACCAATTGATATCATCGTGCTACATGATGTAAAAGGCACAGCTACTCGAACGCGAATCATTGAAGTTAAAAAAAGTAGCCAGACTGCAGCCATGGTAAAGTGAAAAAAGAAGTTTGCCTTCAATGTCAGAAGCTCAGTTGAGAACAAAGGAAAAAAAAGGACCAAACAGAAAAAGATCATGCCAGAAGGGGGTGGGAAAGAGATTAACACCAAAGTATTGGACCAACGAGTCAATCGTCAACGCGAAAGTTCTTGGAAGGGAAAGAGGGAGGAAGATCCACAAAAGCGGTGGAAATAGATGGGCAACGCGGTGGCCTTGTATATATAACGCCCGAAGCTCCTTCCTTTCTCTCCCACAAGCAGCAACTCTCTCTCTCTCTCTAGATCAAGATCCAGAACAGCAAAGGAACGAGAAGCGTTGAGAGAGAGAGACATGGGGAAATACGTGGAATTGTTGGACCTTGGGGTGAGGCTGGCCGCGAGGTTCCATTCTCACTGCCCACAAACCGCACGTCTGTATTACCATCCTCCCTCCAACCATGACGACCCCCACCACCATTACCACCACCACCACCGCGACTTCCACTCGAGCGGCGGCGCAAGCGACGGCGGCCCTCATCCGGAGCACAGGCTCAGAATCGACTCTACCGAGCTCATCGTTTATTCGGTCGTGTGAGGAAGAGATAAGGCTTAGCATTTCGGAGATGTCGGGTGTTTATAGGGAAGACAATCGAGCCAAATATCGAGCTCTTTCTGTCTTTCTCGCATATTTTTTTCGGACACGGATTGTGTCTCCATTCAATTTATTCAATTGGGTCCCTGCCCGGCGTAAATGGGTAATTCTTGAAGCGGTGATGAAAGTCTTTGAATGAATGAACTCCGTTCCAAGTTCTGTTTTTGTCGACCAGTTCATTGATATTGATCTCGTTCAATCTCGTGTCTGACGGTTTGACAACGTCCAAATCGATGGTTGTCGTCACCAAGCGCTGTGCTCTAAACGTTCCCAGAATACAAGAGTTTAAAAGAACAAGCGCTATGGTCTAATTTGAGAGCAAGATTTTGCTCTACAGCATCCGCAAATTGACCATGGAGGACAATGGAACAATATCGCATGACACTGCGACTACATTATTCATCGCATTTTGCACAGTGAGTCCAGGCCATCTCGCGTAAATTCGCGGCCTTTTGCTAGCACTTTTCCAAGCTTCGAGGTTGTGCGGCACTGAGAGTGGTTGTCCTCTACATGAATTAGACAGTATTTTATGATGCTGAGAGGCCTATATTTCGATGGAACAGTCGAGAATTTATATTAGTGATCCAACAGATAACTCAACGAGAGCACAGTTCCTCTAGGTGTTATAGATGCCTCTTGTACTTCATTGTGAGCAGGTAGCATTTGTTTCCCACGTCGGTTGTGGAAGGAATTGATAACCAATTTATAAGTGAGAAGGAAAGCCTCAGCTTTCGAGCTAATTTTTGGGATAAAAAAGACTCGAGACCACCCAATAACATTTCACTGCAGAGCAAGAATGCTTGTATGGAGAATTGGCAAGTAGGACATTCTTCAATTTGAAAATTTTCTCATAGTTTTTGAGTTTGTTTTGCTATGAAACTCTCAATGGTATAGATCCGGAAATGCATAACAGCTTAAATCCAGCACCAGCAGTTTTCTCCCTCAGTCAGGAACATTGAGCTGGAGAAACCACCTATTCTTGGATTCCACTATCTAGTAAATCCCAAGGGATGCATTAGTCATGTACGCACACTAAACGCTACAAGGTACAGATGCCACAGGGCAAGTGCACCATGATATTGACTTTGAAGTAATGTTTCATGAGATCCTCAACTCTAGCTTATTTAGAACTGCTGTGAACTTCCATCCGTTCGTACCCTCTTCTGTGCGAACCGTAAAGAGGTTGCAATGCCCTGAAGCTGAAAATGTCATCTATTCGCACTGTGTTTGGTCCAACTGCTTCATTTTTATCCACTACAAAATCTGAAGAATGCTTGCTCCCATAAACTCGTACACTGAGCACCTTCCTCTTAGGTGCTCCAATTCTTATGTGCTTGTGGAAGAAAGCTATCAATTCTTGTTTTGTCAGCTTCCTTAAAGCGGCAACCTGGTCCGATGCAAACAAAGTGAATTTTTGTGAGTTGCTTTGCATGTCCGGCTTTACAAAGATAAATTCGGCCGAGAGGAGGGAAAGAGCATACTGCTAATCAAGAATTGATAGAGAGAGGTAATATCTTGTACCTCAGTTTCGACTCGATCAAATAGGAAAGTTCTATCCGTTATCTCTTCCCAGAGACGCTCACATTCTTCCCACAAATTCTTGTCCTTCTCCAGCTTTGATTCAATTAGTGCATTTAAATGGCTCTGTCAACAGCAGGTTAGATGTTAATTTGGAAATTCCACAGGTTTGATGTAATGGTTTAAATATTATTTGAAAGCTGACGTGATTTTCATGATGGAACATGCGAGAAGCAACTCACCTTGAATTCGACCTCGCTCATCTCAACAAGTTTACTTTCAAAAGACTTGAGAAAGCTCTGGACTCTTGTGTCAATGTATTTTGGACACTGTTAAGATTAAGAAAGTGAAGGGATAAGGTGATGAGGCAGTCAAAACAAGGAGAACTTTGAGTAAGTACCTTCACAGCAGACTGAACAGTGAACTGCAGACCGTGCACACCAAGGTCGTATCTGCATGAAGCACTTCAAATAATTAGCAAATTACACTTTTGGGGAGAAGAAAGGAGAAATTAAATGGTTTTACCGATGTGTGAGCGAACAGACATAACCGAGTTGCTCAACCGTTCTGAGTTGGTGGAAGGCTTCATGCCTTGCTATAAAAGCCAAAAGCTGAAGTTGTACGTTCAAAGTAATGTCATCTTGATGGATCTGCATTTATCCACGGCGATTGTAATCAAATACATAGGTAAAAAGACTCAGTAGACCTACCAAAATGAGTTACTCTGTGATTTTTAATGCTTGTAATCTGATGAACTTTTCGTCGTTGCTAATGCATGAGCATATAATTTCTGAAAGTGAATTGGTGCGTCGGAAATCTACCATCCCAAGGGGGTAAACCATGATTCCTTGCTTTTCTTATTTCTTTCTTTCTTTCTTGCTTACAATGTGGAGCAGATAACAAAAAGGGAAAATAGGAAGTTTTTTGTTTATAGCTATCAAAATATACACGAAAAATCTGTTCCGTTGAACTACTTCTTGAAGTATTAAAGCCCTGATTGATCAGGTAGTAGACTCAGCTATTGGATTCTACTGCTTACAGCTACCAAAACATGCACGAAAAATTTGTATCACCATGTGGCTGGGATACAAAGAGCATGGTTTTTTAACTAGGACAGTTCCCAAGTCCTACCCCGTCTTGTTTGTTGGGACTCTGTCACTCAAAACCAAGGGGTTCGACCGGCGTTGATTTACCAACCAGTCTCTCAACCTAGTCCAACTGCTATTGGGACTAGGGTCTGGGAAAGATTAAGTAAGATGTAGGTGAGGAAAAGGTTTAGAACTGCTCCCTCTAGGCTTCCGTTTGCGGAAACATTTACTCCCCTGAAACTAACAATGCACAATTCCAACGGTTGAACCTACCCCCATCTCTCTGCTGAACTTTAGTCCAGTCTGACTTTAAAAGCATTCTTTAAGATGTGTCACTGGATGGGTTTTAAACCAAAATTACAAGCTAAATACAGCCTCACATACCCAGAGAAACATACCAACAAAAAGGTGGCCTAGGCCAATTTAGTTCATCTAAAGGAGCCGGGAGTCATCTTGAACGTGTATTCAGGCAAAAGACGGGCCAAAAGATTTCATGATAAAGTTATGCGGACAGAAATTTGTTCTTTTCATTAATATGGTTGAGTAAAAGTACCTGAATATAGTGAACCAATGCAGAATTCTCATCATTAGGGTTTAGGCCTTCAGTTGAGTAGATGTAACTTACACCCTCGTCAAGTGTGACGAGTCTGCTTGTCATGAGCTGGGATTGGAGCACTGGCTTGCATATAGGATGAGAACCATTAAAGAAAATATCTTCGATATGATGAACAATTGACTCTGCTTCATCACACTCTATATTCCCTATGAGATGATAACAAAATAAAAGAAGATCAAGGTTCAATTATGAAACAGTTACATAACAAAAGAAAGGGAAATCTTCTAAACATACTGAACCTGCTATGTAACACTCTAAGAATGCTCTCGAGAGCATTGTAGGTGCAAACCGGGAAAGGTCGTTAGGCTTAAGAGTCTCAAGTATTTCTAGATCTTCCTCCCAGGGCCATGAATGGTCATTTAATATTAAAGAGCGATAATATGAGGCATGAAACCTTGGCTCATCAAATTTGAAATTCTGATAACTTTTTGTCAACTTCTCCTGGAAGACAATAAAAGACGAGTATTAATATTAATTGGTGCACCCAGTACATAGCTCAGGAAGCTTGATGCATAAGATCATTTTATGAAGTTTTTAATGTCAAAGCACAACAGAACCAATCTGGAAGCCACTGCTCTAGTGGTGGCCCTTTTTAAGATGTATTACTTGAATCAGCAAAGTGTATTTGGACCCTTCACGATTTCATGACTTAGTCATGTACCAAGAGATTTCCTGATTGGATATTGAATATGACCAGATAAAAGCATTACTCTGCAAAATGACTGGCATATCTGCCTAATGTCGTGGAAGCTCCTTGAGAAAAGTTGACCAGAGTTAACAATAAATTGGTCTTCCCCGTGCTATTTGATCTCCATGAGAACATGGATTTGTCAAGTTCACAGCACTTCGTGCCAAGATTCACTTTGAGAGTATGAAAAAGGCAAAAATAATATCAATATTGCTTAAAGCGTTTCAATACATCAAACTTGTTAATATATTAAAATTTTAAATTATATCTCCGTCTAAAAGCCTGAACTTAACAAGGTCCTGCAATTTCAACATGGTATTACAACAGGTCCTAACAAACCTTTCGTGAGCCCCCAACTGTAGTCAATTTCCACGCTTCAGTCTTAGGTCAAAGTTTAGCCCATGCACGCGGGGTTGTTGAAAGGGAAAAAACCACCAAAAACCCCAAACTTTGCCACCTGTGACACATTTACCTTGAACTTTTTTTTGTGACACCAAAAACCCCAAATTATATTATTTGTGACACATTTACCCCAATGTACTTTAGTTCATGGGCATTTTCATCTTTTTTCTTTTTCTTTTTTATTTCCTTTCCAGTGAGGGGGCCCTCGCCGGCGTCGGGCGGCCCTTGCTGGTCGCCGGCAAGGGCCCCCCTTGCCGGAAAGGAAAAAAAAAGGGAAAAGAAAAAGAAAAAAAAAAGACAAAAATGCCCATGAACTAAAGTACATTAGGGTAAATGTGTCACAAATAGCATAGTTTGGGGTTTTTAGTGTCATAAAAAAAAGTTTAGGGTAAATGTGTCACAGGTGGCAAAGTTTGGGTTTTTTGTTGATTTTTTCCCTTGTTGAAATGCTGAAACAGTAAACCACGTCTTCATGTTTCAGCTTGTTCTATTAGATCAATTAGCAGTAGTATCCACAATTTCCACCAATACAAAACCCACATAACAGGATGCTTTTCCTATTGTTCTGCAGTCCTGATGGCCCCAAAAAAATTTTATTCTGCAGTCCTTCCTTACAGGAACTAATGCAAATGTTTTGGTAGAGCATATAACAAAAGTCAAACAATGTAAAAAGTAGTTACTGCATCTGCCTGCACTTATCTACCTTTCCTCAACCAAGCGCACGAAAGATTATTGACACGCAGGAACTAATATAAGCTCTTTCTGCAGCATAAATTTTCATGATTACCTTGATCACAGAAAATCTTTCTGGCTTCACTGTAAAATTTGCCATTGCTTTCAGGACGGTATCCAGTAATACCCGCAACTTATGATTATAGCCACTGACATTGAGCTTAAGAAAATCAGAAAAAGAGTGAGCATGTTATAAATGGAGAACCACAATTACTGGAGGAATGAGATGTGAAAAAGGAAATTATATATTTCTGCATCAAAGCAATGCCCAATTTGTATATATATGTATACACACATACACACACACATATATACAAATATTAGTGTGTATATATGTGGGCGTATTCTTTTCCTTTGGCTACATAAAAGAAGCTAATTCTGTCACCCATGTGGGCAAATTACATAGTCAGAATAATTTATGACACACTAAAGAAAGCTTGGTGGGTAGTAGACTGAAGCATCTTGCAGCAAGATAAAGGTTGATGTTATGGGACAGAAAAAACGAATGACTAACCAATAGCCACAAGCAAATCATGCATGACAAAATGAGGCCGCGGATAGGAAATTGACACAATTACAAAAGAGAACCGTGCACCTTGTTTCTTAACATATCTCAAATACTTATGGTGGGATACTTAAATACAGGATATTGGGCACGGCACTCCAGATACTCAGCTGTCTCTTTTTTTTGCACAAAGATGCGCATCTTTCCTTAATTTACTAAAAGAATGGTATGAGATGAAGAAGAGCGAACTCTTGCCAGTTCCAACAATCTTTTGAAAGTCCAAAATTTGGCCCGATAATCACTTCTCTCATTCTTGACTAATTGATTCCACAAAGAAATGAAGCTAAAGGCATTGCGAGGCGAGCATCAAAGAGTCCAGAGAGCATCTGGTTATCCTCTTACACAGTATAAACTGCATATCAAATTTAACTTTAGCAAGAGCTACATACCTCAAATCCATCATCTGTCTGGCATATTCCGTAATATAGTCCAGCAAGCTCAGCATAATACGCTGAATACATCAGGAAAAAAAAAATTATCTAAAGAGATCTTTAAGGACAAGATTCAAGAATTATTGTTAAGGATCGGTTTTTGATGCATCTGCAAGTGTTATGAAGACAAGTTACGACCTGAGAGACATCTTTAGGCTACAATTGTTTTTCCAGTTGTTGCTGGTTTCCATCAAAAGAAACATCATAAATGATTGCATGACCACTTAATGCTTAAAAACCATCAAAGCCTTACCATATTCATTCAAGTAATCACATACTAAATGCTTAAAAATTCTTGCAAGAAGTTCAGCATGAGGAGAGTTGCAAGCATAAGGGCAGTTGAATTTTAGATGTACAGTAGCCTTAGGAACAGAGAACACCGTATCAGGCTTGTACCATAACGTCGAAAAGCTTGTTTTCCTCAACAAAACTGGATACATGACCTGATCCAATGTTACAAACATCAAGACAGTGGATTAGTTCAAAAAGCACGCCAAATGGACCTAAGATTGATCAGACCACCTTAGCAGTCTTCTTGAGGGACAAGTCAGTGGCAATAAACTGATTAGCCACTGGCAAATGAAGATGTTCACTTGGAGCATGCTGCACCCATTCCTGATATCCAATAAGGAATCAAAAGCGAACATCAAAATGCATTCTTTGGAAGTTGACTATTACACTAACAAACGGTTAAAGTATGTGAGGACCTCATCTTTCAATACCTGGATTGTCAAGTCGGTAAGTTTATCTACACAATATGCAGTTGCATACCATGGCTCAACCATGTTAGTTTCCCCTTCAAATTTCTTTGACACCCAAAAAATTCTGTTGGTCACATGAAAGAATGAGATGGAAATTCTCGAAGCTCAAGCATATGATCCAATTAGGCTAATGGAAGTATTTCAGAAAGTCATGACAATCAAAACTAACTTTTTTGAGAACTGCATACACTAAGAGGGAAGCCTAAGAAGATATAAAAAAGATCGACAATGCAATCCTACGTCACTCAGCGAGTAAAAAAGGCATTTATCCTTTTCCTGAATGCAGTAACTTCATAAACATGGAAGTAAATAAATGATGAAATTTTGATATCATATCAGCAAATCCATAATGTTGATGTATTTGGCACATTCGCAATTCTTTCTAGTTGCTATGGTAGATTTTCAGAAACAAAAATCACTGAGGACTGCTGTAACCTTTTTCTCTAAGATGCCCATAAGAGGAAAGGATATCTCTAAAGTACGCGTATCAACGAATGCAGGGCAAGACAAACTTACCGGAAGTTTTCTAAAGAAAGCTTCTCGAGTACTGCACGGATGATGCTGGGATTAAATTTGGAAGGCAAGGACGACTTCACTAGCCAATCTTTTGGCGGGTACAACTGAAAAAAATTGACATTAATATTCCAATGCCTTTTGGAGTCATGTTTTTTTTCTGTAATAGTTATCAAATGCCACTTTTCCTGATTCATACCCCAAAAATCAAATTTAGCAGGAAAAGAGAGCTATAAATAAGTTGACCAAAGTAATGGACTGAGTGGAGAAAGAGGAAATTTTTTTGTAGAAGCTATAAGCTAAATTCCAATATTTTAAAGCTGGTTTGATACTGCTCTTGAACACTGTAATTAGGACACGAAACATCCGAGTATAACCAGATGTACTTATTGTCTAGCAAAGGAAATTGATCACATCTTACTACTTCCGTCAGGTGTCATTGTAACCCAAAAATCTAAGTTAAATCTGAATACGACTTTATATTACCTCATTACACCAATTCCCTCTGACTCCTAAATTTCCAAGAGATAATATCTAGAATCGACATCATATCTATTCCAGTTTACTTGAAGATGACCAGTGGGATTGGTCTGAAGTTTAAACTAGAAAAGATATAAATGTTTACCATAGAATGCATGCACATCATCAATTAAGAGAGGTAAACGCATTATACAAAGAAAGTTTGGATACCTTCATATTTGATGCTATAGAGAGCACATAACTCATTGGAGATATCTTATCCTGATTATGGAACATCGTCTCATTTACAGCTGCAATCTTCACCGAAAGATTAAAATGGGGATCCACAGAGAAGATGTTAGATGATAACCTTTGACATTCATATTTAATGTGATCACATAAGATGAGGTACTCATACAGGGTGGGTCCAGATTCCTTTAATTCCAATTCAAACTTGAAGCACATTCACTCATTCCATGCAAATGCCATTTGTGATCAATTTGACAGGTTTAATGTACTTTGAAATTTTGAAATGTTAAGTTTAATTTGCTAGTCATGTACGAAATGCAACAATTTACTCATTCCTTTCTTCTTTTTGGTGCAAAGACAGACAAATAAATTTAAAGTAACATTTTACTCATTTCAAATATTTTAGAAATGGAAACATATACACACGGTAGTGCCTAGTAAGTGTCTTTAGTTACTGTTCAACAAATCATTGACAAGGAATAGAGAGTTACAATCTCTTTCTTTTTATTATGCTTGTCAAAAACAGACCTTGATACTGTTAGAATGTCCAACCCAAAAGCTTAAGCTGGAATGTGGAGGGAGACTACATGAATATAAGGCCCATGAAACCCCGTAGACAAGCGACATGAGATACTTCAATAGATACATTATTCTCTTTTGACAGAAAGGAGGAAGTGCTTTCTCATTTAACAAACTAAGAGCAACTATTCTAGTAAGAAATGTACCCTTGACAAGCTTCATGTACTTGTAAGCTTACATTATAATGCACTACCATGTTACGAAAGTCACAATCAAAGATAGAGCTCCAAGGACCAAAACTTAGATGACTCCCCTTTGAAGCCCTAATGGAGACATCTGCCAGTTCTATCCGTATTCAGAGTCGTCCAATAAATTATTTTTCCACATTTTGCAGAACATATACCGTGATGGAAACATCTTCACATTTGTGACAGCTATTGAAGGACAGATGGATCTTTAAGAAGGACACGTGTCATCAAAAATTCGATTTCTCACAACTGTTTGAGGCTATTATTTCTATAACTGTTACAATTGATAATGTGAATGTCCCCTAAGAGACTTGCTCTGACAACATTCAATAAAAGCTGTATCTGGCAAAGTATAGAAGAAGCTTGAATGAATGTAGCCTCAACTTCCTAATTACGAAAATGCTGCAATGTGGAGTGCCAGCATTCTTGGCTAGCATTGTTGCTGTGATATAAAGTCCATATACCAGCCAATTACTTTCTTAGCTAATGTATAATGTAGAAATGAGTAAATACATGCAAGGGCCGAAGGTAGTATCCTGAACTTATCATATTTGCAACTGATAGTCCTAAATAGGTATTTAGGATTCGTACCTCGTCATATATCCACTCGCAAATGCCAGACTGGTGTAAGATGTCAATGCATTTAAAGAGCAATCCCACGATATCTTGCATGTGCTCTGCTTTTTGGTGCAATATGTGATTAGAAGTTCAAGCCTCATAATCTGGTCTTTCTTATATGACGGACTTTTCACCAAAGAGAATAAGCATAGCCCTAAGTTTATGAGAATGGTTTTTTGCAAATGACCCGAAAAGAAACAGAAAAACACCAAGAGGCAAGAATAGCCAGAACAAAACAACTTACCATGACCAGCATCAGTCATCTCAATAACAACATTAAAGAAAGAGGTATTTGAATCCGCAAAGCTCTCATAAGCAGACAAACTAGTGGCCCATCCTGCAAAGTCATTTGCATCAGAACAGATCATAAACCCTTCAGAAAAGATAATTGATCATACTAGCTGAACACAATTAATCCAAAGCAATAAGCTGGCTCCAGCAATTGTAATTGGATATTTTACTTTGACGAGTTAATTTTTTCTTACAATAGTTATGATAAGCATACAGTTTGGGTCCAGATGCTTTTATGCCCCCTCAACCCCAGAGGATCATAAATTTGTATAACCCAATCTAATTATTTAGTTTAGAAAGGAGTAAAATGAGATGCATACATTTAAGTTGTAATTACCACACAATAACTCAATCAAGAAGGTCATCATAGCAGAAAGGAACATTACTAGTAAGATAAATCCTCCTGAGGATTTGCATACGATAAGCAATGTAAATGACATGAGAAACGGACCTAATCTTTTTAAGGCATGAAACAGAGATCCTTCTCCCTCATGGCCTATAAGATGGGTGAGGTAGCTGCATGGGACTTCTTTGTAATGGTGAATGCTGCAAGGCATTGGCCACTGAACTTGTAGCGTGTGATCATCACATATTGGAACTGCTTTAACAAGAACCTGTATGACAACAAGAAGGAGTTCCTTTAACTTTCTTCTGGACAGAAATTTTTACCAAACAGGAAATGAGGAATGTGCATATCTTCCAACAAAGAATGGGAGCGGACTGCAGAAATGGACCTGTAAATGTTCCCCCAAGCAAGGGTGACCAGAAATATGAAAACTGCTCTCCTTGTTGTTGGAAATAGCGTTGAACTTTTGGACCACTAGATCTTGGATTTTATCAAGAGATCCTGTGGAGATCCATTAAATTTTACAAAATTGCACCACCGAATGAAGAGAATCCAGTAACTGTGAAGCTGCGTTATAGACACAAGCAGTACCTTTGCCGTATACAACTAAACGCATGAGGTTGGCAGAGTAATTTTCTTCATAGAACTTAATAAGTTCTTGCCTTATGTCAATCCCCTTAGCCTTCGGTTGAACTTCTAAAGTTTGTCTGTTTCCTAAGATAGTGAAGTATTCACAGGTTACAGTTTGTCACGGATTCCATAGTCTAATAATAAGCATCTTTGTTGGTTCCAATTCATACATAGAATACTGAAGTCTTTATTCACAAGAAAAAAAGCTCAGTATCCTTCTTTGGAAGCGAAAATAGCATATAGAATTAGCAAGCCCTCTATTTTCTCCAAAACTTTATAGTACTAGTAATAATCAGAAATAATGTGTTTGATGCTGGCTTGTATGTATGAATTGCATGAACTAGCTCCAGGTAGGAGCTTATTAACCAGTTCAATTCCTCATTATTTGCCAGAATTTGTACAAATCAGAACCCACTAATGTACAAGTTCTTCCCTAACATGGAAATCTACTCCACAAAGACAAATCATTCATACTGCATTGAACATTTACACATCTGAAAGATGAGCATAGTTGCTTTAGCGATATGTCCGATTAAGATGGTTTGAAACTTAGAGGGTTTTATTTGGTCTCAGACTAGCTTTTGTCCTACGTGATGCGGTGCTGTTAGATGAAGGCATAGTTTAATATCTTGTGAGATTTTGTGGGACCACTGCCAACTGTTCTAAAAGCTTAAGTTATTAAACGAATGCGTGGTTTAATATTTAATTACTCTAACACTCTCCCTCACGCTTAGTCCAGTCCTTTTGACTAGCACTAAGCGTGGACATATTTAATTGGGGAGGCAATTGGGGCCTGAAAAGATTTCAACTTAGGACCTCTAGCTCTTATACCATGTGAGATTTTGTGGGACCACTGCCAACTGTCCTAAAAGCTTAAGTTGTTAGATGAAAGCGTGGTTTAATATTTAATTACTCTAACAAGTGCAAAGTATTTCAAGTTGAATATGTGAATAAACACAAGCTTAATTTAACTTCTTCTAATTAAAACCATTTGTCTGGTTACAGAATGTGATTTGTTTCTAGGCAGTGAGTTCCTGAAAAAATTGTCCTATTGAAGAGGAAAAAAAACGAAGAAACACTAGACTGAAATTTTAAAGCGGGGACAAATGGAATTGTTATCAGAAGACTGGCTGCTAGGAAAAGCAGCATAGGCAACTTATTTGTGCAGCTAAATATGTAATGGCCTTTCCCGAGCACACATAGGCCAAGACCTCTAAAGGCATAATGATGTAATGTCATATAGGGGCGAGTCTTTACTTGAGTATCACTTCACAAGATCTCTTCCACCACATAGGAACTAGGGATATTATAACATATCCAGAGTCGATTTGTCAATGAAGTACCTACCGGTACCAAACTTATGATAGGGATGTGCTTCCATGCTCAGATGGCTCCGAAGCTGTGCAGAGGGAAATAAACAAAAAGACAGTGAGTCAGAATCCATCGTTTATCAACAATATGACTATCTACAACAATTGAAAAACAAAGCACGACATGAAGTCACTGGGTGAAATATAAGTCTTGTAACTATTCTTGGCAAAGATGCACAGCAAAGTAAAAGAGTATGAAAAGAACCTTTTTTAGAAGTAGGTTAAGAATACACATAATATTGAAAAAGTGCTGAACATGCTGCTATGGATGTAAAAACTGGAGCACTCTTAAATCAATACTTGGATGCTTCTAACCAGATACATTTCAAGGATTTATTCAAATGGTGTCAAAATCTATGTAAGGAGAATTGCAGGTGACCACATGGTACCTGGCCTATTCTCCAAGAATCAGAAAGGAAGTTCTTTTGGAACTCTGTAAGAGAAAAGGAAGAAGCAATTAGTTATATTCAGATGGATCATCAATATTAATTTTCACGATATTATTACTTGAAGCTAAACAGAGGAAGATAATGTTCCAAATTGCAGCGAAGCATAATCACCAGAATCAACTGCTTTGATTTCCCTCTTAACAGCATCGGATGACATCAATGGCTTGACAAAGAACTGAGAAAATCTATACAAGAAAATAACACTCAGAGATTGCCTAAATGGAACAGTTGGATAGCAAGAGAATATGAAACTACCATCCACCTGTCCAAAGCCTCCTCAAAACAATCAGCATTTGCAACAAAATGATAGTTGGTATGGTCAGAACCTGTCAAAGCATTTGTTCCTCCTCCATGCTATGCGCATTGAATAGGAAAATAAACCATAAAATATGCAGATTGGGATCAAGAGTTTACAGCAAGACATTCTTAGAAGATCTTCTCAAGGCAAAGTAAGCTAATTGAACACATAAAATTGAAAACAATTTTAAATCTAGCAGAAGTCCTTGGCAGTTGGCACAAGATCTAAAATGTGAGTATACTTCGTATGCATTTCGAGTTGCCAGCACAAATCAATTAACTAATCTTCTAAAGTAAAAGAATTTCTGACATTCCTCAAAGGTACAGGACGAGTGGTCAGATTGCACCAGAATGCATTGAGCCGGTTAAGGACACTTGAGACTCTCCTTCATAGTAAAGACCAAAACTATAGGAACTATATATGAATGAGATTCTTATCCATTTCTTGAAGAAATAACAGAGAGTTACATCAGCATGTCAACTAATTGTTATCGTGTAACATCCATTTGAAAAAGCTAACCTGCATTTACCAGGTAGAACAGGTACAGGAGTAACTGTGGAAGTACTACTTACAAAATCTAGTCTCTCCTTCCAAATTGAAAAGACTTTGGCAGTCACAAATCCTTAACTATC